>JALIRH010000004.1:48697767-49297767 GCA_023055505.1 Callipepla californica brunnescens | reverse complement strand
GGATAAATTCATGGTGAATCACAAAGAATTGACACAACAATACCTCATCTGAAAAAAAAGAAAGAAAAGAAATGGAAAGGCAAAACTTATTTCACCCTCAACAAATAAAACTCTTGGCATGAATTTGTCCATGTGGTTTTCAAAAAAAAAAAATCTATGCATTTTTATAATTTTGGCTATCTATTATTTGGGCTGGTGGGCTTGGTTTTCTGCAGTTCTAAACACACAATTAAGCACAAGACCTACACCAATCAGGTAAAACCTCCTCCATAAGTCCAATAGAAAAGTGACAGAAAAAAAAAAAAATCAGTGCAAAATGATAGAATCACGAAGGTTGGAAAAGACCTCCAAGGTCATTCAGCCCAATTTTTCTGGGCAGAAAAAACAAAATGCTACTTCCACTGAGAAGAATCTGGAATAAGAATAAATGAAGGAGGAAAGAAATTGTATCCATGAGAAGGATGCTGTTAGGCAAGGGTTGGAGAGCAGTGAGGGAAAAAGAAGAACTTATGGGATCTTTCGAGATGGAAGAGCCAAGACAGGTTGCTTCCTAGCTTGACCCAGAATTGCTTCTCCAGCAGCTGTAATCAAAAGATTCACAACCCAGAAGCCTTCACCATTGTTCTGTGCAAGCCTCAGCTGCTACTCACCACCACAGACCTCCCAAGCATTGCTGATAGAGGGCTCATTGCAAACATACAGCACACAGCGGATCTGTTCAGGACATCAGGCAAGACTTTGCAAAGGTAGGCATCCCTGAGCACAGCTGATTTACGTGCAGACCTCCATGCCAGACATTGATAGGTGCAATCACCTGTCACAGAGATTACAGACAGCCTTCCCTACGTGCTTCACAGATGTGGGAGAAGGGAAGTGTTCATCACAATGATGGCATTTTCTGTGCTGTCTCCTCCAGGGTGGGTCAGGGGAGCACTGTGCCTCACTAATTAACATACGTGGTCAGCTTCTAACCCACGAACACAGGGAAGAAAACCAGACATACACACAGCAGAACTAAAATTGGTGTTCTTCTGAGACACAGACAGAAATAATCTCAACTCCTACACAGATGTACTTCATAAGCAATAGACTCTTCTTTCTGCCATCCCCCACCATACGTGTAATCTGGGTGTTCGCAAGGCTTTGGTATCTATGGCAAGAAAGCTCTCAATTATCAATGAATTTTTATCCTTAAGTGTAATTAACCCTAATATCCTTTCATTTACAACGGCACTGAAATCAGAGACTGGCTGCTGGAGTTCCATAACAAGGGTTTGTGTCTATCTGTGATCAAAGCACCCGGGGATATTATTTCTCTGATTATTCTAAATATGTCTCTGCACTCCTAGAACGGGTGTGAAGTGAGGGGGTGGGCACCAATATGAATAGACTGCTCAAATTGGGCGGTAGGTCCAGTTCATAAAAAGATGCAGAACTACTGACATTCAGTCTCCTGCTACGAGGAAATTTAAAACTGCAACATTACGTTTCCACTTAAATTGGAATATAAACTCAGAATCTCTGCTAAGCAAGGAAATAAAACACTCAGAAAACAGTTTGATACCATCCTTACTCCTCCTTCTCTGGAGAGTTCAGAACATTTCTTGTAGGTCAAAGTTTTAAAAGCTTCATTTCAATCTCCTTTTCACTTTGCCTTTATCATTTTGACTTTTACATCACATAACGCCTAGCATTCCTGAAGAGTTAAAGTAAAAATGTTGAAGTATAACATCCTGATGATGCCCTTCGGCCTTCTCACAGAATAAGCATTTAAAAACAGCATCAGAAAATCCTTCACCAGCAAATCTCCCGTCCAGCCCAGCTCCCAGTGGCACCAGATCCACGTGCTGCCTCCTTCGCTCAGCCCCGCTCCCCCTGGGCACAACACTCTTGAAAAACCATTCCCACTAATGAAAGGAACTGGAAATCCAGCTTTCTGATACACTGCACCAAAACGTAGTCAAACAAAGCCATAACCTGTGTGAGGAACAGGTCTAAATAGAAGTAATCAACTGCTTATCTTGCGCTTAATAGCAGAGGTGTCACAGCAGCACAAACAAGCTCTTAGCACAATGGAAACACCTTATACTAATGGCATTTAGAGAAGCAATGCAAAACTTGGCTGCAAATCAATGTATTTAAGGATATAAATCCTTGCATCATGCATCCCACCCAAAAAAGTAGAGTTCTGAATTGCTTACATGTGTAATGAAGCACTCTCATTCCAACTTTGTACACGGGAAAGTGAGACAGGCATACCTGGAATGCCACAAGGCTGCAGGTGAGTGAAGAATTTAAGTCTACTGAGTCTCACTCAGGTCAGTGCTATGTGCATCAGGAATGGTCTTGAGCTGCGATCTCAGGTCTCTTATAAAACTCTGCAGACTTAAATAAGAGGTCTATAGGGAGTACAGGATCCTTAATCACTCTCTTTTTCTCTCTTTCTATTTTAATTTCATTTCACAAAAAGAGAGTGAAACAAAAATAACCACATTTCTACAATTATTTTCATTATAGATACAATACAAGACTATTTTAGAGGAAGTGATGAAGAGGTGAACCATGGATATGTAGCACCTGAGGACATGGTTAGTGGGCACAGCAGGAGTTTGTTGGAGTTGGACTTAGGGAATCTCAAACTTAAATGCTTCTGAGTGGGCATGATCACACTCCCAGGTGTTCGTCAGAGGTACAATGTGCTCTTAGCACTCCCAGAGGCTTATTCAAATGTCAAAAACAGGTACAAACAAACCCTTCATTTCATAGCAGAATGTCTCCCATCAGCAAATGTAGCCTGATCAAGACCAGCTGACCTTCTGGAGGAGGAATGCCCAAAGCCAGGATGACACCAAAAGTGGTAAAGAGCCATCAAAAACTCCCCATCAGAGATCAACTTGCTGCAGCTGAAAATGTGAGAAGAAGATCATCGGTATCACTGAGTTTCCTATCATCCAGGCCACTTAGGTCATGCAGAAGCTTCTCCAGGAAAATCACAAACGTGAATTGTGGAGGTCTTTGGTATCCATATAGCAGCAAAAAGCTGAGCTGCTACCAGCCAGCCAAGGGGAGCAGAAGGCAGAGCTAGAAATGAGCAGGACCAGCAGTGAAGTGACGTTGTGAAGGCTTGGGTTAGAAGACCTACTGAAACTCAGGGTCCTGGAACAGCTGGGGCTAGTTGAAATGAGGACATGAGGAGGACCACTGTATCACCTTCCACACTGCCCCATGCCCCTGCAGCTCTATGGATGATGCTGTGGCCAAAGCCACCAGCTGTGCAGATGAGATCTGCTGTGGCAAGGCTATTTTTGGAATAGCCAGGAGGGCTGAGAGAAGTGTCACAGATTAAGAAAGGCTTGATGCACAAGCAAGAGAAAATCTCTGACATGAAGGATCAAAAAGAGCTTAGGAGAGACATGAATCACAGAGAGATGCGGAGGCTCAGTGCAAAACTGCATCTTCTCAGCAGAGAGGGCTCAGCTTTCAGGCCACACAGTGGTTCCTTGTCCCCTTCATGTTCAGAAGGCACAACTGCTCCCTGTAACCTTCTCTAAAGTTTTCCTTCTACTGCTCTGGAAAATGCTTTGAAAGTTTGAAAACACCATTCATAGTGTTATATCCAGCAGCAACACAATTGTGAGTCTTATTCAAATCTGCTGCTGTTCATTCACCTCCCCAGTCACTGGATCCTTAATAATCCTGGGACACTGTTCTTAAATCTAAGAACTACTTCAGAAGATTTGAATTAAGTGTAAGTTCTCCTTTAAGAACGGAGCTGGAACTAAATGAATTAGTAGAGTGTGTTATGAGAGCACAACTGATGCAAGGTGCAGAATCCCCATTTATTTGATTCAAACTTGCTTGTGTTGTGGTATCTCCCAGAACCCAAGAAGGACAAACCCAGGAGGGATGCTGGGTGCTCAGCAATGCAGGACAACAAGCATCGGACTAAAAAGCAAAGACCACTGAGAGCTTAAGAGATGGCCAAAGTGCTGAAGTACACTGCTTTTACAATGCTCTGATAAAAGTTCAGTGTGAGCCTCAATACAAAATAACTCCAGTTCAGCTAACAACGATGGGGTGCTTCTCTCCTAAGCCTGTGCACAGCAGTATTTGAGAGCAATCTCAGCAATCCCCATTCTGCATTAATTGGTCCCTCCTAGACATTCATTCCTGCCTTGCTCCACACCAGAGACCCTTTTACAGGCCCTGCTCCTTCCAGTCCCCTCAAGAGATCCCCCAGCTCCTTCAGCCTGCAATTGAGCAACCAGTGGACGTGAGCACAGCAAGGTGGTGGGCGATGTGTTTCAGCAGTGGTGACAGAAGCTTTGAAAGACCAGCCACATTCTGGGCAGCCATCTACAGTTGTCACATCACAAAATGAAGAACATCTCCATCAGCAACAGATTGGTGGGTTATGATTCAGTTCCAGAGTCAGGCCAGAGAAGAAGACAAGCTTTCTCTTTCAACACAATAACACCAGGCTCAACACCAGTTTGAAGATCATGGATCACCTTGCCAATCCTGGATGGACAGTCCTACCACACCCACTGAATAGTCCATATTTGGCTCCTTCCATCCATTTGGGCCAGTGAAAGATGGTGGGCAACAACTTTCTAGCCACAATGCTATCAGAGCAGCTGTGCTATAGTGGGTCACCTCCACTGGAGCAGATTTTTATGAGAGCGTCATGCAAGCTTTTGCTCAGCACTGGAAAAAACGCACAGCAAATGGTGATGATTATGATGAAAAATGGTGCTGATAGCTGAGAATTTGATCCCTTAAATAGTACTATTTGTGTCTGTTGTAGTTTTCATGGAAATAAATAGGAGGTATTAGTTTTGGAGCAACCTACAAATATTCTTCACAGTTCTGGGAACCAGGCCATGATTGACTGGTTGATCAGGAGAGCAATTGGACACCAAAACTGAACATCACTTAGAGTAAACCAGGCAGGTGTCTACAAATCCAAGGCTCTCCTGGGGTAATTTTAATGAGAATGCAGCTATAGAAGGTGAGTATAGGAATGTCACTTCACAAGAGATATGCAAGGGCAGCACAGCAAAGAGCTGTCTTGCAGATAACGCAGCAGACACGAGCATCCAGAGGATAGATTTCTAAAGGATCAGGGATCTGATTAAGAGAAAACAAGAGGGGGGAAAAAAAAACAAATTCAAAAGCTAGCTGTGAGAAGACCAGAGAATTTGCTCACCTGCTGTTCCTGAGAGTTGCATATTGATGTCACCTTGAATCCAGAGGAAACAAGTTACATTAGCAAGAAAAAGATAAATAAAAAACACACCACACATTCATACACTGAAAGAACACTGCCAATGTCCTGTCTCCCTGGGAAAAGCCTGGAGCTTTCTCTGCATGCTCCAGCAGCAGCCAGAAGGTGGTGGAAGCCCTGGCTGGGCAGCAAGTCCCTGATATTTCAATGCACAAACTGAGGGGAGGTCATATTTCATAGAAAATAATTTAAGATATGTGGTAGAAAAGAAGCTTCGTTGTACAGGCTTGTCACTCTGCTTTTTAAATTAAATGTTTTTATTTCTTAGATCACATATTACTTTATTAAAGCTCTCTGTAAATTGCCCCTTACAAATTCACAGGGATCGGCTCTTATCTTCGTTCTTTAAATTAAAAAAAAAAAAAAAAAAAAAAAAATTGGCAGAGAAATTTGACAAAGAATGGGCAACCAGAAAAGGCGTTCACTTCTAAGGAGACAAAAACGAAATGCAAATCTCTCCCTTCCCGTTTGTGCTGCTAATTAGTATCATAATTCTGCACGAGCGCAGAGTTATGAAGGGTGGGTGTGGGATCAGGACACAAAAGGTTAATTGAAAAGCTCAGAAAAGAGCAAGGAAGATGATTGTACAGCAACCCCAAGCAGTGGCGTTACCTAGAGTTTTACAGGGTATTCTACAGCTGCTCTTTTTTGCTAAAGGAAACATTTTTACGTCGCCATAAACGACATTTAATTGTTGTGTTCACCGCAGGATTTGCTGCAGTGCTACCTTTTTTCCACTGCAGATTTTGCTGGACTTCCTCTGAAATCCCTGCCATACCTTTTGTTTTTTCTCCCCCTCTTGTTTGGCTGAGTTTTGCTGAGCCGAATCCCAGCAGGGACAACGCCAGACGCTCACTTTGTGTTTATGGACACATGCCTCCTACAAAGGACACTGGGCATATTCTGAGATCCTCTTTCAAAAGCCCTAACCAGCTGTCATCGCTGCTCTTCTGTTCTCCAACCAATTTCCTTCCATACCTCCAGACACACAAGCTCTCCGGCAATCTGTTATAAAACTGTCGCTTGCTCCTCTGCTGCACAGTGCCCACAGAAGGAGCTGAAAAGTTCCTTCCACTTTTTTCCCTGTGTATCACTGAAGTCTGTGCAGAAAGCCCAAGACAAAGGCCATCAATCTGCTTCTGCATCAGACCAGCGAAGCGATGGATTGCTCCATCCCTGCAGAAATCATATTCTGAAGTTTGTTTTGGAGGATCCTAGCCCTTAGTTTTGGCCACACAAAGCGCATGCTCCATCCAAATGAGCAATCCCAAAAGAGAAGCCTGACATTCTGAGCACCCAAAAAAATGAACAGCTTTGTGAGCGAATACTGGGGTTCAATCACACTCCACTTCTCCTTCCTCCTCATCACAACGGAATAGTGTCAGTGTTCCTTCACACACCTCTGTTAGATGAGCGTCACTGAGACTCACAGAATCTTCCAAGATGGTCTGATATAAGACATCACCTAGGGAAATCTCTTATCTGGGAAAATAACCCATGTATTCAACACTCTTCAAGACTTGAAGCAACTACAGCAGAAGGTCATTTCCAAAATGAAGCCAGCTCAGTCTGGGCTTATTATTGCCACTACTTTAGGTTAGGAATAGTCTTCAAGTTTCACAAAACTGTATGTTGCAGTCTACTGTTAAGCAGGACATCCCCACTAGGCCACGTGCAAGCAATGCTAAAACATCCCAATAACTGAAGTCTCAATGTCAGCCACTTCCTACGTGCTAGGATAAAATCCTGGTTGCACGAAGGAAGCAACAGGGATGCACTGAACTCAGCTGCACCAGGTTGCTCACATGTCTTTGCTGTGCCACATCAAAAGATGATTCCTTTTGCTATGCCAACACATTGGCCAGGAAACAATAACAAAAACAAAAACAGCAAAATACCAATAACAGCTGCCTGGGTATGCTGAAATAATTACACCCTGTGCGTTCCTTTCAAGTAGGAAAGCAATGAACACTCCAACACATCTTTTCAGTCTGATCTCCCTAATCAATACAAATCTCAGCCCTTAACTCTTCATTTTGAACAGCTCGTTGTATCCATCACTTATGCAACCAATGTTGTAGGAGATTTCCACATCTTTATCAAAACCAAATCAACAAATCAAACGTATCACAGCATGGTCATATACTAGGAAAAAGTACTACACTTAGCTTAGGCTAGGTGTTCAGGAGACCAAAATAGATGATTTCTGATGAACGTTTGAGCTTCCCTTTTGTTCTCAGATATCCAAAGCCTTTTCCTGGTTTGTTCCACTCTGTTGATTAAGACAATGATATCCCCAAAAGTGCTATATTAGGAGCAATTATAGATTATGAAATGAGTACATCAGGAACTCATGCTAATGAGAGGACTACAAAACAGCTTCTAAATAATTTAGAAAGGTGAGCATGGTACTTATAAGGAGTGTAGTGACATGGGCTCCCATCTACACATCTATCTTCACCTCCTGCAGTGGGTAAACTTGTCCTCATTTGGATGTAGGAGGATGGTGCCTGAAATATCCTCCCACACCTCCTCACTGATGGCCTGATGACACCTTCTGCAGACACCTGACATTCTTCTGTCCTACTTGCTATTGTGCCATCAGCACAGCTTAATCTAGGGAAAGGATGAATCAATACAGATAGGTCAGCAGGAGATCACACAGCAAGACAATAAAAGAATCAGCATTAGGGCTTTTGTTATCCCTTGATCACTTCTAATAACATCTGAAGACAGAGGATCCAGAACAAACACAGCTTTTCAAGAAGAGTAGGATAGCAGTAACCATATTCACACCTAAGATTTCCTATTTAATTCCCGTGAGATTCCCTCTCCTAAAAAAAATAAAATAATAAAAAACAAAACAACCACAGTTCTAGCACTTTCCTAACTGAGGTTGTCCTCATTAATAACACAGTCACATTCATGGAGTACCAAAATATGCTATTTGCTCCATTACCATCAGCTTTGTTTGTTTCGCTTTTTCTGAAAGTGTCCATAATTGGCAATACTTTCATGAATTAATTGATATTGTGCTAACAACACTTTACAGCTTGGCACAAATGAAAAGATTTGTGTCTACAAAGTCCCCATTCATCTTGAAGGTTAATTATAAAAATATACTGTTAACTTTCTGGGCTTTTTCCTTTGTAAATGCCCCAAGACAAGAAATAATTATAATAAACTGCAAACATAGCTCCCAGAGGTAACGAGCACAAGGGTTATTTATTGGCTAATAGTGTATCTTAGCATTTGATATCACACAAATCCCTCATCATTATGGAGATTTCATTTACACCTTTCATTTTATTTTTGCTTTACTAAATCCATTTCAGATTCTGAGTGTTACCTGTTATCACAGTAATTGGACCTCTGATTTTTTTTATTATTTTATTTTTGGACCTGTAATAATGGCAAGAAAAAATATCACAACATATGAAGGGCCAAGGTTTTGCAATACTTTCTGCAATTCAAAAACCATATTAAGTAATAATTTCCACAAGTGACAACGATTTGCAAACATTTTGATCTCTGCGTGAGGGTCTCTCAAGCTCTCCAGTGCTCACTCCTCTTTCCTGCAGCCCAAAAATTCACAGATTGTCAGTCTCCTTCCCCTGGAGAAGGTACAAAAAAAATAAAAAATAATCAATGTTCTTCCTTTGCTGACAGAGCTAAGTCCTCCAAGCTGCAGAGCCCTTGATATTAGCTGTGGGACTCCCGAAACCCCAAGCAAACTTGCAAGTAACTTGCAACTGTACAGCTCAACTTCATTTACGCCTAGGGCCTGAAATGAGGGAACAAGCACACAAACAATTCTCTCAGCATGGACAGCCAAAGCCATTAGCAGAGTTTTGCACCAGCTGACAGCACAGGCTTTTCTTCCTTCCCCTATTTCTTCCCAGGGAATATTTGGAAGACAGAAAGCAGGCTGATGTTTCAGCTTTAAATAGAAAATTCAGCTTTCTCTTCCAGCATGTAGTGAACCTTGAAAAACCCTCACAGACTTGCTCTGAGACAGGGATCCCACGTGTGCAAAAGCTGTTCAGTGAGATCATGGTTATATCCCTGCTGCTGCCAGCATGTCACTTGCGAAGACCTGAGCTAGTTTCACACTTGGCCCATAACCTCTTGGAGAAACCGAGCTCCATTCTCCTTGCTCACAGGACCTGCCCCAGGCAGCAGAGCTAGATCACAAGCACCTATAGGAGCTTCAGATCCAGCTATGTCACAAGCATAGGAAATGCTTCAGATTTTATGGGCAGCATAGGGTTGACTTTCCAGTGTCCAACATGCAAACCTCTGCTTACAGTTCACAAGCAGGATAAGGAAACCTGAAGCTTGAAGATGAGACTGACAGCAATTCAGCCTCTCCCCTCCATGTCCAACATTTCCTTGCTACCACCTGGAACCTCCACGCAACACTGGCCCATAGAGAAATCAAATTTCCACTGGCAATATGCATCACAAACAGCTATTCCTTCCCCAGTATAAAATTAATTCAGTTTACACGATTATTTCCACTGCTTGACTAGAATTAGCCTCAGACATAAGCGGTGCATGCCTACCATCAGCCATTTTCTAGTTTCAGTACAGATGCTCGGACCATATTGTTGTCAGTACGGTTCCCTGTCCTGATATTGTATCCTAATGAAGCATATAATGTGCCAATTTACAGTGTGGATGGGCTGACATCTTCACAAGGAGCAATGTCACACATCGTGGTATCTGAAACACAAGCATGTACACGGATGTGCTGCTTAAGGTGGGGATTCTTTTCCATTCTCCCACTCAATGAGAAGGAGCATCCCTCAAGGAGCCTTGGGACAGCACCAGCCACATTCCCAGGGTGTTCACCACACACCTTCCAGCCCACGGCATCAGGGATGTAACGACCATCTTCAGCAAATCATCCCAGTGGAATCACAGGATCATAGAATGACTTCGGTTGGAAGGGACCTAAAAGAAAATCTAGTTCCAACCCCCTGAACTTTGGGCAGGGTTGTCCCCCAGCAGATCAGGCTGCCCATAGCATTGGCCACCTCCAGAGATGGGGCACCCACAGCTCTGGGCTCTCTGAGCAGCAGTGCCAGGGTCTCACCACCCTCAATGTAAGAATTACTTCCTAACACCTAAATTTCCCTTCTTTAAGTTTAAAACCATTCCCCCTTGTCCTGTTACAATCTACCCACACAAAAGAAGTCACTCTCCTCTTGCCTATAAGCTCTCCTTGGCACTGGAAGGATAAAATGATGGCTCCCTAGAGCCTTCTCTTCTCCAAGCTGAACAACCCCGGCTCCCTCAGTCTTTTTTTTTTTTTTTTTTGTAGGGGAGGTGCTCCAGAACTCAGTGCACCTTCATGGCCTCCTCTGGACCCATTCCAAGAGCTCTGCATCCTTCCTGCACTCAATAGGATCCAGCTTTGTTGATCCTACTGTTTTCTCCAGTTGAAGGTCACTTTACTACATTAAGCAAGAAGAAACGTGGCCTGATTTAACAAGACCAGAGGTCAGGACTCCTGGATTTCCTATTTCTAGCTCTCAGAGAAGCTGAGGGCATTGTCCTAAACAAACCATTCATAGTGAGCATCTAAGAGCTCACACAAAGACCCAGAGACACACAGAGGCTCAGCACTTCTGAGAATCATAACCTTACTTTGTGCCTCTGCTAACCCAGCGAGCACAGCATCGTGCTGCCTCAGCAGGAACACAGGCAGCCTGCTCATGGCTTGCAAAGCTCCAAGTCTGTCTTTAAGAAAAAGTAGCACACAAGTGCAAAGCATTGCTGAGAGCAGTCATGCTTGCACACCGTAACTTCCCCAGGAGCTCCCTCACGAACCTCTGAGCCACAACACCTTCCCACAGCATAGCAATCAGAAATCAGAGGTAACCCCACTTTGTTTTTACTTTTTACAGTGCTGGGTGAGTGGTTTTTAATTGTGAATGAACATCCACGTCAAACACAGAGGAGTGCCTGGAATTCCTGGATATAATTCTTACGGGATGACAGCGATTCATTTTGACACAACTCAGCGTGCTGTCAGCAGCACACAAGTTCAGTTTCAGCAGATGCAGAAATGATTCATATTTTTGACATTGCTATCAAAAGGAGGGATATAAACTCATGCAGCAGGAGAGCAAATACCACGCGTCACCCTTTTCCTTTCTTCCAGAGATATCTGTGCTCTTAACCCAGTTGTGCCTGTATTTCCACAGACAGCATTCAGAACGACAGAGGAGTGATGCTCTCTGAAGCTCTGCCCATGATCAACTGGGAGAGGTACGAGCACCAAGCCATGGGCATGGCAGCAGCTCTGCCTCACACTCCGTGTTTCCATCAGTTCCCTGTACCTTAAATTGAACAACACTCAAAATACACTTAAGACAGATGAAATCTGTGACATTTATTCTAGAGTCACCTGCGTGGCAGGGTCTATATGAATGGCCAATCAAGCTCACTTGTGACTGTCATAGAAAGTCCTGAAAACTCAAAAATTTCCAAGGCATGGGTCAGGGAATTACACAGTCAGGAGACTGTGGATGGGGAGGTGTAGGCAGGCAAAAGATGTCTGCTGCATAGACCTGTTCATCTCCACTTTATAGCAGTACAATTACACTGCCCCCTTCACAATTAGTACTCAGCTGAGCAGTCACTGAAGTCAACCTTGGAAACCCCTTCTGTGTACAGTGTGACCTCATAGTTCCTGCTTCCAAAAGTATTTAAAAAACAGGAACCAATCCCCTGCACAGACGCACAGAGATGCTGGAAGCATAAAACACAGGCAATAAATCAAGGCAAAAGCAAACCAGCTAAATGACTCCTTTAGAAACTTTCTCCAGTCCTAAATTTCCATAACCTAGTGAACAGGAACTCATGCCAGCACTTCCATTAAAGGAGACATCATATACAAATTCTAGTTTGAGGCAGGTTTTCTTCTTTTACTGTTTCAATATGATCACTATTCATAGCCCACTTCTCCCCTTCAAAGCACATTAATTCTCAGACTCTTCTTGTGATGTAAGTGATTATTAGTCTCATTTTATGGATGAGGAAAATGAGGCAGAGAGGTTAACTGACTCACCCATAGGCCTAACTCTAAAGGTACGTAAGAAAGACAGAGAGAGATGTTTTACAGTTAGTTTTAATATCCTCTCAATCCTGCAGAGCTGCACTTGGGGTAATTAAGGCAGCTGGCTTTCACAGGCAGCGATGTGCGAGGTAGGCAACCGAGGCAGTTCTTTAAAACCACTATAACACACTTCTAAAATGACTTTCATCTAACATACAGGTTTGCATAGGGCAGAACCACAGAATATCCCAAGATGGAAGGGACCCTTAAGGATCGTTGAATTCAGCTTCAAATTTACTCAAAAAACACTGTAACACTCTAAGGGTGTGATTTACACACTGGCATTACATTCTACGCACGCTTTCTACATCCATTCATTTGGGATCTCAGATACGACCTGCTCAGTCTGGGCACCAGCACCACCAGCTTCTGCTGTGTTTCCCACCAAGGGTGTGGGGAAGCACTGCCTGGGCCCTACAAGGGAACATCTCCTACATTGCTCCCATCAAGGAGCACTCCCCAAAGCAACACTCCTGTAGCAGTTGGAGACAGATCATCTTCTAAACAAGTTAACTCACATCATCCCTTCCTGAACTGTATGACATCAGCTGAACCTTACCACCTGAAATTCCAGATATCCTGCTGTAACACTATAACGGGATAAAAAGTACCACGAAAACAACAAGGTGGCAAAGAGTTTAGCTATAGCAAACAAGAACAAGCACAGACACAGCAGTCACAGATACAGAAATGAAGGAAAGGAGCTGGTTACCTTTGGAAGGCCTCAGACAGGCAGGGATCTCCAGCAAGAGATACCCTCGTCTCCCACTGCCAACCCTAAAATGAGGTCTGGGAAGGAGTGGATCCTGGCTCCAGCCCTTTCAGTTATTCAGGTACATTGCATGCACCTGAGCTCCCCTGGGTTGGCCCTGCCTTCCCACCATGTGCTCAATCACTGTTTCAGGCCATGATTTAGCATTTCTGCTACACCTGCATAATATAGTGTGTGTGTGTACACCACTAATGAAAAGCACCTGGAAGATTTCTTAACTTCATATTCTTAAGAAACAGTCCTCAGTGAGACACTGGCACAGACTGCCCAACGAGGCTGTGTGGATGTCTGCTCCCTGGAAGCATTCAAGGTTAGGCTGGACAGGACTGTGAGCAACCTGCTCCAGAGGGAGGTGTCCCAGCCTATAGCAGGAGGTTGAAGCTAGCTGATATTAAATGTTCCTTCCAACCCAAACTTCCCAGAAGAGCTATTGAAGAATGATAACTACAAACACCTCTTCAAACAGAAGACATGGGGGGAGGTCAAAGGAATTAATTTGATTGTCAATACCACAATACAAATCTTGGATTACAAAGCAGCCAAAAATCAAATTCTTGGAAGTCTAGAATAGTACTTTGAGAATATACTTATACCTGTTTTTCTTATTTTCTTGTTCCTTGGATTCTGCTTTTGGTCACTGCCTGATCACAGAGCATCAGGAGAAACGACCTGTAATTTTTTCCTCTAATCAAGTGTGGTCAATCTACTGCTTTTGTGTTATATTACTGTGTCAGTCTGCCTGCAAAAGAAAGGCACTGGCAGCCAATACATCAGCCACCCACATGGTACCCTAAACCAAGCTATCTCTAATAAAGCCTTGCTTACAAGAGTGAAGTGGACGGACCGTGGTGACCAAACCAAACATTCTGAACAAAAGATACTAAAAACCCTAGGAAACACAGTTCTGGAAAAGCACATCATCCATTTCACCTCCCCATTTGAACTGCCTGTGTGAATAACTAACTTCTTGCATGAATAACACATAATGTGCCTGCAGAAACTTGAAGCCTGCCTCTCATCTTTAAATTCAGAAACAGAAGCAAGGTGTGTGCTTTTTTGCCTCTTCTTAAGCACAGAAATGAAACACAGCCCTCATGTCCAGATAATAGCAAGTTGTTAGAACTCAGCAGCAACCTCCTGCTGCTCTCCAGACTTCTAGAGGGATTCGCAGCAAACGACCGACTGTCCACTAGTGCTATTCAATTATTTCTGTTAAATACCTCTATCCAAGCCTATCAAAGGCAAAGTGTTTCTAATTGGTCTGCACTATGGGGTTTTAAACACACGATCCCAATGAGATCTAAGAAATCAAAGCAGGAGAACTTCCTTGGGGAGCTTTGTAGGGAAGGATCTTGTACCAGATAGAGACCCTGCATGACAAGCAGCAGAATATCTCATAAAAGTGACCTTTCTCTGCTAATAGTCTTGTAAGCTATAATTTTGTAATTATGGCATTTCTGATATACTGCCACTTAATTTCTCAATGCAGGCTGTGGAGTAAATTAATTACACAGTGTCTGACCCGCAGCCTCTGGTCTGATCACCCCGGTGTCAGTACTCTCTTGTATTTTGAAGGCTTAGTTGCCATTTGATAAGGATCCTGCTTCCCACTAATAGTCCCTTCTAATGAGCCTTCATGAAATTTAATTTCTTTAATGCATTTCTCTGATCTGACTGATTTGGTCAGTCCGACACTTGGCTTTGTGTCAGCATTTATTAGAATGCCTGCTCTGTTTGAATGTTTCTCTTTTAAAATAAAAGTAATAGCAGTGATCAAACACAAAGGCATCATTGATGGAAATGGCTTGGAGCAAGTCTGTATGAATGCCAAATCAGAACAGGTCCGGTTTTGAGCAAAAGAACAAAGCCCTACTTCACCACAACAGAACTGCCTTTTCCTGGCCATTCCCCCAGCTCACTCTATCTACCCTGACAGATGGAGTTTGCAGTAGGTACAGTGATGGCATTGATTAGCACACAGTGCATTAATTGAGCAGGTTCCTCTAACCTACCTGGCTGTGATGAGCACCTCCACCACACTTCCCACAGTACCCTGTCCAATCCCTGCATCACCCAGCCCTGTTGCACCCCTGGAACAAATATTTCATTCTCCAGACAAATCAAGGAGGTGCACGCAGTGTCTGAGCCCTGCAGTTTTTTCAATATATATTTTAAGTGGAATTCAAGGTACAGAGTTAACGCGTTCTGCCAGGTTTCTTTTGGAGCAGTAGGGCAGCACGGCTCCAAGTGGGAGCATTAGCTTACCTGCTGGAATACACGACTTTCAAAGACCATATTTTTTTCCTGATGCTTAAATTATTAATCCATTCTCTTCAGGTTTGCTATCAAATCATCTCAATTGTTTTGCAGTTTATTAAAAATGTCCTGCACATCTGGTCTAATCAGTCAAAGGAGAATTGCCCAATTTGATTGTCAATAGCAATCCCAGGATATCAGGTTGGTAATCACAGCATTTTCCACCTCACCAGCTCCCATGAAGTGTGCTTTAATCACCGTTGATGCAGAAGAGACTCTCCCAAGTAATGCAGGCACAGTCCAAGCCATTGTGCTGCTTTCTGTAGCACCAGAGCCAGCCTTCTGGGGTGGAAAAAATTATTTAGCAGATAGAGATCCATCACTATCATCAGCAACCTGGTAAATGTCTGCCCACATCTGCCATCACAGCCCAATCCCAGCTCCTCTCCTGGGATACAGGGTACTGGGCAAGGACTCGCAGCACTGCCCTTCCTCCACACCACTGAAACCCTAAGTTCTGGAATTTCAGGTACTTACACCTAAACCAGAAAAGTCCCACAAAGACAATGGCCAAGAAGGCACATGCTGAGGATGACCATTATGAAGGAAACAACTTCATCCCTTTTTTATGCCTGAAGTGTGTGTTTTCACATGCAGAAATTGATGATTGGCTACAGCAACATTAGAAAGGTTTGAAATGCCTCACACCTGCTAGCTTGACCTGCAAGGAGAGGTTCGATGTGGTAGGAAGAGTCTGTCTTGTATCCACCATCACTGCATGTGTACATATGGAGAGAGACTGAGAGACTGTCTCTGAGACCAAGGAGTTTGTAAGAAAGAAGTTTACAAATAATCACTCCCACAACCTGTAGCTACGCATGAGGACCTGCTCAAAGTTTGAGATCTGTTACCCGAGGGAACTGGTGCCTTAGTGTGGAAATGTTTAATGATATTTGCTTTCCATATATATTTTTGCTATTAGCATATGCATAGCAGCTATTCTCCAACAGAATTAACAGATAACCGTATGGGACAAACAGGAGTAGCAGACACAAAGTACAAGCAGTGAGCCTTGGAGAAAACAGCACAGAAAAGCTCACATCCCGTGCTGATGAAGGGCTGCAATGCCTCAACAAGCCAGTAAGTGCCTACAAGTCAGAAATGGGCCATTATATTCAATGAACAATTTAATTCATTAAACACAACATTTTGCTTTTTGTAGCTGAATGTTCTGCAATCAGACGATGATGCTTTTAAGCGTGATTGCTGTTTACAATGGTCCAGAAAGCCTGTTGCTCCCACACTCCACGTTTCTCATTACTTTCCCCCATGTAGGAGTGTCACTTGGTGGGCAGGTTATTCTTCCCCAGCTGCATATTTTCAGGAAGCGGATTTATGAAGTGCCAAAGACTGGCAATTAGAAGGATCTGTTCTAGACCTAAGGCATAATAACAGCTGTAAAAATAGCCATAAAAACACACTCAGTGTGACACCTCTTGTGTTACTGAAAGGCCTTCTGCCCTCTGCAACAGAAAAATTCACTTCCCCAGAATGTATTTGCTGGGGCCATTGTGCTTGTAGCACAGCACAGGGATGCAGCCCAGGGACGAAGGAGGGAGGTGGCAGGGATAGCTTGGAGGTGTGGATGGTATCACACATCAGTGTGAAGAGATTGAATTTGTGCTGGAGGATTGGATGATTCATAATTGGAGACAGGCAACACTACTCTCCAAAAGCACAGGAGAAAGATGTCATCCTGCAGGCTCCCAGAGGCATGAGATAGAAAGCAGGCTGGGAGAAGGCAATGTCCTGAACGTGAGGGAATCTTTTCAAGAAAGATAATCTCCAGGCCATGTCACTCAGGATCTCTGAGAGCTGGGTGCCATAGAACACAAAACAAAACTCTTGTGCTTTTAGGGTTTTGTTCCAAGTTCTGCACTAAGCTGGGCTAAGAGGCAGACAGAGTGACTGACCACTGCTGAAAGAGCCCCGTAAAAGCTGTTTAAGTGGACTCCAAACAAAATAGAAAGGCTCTGACATCTAATTTTGGTGACTTTTAATATATAGTGGTTTTCAAAGCAAAGCAGTGACTCAGGCAGCTAACATGGTAACCAAATGAAAATTCAACAAAGAATTGAATTCAGTATCCAATTATCTATGGGGATATTCTGAATTTCTTCAGTACCTTTGGCCATCAGAGAATATATGATGGTACAGCAAAGGACTCATAAATCAAAGTGAAGTTTGCAGGTACAATTGCCTCTGTCCTCAGCATGTTGTCCAAGTCAGGGACAGCTAGGCTGGTGACAAGAGACCAGACCCTATCAACTCCTGTCCTTTTAAGGCATTATTCTTCACAAATCATATCAGATATCCCAGGGGACTGTGTGATGAGTGGCCTACCTTAGCAGGGCACAGAGCTCTGACACAGGGGGTTATTTCCAAGAATTTATCTTTAACGTTAAGCCAATTAATCATCCATTAAGAACTGCAGAAGCACTATAAGTTGAAAGCACATCAAAAATGAAATTGAAATGCAGTCTTTAAAAGAGCATAGAGAAAACTGAGCTTTCCAGGGTTCTGAGAAGTGTCATTTCTTTTTATTTTGATGAGGAATAAGCAACGTTGCACTTTCAATTTGAGGGAATTGGGTTCTGAGAGCAACAGGATTAATTCCACCCTGCGTCCATCACGTCATAGAATCTAGTCCAAATCCTCTATGTACAGAGCAGCAGATAGGTGCATTTAAGCAAGAGAGAGTTATCACATTAGGTGCTTTATAGGTTCTGGTCCTTGGATACGACCACAAGGTAAAGATTCCTAGTTCCTTTTCAGTTAAGGACAGGCACAGTTCAGGATCAGTTAGGGTGTACACTAGGTTTTTCTGTATTTCTTGTATATTTTCCTAACAGCCACCTTACAAAACAGACTCATCATTCCATCTAAGCCCATAAAGGCTCCAATAATGGCAATAGAACTAAAGCCTTTAATCTTTCTTCCTCTTCTCACTGCTGCCCATCTATCCCTACCAGGCAGGAAGTCTGCAGGAGCAGAGGCAGCAGTGTTTCGTGGCAGTCTGTCACATTCTGCTAATCTTCCAATGCTGAAAATCATTTTAAATCCATTCCTGTCTTTTTACATTTGCATAATTGTCTGGAAAGAAAACTCTAAAAAGGCAGAGTCTGATTTACTGTGAATGAACATGTCATAAAACATTCCCAACTCTGCAGCACTTGTGTAAATCTTTCATGATTTAGAAGTTGCCAAGTTACCAATACCATGAGTAGGATAAAGCATTGGGCCTTACTCTCAGTGTAACCAAAGAAACAGTATCAAGATAGGTTTCCTTTCTTAGAAGCTAGGTTTCCTCTGGAAAATAAAGGCATTATACGTGGAAATGATTTGCATTTATCTCCAGTGACAAGGAAGGTTGAAAAAATGTGCCTACAGTTCTGGTGTAGAACAAGGATGTTCAAAGCATTTCTCTATTCAGGGAGCTACGGTTAAAAAAAAAATTAAAAAAAAAAGAATTTTCTTTTGGTCCTTTTAGAAACAATTTAAAAACACATCTGCATTGTCCGCTCCTGAGCAACTACATGGGGCCCAGGGCTGATCCCATATACGTGGGCTGCCCAACCCCAGCTTGGAGTCACCACCAGCCTTCCAACATTGCAATAAAAGACTCAAAGCTTTCTTGAATAGAACCATAGAATTGTTTGAGATGGAAGGGATCCTTAGAAGTCATCCATTCCAACTCCCCCGCAAGGAGTGAACAAGAGGATGCACTTCACCCCATTCCCTAAAACAAAGCCACCTCTGCCCCTGAAATTAGATACAGGGGGATGATAAAGGAGCTTACTCCTCACCCCAAAGCCAGGAGCAGCCCGTACCCTAAAACAAGAGCCTTATTCTTTCTCCTCACAAATAGCTCCACGTGCCTTTCCCCAACCCATCACTCTCTGCACTTTTTTTCCCACACTTTTCTAGGACCAAGCCTTTTTCCTCACCTTCAGACATTCAATGTATCAGAACTGTTCTTTTTGCTCTGATTAGCACACCATCTCTTGCGGAAAACCTGAGATTTTCCAACAAGATTTCCTGTAGCAAGAAATATACCCACTGCTGAATAGCAGATGATCACAGTCTTTAAAGTTTCTGTCAGCACTTGCAACATGAGTGATAATAGATGGCTTTGTTTCATATGCCAGTATAGCAATATCAAGAAAATCATTAGAGTCCCCACTAAGAGAAAAGAGCAGACTGCCAGTACTGTTTGTTTCCATTAGGTTCTCAGTGTTGTCAGCGTAGGTCCATCAAAGCCCATCACCAGTTTCTAACCCAATCGGTGTTACAGCCTCAAAATTCCCACTCTTCACACCACACACATTAGGATGAGTAGAATCTCTCTTTTATGCCTCCACAGATTTATTAGAGAGACAAGGTTTTCAGAAAGAAGCAGTACCTTGTATTTAATCAACTGGATGCAGCTGAAAACATAATGAGCACACTCACAGGCCCAGAAGCTTCTTTTCAAGTGTGACACAGGCTGAAAACCTCAATCTAAGCACAGATTAGGAACAATTGCTTCAGGTTTAAGTTAATTACATAAACCAATTAGACAATCTAAGGGGAAAATGTACCGAGAGCACAGAAATGGTGATCACTCTTTTTGTGATGCAGAGAAAGGCATGAAGTTATCATTCATGACACCAGAAGACAAACAATAGGGGGGAAAAAAAAAGTGTCTTGAAGCCAGAACCTCACTTGAATTTAGGACGCTTTATATTCAGGGTATAAATTCTTACCTGTCTGATGCCTTCTGAAGGTTTATAGCTCTCCTTTGAAGAACAGTTGCAAGTACACAACTTTGTCCTTCTCCTGTAGGTATTCTGACTTCTGGGGTCACTAATCCACCTGGGGGTCCACCTGGACCAGAGGTCCATCACAGTTTCTATTGCACTATACTCCAGCACTGTGCTGAGCGGAGGCACTCAGAGAACAGTTCTCTTGGTCTACTCTCACAATAGGGGTATGAGTCAGACCCATGGCCCTTCCATTCAGTCAAAGGATTAAGAAAAGGTCTCCTTGCTTTCTATGTCCCTCCCAGAGGGGAGTCTGGGTGCAACTAGGACCAGTGTTAAGTCCCAGACTCAGTCAACAGTCAAAATAAAAACAAACTCAAAATAGATGGTTTAGTGAGACGACAGGTAACAGACTCAGAACGCCCACTGCTGCTGCTGTGTTAGTGCTAAATGTCTTACTGAGGTTATCCAGTAATTAACTAACACCCAGGTATCCCCTTACAAGATGTCCCTGCTAACAAGGAAAGGAGAAATGAGGAAGGCCCAGCAATCGACCCAAGCCAGTGGAGTCCTTTCTCTCAACAAAGTGCTGGCAGAGGCCAGATTGATGTTCTTCACAAGGTGGTACTGAGCCCAGCGTGCAGATAGGCATACGAAAAGGCTTCTTGTGCTGTTAAATAAGGTGAGGTTGAGGCATATGCTGGGCACAGAGGTGAAATTCCTCTTTGGGCTTTACTGAGATGACACCAGGCCCTGAGGCCTCTGCCATGCCCCAGGTGTCCCTCAGCCCACTGCCTATAGGCTGAGGTTAAACCTGGCCTCAGTTGCTCCAGTGCTTTGGTCAGATAAATTGCTCAGCTCCCCACTATGGTCAGTGCAAGAAAAGCACACTGAATATGTCATATTAAGTTGGGCTCATCGCTTCTCTATCAATTTATGGCTGCCCTGTATTTTGGCACAATCATGGGACCACAGAACAGCCTGGGCTGGAAAGGACCTCAGAGATCATCTTGTTTCAACCCCCTGCCATGGGCAGGGTCACCAACCACTACAGCAGACTGCCCAGAGCCACATCCAGCCTTGCCTTGAGTGCCTCCAGGGATGGGGCATCCACAGCCTCTCTGGGCAACCTGTCCCAGTGCATCACCACCCCCTGAATGAAAAACTTCCTCCTCACGTCTAATTTCCCCTGTCTTAATTTAAAACTATTCCCGTTTTGCCCTATCATTAGCAGCCCATGTAAACAGTCACACAAGCCTGGTGATTCCCAGTGCCACAGCACAGGAGCACAGAGCAGGGCACCACGTGCCTCATCCTGTGCTCTCCACCTTTGGCTTATTTGCTCACCTGGGAACATCCCTGAGTTTGTTTACTATGTGAACTTGCCTCAAATCAGCGTGGCTTAAATTTATCGTCGATCTTTAAAAGTTCTGTGGAATTCTCTAGAGATTTTTTTCTAATAAGTTTATTGACTTGATGCCAGAAGCACCAGTAGAAACAGAGAGTGGGATCTATTTAAGTGAGACAGATTTCACAGCAGAGCAGCTAAAAATAAATGCCAGAATATGAAACAAAAAATGTGCTGATCATAAAGGAGCAGGCTCGCTAGAAACCTTGTTGAACAAGTATCCCCTTCACAGCCAGCACTTCTGCTCCCCAGGAGAGCAGAGACATCCAGGACCAAGCTGTAGTTCAACCCTGCAAGGGATGCTCTGCTTCTTGTGAGCAGCGCAGAGTACTCCACAGAACATGGTCAGCAGCAACGGCTGCTGCACTTGCTCCAACAACATCAACTTCCTGCATAGACATGACTTTTCAAGCACAGCATAGTGCTGCAAGTGCTCTAGAGAAAATTAAAAAAAAAAAGGAAAAAAAGGGTTCAGTAGAACCAAGAAAGGATAGATTCCAGCAAGATCAGCAATTATACCTGCTGGCTTCAAGACAGCTGACTGCTGCATCAAGGTGTAACCACAGCACTCTTTCTCATCCTAAGAGGCAGTCAGTGGCAAAGCTGAGCGTCTGTTCCCATCTAACTGGTGTTCCAAAGTTCCCACAGGCTCTTTCCCAGATTTCTTCTCCAGATTCACTATCATCTTCTCCAGACTCCAGCTATTGCCAGCTCTCTTCCTTTAGCAATTCTCACTGCTGACCCAGGTGTCTCATTTGCAACCCCCTCCAATACCTTGCAGCCACTCCAGTAACAACTTCCCAGCTCCCAACCTGCCAGGGATCATCCCCACTCCCAGCACAGAATCTGTTCTGCCACCACCATAGGTTTTGCTGCCTCAAAATCCTTAAATAGACAAAACCAAATTTCCTGATGCCCAGAGGAAAACCCTGAGCTGATTCTGAACATACTAACAGACACTGTATCATATGCTATCAGATGCCAAAGGAAGAACAAGCTTGGTTTAAAATACCATGACACAGAAATTAATATGGTACTACTACATGTTACATTAATAATTCAGTTACAAACACAGAGTTTGCTGAAGGTTTGAATTATCTCCTTGATTAAGAACTGGTGAGAAGGAAAGAATGAAACATTTTTCCAGCCAAAGGGCAATAACCAGTGGATGTACTTTCAGAACAGGCCAATTTCTTGTTATATTACGTTACTATGGCTGCATGCTGAAACATGTCACATTATATTAAAAACAACAAAACCTGCAATCTGTTTCCAGATCAGACATCAATAAAAACAACCATAACAATCAGCGCTCTGGGTACCTGCAAGAAAATTGATAATTCAGTACCTCTAAGAGCTCTTTCCATTACAAAGACATCAGTAAAACCTAAGCCAAGCCAAACAGCATCTCCAAATGTACTCACTGCAGAGCTTTTTGTGGTACGTAAGGATAAGACCAACCAAATGAGTCCAGAAAGGTGGTTGCCAGCCAGCATTGCTGCAGAAAGCATAGAAATTAGGAAGCTAAAAATTCATAAGAATGCTGATGCCTTCTTCCAAGTCCTTCCTGACAGCAGTCAGAAATGGGCCCATGGAAACTCTGCCCTGAGATGAAGGCGGAGGACGTGCCAAATGAATTGGGTCTACAGTGATAAAGGCACCTGGAAACCAGCCCAGGTTCAGGTACAATATTTCCTGCACCTGAGTGCAAGGCAAGGTGGCATGTGTTCCTCCTTCTGGTTTATCAGGTATTAAGATTCCTGATCAGAAAGTCACTGCCTTGTCGCCCTTTTGCTGTTTAACTCACTGAGCACACATGTAACAGAGAAGCTTGGATGCTGATTCCCACCCAGCAAACAGGCAGAAGTGCAGTACAGCATTAGTACCCTAAAACCTTAACTTTCCTTTCGGACTCAGAGCAACACTGGAGAGCACTGTGGGAAGTCTGCCTGCTGTCATCTACCTAAAAAGAACAAGGTTACAAAGACAGGGGATGCTCATGTGATTTGCTGCAGTGCAAGGAGTGATCTACACTCAACATCAGACTAGCACAGTACCTTGCAGGGAATGTGACTGTGGAGCAATCACAGTGCTGCTGCTTCCCATCTATTCCCATCTGGCCTTTCCATCCTAAGACTTAACTTTTCCTCTTTCAAAGATGTCCATACTCTATTGCATTACGTTCTGATGGGAGAGCTGAAATCCAGACCATGGAAAAGAAGTTACCCCCACTAACATGAAGGAAAGTTTCCCTCCAGAGAGCTCAGCACTGATGCTTGAGGAAACCAGCCTTCCTACTGTCCTCCAAACTCCTGGGCTTGAGGCTCATGAACTCAGCCTTTTCAATGGCCAGCAGATGAGCTACAGAGATAACACCAGGGCAGACAAAAACCAACTCGCCTCTCTCTGGAGCAGGTGTCTGTGGTCAGGAAGGATGGCTCCACTCCCCTCAATTTGGCTAATAGTTCACTGAGTCCTGTTTGAGCAACTAATCCAAGGCCACATCTGTACTAACAGCCCTAACACTGGACACAGGTTTAATTTGTTTAACATTAAACTTAGGGATTCAGGGACCTCTATAATAAATTTCATTAAACGGAAAAATTCTATAATGTAGTGCTTTATGATTAATTAACTGTGCATAAAAAATGGTAATTATAATTATGCTCATAATTCCCCACTCTTCTGTCATTATCATAATAATTGATCAAAATGGTTTACCCCACAAGCATTTTAAAAGCTGTAGTGCAAGAGCAAAACCTCTCTAGCCCACACCAAACACAGCTTTTTCAGGCAGTCCCCAGATACTGTCCCTTCACTCCAGGACTTCTAATGCAGATGCCTTCTGAACAGCCATGACAGCTTCACCAAGAAGCTGTTTGTTTTGACGGGTAAGGAAAAAGAGAGATGAAAGCCCATTTGTAGATGGAAAAAGCCTGCTTCTGATCAGAACGCCGTCAAGGAACAGACTGCAGCTTCACTTTGAAATGGCCAGGTGCCCTACTTTTCTGCTTTCTGTGCATGGCTTGTGATCACAGGCTTCATCAAAAGCACCTATTGCCTGTTTTTGAAGATAATGGAGATTAGACCAGGGAGATCAAACAGATCAGAAGGCAGCTGAATAATTATCCCCCTACTTTTGCACTTGCATCACATCACAGCCAGGGACTGGAAAATGCTTTGAGGAAAAGGAGGAAAGGGTGAAAAAGTACTACTGACCTAAATCACCAGTAGCTCAGGCTCAGGAATGGATGGATTAGACAACTGCCTGTAACAGCCAGAACACAAATCTCATTTCAGTCATCTGCCCCAAGGCACATAAAAGATACCATTCTTCAATGTCTGCTATTTCTGTTTTGGTCCTCATTCTCCCTAACGTTTCTTGAGGAGTTTTGACCACATCATGCTTTGACATTGTCCTTTCTTATATCTGATGGCATCTTTACTACCTTTCTGGATTATTTTGCTTTGGAAACCATAACGCTCTCCAGTGCCTTTCCTACGGCTGCAGTGACATGGGTCAAAAATTCCCTCATTTCTACTAAAATTCTGATCACATGGATGGGAGACATTGTAACCACCAGCTTAAAAAACCCACAAGATTGCACACAAGAGGCAGCAGCCTGCTTTGCTATCCCGAACATGGCCATTCACCAGAAAATAAGGCAGAAAATAAGCTATATTCATGTCCTGACAGTCATAGGTTGTTAGGGCCACACAGTGCTTTTTGCAGCACTGCGGTTAAACAAATTCCTTGCTGCAGGGAGACACCAAAGCAAAACCTGCAAGCACCAGCAAAAGTTTAGAGTCCTCCACAGCTGTTATCACAGAGCAGTTTTCTTCCTTTTCCTCCTCATGAAGTTAACCTTTGCTTGCTTTTCTACATTCTTCTCCCTTCCAATATTTGCGTTTTTACCTCTTTCTCGTTGTGTCAGCCTCATGTTTCACCCAGCTCCACCCTTCCTCTTCTCGAAGCAGCCGTTTAGAGTCACCCAAACATATCCTGGGAGCTTAGCACACACAAAAGGGCTGCTCTCCATCACAATGGTCGGTTTTCCAGCCCCTGTCAATCATGTGCACAGCACCTTCCCCTGCTGGCCAAAGCTGTGACTTGAAAAAGAACTGCTGCCGACACTACAGCAAAGGGCAACAGCCCTGGTGGGTCAGTCCTCTCCTTGCTCTCCCCAACACACTGGTGGGAGTTAGCATGGGTACGGTCCTCGGATCTTTGTGGGGACCTTGGTGGACCATGGTTTTAAACTAAGACAGGGGAGATTGAGGTTAAATGTCAGGAGGAAGTTTTTCACTCAGAGGGTGATGAGGCACTGGGACAGGTTGCCCAGAGAGGCTGTGGATGCCCCATCCCTGGAGGCACTCAAGGCAAGGCTGGATGTGGCTCTGGGCAGCCTGCTCTACTGGTTGGCGACCCTGCCCATGGCAGGGGGTTGAATAGTGATCTTTGAGGCCCTTTTCAACCCAGGCCATTCTATAATGATGATCACTTCTCAGCACAGGGCATGGCTGCCAGCACAGGAAGGGAGCAATTTCCTTCACCAACAGCAGTGCGAGCAATGGAGCCTCTCTACTGCATCTAGCTATATGTGAAGAGGATCAATTCATACACTACCTCCCTTTGAGCTTTGACAGGGAAGTATAGCCACAGATGAGCTTGCTGTGGCCCAAACAGCATTTTGGTAAAGTGTTCTTTTTTTTTTTTTTTAAACAAGTGAGCAGGTTCATTGTGTTGAGCACTAGGCTAAAAAAAAAGGAGCCCATTTTTCATTAAAAGATTATTGCAAGACCTCACCAACAGCAGATTTATCAGTTCTCATATCAGCTTTCTCCTGCACTTCTGAACTCGACTTCCTCCAAGTACAGCATCCACCTTTCCAAAATAACTCCCAGATTCCTACAAGAGCATCCCAGTTAATTCCGGTCACCACCCTGAGCACTCCCAAAAAGATCACCCTTCCCCAGCAAGGACACCCCAATGAGTAGAAGGGAACAACTCCTACCAGCAGTGTACTCAGTCAGTCTTAAAAAATCAAGCAACGAGATGCAACTGGGGAACTGCAAGACTGCATTTGCACTGTGGTGATGCTATGAGCCTCCCTGTGGTGTTAACTCAGTGCTCAGGAGACATTCATGTGCCGCCTATTCTGGCATAGCCCCCACCCCCTGATCCTCCCACCTTTGCCCCTCTGCCTCACATGGACCTGCACCCAGCATAAGATTTTCAGGTGAATCTTGCTGCCTTGTGCACACCTGGATACATCCCAGCACTAAGATATCTTCAAGCACATGAAGACTGCAGCAGAAAGCCCATGTGCCTGTCTGCCTCAGACTTTCTTCCCTCTGCAGAGCAGTAACTCGACTTTGCACTGGTAATTTCTCAGCTGCAAAGCAACAGCAACAACTCAGATCTCAACTCACACTTCAGGTCCTTCTGGCATGTAAATGGTCCCAAATCCTGTCTCTGCTTTTCCAGAGCTTCCCTCAAGAAAAGTTATTCCCACATCTTTCCAAGGGGTTCAGCTGTCACCTTCTGAAGGGGGCTGGTTGGTGAGCATAGGGCAGAGCCAGGGGGCCCATCCCCGGGCCAGACTGCTGATGGGGAGCAGGCTGGGAGTTTCCCAGGGACCATTGCCACCAGGACAACATCCATCCTGTGAGTTGTGAGAAGCCGAAGGGTGTCAGATCTTCTAAAAAGTCTCTGCTCAGTTTTAAACTAATTGTCAGAATGCAGCTCCAAGTCAGCCTTAAGGGGCCCTCCTGAGGCCGCACAGAAGACTACGAGAGTAAAATGCCCTAAATGCTTGCTGTCCAAGCCTGGCCAAGGAGATGCTTTGTCTCCTCCCTCTGCTCTGCTCACCAACTGCAGTCATCTATCCTCCCAATTTAGACCTGTTAATGCAGTAATCTTGGCAAACACCAGCCATGCTGTAGGAGTACATTAACCACACGGCCCAGGTAATTGTGAATGATCACAACATGTCTCTCTGAAAGCAGGGAGCCAAGGATGCAAACTCAATTTAGGCTAAATTCATATTTTGCATCTACGCTTAAAAAATAAAAGTGTCACACCTCTAGCACAGGCACTGTGCAAAGCACGAAGCCCAGAGCATCTGATGCGTTAGCACGTGTGGTACGCTCTGCCTTTGGGATGCATCAGAAACTGGGGAGGGGTTTAGGAGTAGGACTGGTCCGGGATATTAGTCTGCACTCCAGCAGTTCAGAGCTCCAAAATGGCTTCAGCCAGGGACAATAGATCTGCATTCAGGCTTAGACTGAAGCTTCCAATTATTTCCAATTAAAATTTGGGTAGCAGAGGTGCACAGAAGATCATAGGACTGACAACAGTCCACTGCTCCAATATATTTGGCAGCTACGGACATAAAACCTTCAGATGAATAAGGAACCAGCTGGGCAGCAAGAGCTGTGAATGATTTGCCAGCAAATATGGTATTTCCTTTCCTCTCTGCTGCTATGTTGGATCCCCAGAACAGTTCTCTGGGATGTCTGAGACCTTTTTACCCCTGTGAAACTGCCCGGAGCAAATACTGGTAGTGGACTGCACGAGACAAGATATTAATTCCTCACTAGGAAACAGAATACCTGTAAAATGGATTGCAAGGGATTAGGGCGTGCTGGGATAATCAGTTAGTAACTGGACCAGACACTGTGGCTGTGCTCTACCAGTGCATCTGGCTACTGCAGTCCTCCAAGAGCTGTCAGCTACACTGGAAATTGATCCAGCCATCATTCAAGAATACTCAGCAACTTGCTCATATATTATGTGGCAAAGCCCTTTCTCTGCATACTCACTGTAAGTTCTGAAGTGTGACAAGTACCTAAAAATACAGTTAGCATAGAAATTCAGAGCGGCTTAATGGGATTGAAGAACAGGCAGCAACAGACTGAAGGCAGCAGTTTCACTCCAGTAAATATGGAGACTAGGAAAGATTTCTGCTTGCATACCAGGAGAGAAGTCCAAGATGAAGGTCTTCATAATGCTTGTAGCAGCCACCAGTCAGTCAAGAAGGAGCAAAGATCTGCTGACTGTGCTTTCCCCAATAAAGTACTTGTTCTGAGCACATCAAGGACTAGCATAACTTCAGCAGGACTGAGCAGTTCAGCACATCTCTGAGCAGTGTGCAACTGGAGGAAGCTACAGCGTATCTTCTTTCTTAGGCTCACTGCTGCCCTTGTTTTTCCTAAAGTTTAGAGTCAGAGCACAGGGATCTCAGAAAAATACATTCATTGCCTTGAAGAAGTCGAATTTGTGTCTTCCACATCTCCACTTGAACATCATATGCACAGTGTACACCTGGAACTGGACTTACTCCCAATCTTCTGGAGCTGCTGAACCTATTCCTGCATCACCTAATTAATCTGGAAGTCTTATACCTAGTGTCTGACCTAGTAATTAGGGCAGCTGTTTGGGCAGGAGGCACTCCATCTTGTTTCCATATAATAAAGGTCAAAGGAATTAACGCTGCAATTTTAAATGGCTTATTTCATCAGTGCCTCATTCAAGGTGCTGAATTCCTGAGGATAACAGCGCTGATAAAGGAGGAGTGGGCCCTTCTGCACCTCAGGTTCCTGCTGTCCCCACCTCTGCAAGGTGCCAAGAGGCTCACTGGGGAGGGCAAGAACCCAGACTGCCCAGAGCATCTCTGCCAGATAAACATTAATCCGAGTTAGATTTCTGGCAGCGTCCAGCCTGTCTGCAACTGATAGGTTTAATTTCTGTTAATATTCCACAACCATAACTCCAGAGAGTGTTTAAGTTTCTTTAAAAAAGACCTGAAATACAGCCCTCCTCCAACACAGAACTAATTTTAGAGATGAAAAACCCATGCAAGATGCCCAACACCAATGTAAGATGCCCCAGAAGCTCAGTGAGGTACCAGATGGGAGGGAGGGACAGACACTGAACACCAAGACTAATGCACAGAGCGTCTTCATTGGGCTTTGATCAGGTGTTTGTAGGACTGACACTGTACACAATCACTTTACGTTGCATACAGAATCAACATCATTATCTTGGGCATGTCTCATCCCTCTGGCACTAATGACTGTGCTCAAAGCTTCATGCCCGTGTGGTCCTTGGCACAGCCACTGCGGCCTGGAAGGGGTATCAGCTGGCAGGTGGCTTCCAGAAGCATGTCCAGAATATCATAAATTGTAGCCTTGAAATCTTGAAAAATATGTTTGCCCTTCAAAATCAGAAAGTCACATATTTTTGAGAGTCTGTTCCAATACAGCAATGTGCTCAGATGCTGTGGAGAAAAAATGTGCTGAAAGCCGTAGCACAACACTGCCCTGCACAAGAAGCCCCACAGCCAGCAAAGAACTTGTAGCATCACCTACAGGGAGCCTGAAGAAGATATTTTTCAAAAGCTGGGGTGTACTTTGTAAGAGATTATTAGCAGTCATTGTGCTGATAAAAATTGTACTCACACTTTTCTTTGTAAAGAAATCCTCAAATTGTAAAATGAAACGTAGCCATCTACAGCACAAAACATTGAAGAGAACAGCTTCTGAAACACCTTCTCTACCCTCCTCACTCCCAAGGGCACAAGAAAAGCAGAAAAAAACGTACGCATGCCAGTTTGTTTTGTTAGCTACCTCCATCCAGCTATGGAATGGAGGCACAATAGGGTCATATGATTGACACCTGGCTGTAGGCATCTTGCATCAAGGGAAGGTACAACTACATCCTATCAAGGTACGCAGTCATCCTACCTCAAGCTGCATCCATCTTTAACTCTGTCCACCTATCACCAATAGTTCTCTCTAAACTATGTCCCTCAACACAGTGTCTAAATGTTCTTTAAATACCTCCAGGGTTGGTGACTCCACCATCTCCCTGGGCAGCCCATTCCAGCTCCTGACCAGCAAGTGATAATTTTAGTGTAGTGCAGGATTTGAAACCTGGACGCGCAATAAAGCCCACCAAAGCACTAGTACAACTAGATTTTTTTACTTCATAGAATTTTAGAATATCCCAGGTTGGACAGGACTCGCAAAGATCATCGCTGTGGTTTAATCCAGCAGGCAGCTCAGCATCACACAGCTGTTTGTTCACTCTCTCCCTTCCCCAGTGGGAATGTGAAAAATGGTAAAACTCAAGATAAAGACAGTTCAATATGGCAGAAAATGATGGGAAGAAGACACAAAAAAAAATCGCACACAGTGCAATTGCTCACCACTCACCATCACATTCAAAACAAGGGCCATCATTAAGTTCAACTCATGGCTCTACACAAGGCTACCTATAAAGGTAACTATGTCTGAGAGCAATGTCCCAGTGCTCCCTGAGCTCTGGCAGCTCAGGGCTGAGCCTCAGCTCAGGGCAGAGCCTTTCCCTCACCCCCACCTGACCCCCCCAGAAGTTCCTGCCTCAAGGGAATTAGGTCTGAAAGCCATCCTGGACTACAGCCACAGTCTCTGCAAGACTTTGTTATCTCTTGACAAGCTGAAAATAAATGATGACGCTTCAAACTTGTACCTTCCTGTTACTTATGCAGGAGACGCATGCTTCAAGTCAAGTCACATCTAACATGACCACACTCATCACCACTGCTGGATTCATTCACTCAGTGCTTCAAACCATGGAAGACGTGGCAAATCTCAAAGTCAACTCTTGATCGCATTAAAGCTTAATTGGCTCCATTTGATTGACATGTAGAAATTTTTAATTACTTTCACTAAGAGAACATTAAGCAAAGGGCAGATCGATGCTCAGATGTAGAATTAGTCAGAAAAGTAGAACAGGATGATGGCTTTTGAGCTGTGAGAGCTACTCCACTCATAGCAGACTCTAACACCAGATGTTAGTGCTCCCAAGGGATGTGAGGCAGCGGATGAGCGGGTTTTTGTAATCACTGTGGCTTTGATTCTGTTTGAAAGGGGTTTATTTAGATCCTACCGCTAATGTACTCCTGAAACGGGCAGACGCTTTATAGCTGAGCATCATCTCTGCTGGCAACCCAGATCAAGCACATTTTGCATCTTCTTTGTACTTGAAGAACTTCAAGATTTTAGCTTCAACAGCACATTATTGCAGGCCTCTACTTGTGCCTTGCATACTGGACAGCCAGCAAGGAGAGCCCATCAGAAAGGACCTCACCTACTCACATCTGAGTCCCAGACTTGAATGTTATATTTTAGATGAATACCTGATTTGGTTCCTGGTGAGGTATTATTTACTGAGATGCCATGAAGTCTTCTACCTCATTTTACCTATAAACCACCATAAGCATTTCTTTCCTTTTTCATTATAAAACAGAGAGTCTCAACAACCTTGAAACATCACTAGTAGGAAGTATATAAACGAGCATATATGTAATTAAAGCATAGAGGTAGAAGAACAAATGGGCTGAAATGGCCTGTGAATATAGGTAAGTGGGAAATCAGAAGTTTCTAACAATCAAAGCAATGAGGGTCTGTTACAGCCTCCCTGTGAAGGGCAGCAAACTTAAACTACAGAGTATGACACACATCTGAAAAGGATTATATAATACAGTCTCTTTGACAGAGGTGTTGGAATCAGTGATACAGAATACAACAGATATTCCCGTGACTTCCTTTTGAATCTCTCCAAGGGTGGTTCACAACCACCATGGGCCCAATAGCTGTGCTAAGGCCCAGCCCTTCACACTACATAGCATCTTATCATCATCATGGAATGGCCTGGGTTGAAAAGGACCTCAAATATCATCTTGTTCCAACCCTCTGTTGTGGAGCAGGCTGCCCAGAACCACATCCAGCCTTGCCTTGAGTGCCTCCAGGGATGGGGCATCCACAGCCCTTCTGGGCAACCTGTTTCAGCGCATCCCCAACCTCTGAGTGAGAAACTTTCTCCTAACATCCAACCTCAATCTCCACTGTCTTAGTTTAAAATCATTCCCCCATGCCCTACTACTATCAACCCATGTAAACAGACATTCCTTCTTCTGTTTATATGCTCTCTCCGAGTACTGGAAGGCCACAGTGATGTCTCTCTAGAACCTTCTCTTCTCCAAGCTAAACAAACCCAGTACTCTCAACCTTTCTTCATGGGAGAGATGCATTATACAGACACTGTATATACAACCAGAAGCAGCATTTGATATCACTGTCCATATCCTCACTGTGTGAAAGTGGATAGATCTCAGTGGGGCACCTACTTTTTCCTCTCTGCTTGTCAAGGAATCCCTGGGAGCCCAGTCCATATTTGCAGACTAAACTATACAGTCTCAACACCCAAGAGACCACTTCCACTATCCAAAGGTTTCAGGGACATTTCTATGCTCCCCAAGGGATTTGCAGTTCACAGGGCTACAGATGCAGTATTCAACTAGTCATTTTCACAAGAAGTGCAGAAATCCTGGGATAGGTGTTAAGAATTTGGATCCATGATTAATTTAAGTGAACAAGGACATGCAATATGTTTTGGTTGGTTTAGAAAAGAAGAGCTTTCTTCCTATATTTATTTTTATAGTCATCTGTTCATCACTTACAAATGTCTTGAAGATGTACTATAAAAAGTTATCTAAACACTCCCTAACATCATAAAGGCTGTGCAGAAGGGCACAGTGGGCATCTACTTGAAATTAATTATGCCTCTACAAAGTTTTGATTTCTCACCATGCTGTCAAAGGGAGTAAGAACATGGGCTTATAGAACTCAAGGACATAGGGAAACATCACCTGTGGTTTGGCCACGTCATGCACAGCAAATCACCCCATGCTTCTTGAGCGCCCTTGAAGGAGATGGCACATAAGGTTGGATATTAAGAAAAATTTCTTCTCAGAATGAGTGGGGATGCATTGAAACAGGCTGTCCAGGGAGGTGGTGGAATCATCATCCCTGGAGGTGTTCAGGAGCTGCAGAGATGTGGCACTGAGGGATGTGGGCAATATGGTGGGGTGGGCAGGGGCAGGCGTTGGACTCAGGGATCTCAGAGGTCTTTTCCAACCTGAATGATTCTGTGTTCCTATGAAAACATGATCAGGCTCATCAAGAACTTCTGTCTGACCTGGAAGGAAAAGGTTATTCCCTTTCCTTGAGTGCAGCTGTTGCCAAAGCTTGATCACCAGCTACTTCCACAAGAAGGAAATGAGTTCTAAACAACGTATTATTTGAAGTAGGCAAGTAAAAGCTTTATTGCTCTTTTCCTTCCTGAATTGCTCCACTCTCATGTGTTATATGAAGAGATCTAGTACTTAAAAAAGACAAATGTGAGAGCCAGAGCCCTTGTGGTGCTCCCTTGGGGCTCTCACTCCCACCATCTGCACACTACAGGAGCAGTAGAGTAGGGACCTTTCCCTCCTGCACAGCAGTGACAGGAACTGGACTTTTTTTAGCTTCCTCCCTATTGAGAGCCACTTTCCTCTTCAGAGCCTGCCTTAGCTGGCAATATTATGGCTTTGATATATATTATTATCCACTGTAGTGGCACAGCGCAGTGAATATGCCTGAAAACAGAGCTGTCTAGACAGCCTAGTCTGAGCGACAACGATTCCAAAGGGAACGGCCGTAAACACTCTCATCGTAGAAGAAGCCATTACAGTGAAAATAAACCCATTCCATATAAATTGGGCCCAATTCTAAACCATCTTATGCTCCAAACTGCAAAGCTCTTCAGACTGCAAGTAGCATCAGCCCTATTGAGGAAACACTGAAACAAAGCGCACAGAACAAAGCCACTTTGGTGGCTCTGCAACGGAAAATCTGTTCCTTACTATTCCCTGCTGGCACTTTCCACTCCACAGAGAGGCTTTGCACATCGAGCTGAGCAGCAGGAAGCACTCTCAGGACACAAATGTGCAAGCAAGATACTGCATATGGCTCATTCCAGCTGCTCACAGAGTTAGCACGGTTGCATTAAATCTCCAGGCTACTGCAGGCCAACAATACACATCGGATGCCATTTGCACCAAACCCTGCCCACAAAAGCGTTCTCAGCATTAGCACGTGCTGTCACTGTATGCAACAGAAAACAATTTTCTCTTCAGAATCTACAAAAACTAGGAAAACACTTATTCTGAGGTTCTGCCTATTTGTTGCTCATAAATGATTAGGAAATCTGACTGCATCCCATTCTTCAGTGCAAACACCTGTTATGTTGGTAAACTCCATTGTGCTTGCGTGCCATTTGGATTTTAATGTGCTGAATTTCTGGCATTAGCTTCTGGGAATGCATGTGAAAAAGGATTTTATATGGGGGCACTGAAATTAGCCAGCCACAGGTGAATTGCTCTTCACACTGCCTTCCACAAGAGATAAGATCTGCAGGCATAGTGATTGGAAACACTGCCCTGCCCTCAGCCCCTGGGACCTTCACACAGATAGCCCAGAACTGAGGCCATGGCATCACAGGACACTTTCACATGCTCTTCAGGTGTAGGCAAGGGATCACATTCAAGAGAAGCTTTCTTGTAGAAGCTGTTCTACACTGGAAGGTCTTGTTCCTGCTGACAGGTCATTCCTTCTTTGCTTTCACTAAATATGCTATTAAGGTGCAAGTGTATTAGAGCTCTCCTGTGTAAAACTATTTCAAAAATGCATATCTCTATTTTCTCTCCACCAACCCAAGGGTAAGCTCCAATATCCAAAGGCTCTGGAAAATAATTCCTGGCTCTAGAAATGTCAAAACATTTCCTGGTGTCAGCTTCAAAGTGTGGTAGGTAGACCAAAAGTTGAGAGTGAGGAAGTGATCACATGAGAGATCCCATTTCACCAAGGGGAAAGGTTGGTAGCTCATCACAACAGACTTCTGTGCTGCTGTTATTCAGCTGCTTCCCAGAGTCACCTCAATCCTTGGAGCCTACAGCAAAGCATCAGAAAATGCTTCCCTATTACTTTATTTATTTATTTTTAATAAATCTCAGCCTTTTAAAGACAATGAACTGCTTAGGTAGCACAGATCTATTCACTTCTGACACAACACCCAAATCTACTGCAAGAAGCTGTACTGCACAGCAGACTTCTTGGATATTTTTCACCACGACAGTTCTGTTATCTGATGACTTCTTAATGGGTACCAAAGAGAGGAGTTGAGAAACAAGTGATTTCTAGATTAACTAAGAAATGACACCACAGAAGAAACTAAGAGGCCCATGGAGAAAGACAAGTGTGTGTGTGAAATCAGCAGGGAGAATGGTGAGGGTGATGTGCTAAATAAAGGCAAGGGGGAAGGAGACAGTCTTTGAAATAACTTGAAAGTAAAGATGGGATGTTCAAAAATGTGAAGGAAGGATGCCACAGTCAAAGAGCTCAGTATCATCATGGGGAGGTGGCAATGGCACCACAAGAAGTGGGTCAGGCAAGGGAAGAACACATCAGAACAGCCAAGACACAGCAGTATAGGGGGGATGCTGTTAAAAAAAAATAATAAACATAAAAATATAAGAGAGAGAGAGGATGAACTTTGGGAGATATGATAGGAAGAGACCAAATCTGGACTCTCCTGTGATCAACATGGGAATGCAAGAAAGAGTATTTGAAGTCAGAAATTGAATGAGGAATGCAAAGAGGATTCGCAGTGCAACATGTGGCTGATCTCAGTGCACATTTCTGTGTCATTTCAAGGGAAGTGCTGGAACGTGCTGTAAGAACAGATTGTTTACTAAGGAAAGGCAAGTAAACAACTGTTTGGTCAATGCCTTTGCGCGGAGGGGATCAGATGTCCCTCAAGGACAAGGCTAGAGAGGGAACAGCGGGCAAAGGGTGCTGTGTATTCCCATGTATATGCATAGACAGATAGGTGTATATAAGCACATGCATTTCTATATATGAGAAAATTCACAGGTGCTGTATTTGAAGACAGTGAAGATACTGGAACGCTGCACTCAAGTCAGCATAGTCAGGATTTCCTCACTTGAGTAATGCATAAGCTTCCTTCTCCTGGGCACCTCCAAGGGAGACCTCTGGAGGAATGAAACCTGTTATACTGATAACCACTTCTGGGAATAGATAATGGGCGTCTGTTAGTATTTAGTGAGGAAAAAAAACAAGAAAAAAGATTCTTGGGTCAGACTTGGAGCCGTCACCTCTCTTCTGCCATTAGCACTGTGCAGGGCTGAGGGAGCTCTGCATAAACCCCAGGATGACACAAAAACACCACACAGGTCTGTTTGCTGAACAGACAGTCTTAAAAAGAAAATCCATTTGTCAGCACTGAACGAAAATGAAATCTCCAGAGGCCACAGAACATAATAGGCAATATTTAGAAATTGAGGCTGAAAATTAAAGCTGTCTTGTGGAAATTATTTCTGCGTGGCTTTAACATATATCTTCATGAAATTTAATGTCACCTATAAGGGTATTCAGTGACTAGATTTTGTTATTATTTACAGCCCATTCTCTAAAGTACAACACATAATAGCTCCTACAGAATATGAGTATTTAGCAGTAGTCAATGAATAAAACTGTCAGCTCAGTGTGCCCTACCAACATTGGTGTGTCTCTGCAGACTAATGGGACATCACGACATACAAAAACATTGAGCTTCATTATCCAAAAGGAGACTGTTTTAAAGACAGCAAGTGATAAAATAAGAAGCACAATGATATAAATAACTACTTAATAGTGCCATCATAAAACACACCACTCTAATTAGCACCACCTGCTAGAGCTGCCTGAGCAGCAGTGCTGTGCTGAAGCTGAGCCCTGAGTAAGGACAGGAATGAGTGAACTTCCCACTGCCTTGATGGCTCATTCCATGCGCACCACTCTCTGAGGCCAAGCCTTTCCCTAACCTCCACCTGACCCTCCCCTGAGGCATCTCTGTGTCTTTAAAGCTCTGACCTACAGCTAGAAAGACATCTGGAAAGAGTAAACATGACAACAGATAGAAATTCACAGCACTCCAGTTCCACAGCTGCATTTCACAGAATCATAGAACCACCAAGTTTGCAAAAGACCTCCAGGATTATCCAGTCCCATTGCCCACCTATCACCAACATTTCCCTCTAAACCATGTCCCTCAGTACAACATCTGCATGTTTCTTAACATCTCCAGGGACTGTGACTCCATCGTGTCCCTGGGCAGCACATTCCAATGCCTAGTCAGTCTTTCAGAGTGTTTTTTCTGACATCCAACCCAAATCTCCCCTGGTGCAACTTGAGGATGCTCGAAGAAAAAAAAAAAACCAACAATCATCCAGCTAAATTTTAGGCAGAGATGGCAGCTTCCCATCAACACCTAGCTGTACTTAATACCGTGGGGTTTTTTTGTTTTGTTTTTAAGGCATATACTCAGATTTGCCTTCATTCGAGCTACTGCTCTCAATGGGCTCCATTTAACAATGCCTGGAAGAAACTTCCTCCTGAACATTATCCTCCTGCTTCTGTGGTTGCAGATGTACTCAGCCACTGTATTGCCCTCCCATCTAAAGTAAGAGGCTTCTCAGTACATTTATTTAACAGATGTGACACAAAAGAGCAAACAGCAAGCTACATTCATTACCTATTCTCAGAAGCAGTTACCAGTTGTAAAAGCAGTAAAAACTGGAACCAGCATGAACAAGGAGACACTACAAAAGAAGGAAAATGAGTGCTCACCCATCTCCAAAGATCTAGGTTCAAAGGGAAGGAACTCCACAAAGGAGAGACCTCCAACAAGAGAACCTTCCTTGGTGGCAGTCAGTCCTTAAATGAGGTCTGAGACACCAGGCTCTACCCCTTCCAGTTACGCAGGTGAATCACCTTCACCCATGCTCCAGGGCTGACCAGATCTTTTCTCCAGGTGCTCATTTGGTGGTTCAGGCTGTTCATCAGCAGTTCCCATACACCAGTATACTAGGTTTCATTATTCCAAAGGTCTCTTTCAGAGGTGCCATGGAGAGGAAAACCCTCAAACGTTACCCAAGTGAGGAAATCCTGACTGTGCTGACCTGATTACAGAGTTCCAATAGCTTCCCTGTCTACAGAATATAGCACCTAAGATTTTATTCACATCATTTATAAAACTCCAATCGGTACCTACTTCAAGCACCAGATCCCCAAACACAAAACTCAAATTTGAATCCTCTGTGCTTCCGAAATGAGGAGTGAAAACTAACTGTGGTATTTATGGGAAAGCTTATAAAAATTTTATACTCGTTCCTTCCTCCCCCCATAGCCTCAGGTGGCACAGATCAACATTTTTCTTGAGAAAAGAGACCTCGCTCAAGCTGCCAAAGAGCTTGTAGTGCCTTCCCTCTTTTGTTTTAAATTGTGTGGTTTACCCACCAGGGAAGGAGGGGGTTTCAATCTATAGGCGTGTAATTGTTTTTCTTGCACGTACTCTTATTTTGCAATTTCGAGGTCCATTCAAGCATTCCAACTCTGTCTTACCAAGGATTTGTATTCAATGTGGGAAAAAATGTTCTCACGGCACTGAATAGTTTAGATTAATCAGATCATGATTTTGCTATGCCTACTGGCTCCTTTGAAATTAAATTACTATTATTTGCTCACTTGCTAACTAAAAGTAGGAAAACAGTTTTTTTGAGAACAGAAAGTTCACTGAAGGGTGCCATTTGAAACTATTCAAAAATTGAACTTGAATTTACTAAAACCTCAGCAAAATGTGCTATATACTTCCAGGTACAAGAGGAGCAATGTGAGAGGGAGGAGACAGAGGTTTGATTCCTTCCAGCACGAAGGTAGGAACCAAATGTCAGTCTCTTCACTTTCCTCCAGGTGAAGAAAAGCAAACGCAGCTCTAGACACTGCTTGTGCCAATTTCCATTGTCCACTTTTCCTCCTGTTCAGAGTGCTGTGCTGCCAGGAGGTGCAGGCGGAGATGCTGCTAGCTTCCATCCTCCCTGCAGGAAGCAACCTCTACTCCAAGTGTTACGTTTTGTACCAAGTCCCTACAGACAGCCCAAAGCAATGTGCCCAGCTGGACGCCCAGCAGAAATGACCTGATTCTTCACTTATTAATTCAGGATCAGCAGAAGAGAGACCAAGCGTGCACAAGCTCACCAGGTGGTTTTGCTCAGTGGTTATGGTCATCTTCATCCTGGGTGCAGGCAGAAAGATTTGGACAAGCGACAGCAGCACCCAGTGAGCAGCTCTTGCTGCTGAAAAACTGCAGGAAATGATTTTTCCCTTGGCCAGCTTGCTGGATTCCACTTATTTTTTAATATATATTAAAAAAAACCCTACACGTGAGCATCAAGCTTTTTTCCATACTTGCTGCATGTATTGCAACAGAGGGTACTGCATGTGTACACAAAACACCACTCACCATCCTAGGCCTATTTTTACAAAGCAAATCTATTCAAAAGAAAGCACTAAATGAACCCCAAAACTATCACTCTTCACTGAAATTCTGTGCTTCAGGTCCTGATCTTGCAAAAGCCATATGCACACATCTATTCTAACAGATGCAAACGTCTGCCTTAAGCAGCCCCAGATCCAAAGCCTGAGCATTGGAAACAAACAACAAAACCAGAGGGAGCACAGGAGGTGAAAAATAAAGACATGAGTACCTGGTCCATGGAGACACCCACAGCAGTGAGGAGGATGCTACAGAGGAAGTTAAAGTTCAGTAGCTCTAAATGAGATGGGAGACTTCGGCTGCACTAATTTGACAGACTCAGAGCCCCGCAGAACTCCATCCAGGCTTCACTCTATCAGCATTTCCTTGCTCTGTAGATGGTTTATAATGAAAAGCAATGCATGATTGGTGTGTGTAATCAGTCATGGTCACAGCAAGACGGTCTCATAGATACATTAGGAGGAGAACATATGTATGAACAACTGATTAAAAACAGCCGCTGTAATACCTCCACCTGAGGCTGCATGTAAGCAATTATCTCTTTGGTAAATAGCACTTGTTTTAAGCTGTATTTCTTCCCTAGCATTTTCATTTTGCTGTATATGTGCCAACCCATAAGTGATTAAAATGTAATGGTGGCTGCTCATTAATCCCAAAGAATGGGACACACATCATACAGTCTGGCATCACTTTAAGCACTAATTAAGGGAAAGACTGCTTTGAATGTACCACGAGCTTTTCTCCTTGGCACCTTCCTGAAAACCATTCGGCTGCTTTCACCCAGTGCTCACACTGAGCATTTCACAGCCACAGGGCCATGCGTTGCTGATGCAAATGGATGCATCACCCACCAACCTCGACCAGCACACACCAGTGGAGGATACAGCTTTTTGCTTTTTCTCTGACTGGCATCCAGGAGAAGCTGTCACTCATCCACTGGGGCCAGAAGAGAGGGACCATATTTTAGGGTTTTTTTTACTTAAGGTATTTAGAAGAAAATGTGATGCTCCTTAATGAGGTTTAACATCTATATCAGCACAGCTGTCATGCAGATTTTAACTGTATACACGGAGAGCACTGCAAGTGCTACCGGCCAGATATGTGGAGTCAAAACTCTTCAAGGCTGCTGGTGAAGCTGGATTCTCCACCAGTGCTTCTTTTAATTCCACAGTTCCAGCCAACTTATACAGGACACCTTCCTGACCCCTGAGTGGTTATCCCAATAAAACCGTCACCTGCACTCCAGGATTTAGAACCTCTTCCACTGTGCCATTTGATATACGATCATTGTTTATTGTTTGCATTAAATCTCTTCCAGTGAGAGACACAATAATGCCCTTCCAGGTATGGCTGTGATCACACCGCCTCTATCCATGTTTGAAAGCCCTGATCCCAGTTCTGTGACCGCAGCTCACCTCAATATTAGATTCCATAAATATTTTGTAGTTGCACTCTGGATTCAGCTGGTAGCCCAGAAGAGCAGATAGACAGCCCAGACTGACTTCAAATGATGGCCACGCAGAGGTCCTTAGGCTGCCTCGTTACTAATTCACAGGTTATTATATTGCTAAATTATGGCAGCATCAAGTTTGCAGCAAAAGTGGAATCTTACAAAGACAATGATTGCCTCATAAAAATGATCAATGGAAATTAGTATTAGGGCATGAAAATTGCATCTCGCAATGGCTCAAGTGGTTTAAATTCCATTTGGTTAACAGGCAATATCACATTGCTATAAATGCGTAATAGAAATGCATTTCCAGTTGGAGACCCTTATCACCGAGGCTTTAAATCTTTGCGATGCTTGCTTGACACTGAGCTGATAGGAAGAGTATGAGGTGGGGCCCATGCTCTCCTGTGCTCCATTTGAGGTCATTGCCAGCAACACAAGGGGAGCTTCAGACCTAGCCTTTGCTGTTGCTTCTTTCTTTTGCATCCATGTTGGATTGCTTCATCCCAGCAGAGGTTTTTCGTTGCTTATATGCAGAATATTCTTATCCATCAATTTCATAATTATCACGGTGTACTGTATATGACAGACACTGCTTCAAGTTATGCTCCATTGTAAGAATTCCACAAGTTGAAAAAAAATGAAAGATTTTTCATCTGCAATAACAAAATCCTGTTGTCAGTTGCCTTTCAAATATCTTTTTTCAGTATGAAAGTTATCTTTCTCTATTTAGATCATCCGATTACAGGAGTTGTAACAGAGTATACTTCTGCAAGAAATATATAAATTCTCATGTTGCCTGTGCCAGTAAATACCATATTTAACATTAAAAAAAAAATCCAGATTCACACTTACACGAAGAGTCATTGTAATGTTAATAAATACATTCCTTACTCAGGTCTTGTTCTGGAGATTTAAACTTAATTAAGCACTTTGTAAGTTTTACCACACAGCAAAGACATGGGCATAACAGTAGAAGTCATCATGAGTCCTATATTCCCTTACAGTACATATTTCTCCTACCAGACCCCACCTTTCATCTGTTTTCATTTCCTTACAAACTTGCTCAAAGTAAGTATTTGGAGTGTGCACTGTTCTCAGCATAACGGATCTCAGTTTTGACAGGACTCATGCAATCTAAGTAATGGATGCATTTCATAATCATCTTCATTACAATTAGATAAAACTGTACTCCAGGAGACTCTCATAGCAGGTGCACTATGCTCTGGGAAAGCATTTCCGAAGCAATCACAACACCTCTTGTGGTACAGATCCATTTGCCAACATGAATTCTTGAAATTAAAAGACATCACTGGCAGGACAAGATGCTGATTCTTAACTCTTGTGTTATCCATTCCTATCAACAGATTCTCTCCATCAAAGCATCCAAGCAAATTAACAGCCCAGTTGCTCCCTGTTACATACTTCAAAGACTTTGGGTGATGTGAGTTCCTGGTACTGCTTTCGTACCCACCAACTGTCATCTCAAAGTATATCCCAAAGTAACACACCTGGAGTAGTAACAGTGCCTCCACACTTCTAGAAATGATACTGCCTCATTTGCCAATATAGAAACATCTGGATTGCTCCACCATGTATTCTGACTTTAGACAATGTGAATGTATTTTGTGTCATAAGACCATTGGTGCAGATCTTTGCTCTTCAGATTTGTTATGAGGTGATCTTTCTGCAAAGTTGCAGGTTGCTGACTCTTGGTGCTGATTACTGAGATTCCCTACAGACAAAACCCAAAATGAAGTGTACATAAAGGCTGGGAAATAGAGCCAAGCTCTGCCTTAATTTACATGGGCACTTTTGAATACTGAGGTACCAGAGGAAGTGCAAGGAAAGAGATAATTGAGCCCTTGAGTCTTTTTACCTTTGAATACTTCAAGGTCACCTGCTACATCCCTTTTCTCTGCTCCATCCATCATTGCTAGTTTATAGTGATTATCAACAATTAGCCTGTCATGGAATTACACGGTGAAATACACTACTGTGTGCAGAATATTTTGAGCCAAGACTTGATTTTCTACTTAAAAGCTAAACAATAACCACAAATCCAAAGTCTTGTCCAATCTTTTTTTCTTTTCAGTTGCTTATCACAAAGAAGATTATTCCCTGCCCCACCCTTCTCCCTCCCCCAGCACAAAATAAAAAGAAATATTTCATTTAACTTTACATCCTATTTGGTTTTTTGTTCAATATTGCATGAGAGCTGTGGAGAATTCAGTTCACAAGGAAAACACATCACAGAGTGTGTACTGGAAAACTTATTAGGATCCTAGTGCATGACAGAGTTGAGTTACTGACCACATCTGGATATAGAGCAAAAGGAAACTGTCCCATGTTGCACTTAGGAGGGTTAGGCTGGATATTAAGAAGAATTTCTTCACGGAGAGGATTGTTTTGCATTGGAACAGGATACCAAAAATGTGGTGGAATTTCCCATCCCTGGAGGTATTTAAGAGATGCATGGGCATGGCACTAAGGAGCAGGGTTTGTTGGTGGGACTCAGTAGGTCAGGTTGATGGCTGGGCTTGATGATCTCAAAGGGCTTTCCCAACCTAAATCGTTCTATAATTCTTCAAGCAATTCTCAGCCCATCAGTGGGGAACACTTCCAGAGCCATTTGTTGTCACTGTAATAGAAATCAATCCAGCTCTGGTGGCTACAGTTCCTGGGCAGTGGTTTATATGCGACATAATTCTTCCCAGAATGTTCAGAAAACCAAAACCCAGGATAATTTTGCTGTCCCAAGGACTTCTAACAGCACTTACCTGTGAGGTATAATTGCACTGAACTGTGTTTCATTCACACCTAGTGTTTCACACAGGTCAAGCCAAGTCCCTGTGTTAAATCTGAGCAAAGTAACTTCTTGTCTCCTGTAAATATGTTCTTTGGCCACCTATCAGAGCAAGCCTTAGTAATAAAACAGACAGACTCCAGTAGCACTACCTGCCCTATTGGGAAACTGAGAATGCTTCTCTGAAGAGATACGCTCAGCTTTTATCCCTTGGAGCAAAGGATCCCCTGTAATAATCTTTGTAGTACATCCTTTGTGGCTGGTAATGTCTCTGCTTACTCATCACCCAGCTGTTACCTTCTTTTCTTTATCTCCTGTCTTGTTTAGGGACTTGAATTACTCACTGGCAAGTAATCTTCTCTCTCTGTGTTTTGCTCTGGGCTCAGTCACAGGTTACTGAAACCAACTATTGCTTCTCCCATTTATAGCCCAGTCAGACTGCAGGCCTAATCTAGTAAGCATAAGGGATCTTACAGTCAGAAAAAAGATTGCTGATAGAGTCTAGGGAGAACACATTATACAAAGGCAAAAGGAGAGGTGGGGGGAAGGAGCTTTGGAGGAAAAAAAAAAACATAGTAGGTTTTGAGGCATTTTTAAGTGATACTGGAAACTTCTGTTGGTACAAAATGCCATAATATCTGTTATTTATGGAGCTTATAAAACAGGTAAGATATGTCTCAATTTCACGTGACCAATAGTTATACTTCTAACTTTGCTGCTCTTTCTCACTCTTCAAAGACAGTCCTTGCAACAAATGATTTATCTGATTTACCTCAGACATCTGCTGGAGGAAGAGATGAATCACTTTTTGAAGGCAACTGTTCTACTCCATTGGCTGTAAACAAGCCCAAGGTGAATAACTTACACAGCAAGACTCAAAACTTATCTAAACTAGGGTTAGTGAATTCTCCTTTTCCCAAGGATTTGGCCCTATTCAGCCTTCCTCGAGAAAAAAAGATGCCTTATTCTATCCCCATAGTTTAACTGCTGAACTACCACTTGCTATAAAATGGGGACCAGGTCAAAACATCCACCTATACAGCATCCAGGATCCATTGCCTCCTGCACTTCACACTGAGAACCTACTCATGTTCAGGCAGAAGATTCCTCTTGGGAGCCTCTATGTTTATAGCCACCTCCCAAATTCTCCTCTCCTTTAAAATTACCATTTTTACACTGATAATGATGATATTTCTTGAAGTTCACATGGGATGGATCACTGAGGTTGGAATGATTCTTGGCATCACCTCATCCTGCTGAAGCAGGATTTCCATTTTATTGTGGCATTACTGCCTCGCCTGCTGCCTACCAGAACTATGCCTGTGCTGTGCACTCCTAGGTAGCAAAGAGTTAAGAAGATTACCTTCAGATGCTAATAAGTGTTCCTGAAATGGAAAAGCAGTGGGGTTCACATGGTCACTGATCATACTTAGAATGGGCAAGTCTGGCAGAAAAACAGTTGAATCCATTGCAAACACTCCCCATCATCTCCATCATGAGGTGGTCTGTGCTGACAGAAGATCCCCTCATAGTCCCCTTATAGTCCCCGTGAAGCATGCTTTGCTTGTGACATACTAAGGGAATAACCCTAGAAGAAGACTGTTACCAACAAAACTTTTTCTTTGTCAAGTGCAGCAGTCCAGAAGGGCACCACCGTTTGATAAGAGTACACAATAGCACGAGGATGAAGATGTTTCCAACACTGGTTCCAGATTGTATGTGATGGTGAATACTGTCTGTAAAACACAACAGATGTGCAAATGAACTGCCCTAAAAGAGACACCACTGGAATAACACAGGGAAAAACAGTTTAAGATAACAAATGAAATACAGCAGCACTGAACACCTCCCATACCAGCTGGCTGAGGGACCACTGAGTGCATAAATGCAAGATTAACAGAGTTTCTTTTCTGCTTCCCAGCAGCCTTTAAGCTAATTGCTATCCCATGTCTTTTTCCCAGCTCAAGCAAGCATAACTGGTACTTAATATCCCGCATTTTTGTTCTGCTGGTACAAGAACTCCAAATCAGTTTGCAAACAACAAGTGGACTCCCAAGGAGCTTTACTTTCTCATTCATCCTCACTTTAGCACTGCACATATCGGAGCCAAAGATGCATCTCCCATGTCCAGCTCACGTTAGGAAATCCAGGCTTTGCTTTCTACAGCACATTTTTGCCAAGCAGGACTGGTTATGCCATCAAATAATATATTTGCAGAAGGATCACTGTTTGCTCAGAGTTCACACAAATACATCATTAAAGCTCCAGTGACCAGAAAACTGCTTTTCTGATGATGTATTAAGGTAATACATCATCAAGATGTGATTTGGGCATGATGAATTACTGGAAAATGCCATCAGAGCTCCATTGTTGTAGGGATACATCACTTTCCAGCAGGTCCCGGCAAGTCCAAAAGCACTACAAATAATGCTTTAAAAGATTTTGTTTAAAGTCTATAAATGAGATGTGTGTCAAGGAGAGCAAATGGGACTTAGAGTCAGTAACATGCCTGAGGACACCACATGCCTTCTGCTCCGTATCAAGCACCAGCATACCTTAGCTCTTTTCTGATACGAAGCCAATGGGAAATTGGGATAATTTGGTAATTTGATCTGCTTCTGTTAATGCCCAGCCTGGCCTTGCCACTGCAGCTGCTGAGCGTGGACCTAGTTGCAAATATGCAAAGGGCATCTTTGCTTTCCAGCCTTTGCCTCTTCGTATACCTCAGCCGATAATGAATTTTAGGGATGGTTGAGCATTTTTGCATCATTTCTCATTTTCATGTCACCAATTAAGCCCTCTCTCTCAGTGCTACATGGCAAGAGCACTGGGCAGAAGGGCAGCAGCAGCCTGCCAGGCTCTCACAGCTGCACTGCCAGATGTTGGCTGGATCTGAAAGGAAAAATTTGAACAACAGGTGGACACCTGATGATATATTATATTCTTGGCTCAGGTCAAAGTGGCAGATATCAGAAAATCTGTTCTGGATAGAGCAATGCACAAGTCTTCCAGATGCTGAAGCCCTCACTAGTCAGCCCAGCCAAGGAGGGTTACGTGATGGGACCCAGCTGTCTGAGATTATTGCTCAGATGGACTGGTGTCATTGGGCAGTTGCAGGATCAAGAAGAGCCAGCCTGAGGAGGAGCTGGTGGCAGGATAAGGGAGGAATTATTACTGCAGTTTTTACTCAAGTCACAGCTCTACCTGCTCTCTGCAGCCAAGGTAGAAATTACCCTAATTTCCACTGGGACTCATATGCCCAGAGATGAGGCTGATGGACACTGAGAGGCAGGGGAAGCCCGGTGATCTCAGGAATCCCAGGGGATGGAGGAATTGAGCAGGGCTGTTACAGCACTGGGAGCACATCTGAAGAAAACAAGACACAGACAACAGGCACAACCAGTTGTAGCCACATGGTGCTGGCACTGTTAGCATTTAGATAAGAGGCAAGGAAGAAGTAAGAATGCAGAAACTGCTCTGGGAAATCTTTTTTTGTTTGTTTGTTTGTTTTGAGATAAAGCATTTTAAAATAATTGCAGAAGCCACAGAGGACATGCACCAAAATTTTGCGACAGAAAGATGAGTCTCCCACCATCCAAAATCTTAATGCAGCTCTCCCAGCACAACCTGATGCTATCTGCATCCCCAAGTAACAGAAGCAGAATAGAAATTGCTGCCCAAACTTTTGATGATCGATGTCTGTTTGATGCTGCCCCACAGAAACCAAGGGAGCACCAGAGATCCTCTCCGCTCCTCGTTTCAGTTTGATACTGATGTTCAGTTGCATTTATGGATGAGCTATGGAGGCATTCGCGGCATTCCAGCTTAATACACATCCTCTCAAGCACTTCATTATAACTGTTATTGAATTTAGAGTGAAACAATTTTAATTTTCAAGACTCAGATTACTCACATTGCATTTCTGTCTTAAGCCCATGCCAACTCATCCTTGTTAATTGCTTATTTGGTCACTATTATTAGAGCTGATAATCATAAACACAGATTAAATGGATTGACAAAGAGTCTATCACACTATAGTCCTGCCAAGACTTAGCTTGTTTTCTGAATTTTGAGCCATCCTTGCAAGTGTGTGAAACTCGAGCTGATTTCTAAGTTTTTATATTCATAAGAGGTTAACATTTATGTTGTTCAATGGCTTAATGCATGGGTAGAGCAGAGGGAATGTTGCCTGTACCACAAAACAGCTTTTCTAATGAATCTCCTATTGTAGAACACGCTGGCTCTGCAAGCACAACATCCACAGCTCTGTAATTAAGTTCCTTCTCTAACGGAACAAAGCAAAACATCCATTTGTACAGCTGAATATGACAATAATTACAGATCATCACTTCAAGACTGTGTGCAAAACACAGTCTTGCTCCAGCCATATCTGTGTCAAAAAGAGATGGTATTCCATCATACATTGCAGCTAGGGTGACCGTGCATTCATTAAGAAGCAGAAAGTCAGCAGGAACCGAGTAGGGACAACCATGTCCCCATAGCAGAGCAGTTCACCAGAGGGTGAATGTGAGGAGCCAGTTAAATGTGCAGGAGACAATTATTCTTCCAGTTCAAGTCAATATATCCTCATCATTGCTAATGGAAAGCACTTTAGTTGAAACCCAGGAACGCAGCAGTCAGCAGCACTGTTCTCCTACCAAGTCAGACAAAAATTAGCGGTTTAATAGTGCACAGCCGCTAGTGGCAGCAGACTGCTGTAATTTATTGCCCTCTTTGCTCCCAGTGTTCTTCTCCAATGAGAGCAGCACAGCTGAGCCCTCTCCTTTCTATCCCGTACTGGATCATTTCAATAATGAAAGAATTAAAACTGCTGATGGTACCATATAGTCAATGCCATCGACAGGGCACAATTGTACTCCGAAAGCACGATACTTAATTAAGTTACCATCAAATGATGTAATTTTTCTTTTTGTTTCCCCTGCTTGCAACCCAGACTCTGCTTCTCATTATGAGTTACCTCTGACTCCACCTCCCCAAGGATATACCCTTTCACTAATCATCACTCTGCACAACTTCAGTCTGGGTCCTCAAACTTCCATTACAGCAAAGGGCTGCCCACTCTCAGGAACTGGTATCAGCCAACTAAAATGTGTGTGTGGAAACCATTGTAGCCACAGCTATGCCTCAGAGTTAGGAATAAAGCACTCAAAGCTCCACTGATTTCAGTACAGCCAAGAGATTTGTTTAGATATTGTTAAGGTTGGAAAAGACCTCGAAGATCAACAAGTCCAACCCCAATCCTCACCATGTCCACTGACTGTGTTCCCCTGTGCCACATGTCCATGGTTTTTGAAAACCTTCAGGGATAATGGTGACTCTCAACAGCCTAAAGCGGGATCCACAAAGGTGAGATGGGACAGGAGAAAGCAGAATTGTCTACAGACCCGAAGCAGTCGCAAAAACAGGCCAAGCCATCTCATTCTTCCTCCAAAGAGCATCCAAAGCAGTCGTGCTAGGAGGCTGCAACACAGAGGAAACCACTCTACTGAGCCTGAGAGCTGCTCAGCTCAACGAATGTACATCTTATAATAAACACAGCACCTATAAACCAAGTCATATCCAGATGCAGCATGCAGTTATTTCAAACAAGTATCTGGTAGAGCCATAAGGATCCACTGTAGAAAGTGCTGAGTGCCCTTGTTTCTTAGGATTGAAGAGCACTTCTGCAGAGAGCATGCTGTGAGAATAGGAGGTTCCACATGTAATAGAGCAGTCTGCTGCTGGTGGTAATCTGCTGAATTACCAGACCTTTGATGTGGGAAGAAAACAAATGAAACCCTTCACTTCTCCCTCAAAACATCGAAGCCTTCATAAGGAAAGCATCTGTTTGAGAGGCACACCTGACAAAACACCGGGTCTTTGCGCAGCAAGGCTGTTATCAAACACGCAAGAAATGTTCATGCAAATACCCACCATGGAGTGAGTGCAGTGGAGGAAAAGTAGTTACAGCTGATCTTGAAAGAGGATTTGAGTAAGCTGATGACTCTGGCTAGGAAATATCTGCAAGGCCAAGCACTTTCATAATCTCACACTTATGGCCTCAAATCTTAACCAGACAAACAAGTTAATCTCAAGAACAGGGGAAGCCACATTAAATGGGTATTTCTGGAGCCATACCTGCCATTTCTTTGTTGTGTGCAACCAAGCTGTGCAGAAAAGTATCAAGAAGGGGATTACATTAGATTCAGTCCCACTGGGCTGCATTCATCCCATCACCTACATTGGCTTAGGGTTGCACTGCCCATGCTGTGTTCCCTGAGCTTTGCTCCATCAGAGAGCTTGACATGTTGCTTTGCAAACGGATGCCTTACCTGCAGAAAAACAACTCATTTTATGTATGTCCCTATAAACTTTCCTCTACCTTCAAGAAGCCTACCCTGATATTTTCATTATGGGAAAAAAGTAAGTTTGGGTGCTGCATATAAAGTTCCACCACTCTGCCTAGGTGTTCCCATTGTAAACAGGGATAATCAAATCAATGTCCTTTGTCAAGTGCTTGGGCACTGACAGTGTAAAAGTAATGAAAGTGAATTAGATAGGAATCAGCTCTAATAAAAACAAAGTACACTCATAGCAAGACAAGATCTGAGCTCTCCTAGCCAAAGCAATGATGAAAGTGAGGGACCACTGCTCTTCGCACCTAACAGCACTTCCCAACAGATGAGGGGCTCTTGCCATGTAGGGGAATTTTGGGTTTAGATAATTCCCACAATAATATAAGGTATAGCTAAAACAATGCAGAAAATATCCGTTTTTATCTTGCTCTCAGATAAGGAGCAATACTGAGAAAATCGCTGAGATTTCTTTGGCAAGGAAATCTATGTTACCATTCACATCTACAATTGCAGCCTGGATACAAGACCATATAAAATAGCTGGAAAAGATTGATGTCCTTCACAAGCCATCTTCATGTATTCCCACAGAATAACACCTGTCCATGTCTAACCCATACACCAGTAGCTTGTGCTTTTGTTCCAAGTCACCTACACAATGCCTGGAAAGAAGCCTTCAGACACCTTGCAAGTGCTCAAATTCAAGCAGCTCCCAATAAAGGAGCCATAAGATAACCTTATCCCCAGACCAGCAGATGGAGATACAATAAATAAAATTATCTGTCAGATTCCGGTCTGCAATGAAAACTCTGAGACTGTAATGTAGCACAAGGGAGGCATGGCACAGCACCACGGTGAAGCCACGTGTCACCAAGTAGATGTTCTTAAGAGCACATATCACAGGGTGCTATTTTATAATCTTTGATCACAGCCATCTGTAGAGATCAAGAAACAGGAGTGGTAGCAGCTCTGTCTATTTTTTTTAGGTCTTTTAACAAAAGAACACACTCATTCCAGGTAAAAGAATATAAGTTAAAAATCATGGCAAAAAGGATTACTCCAGGATGTATTGCTTCTCAAGCTAAAAAGCTGGTAATGGTACAGAAAGCTCTCTGCACCCTGAAGCCCCTTCAACTCTTTCTAAATATTTCCCCATATAATATTTTGGAGGCTTAGTATTACACATTTCAGCACCCAAGCAGCTCTGTATCAAACTACAGAAATCATAATCAATCCCAAATTGTATCATTCTCTCCTGCTTCTCAACTTCCTTCTCCAGCATTTAATAATAACTAATGAAATACAGATATCACTCCAATAGCAACTGGCACTTTCTGACATGTCGTCCTCTCTCAATTTATTAAACTGTGAAGTTTTTGCAGATCACTGAAATATTTTTATTATTTTGTGGTGTCTGAGATTTTCTTTCTGCACTTTCAGAATAAGAAAAGAATAAGCTTTGATATTTTAGAGCAAACAGAGTGTCAATATTGAACTCTCTGCTCTTACCAACTGTGTAGTGCAGATATGTCAGTACTTAGCCGTATTAAGGAAAAGGGGATCATTCTAGTAAATTCATTTATTTAACATGTCCAACCTCATAAAAGAAAGTCAGTCTTCCCCATATGTCATGGTTTCATGTGACACCACATTCCTGATGACTGCAAGAGGACGTACAGACAATGTAAGTATCAAATCCTGGAGGATTTGAAAGCAAAGAGGAAACTGCATTCTTCTTTGTTATAACCTGGCTTTTACTAAGAAAAGAGCACCATCTGCATCAAGCCAGCATACTACTACTTAAAACCACGCTGACCCTCAAACAATGCTATGAAAAGAAGTATAGATATCTAGGAAGACTGGATTAGGGAGAATGTCAAGTAGGGCAAGTAACATTTAAACTAATTCTCTGTGCTCTGAGTGCCTTAGAGAACTCACAAGCCCATACCACAACTGGCAGTATCCATTTCAGCCATTGTGGACTGACTTCACTGCGTGATGGAAGAGTCACTGGGATCTCTGCTTTCTCCACTGTTACACAGTCATCACTGTAACAGGAAAGAGTCAAAAAATCTGAAATTATTTCCATTTCACAAACTTTGCAAAAATATTGATTCATTCAGGAAAAAAAAAAAAAAAAGAAATCCTTTTATCCTTTTTATACAGAATAAAGTACACAGATTGCTGGGGAGATACAAAAGAGCAGTGTTTCCAACAGCTGTTTCGATAAAACTTTGTGAACAATTAAAGAAAACCTTAATTGTTCCTTAAAAAACTAGTTTGTCATTAGAACAGTCTGATGTTTTCTTTTTTGGATCTCCTCCCTAAGAGATTGAAGCTAAGATATTCTGATCTTCAGGTGGGAGAATATGTAACCTTAGAAGGTGACTCCACTTGTAGGTGTGTTTTCATGTTGCTGCTTTGCCAGCAAAGCCTGAGGAAGGATGAGCTAATGATGGGCTGTGTAGGATGCTGCAGTGGCATGGAGACACCAAGCTCTGGCCATTCCTGGGCTCCCTCCTAATAATTCTAAAGGGGATCGTAGCACTGGGTTCACCAACCAGGGGAAGTCTGATTGGAAGAGCTGCACAGCCACTCACCTGGGAGCTTCCTCCCGATGCTGCTGGCCACTATTGCTGGTGGCAGAGAGATTTCTCCCCAGAAAAGGAAGACAATTTGTCAGCTCAGGCCTGATGATCACTGTTTAGCTCCAAAGTAAATGTAAGTCACTTCAGTGATATCAGCAAGAATGCCATTTTCTGACAATGCACACTAAGAACAATCATTCCAATTACTGACAGAAAGGCTGCTGCCTTCTAGAACCAGATGTCAATCTGCCAGGGTACAAATGGGCTTCCTTTGACACAACAATTACGACTGGCTCAATAACGCATCAACACAAGCTGACAAACAGCATGCTGACCAGAGGTCAGCAATGTCCTGCTCAGGATCATCCTGCTTAGAAAACCTCCAGTGATTTCTGTTGTCATTGCTCGCTGTGCTTCAGTAAGGAGCAGATCTACTCAGGGGATTCTAAGGCTTGAGCTGCCCGTACCAGCAGAGAAGTACCAAGACAGGATGGTCTGGGTTGCATATGTTCCCAAACTGGTCAACCCATTGCTGAAGCATTTCAGTAAATGGGTTTGGTTTTAACGCTACTTTAGAAATTTTAAGGTAGTTTCCTAAGCCAAAGTAGCTCTCTCCACTTCCTCTGTTCTGCTACCTCCTTTCAGAGATCCCAGATGAGCAAAACAGGCAAAACATTGAAGGAACAACTGGTGAAATTAGATCAGATATAAGCCAACCAAGTAAGCGTCTACTTTTTTGACAGGAATTACACAGTGGCTGTATCCTTACCAGACTGGTGCTTGTTAAGAGCCTCAGAGATCTCATTCACTTTTGCCTTAATGTCCAACAGAGCTATAAGAAGTACTTTGCAAAAAGTTGGGAAAATTACTGAGCCCCAGCACTGCATGTGCATGCAACACTGCCTCTCCATGCACATTTGAATGTACCTTCACTTCAGACTTAAATGGTCATTTAGCTCCCCAAAAAGGGCCTCACAAGCAAGAGGAGCAAACTACAAATCGTCCCATGCCGAGCATATGGGACCACAGGATAACAGAGACACAGAATTGTAGGGGTCAGAAGGGACCTCTAGAGATCATGGAGTCCAACCCCCTGCCAAAGCAGCTCCCAGTCTGGGTTGCACAGGTAGGTGTCCAGGTGGGTCTTGAACATCTCCAGAGAAGGAGATCCCACCACCTCTCTGGGCAGCTCCAGTGCTCCGTCACCCTTACTGAGAAAATGCTTTAACTTCTGTTACGTCTATTGGCACTCTCACAGATCAGATCCTGGGAAGACTTTATAAGCAGGGATGAAGTTGTACCCAACCACCCAGGGATGCCCTAGCAGCGCTCCAGGTCCCAGCACCAGTGGCAGGAGGTGGGTACATTTAATTGCCTCTCACAGGGTGCAGCATTCGAATCACAAGCTGCCCGAGACAAGTTCTGTATTCAAAGATTTGCTTGCAAGTCAATTTTTTTGAAGGTCTATTATTTGGAAGAAGCAAGACAGTGCTTCTTTAATGTTTCTTCACCACGGTCGGCTGCCATACCCATTAGTTACACCAAGACAAAAATATAAAAGGATGCAGTAGCAGAAATCGTTTTACGCAGTCACATCTTTTTACATAAGTACGTTCCCCACACCCAAGTGGGTTTGCTCTGAAGGCATTACCAACTCCTTTCACAGATGCTTCTGGAAACCAGGAGCTGCAGGTCTCTGCAATACCCTTTGAGGAGTGGGTTCTTTTTTTTTTCCTCCCCAAAAGAGTTCTATGTGTGTGTCTAGATGGTGTGTTTGTGCAAAAGAACAATTTATCTGGATGACTAAAATTCCAATATGAGTTGACAAAGAATTGACTGCTTGTGTATTTAAAACCATGACAACCCTGACATTTTATAAGATTTTTGCTCCAGGCATAAAGTAATTTACATAGCAATTTTAATATTTTGAGAAATGAAGGCCCAAGAGGTTTTCCTGCTCAATTATTTTGTTCAAAGTATCTTGGAAAAACACTCGATAGGCTCTGATTATATTTCTTCATGAAGATGATGCTCCTGATTTGCAAAGGCAATGCAACAAACTTTATTCTTGGCTCCCAGTACAACTCCCCACCCTCTTAATGGCTGGTGTGGCTGAAAATTCATTTAGCCCAACAGACTTCACCATGCTGGAACCAGAGAATGGTTTGAGTTGGAAAGGACCCTTAAAGATTATCTGGTCCCACTCCCTGCAATTCTCAGGGACACCCACAGTTCCATCAGTGCTCAGAGCTGATCCCCTGACCTCTCTGGGCAGCCTGTGCCACTGCCTCACCACCCTTATTGAACAAAACTTCTTCCTTATATCCAATCTAAATCTCCCCCCTTTCATAAGGATGCGCCTAGAGATTTTCTCCATTTGCTAGATAACCTACAGCAGGCTCTTCCTGCTCCGGGATGTGGTATATGTTTCTTAGACAAAGCTGGATGTGAAAATGGTGAAAGATGCAGCAGCAGAAATAAACACATATTTAGAAAACCCCCAGCCTAACCTCCTGCGGTGCTTTAGCTTTACCTGCTGTAATACCAGCCACAGAAACCTGCTGAGTGTTGGGGTCTTTGCTTACTTATTAAATTATAAAAGATCTGAAAATGGAATTGAGCTGATCAGAAAACAGCACCGGTGTAATGAATCAGGGACTCGCTGCACAGGTTCATTTATGATGAAAGTCAGAAAGCAGTGGGCAGTTTCATCCTATGCATAGGTCTCAAGAACATCCGAAAAAGGAAAATTTTTTACTTGGCATCAATGAAAAGCAATGAGAACAAAGACTGGAACAAAATAATTCTCTCACATGGCTAACAGCAGGAGAGAAATTTCATATTCTACAACACGAATACAATAAATGGTGATGTCCCTGCTCCAGACCCCCTCCTGTCCCATCCTGCTCTGTTGGGCCATCTCCAAGGAGCAGTGATGCCTCTGGGGCAGCATCCCTAGGGCACAGGGTGTGGGGAAATCACTCATTGCGAGCCTTATGCCCCCTGTCACACATCTTGCTAAGGAAATGGCAATCAAACATCGGGTGGTGAGATAGGAGCACGAGTCCTCAAAATCCAGGCATGCGCTGCCTGTGAAGACACAACAAAACTCCTCTATGAATACTGTGACTCCTAAAGTGCTTTCAAAATTATGATCCAAACCTGGAGGGTTGCCCAGGCAATTACTGTGGCAGACACCTTGGCGTGGGGACTCCTGCCTGACAGAGCCTGGGTGCAAAGTAAGCACAAATAACAAGTGTGTGTACTCAACAATTACAACCGGAGATGAAAGTCTGGCATAGGATGCTGAATATTAGCAGAAAGGCTGCCTAAAATAAAATAAAATAAAATAATAAAGCTATAAATGCTGGGGGAGAAGAAAACAGCAGAAAGGCGGGTCTTGTCTGCATCACAATTATTTCAGCTAAATGCTGCAAGTGCCAGATTTCACAGCTACAAACCATACCGGGGGGGTCAAAGCACTGTGGGCCCCTCACATTCCATCCATTTCAGGGGCACATTCCTGCAGCACTACTGCTTTGGAAATTTAGCTCAATTCCTCCTCCACAGGAAGGCCAGGTTTCTGCAGGGAAAATTGTCCAGCAAAAGTGGATCACCTCCAAACAGTTGAAAAGTTTCTTTTTGGACGAAATAGGAAAAAAATGTTTCTCTACTTTGTTTGCGCCGTTTCTAGGGAAAGGACTGCAATGCTGCGCAAAAAAAATATGCAGACTCAGACATTGCAGTGTCAGCCCTTCCGATCCGTGAGACTCCAAGGTGAGATCCTTGGGAAACAGTCACGTTCTTGCAACATGCTTTGATTTCTTAGACTCATAGAACCACCAAGGTTGGGAAAGACCTCCAAGATCGTCCACTCCAACCGTTCACCTACCACCAAACCGTGTTCCTCAGTACAACATCTAAATGCTATCACCTCCAGGGATAGGTCAGCCACCAGCTCTCTGGGCAGTCTGTGCCATCCCTTGGATCATCTCAGTGGTGCTCATCTGGATGTGCTCCAATAGGTCCACTTCTCTCCTGTACTGAGGACTCCTATATCTGGACGCAGTGCTCCAGGTGAGGTCTCACCAGCTCATGGCATTGCACTATGTATGGAGGTCTGCAAAGAGGAGGAGAAAGCTGGGAGCTGTCAAGTGGCACAGATATTCTCACCAAGGTTCTGATGGAAATCTAGGGTTGCAGAGAAAGAGAAAACCTTAGGAAAGAAATGAGAAATTATCTTAATGAGAACACGCAGTGCGGCAGAAACCACTGACTGTCTAGTTGGTAACAGAGTTTATCTGGGCTCAGTTCAAAAACTATTTTTGTTTTCTATACGGATGAGTTAGAGATACACTTCCAGAGAGTTAATTTGCATTTTTATGGGACGAAGCCATTTTGCACGCCAGCAGGCCTCCTCTGAGCAGCGCTATGGTTACTTTTTAAAAGACATTTAACATAATGAAAGGTAGATCACTGAATATTAAGCTGTGGAGTTTAGTGAAGGAAATGTCAGGGAGGGTGTTTCATCTAGATGCATTAAAAACAGCTAGTAGCATCCCATCCATTTCCTTATCGAACACAATACATGCAGCTTTCCTTTCAGACATGCAGAATATGCAGCCAGGTTTCCAAATTTCAGCCTTTGAAGCTCCAGATGTATCAGTGTCCCTTTTGAGAGAGAGCACGCCAGCTCCAGAGAGCTCTTCATTAGTAAAAAAGGGTGGTATTTAGCAAGGGACAAGCAGAAAGGAACAGAAGGTTGGGAGCACCACAGGGCTGCCCCTCTGCATCTTTGCAGATTACTTTCACAGGACAAAGTGGTAAACAGCAGCTCCCTGTGCTCTGACACAAACCACTGTGCCTGTGACAGGTAAAATCAACCTTCAACCCAACCCTGCGCAGCTCACTGCAGACATCACAATCCTGCAGTGAGGAGAGCCTGCTGTGCACAGCCCTGGCATTAGCATGCACAGTAGGGATGTGGAAGCCAGCACAGCTCGGGAAGCAGAGAGCAAACAGTGCCTCCAAGGGTGTTCCTTTCAAGCACATCCAATGAACAACTTTCTGCATGTATATAATGTGCAACAATACCTCAGTGAGCTAATTGGCTATAAAACTGAAGACTAGTTCACAGCTTTTACATTTAAATTGCTATTGCTCTTCTAACTTTTGGTCTCCTTAAATATGAAGTAGTTCCTAAAGCCTCTGAGAAAAAAAAATAAACTAGACTTATAAAATGCCCTTGAGTTTCTATAATGCAGGGAAAAAAATGTTTTTAAAGGATTAATATTTAGTACTCTGGACAAAATGGGGCACTGAGTGAGCAAGTTGGCATGTCACAACAGTTTCCTAGCATCCAGAACTCAGATTTAGCCACACAGCCACACAGGGTGGGAGTAAGGTAATTCTAGTTCCAGCTGAGCATCAACTGCATGGATGTGCAATGCTGAAGTGGAAATGGATGCTCAGTGTACATCATACGGATGAAAAGCTTATCAGCTGCCATTTTCTGCGCTTTGTACTTTCACTTCCATAAAACTCAGGAACAAACAGAGGAGCCCAATGGATAAAGTCCATCTGGGCTGCTGCAGAAGGCACTGCCATGCCACAGTACTAGGACATGTGAGTTGGTATGCCCAGGCCACTCCTGTACTGAGAGCCCAGAACTGGGCTCAGCTCTGCAGCTGTGATCTCACCAGCCCTGAGCAGAGGGGAAGGATCCCCTCCCTCAACCTCCTGGCAGTACTCTTTCTGGTCCGCATTTAGTCAAGAGTTCACATTGGCTTGCCCCAAAGCACAGCTTCAACCGTATGCCAAAACTACACATATGATATCCTCCGAAAATATAAACGCTGCTAAAATTTGAGCAGGTTTGGAAGCCAAGAGGCAGCTGGACCCAGCAACAATGACACTGCCAAAGGGACTTGGAGGGGCAGGAACCCAAATGGTGGAGGGGATGGCTCATGGCAAGGCTTGGCCATTGCCCAGCCACCAGCACGGGGGCTCTGAGAGCAGTGGGAGGATGGGAGCAGTCCCAGGATGGCCCTGGGACTGTGGCTCTCCAGGCAGATGCCACCAGGAAGGAGCTATGGCATTGCTAAGGCACTGTAGAGCACTGCCTCTCTGTGTCTCAGCATGCTGCTCATTTTGTTCTTTCTTCCAGTGCTGAATGTTTTTTTGCTCTGATGTGTTAATTTCTAGAAAACAGAAAGAAGTCCATTTGATTTTAACTCCAGACTTGGTGGATAACTTTCTTACTAGAACAGAGGAAGGAACAAGTACAAAACAGGAAGCTTCTGGGGGCCCAAAGTTGTTTATTTATCTTTGAACTGTGTGCCAAAACAACAAAACACAATTATCCTAATTTTTGCATGCGATTTCCAGCATTGTAAATCCTTTATGTAAGAGCACATCAAAACCCTTCTGCCTGCCAATCCCCTCTGTTGCTAAGGAACCAGCAGGCAGAAACCCTGAGCTGGGAGACCTGAAAGTCCTCATTAAAAGGCTCCGTGCATCACTATCAGAAAAATGCTAATTTGGTAAGGCTGATTGATACCCCCGTGTTATCAAGTTCCAGTAAGGAGGAAGCTGCCCAGGCTCACCTTCAGTCACTGTTGTTAACAGAAAAAAGAGGGGTTTCACTTAAGAAACCGCAAACATTTTAAGGCTAAAAAGCAAACAAAGAGCTCAAGCTCTTTGTACCTCATTTCTGCCCATCACGCACAAGGCTTGGGAAATTATTTACATACACTTTAAAATCACTTAGCAACCCAGCCTGCATCACTTAATTAAAATATTTCCAGTTGTATTATCATAGGACATCCTTCTGAGCATCCTACCAGGCCGTGATCGGCACCAACTTGGAAGGAAAGCTGCTGATCCAGACAGAAACTTTCTGAAGAGCACAACTCTTCCTGTAGGTCTTGCAGTCTAACATCAGTGTAAAATTAGTGCTCGTCAGCCATTAACTTTTCCTTCAATCTCCCATCTCTCTCATAGCTCCTGGAATAGGGCTCTGCACACAATAATTGTATTGCCAAGTTCCAGGAAACAATATTTCAGCCTCTTTGTCAACCCTCAGTCTCCATTTTAAATCTGGAACGCAGCCTTGAATTGTTACGCTTTGAAAGCAAAAAATATACATATGTCAAGGAAATCCTACGTAAAATCAATCACTTTGCACTACAGGTAGTAGAAATGCAGGACCAGTTTCAGTTTACATACCTAAAGAAAAGACAATTTATCCCAAGTGCTCCCAGAAAGGGCTTTTTTTCCACTTGAAAAAAAAAGTAGAAGCTAGTTTTTGCATCTCTTTGGAAACAGTGGTTATCTGTTCTCTGCTGCCCAGGCTGGAGGAGAGCCCAGTAAGCCATGCCTATGCCATCATCCAACCACGTGCCACCAGTGACATCTCAATCCCAGCCACAGACACACTTCCATGGACTGATCCCAGGCTCTGTATTGCCACCAAATGGGAACAAGCATTTCCTTCCCAACAGACTTTGCAAATGTTTTAACCTCCTCTTTAAAAGAGAAAACTACTGATGACAGAATAACACTGGGAATAATCGAGGAACTCTGCTATACCCACATTTTCAAATAAATCAGTGCCGCAAATGCTTCCCAGTAACGAGCCTGTGGATTGCACAGGGAGTTCATTAAGAAGTGATGGGGAAGCCTTTCAGATGTAGGGTTCTGAAACCACTGCGGGGCCTTATGGCACAGCACAGTGCCCACCACTCCCCCTCCTCTTGAGACAGGGAGTGACTGTCACCCTGAAACCCCAGGAGCCACAGCAGCAAATCAGCACTGGACAACATGTGATCAGTCATCTGTTTCTTAATTTGTAAAGCTCAATTAGGAGAAGAACACTTTACAGCTTGATCAAATCTACAGTAACACAGCTAATGCATGAAAAGGTTAGAAAAAGATTGACCCAAAAATAAATTCCCAACAGAGCTGTAACAGCTTCACAATGAAACTAAATGGAGGGATGTGGCAGGAAGGATGGAGAACCAGCACGTTCATTAGTGCTCAGTCATACATTTACACTGTCGATGTAAAGAACTGCACTGAAATATCACCAAACAAGCTGTAATTCACTGTCAAGCCCTAGTCAGAGAAAATCGTGATTTGATCTCAACTTAAACGCAGCCATGATTTGACCTAACTCTGAACAACAGAATTATACAGCAATAAGTCTGAGTTCTCAGAGGTAGTTCAGTTCAGTCAATCTCATGTCCATCCCCATGTTCCCTCCCAAGGCAGCACAAGCCCCTTCCTACAAGTATAGGCCAGCATCACACACCTTGCCTAAGTCAGGGACACATCCCTTCTTCAAGGAGCACTAAGATCATGTCCAAGCCAGAATTTCCTGCTGAGACGAGCAAGTTCTCACTTTGGATTCTACTATAGGGATGCTGATCTTGTTTTCATCAAACCTATGAGTGGAGCAGACCTGCTACGTGTGCCAGCTCTACGAGGCTGAGCAGGGTTCTGTTTAGTAATGAAGTTCCTAACTGCAGTTTTATTGAGGGGGAATTGAACTAGGAGTTGGCTATGTTGGAAGGTGTCCTCATGTCTGCCTAGATCACCTTGTCCCAGCATCTTGTGGGGAATGTATGGTGGGGTCAAGTTAGAAAGGGCAATTGCAGACTGACAACTTCAGCTGAAGATTGAGGTGATGCCACCATATCTCATGGCATGCAGGGGACCTGCTTGGTGAGGAGAAGCAGACAATTGCCTCTGCTGCATGGCCAATGGTAGACACTTTGCCCACATCACTCAAGTAGTCTTCTCCGTTACACTGCCTGCAGATCACCTGCAGCAAATGCAGCAGATTTGCTGCTCCCACTGGATTCTAGGTAACAAGAGGATACATGTGACTTCTCACCTTTCCCCACCTCACATAGGAAAGTAGAACATCAGTTATGCTCCACAGCCCTGCCACAAGGCTTTGCATACTCCATTTTCAAATAAATGGCTGTGCAAGAGCCCATCCACGGTGACAGCATCATAGAGTCACAGAATCACTGCAGTTGGAAAAGACCTCTAAGAACCCCATACCCAAACCTACCCTACCCCACCCCCACTCATGTATTCTTCAGTGTCACTTCTCCACCATTCTGGAACTAGGACCTCCCACCCCACCACCTCCCCGGGCAGCCTGTGCCGATGCATCACCACTCTTACTGAGAAGAAATTTTCCTAATATTCAATCTCAGTCTCCCCTGGCACTACTGGAGGCCATTCCTTCTCTTCCCATCACTGTTCAGCAGGAACAAAGGCCAACCCCCACCTCCTTTCAGGGAGCTGTTAACAGTGATGAGGTTTCCTCTGAGCCTCCCCTTCTCCAGACTAAATAATCTCAGTGTCCACAGCTGCTCCCCATAAGATGTGCTCCAGACCCCTCACAGCACCATTCCCTCTCAGGATACACTCCAGGGCCCCAGTACTGAACACAATGATTGAGACGTGGCCTCACCAGTGCCAGTACAGGGGGACGATTCATTCCTGCCCCTGGTGGCCACTACTGCTGATGCTGCTGGCCTTATTGGCCACACTGCTGGGATGTCTCTCCTGACTCTGTGGTAGCGTATGGAGGACATGCAAGCTCACCATGCACCCTGCTCCCTGCGTGCTTGCGTAGAGTTCAGTATAGGCTGCCCACTGTTATCCCACTGCTTCCAAACACCAAATTGTATTTCAAAATGATGAGAAGAAATCAGAAAAAGGTTTTCCAAAAGAGAAGCCCAGCCCATGCCCCAGCCTTCTCCCATCCAAAACCCCACAGCAGTGCCTGAGGAGCTGCATCACCACAACACCAAGCAGAGGAGAAGGAACCCTAGCCCCACACTGCTTGCCATCACACTGCTCCAAACTGTTAAGGTTTTATTAACATTGCTGTTTACTCCGGGTTCTTCTATCATCACTTCATGCAAAAAAGATTAATATTTACTTTGGTGTAAAACCCAGAAAACTGTTTACGCAGCTCTTAGTGCACAGCAATAGTTCAGCTGGGAACTCTGATCCTGGGTGCTGTGCATATATATCTGGGCTGTTCACAGCATGTGCAGTGACAGTCATTTGAGAGGAACAGTAGAAAAATTAGAGATAAATATTACAAGACAGCAGAGTCTTCTGCCAGGGCTGCAAGTGCCACAGTACAAATCACTTGTTAATAACACACACAAAGGGGGGGGGGGGGGGTGGTACAATTTGAGGCAATTCAACAACAACAGAAATTGTACAGCTCAGGGCCTCAAAGTGTGCTTCATTATTTATGCTTAAGATTTATGGATTAGAAAAAAATTAGATCAAATATAGGCAGAGTACAGAACCATTGCCATATTTCTGGAACATCTCGCTGACCACTTCTTGGCACCTCAATCCTGTTGAATGGGACTCGGGGGTTTGGATCATTGGGAGAATTCTTATGGATTCTCAGGACACAAACCTGGCAAGACACCCACCTGGGACCCTGCATGGGACAGGAGTTTCTTGGACATTTCCCAGTAGTCTTTGAGACGGAGAAATTTCTGCCCCAAGGAAGCCAGTGCTGCCGAGTTGGGCCAAGCCGCACATTTTAGGGAGCCTGCACACATCCTGCTTTATTTTTCAGGCCCCAGGTGACAATGCTTTATGACTTCTCCTATAAAGTCATCTATTTCATTAATTACTTCCACTTTTTAACAGTCACCTCTTAACACCAGGTTCAGTATATCTTTATCAACTTCAGCCTCCATCTGCTGGGGTGTGCCACATCCCTGTCTAAATGAAGGAGTAACATCGTTAGATGTGAAGTTACATGAGAATGCCATCAGCTGTATAATCCCACTGATGAAGTTATCTTCTTTTGCCATGTTGTTCCCTTCGGGGTGGCACCGGGAAGTCCTTGTGCCCAACAATGTGAGCACTTCTGGAGTATAAATATAAATATTTATTAATTAAATTTAATTTAGTGCACTTTTCCAAATCAGAACAATTTAGCCCAACAAAAATATAGTGATTGGTCCAAACTTCCACACAAGAAAGTCACGTTCACTAAACTATGGCCATCAAGGGGCTGCATTATAAAGGCTGTAAGCCCCCACAGCAATCTACCCTTGCCTCTATTGAAAAAATCCATATGGTAAAGTATAAAGTGGGCTTGTCCCAGAAAATAAGAGTCTGCCTGTCCCCTAATGGCCTGTCTAGGGAAGTGGTGGAGTCACCAACCCTAGAGCTGTTCAAGAAGCATCTAGATGAGGTGCTAAGGGATATGATTTAGTAGCTTAGCAGGTAGGGATGGTGATAGGAAAATGGTTGTGCTAGATGATCTTGTAGGTCCTTTCCAACCTAGTGTTTCTATGTTTCTAATCACAGTGAACCTGAATGACACAGATCCAAAGACTGAAACAATCTGATGTGCATGGTTTCTGAGGGAACGTATCCTCCTCCACAGCCCTTAACTGAGCAGGTTCAGTTCTCACCACGATGAGCACTTCCTTCCTGCTCTATTTTAGGGAGGTAGATCATCAAAACCAAACTCACACATCAGATTGGAATTCACTTTGCTTTTCCTTCCCCCCCTCAGCTCACAACGGACTTAGATTCTTGGAAGTGCTGTACTTCTTTCCAAAGCCTGTTTCTTCAGTCCTAAGTAGTTTCACAAAAAAAAAAAAAAAAAAAAATAGGGCTTGAGGGATTGAATACCCCACCCCTAATCCTTGCCTCATCTCTCTTTTCCTCAGGAGTAGAATCATGGGACTGATCCCAGTTTGGAGGATCAACCTGGACCCTCAAAGTCTTCCCAGCTTCATTGGATCACTTCCAGCATGTACTGGTGTTTCTGGAGCAGCCAGAGAAGTCTGAACTAATTAATGTCACAGAAGGATAATTCTTCACCTTGTGTGAGTATCTTGGCTTCTAAAACAAACCATATATAACACAGCCCCTGAAAACAACTCCCTGGTTTTAAATCCAGGTACTGTAAAACTATGAGTCACATGGGGATGAAGTTACTTTTCAACACCACCTGAATAAAAGTTTGAGGAGGGTCTCAGCTATTTCTCAAGTCTGTCTGACGTTCTTTGTGGAGGAGAAATTATGGGAACAGCCACTGGAAGCTGTTCATGATGCATTTGATACTGGTTTAAATAGCAACTCAATAATCCCCTACTTTTCAGAAATTTACCCTGCTGCCATAGTCTTGCTTCAGCTATAAAGAAAACTCAGACATTCATTTCCTTCCAATGCAATATATATTTCAGTTTTCCTAGCTGAATAGTTAAGTATTTCAATAGTAAAACTCTGGGAATTTATGGTTTATTTTAAAAGCCCACGTAGAATAAGGCAACAGTCCAGAGCCACAAAGCTTTATTTAGCTAGCTATAGCTTTATATCCCAACTATTAAGAAGTCATTCATTATACTCAGTGTTATTCTTACATACAGATTTTTCACAAACCTATTTGCAAAGTCACCCTGGAGCCCAAATTTCCAGTTGAATTCAAGCAGTGAGATGAGGATACATTGTGTGACTGCTGTGGAAGCATCTAAAAAACGTTCTAAGGTCTTGCCCATTTTCCCAAGAAACCCACTTCTCACCTAGCCATGAGCCATCATGGCTTAGCAAGCCTAAAGCCCCATTTCCCAGCTGGGAAAGACTACAGGTGTAGCACAGTCCAGCTGTACTGCAGGTGTTTGCCACTTACACTGAGTCCGAACTCGTAAGAACCCAGTTTTACTCTTGGAAAAGGAATGTAAAATGAAATGAAGCATAGCCAGAAGTCGACAGTCTTCAAAGATACCTTAGCAGCTTCCTAAAGAGTGCAACTCATCTTCGGTACAAGTTCAGCAGAGGTTACTGCCACCGTGCAGAGAAGTGCAGTTATTTAAGAATTGCAAGTATTTTTCATCTTCAGCACTATTTATCAGTGTCACCTCCTTAATCCTCACGGCATAAATATTCCCTGTTTACTCACAGGAAACTGACACAGTGCATTGTGAGTGTGCCATGCGTGAAGCAGAGTCTGGAGGAACACCAGCACCAACCTCTGGTGGCATCAGCTCCCAGGGCTCTGAAGTTTCTTTCGCTCACAAATTCAAAAACAAAGTCACCTAAGAGCACAGAACTGGAAGAAACTGGGGATAAGGGATATAACTTTTCTCTCTCTCTCCGAGGTTTTCATTTCCAGCCTGAATTATTAGCAGCTTTTTGGTTAATGGCAAGTTTTATCTTGGGCTGGATGATCTTGGAGTTCTTTTTCCAACAGGGGTGATTTTATGATTCTGTGATCTACCTTCCATCCAAAATTTGATTATGTATTTCAACCTGATATGTCATAGCCCCCCCAGGTCTCACTAAAACACTACTGCAACTTAGACATCAGCTCTTCACACTGGGAATCAGTGATCAAACCCTGTGCATCACTATTAGAGTGACTTCTATGAAAAATCCCTGCCTTTGCTAATTAACAAGCACTCCCTATCTTTTCTAAATCCTCTCCCAGGTACATGGATAAGACCACACAGACAAAAGGGACATCATTCTGGAGGAGACAATGTCTATTCTCCTGCAGAGTGTTCAGCAGGGCCTCCACGATCAACTAACAACAGGAAAGCCACCCTAGAATAAGGCTGCACTGATGTTAACAGGGCTACAAATAGACATAGTATGGAGCTTAAATCACCACACCGTGAGTCAAACTCAGATTAAAGACAGTGGTCTAAGTGTCTATAACTTGATATATCTCTTTGTAAATGTTCCAAGTGAGCGACCACACAAAAGCAGCCCTGAGCTTATGGTCACCTTATGGTGAGGTTCAGCAGGAGCAGGGAAAAAAAAGAAATGGATATATTATGCAAGATGAGTATTCATCATATTAAATTTAGTAATAGAGAAAGAACTCAATGAGATTCTCACAGGCTGGCTTTCAAGTCGGTTAGTTAATGGATTGTTAGATGTTTTTTTATAGCTAGTGGAAGATATGCCAAAAGCATGTGGATTGTTACAGCTGAACAATGTCAGCTAAACCTTCACATAAATCATGCAAGCCCTTGGGTATTATGCAATTAGGCATGTTAGCACACACACAAAAAAAAGTCATTTCATCCAATAATAGCCATAAATTCCCAGTGTTTAGAAGCACCATCACATGTGGGACAATGGCTTTCCTGTTCACAGGTTCCCAACTGCACATTTCCACATGAAAGCTTCTGTGCTGGGCCCCGAAGACTGCAGATGCGTACCAACAGCAAAGCTCTACCAGCCCAGCAGAACTAATGCATTTGTCTCCTGAAATTTGGCATGAAAATGGATCATTGATGTAAGAGGAAGAGACAGGAAAATTACAGGTTTTCAATGACACTTTTCACAATGGCTTTCTAATCCACTGTGCAGTCTTTTCAGCCCAAACACCACAAAGTCCACTTAGCTGGAATAGGAGCATTAAATTCTTAATTTCACAGGAAAGCAGTGATCAGATCAAAATATCATGTTTGAACAGAACTTTTAAATTACGTACTTGAACTGGGCGATTTGTTTAATAAGGGTTGCTCAGCACCAAGAACACAGGTTTGGAGTATTGACAAAGGTGAATTGCTTTCAGTGGTGCAGAGTGAGCTGCTCCAAAGCATCCCACAAGCCACCAGCTGCAGAAATCTCATGCTTGTTTAAGTGGCTGAAGTGACCTGCTAATTACTTTGGCAAATTTAAAGAGCATGCAAGCACTTAGCAGCTGGCACAGGTTGCCACATGTGCCCACCTTCTCAAGTTCCAAGAGGCTCCAAAGCAAATACACAACCATTATTAACCCATTTCAAAACCTGGGAGGCATCTATTTCTAAATAACAAAAGAGAACATCTGAAAGGGCCCTGGGAAACTATTGCAATGTCATTCAAGCACACGCAGAAGATGCTCACCATGTCATCAAACACATAGAGTAACCAGAGGTGGAATACACACATATCACAGAGCTCCGACATCACTACCATGCTATAAGTAATTAAGGCTTTTCACACTTTCAAATTCACGCAGTGTTTCAGATCCCATGTGTTTGTGCTTCTGAGCCAGACTCACCACGCAACCACTCGTACGGTTGACTGGGCTTAGCCACTGCCACACTAGGTCAGGATCTCAGCCCACAGAGGCAGTGCATGTCACATCACATTTGGTATCCAGGAACGCAAGTGTGAAGCACAGGAGGGCTGCAAAGCTCCAGTGTCTGTATCTGGTTTTGGATAGGATTCCTGTTCAGTCAGATCAATCAAAAATCCTCAGGCACTGAAGACATCGCTTAGTACAAGCACTACATGGCAGAAGAAAACCCTTCTCGGGGGATTTCCTTAAAGAACGCATTGAAGATTAATCCATCCTTTTTCAAGGGAGAAAAGAAATGGATTCCCTGGATGCAAAGATTTAGCTTTGCTTCCACACACACAGGCAAAGCTTTATTTAAACAATAATACACGACAAGTGTTTGTGCCTTTAGCACTTCATCACTTAGGGGAGCTTCTTTCCTGGAAAGCCCAGCTCTCAGCTTACACAGAAAGCAGCAGAGGATGAGCAAGATCCACATACAGATGTAAGACGGTTTCATCTCCATGCAATGGGACCATGCTCCTGGGGAGACCTAAATAAAGCTTTGAGTTAAAGGCAATCCTTGTGCCCAAAAGTGGCTAAGAGCACTAAAAGACAAAAATAACATAAATAAAGTGAAATATAAGTAGAGCAAATGATTCCTACTTGTCTGGACTTCAACAGGGAGCTGCTGTCACAGTGTTTATAACTGTTTCCTTACTTCAGTAGAGGAGAATGAGGTAGATTAAAGATATAAAGTGGAGGTGACTGGGGAGACTGAGTAGCAGGAAAACAATTCACCATCCTTCTAGACTTCCCAAAACACAATCCTTGAGACCTCCCTTCAGCTGCCATTCATGTGAACCTGCTGCAGAGAATTTTGAATAGCACTATCCAACCTATAGAAATGTCACCACGGACCTACTTTTCTCTTCCAGGTCAGTGGTTACTGCCTAGGCTCAGCTCCCTGTGGGCAGCATGGGCATGAAAGGCAGCTGGCTGCACGTTTCTCCAGTTCACATCTGCTGTGTAGCTGGGCCACTGTGTGTGAGCCACGAGCCCCCAGAGGTGGAATTCTGGGGAAACCAAGAATCACAGAACTCCCTGGTGAGAAGCTGTGTCCAGGACTGTGGATCAGGGGGCTTTGACAATTCTCCTCCCAAAGGGCAGTGATGGAGACCAAATCTTCTTCACTGCTTTCTGACTTTTCCACTAGTAGAGCATGACGCACTATCATGAAACTTGCCAGTACTTTCCCTTGGTGCCCAAAGGGACCATATTTCTTTTGGAAGGAAAAAGCAGCTGCAGTCCCTTCTACCAAGCAGAAAAAAAATCACCCTATTTTTTCTGTGTTCAAGACCAGGACCTCTGAATTATCCTACAGCAGAACAATTAACTAAACCAACACAGACAGCAGGAGGTTTGTCATATTGCAAACACAACTCCAAAAACTAATGTAAAGACTGTAAATGCAAAGTTATTCCGTGATTTGAAAACCACGTACGCAAGGATTCATGCAGATAACACCAATATATAAAGAGCCTGAAGCAAATCAGTAGCGCAAGCAGAGCAAAAAGTAAAATAAAACCAAGCTAAAATAATACAAAGCACTGAAGAGCACACCCTGAGACCACTCTGAGAAAGCTAGTAAGTGTTAAAGAGCTCAGCCAGCCCTACTTCTGATCTCCTGTACGTCAGCCTGAGAAAGCTGTGCAGTCATCCAGGAAAGTGATGTATCCAGGTTAAAAACGAGGGCTTGTCTACACAAAGATGTAATCCCAAAATAGCACGGATACTAATCGAAAGCACAAAATCATTGCAGCTCATTTTGCCAAGCAACAGGCTGATATGTCCCAGTCAGCTCAGCATGCAGACATGTTATGCGTTACCTGGGATTAGTCACTGCAAGCAGAGCATGAGCTCTTAGTCCTAGAAGTGTGCTCAGATATAGTACATTACCCAAGACTGATGGAAGACAATTCCCTGTCCTGAATGTGTTGATGGCCTAATATGTCACACAAGCTCTCCTTTCGAGCTGCCTCATGGACTTCTCCTTATCCAAGCTGACACATCCATAATGGCACTGTTCTGCTAGGGAAGTTATCAGAGGAAAGAGGCTTAGGCTGGGATGCTTTACAGCCAGCAGTATGTGAAGCCACTGCTCAGTCACATCAGGTGACTCCAGCCCCTCTGTCCCCGCTCATGCAAGCAAGATCCACAAAACCAAAGAAAATAAACAAGGAGCAGCTAATGTTAGTGAAATCCATTTGCAACCAGCAGCACAATGCAGCCACACTTATCCACTGCCGTTCAGATACATTCATCCTTAACAGTTCCCTGTAATCCTAGCATGGGGAACCAGGTATGACTTCAGTTTATTAAAGCCTCTGATTGTTGTGTGTCCCCCATCATACTGGCTCATGTACCAGCCCAGCAGTCTGCTGTCACCAGTGGAGCAGCAGAAGTCCACTTTCTTAACAGAGAAGTCCAAATAAGCTGGCTTTCCCTAGACACTAGCAGCCCTGAAGGAATGCATAACTGCTCTTCTAGGGAAGTGAAACTTCCAACGCTGTAAGTTTTTCTGACCCAGATAGATACTGGTCAGGATCAATCCAAGGTCTTCTCTTCAGGATACAGTGATGGATCAGAGACCTCTTTCACACACTTCTAGAGTCCTATTTTATCAGGACATCTCACAGGATCCCCTCCTCTGCTGTTAGAGCAATTGGCTATTATGGCTGTGCTTTTGCAACAAATCCTCGAATGTGACACTTCTAAAGGAATACTTTTTAAGAGTTTATTACTGTTGGATTACAGCACAGCTCTGACTGCTGCAGTCCCAGGGACGAGGTAGTGATTTCTAGCTGGGGTCAGAAAGAGTCCAATCATATCCAGTGCTGCCTCTACAAAAATAATCAGAGACTGGAAGAAAATATATACATATACACAATTACAGCAGTTTATAGCTTGGAAGTGCTTAGAAAACTGTGATAGAGCTATGAGAAAAAATTTCCCCCCAGAAAAGCCATGCATTACAAGTTCCGTGACATTTTGGAACAAAGTTCCAACACAGTTACTTGGTTCAAGCCCAGTAGTCACATCATCGCAGCTCCCAAAATCCCAAGAGATGGCATCTCATTAGTAAGGTCTTACGGCATACGCACACCACATGCAGTCACTAATAGCCCATACCAATCATCAGACAGGTTTCCCATAATTCTCCCAGCAAAACTACAAGGGGAAAGCCTAAGGAAGCTGAAACTTAGGGAAAACAGAAGTCCTGAATAGAAGAGGAAACAGTTTGTTTCAGTTGTAAACTTTCATCCATCTCCAGACAGAAAATGCCAAGTTGCCAAATGATCGGTTCCTTCACACAAAGGTTTTTTGTCACTGTTTTGGGATATGGTGGTTAAACTGACAACAATGGCCTTTTAAATACAACACTGGGAAATATTTCCAGGACTATTCCTCGGCAGAAAGCAGCAGCAGGGGAGAACAGTAACCACAAGCAGACACTGCTAATGCTCAGCCCCCAATTTTTCCTTCACTGACTCCCTGCACTCTTCAGTTTGGGCACTGGAAAGAGGAATAGAGATCAGCAACTTGCTTCTTCACACTATTTTCCCCACTGGAGACATTTGTCAGACATCTGTGTACCCATTTATTGAAAGTCTCCCACTGTGCACACCCCTCACCCACAATGGGTAATCTTCCCTGGTGTTTATCCCCCATAATTACTCATGGCTTCAAGAAGCTCTAGACTCAAAACTGTACCTCTTAGCCTATATATTGCCATTCAGCCTCTGCCACAGTCTCAACTCCATATATTACAATCCGTTCTACCCCATCCTCTAGTTCATTCTTCAAAATCTGACTACTACAGGACCCAGGAGAGACTTCCCTGAACCTCTAGTTACTACATTCACTGTGCTGAACAGGGAAGCAGCATTAGTGAATCCAAGGATGTACTTGAAGTCAATCTCCATCCACCTCTAACCTATTTCACCCCACTGACTACTCAAGCCTCTGTATAAAAATACTATTTTCATTCAATTCAATTAAGACCTGCTGGAAACACCTACTGTGATAAGTGCCCTCTTCTGTTTAACTTCTCAGATCTTGAAGGACACATTTTACGTTACTGAGCTCTCAAATGACCACTGGAAAATACAAAGAGATCCAAGTCAGTTTTAATAACTGCTGAGAAGCACTAAAGGCACAGCAGCAGGAATTTGAGCAGGTGGGTCAGTGCATCCCTTGAGAAGGCAGAACCTTTGGGAGCACAGTGGTCCTAGGGCTGAGAACTGTCCCCACCCAGACTTGAGCAGCTCAGGGGGGTTTACTTATCCACAAGCAATGTTTGTCACACCTGGAAGATTTCTTCACTCTTCCTGAATATCACACCTTGGCTAATATCATCAGGTTAGGACACAAAAGGAAAAGCCTTTCCCCTCCTCCCCATCAGTCCAGTTTTCTTTCATCATAAATATGACCTGTTATTATGTCAAATGGCTTTAGCCTAAATTGTTTATTTTCTCCCAGCATGCCACAGCTAGAAGCTTAATAAACAACACAATTTCCACTTTTATTACATTAACCCCCCTTAGTAATTCCCTGAGACAGAAAACATCCAGAATTAGCACTTCTCCACCTGTTTTTCTCTGAGAGGAGAAGGTCTGTACAAGAGCACAATCCCTCCTTGGCAGCAGGATGAGGAGATCCTGATCGAGTGCTCCCCAACCCAAGCAGCCAGAGACCCTGAAGCCAGTGGGGCACTTCCAAAGGAGTATATGTCCCCAGGCTACCCAGTGTTTGTCCTTGTTGCACATTCGCAACTCTTCCCCATTCTGATCATCTCCATCTGCTCTATTTTGCCTATGACATGGAAGACCACACAGCAGAGAGAACAAATTTAGCACCGTGACAGAAACTGTTATTTATTAATTTCCACCAGGCACTACATCTGTGCTTCCACCATATCAAGTTACTTATTTTTAGTACACTTCTGTTTCTCTTACAATGTTGGTAAATTATTATTATCTCTTGCTCTACGGTTGAAGCAAAAGCTCATTCATCACTACCAATGCTGGACAGTCATTTCCTGACAAAACCTTGTTTTAGTTGACACCTGGGCTTCTCAATGACTATGGGACAAATCTAATTATCCCCTTAGCCAGTAGAAACCACACGCTTTAAAAATGAAATCCCCCATTTTAGATGAGACTATTTTAACCATGGAAGCACACACACTATGACAAAAACCGAAACACAACCTTCAAGACCACATGGTAATGTCTTCATAGGAAGAAATGCACGGCATGTGCACTTAACTTTATGCTAGAGAATTTCCCAGAACTGCTAGAAAATAGCAGATAGAGTTAAGTTTGTCCTTGAGACATCTTCAATGATGTTGGAAACACACATAGGAGTCTTGTTTTTATGAGCATGGGATGTCTGGAAGTGCTCTGTGTCACACATTCAACTGGAGATTTATGGGGCCACTGCAGTAACTACAGCACTGAAGTCTCTATAGCTGTCACTCCTCTCCCCTTTTTGTTCCCATAGTAGGGCATGCTGGCTCTGGCTGCTTGGCCTCCCCACACCCAGGCTGGTCCCCAATTCACACCCAGCACGTTGGGTGATGCTCCTGCCTAGGGCTTGGTCTGGGACACCACTGGCCATGTTTCTTCTTACAGAAATCCCTGAGATGTCCCAGGACCATAATGCTTCAATATATTAAGGTCTTAAGGACTTAAGAAGGCCTTGCACCTGGGTCAGTACAAGCTAGGGGGGATGTAAATATGGAGCACAGCCCTGCCAAAAAGGACCTGGGGGTACTGGTGAATAGCAGCTGGACATGAGCCATCACTGTGCCTTCACCAACTGTATCCTGGGCTGCATCCAAAGCAGCATGGCCAGCAGGGTGAAGGGGGGAATCCTGCCCCTCTTCTCTGCACTGTGAGATCTCACCTGGGACACTACACCTGAGAGCAGCCTGTCAGTATATAGAGACGGGCTGTAAGAAAGAAGGGGACAGACTCCTTAACAGGGTCTGTTGTGACAGGACAAGACAAAGTAGTTTCAAACTAGAAGAGGGAGAGTTAAACTGGATATAAGGAAGAAGGGTTTTTTTTTTTTTACACTAAGGATGGTGAGACACCAGCACAGGCTGCTCAGAGAGGTGGTGGTGCCCCAACCCTGCAAACACCCAAGGTCAGGCTGTGAATGTCCACGTTCATTGCAAGGGAGTCAGACCACATGGCCTCAAGGGTCTATTCCAGTTCCCATAAGTGGCTGGGGCTTTGTCCAAAGCCACTGAGGAAAAAAAAAAAAAAAAAGAACAACAGTATTCTTACACTAATCCATATTGTACAGAGAGAAAGGAGAGCAAGAAAGTTCTTCTGCATTGACTTTCCACACCAGAGGAGGATACTTCAGGTAACCTGTGCAAGCTCACGCACGAAGCCTGTGACAACTGCACTTAGCCCTGACAGCTACCACCTGTTTTTACATGATGGCCCACCCTCTCCAAAGGAAAGCTTGCAGTAACCACAGGTTTCTTTCAGAACTGAAGACCTTTTGCTTCAGTCACTTAAACTGGCAGCTAAATGCAGTCACTCACATCAGGGTGTAAGTGGTGTGCCGTTGTTACAGCTGAGGTTCAGCAAAGTACACTTCATTATAGTCAAAAAAGAAAACTAAGCTGGGTTAGAAAAGAAACCAAATGTTTGCTCGGTTTTCTTTAAAGAACAGTCATCATAGCTGAGCAGTGATTTCTTAGCCAGCTAATGATCCCTATTTCTGGCAGCAGGCTTGCCTGTCTCCTTTCAGATGGAGACAGGATTTAACTTGCAGCAGAGCAAAGTCCAATTGCCACTTTAAAACTACTATTAAAAAAAGGTATATATTCCCACACAGTGTCAGCCTGTTGGTTAAATTGTGATGCATTTTGCATGAGCATAAGACAGTTTCACAGTGTTCCCTATTCAGTAGGGCTACAAGCAGAGTTCAGATGCTCAGGCAGTATAGAGAGACTCTCCAGTCACAGTTATAGCAGTGGTAAATCAACTGCAAATAAGGCAGAAAAGCTGCAAGTTTTAGGAATGATGTTAGGAATCAGTAATAAAAGCTAACGGAATCATGGACTTGAAGTTTGGGTTTGGTTTTTTTGTTTGTTTGGGTTTTTTTTGAGGTTTTTATTAATATGCTATAAGAAGGGGGATGCTGGCACACAGAGAGGGAAAGAGGAAAAAAAAATCTCTGTGAAGGGAACAAAATGCCTTTGCAAGACCCCAAGGCAGCAGTGAAATGCTCAGACACCTTGTCCCCAGCTGGACACTCACAGAGCCACTGGTTTGTGCTGACAAAGGCACAAACACAAATTGGAAAGACAGAGAGCAATGATACCGCTAGGAGGAGATGAGCCTCTGAATTCACTGGTGTGGCATAACCAAGCCCTGATTCAGGGTAGATGCATCAGATCCCAACAAGAGCAGTAGTAGAATTTTATGCAGTTGATTCTCATGAGACTCATACACTGATTCACCTAAGCGTGCATTACCTAATACAGATTACTGCAAGGCCCTGACTCATTGATCTAGACAAAGAGATGAACCATAGGAGGAGATGTAAAGTTACTTGTTTTCCGCAGAGCAGTGATGTGTAATGACCCATTAGGTACAGATGTAGAAAACAGAAGTGATGGAAAGAGCTGGATCATTAACTGGGAGCCCTAGCAAAACATAAAGCCATTGTAGTTGCACATAAGCTATTGATCTAGAGAAGCAAGTATAAGTCAACATCATGCCATTGATTTCAATTGAGATGTAGCATCCATAACCAGCTGAATGAGGAGAGGTTGCACCTTCTTCCAGGTGGTCTTCAGTTGACAAAACAGGGTACAGACAGAAGAAATGAAAGTGCTTTGCTCATGCTGAATCCTGCCAGCAGGTCTTCAGGACCAGGACCTTGTCTTGTGAAGACAAGGTGACCAGGAAAGCAGGGAACAGCAGCCAGTGCCCAGACCTCATGACAAAAATGGACTCAGGATAGGAATGTTTCTAGAAAGTGCATGATGCTTCTCATTTTGCAGGGCAGGAACTCTCCCTACTTCCTTGGCTTTGTAGGATGCGTGGTTTGGCTCTGGCATGCAGCCTCTCTTTTCACACCCTCATTTGTTTCTTAAAAAATAATCTTCTCTTGTGACCTTTACAACTTTAAGCAGAGAGGAGATTTCACACAGACATTCCCAAGGGTTGTTAACAAAATTTTAAGAGAGGAAAGAAGGATATCAGACATTGAGACCACCAAAAATCCCCTGTCGAAGAGCTTGGCAGCTTGCTCTTGTTTTCTCTCAAGACACATATAGCTGTCAGGACTGTGACCTTCTCAACAGACTGGTGATTCCTAATGACTACAGTGTGAGCAGGACAGCTGAAGGCGTGATGGATAAGCTGTGCCACAGGTTTTAAAGCATTCCTCATTTTTATTGGAGGACAGGGGTCAGATCGATATGCCTCTGTAGTCTGCTCTCCTACAGCTTTCAAAGGATTTCAAATGAAACTCACAACAGACAGCTGTAAAAGCACAAGCTAGACGTACTTGGAGTACCAGCTTACTTACCCATACACTCATGGAAGTAAAGTTCAGAAATAGGGTGTCACAGTGATGGAGTGCATGCAAGACAATTCCTGTTCACCATGAAGAACGACCTTCAGAAGAGCCCTAACACTGCCATGATCACTGAAGTTGAGCACTTCTGTTTCTCTTGGCCTTCTCTTTGTGTTTGGAAATAACTATGAAAAACAACCAGAGCAAGGCAGCTAATAATTACACCATCACAGTATATTGATTGTTCACATCTGTAAAAGAAACCACAATAAGATGCAGTAGCTTTGAATGAGGCAGCGCTTAAGTCTCAGGACAGGAGCTAGCTGGAATTTCCATGTTCTCAGGAAATTATGCAGAAGAAGCTAACAAAAAAAACAGTAAACAGGGACTTCTCCCCACCCCAGAACTGTCTCATTCCGCTCAATAAAGAGAAAAGAGCAGAAAAGAGAAGGACAAAACAGCAGCTGTCAGATGTTCCTGAGGCACCATAATTATGAAAATATTATTTCATGTTTTGCAATAGTATTTTCCACAAGAGAAACACTTGCTCAGAGCTTCAAAGTCTCATCTTATTACAAGAATTTGTGATCGCAATGCATTCCAGGAGTCAGACGAATAAATATGGCCCTCTATAACTTTATGTCTTAAATATCTTTCTTACCTCCTTTGTTTTGTAGTTACGGAACATTAGAAGGGGAGCATCATTACACACAGACAAGCACCTACACAATGCAGCCATTTGCGCTGTGTCTCTTTCTTATCATTTCTCTTTTGTGGTATCTGGAGATATCTATTAAGCACAGAAAACACTATTTTCCATTATCCAACAAATGAAAATACCTATAACTTTTAAATTACAACTAGATCACAGAGAAGAGTCAGAAAAAAAGCCTATTGAAATGAGCTGACAGACCATTTGTCCTTTTCCAAATCTGCCACGCTGGAGCACAAGAAAGCAGATAACAGATTCAATGGCACCTAATGGGCTTGCTTAACTGCTGCACAGAATAGACCTGAAATGCACCCTGCACCAGCATCCTCCACCCAACCATTCTCCACGTCAGACAGTGTGGCCTTATGGGGCAACACCAACCAATGAATGTTTCTGTACTGCCCACAGCTCCTTCCAGCCACTCCAGCAGCTTCACTCGAGGCACAGCAAAGCTCCAGCTTCCACCATACCCAACTACGTGGCACAAGATCCCAGCTAGGAAGCAAGAAGACTGCCATGTTCCCTGCGAATCAGAGTAGGCCAGAAAGACAGGCCAATAGAAGAAAAAATGAAAATATTTGGACAAGGGTACATTTACATGACCAGCGACTGACAACCCACAAGCCAGTTGATTGAAACCCAAATAATAATTTAAGACCATCCCCCAAACCACACTTGGGGAAGGGAAAGGGAGGTCTTGGGCTCAGCTCCCCATTTCTGACAGAGGCACAAGCAGTCTCACCCCAGGTCTCCTGCAGCAAAGGAATATCGCACATGAGGCAGCATCACAGCAGCCTCTCAACCCAATGACTTCAAAAGCAAATCTGAAGCCGATCATAGAATACATACAGGCTGCATACAGTACCACTCAGAATTCAAAACCGTTCTGAGAATATTACCCAAATGCTCTTCAAATCCTAGCAGACTGAGGCCAGGACCAGGGGAAGTTACGGTTAAGGTTGGATATGGAATAAGTAGATACTAAGCCACTCTTTTCAGAAGGTGCAGCAATGCACTAGCATAGACTGCCCAGAGAGCAGTGGGGTGTAATGCTATAACATAAATGCTATAACATAATGGAAAGTACAGCAATAGCAGCAGGGTAGCAAAACCTAGGCTGCAGCAAATCAGAACAAGCCCAAATACAGCAGATGTGGGCACAGAACAGAAAGAAAAAAAAAAAAGCTGCTTACCTTTGGAAGACCTCCAGCAAGCAGAGATCCCCAGCAAGATACACTTACCTCCACTGCCAGTCTTTAAATGAGGTCTGGGAAGGGGTGGATCCTGGCTCCAGCCCTTCCAGTCACCCAGGTTCATTGCATGAACCTGAGCTCCCTTGGGTTGGCCCTGCATTCCCACCAGGTGCTCCATCACTGCTTCAGGCCATGACTTAGTGTATCCACTACATGGGGTTACTGTCCCTAGAAGTGTTCCAGAACCTTGGAGATGCAGCACTGAGGAACACAGTCAGCAGGCATAATGGTGACAGGATGACAATTGGATTTGATGATCTTAGAGGTCTTTTGCAATCTTAATGATTCTATATTTTATATAAATATAAAATCAAGGAACAGCTGTAGCCAGATTGGGATGAATAGGGAAACACGTGAGTAGAACTGAGATTTTCTTTTGCTAGAAATCAGGTCAGGACAGAGGGATGAGGGCACACAGTGGTGCACTGGGAAGATGAAGCCCAGACCAGGGCAAATGCTGGGAACACCAATGCTTGTACGGTGGTACCCAGCAGGCACTCAGGGGCACAGCAGTGGTGCCATGCCCTGTGCTGTTGGTGGGACAGGCTTCCCCATGGTTACTTCGAGTTACAGTGAGGTTTTCCTTGGGCAACAGTTTAAAATATACATCACTCTAGAGACTTTGTTTTTTGCTGCACATGAGAGGTTCTCCCTGGATGGAGAAAATGGAAAGGAAAGCAAGCAACAAGACTGCTTGCAGTATACAAGACTTTGTACACTGCCTGTACTGTTGACAGGGCAACCCAGGCACAAGGTCAGCACAGGTAACCAAGAGCACAGCATGCAGAGCAGGTGAGACCACTCCACACATCAGGGAGGACAGCAGTGAGCCCTGCCTGCCTTGATTGTGAGTGTACCCACCAATGGGCCCCAGGTGGAGCCTCTTCCCATCAGCTGCATCAAGCCTAGCTGTGGCAAGAGGCAAAAATGCCTAGATAATGAGAGTAACACAATTAGAAATAATTAGCTGAATGGGAAATCTGTTCCCAGCCAATTAATGGTAAGAGGCAAGGTCTGCACGATAATGAGTCAGGACCATATTTAGCTGTTCTCAACTCATCCTCCTTCCAGTAACAAGAAAGCTAAGGAACAAATTGTTTTTTCATTAAAAATAATTGGATAACAAGTACCATAGCAGCCATGGGAACCTGAGAGGGGAACTGGGCTCACATGCCTATGGACATACAAAAATCGTCCTGAACTGTCTTTTTCCACAATTCAGAAAGAAGTTCTGTAGCAGGCAGCTGCTCACACCCTGCTCCTGTAGGAGGTGGGCATGGGTCCCACTGCAGCCAAGGTTAGGAAAAGGGTGTTGACCTTACTGGCTTGGTTTTCAAAGCTATAAAAAGAAAGACAGCCTGGTGGCAAAACACTCCCATGGATCACATTCTTGGGAACAGCCCAAATATATGTCTGGTGAAGGGCTCCTGGAGAGTGAAAACTTCTCCAGGCCTTTTTGGGGGACTTGCACCCATTCGTTCAGTGCCTCATGAGTTGCCAGGTATTCAATCACTGCACACTAACCTGTGGGATTGGCAGCTGAAGCAGGCCTGACCCATCAGCAGCCTTTAAACATGCACCCATTGCTCATCAACAGTCAAACATCAGTGAGGGATCGGCTCTGTTGTGAGCTGAAACTGGGATGGTGGGAGGATACCATGTAGTGCTGACTGAGGTGACAGCAAATAACTGCATGGCTAAACACGGTCCTGTGAACAATGAAAATTATCGCAGAAACCCAGGGGTTGGAAGGGACCTCTGGGGATCATCAAGTCCAACCACAGCTAAAGAAGGTTCCCTAGAGAAGACTGCACAGGAAAAGCACCCAGGTGGATTTCAGTGTCTTCAGAGGAGGGGAGTTTTGGCAGTACATACATTTGAGAATAACTATTGCCAAAGATGAAGTGCAAGAAGAGTAAAATTTCATCAAAAGTCTCTAACAAACACCTTGAGAACTCAGTAAGAATTGCAACAATTGCAACCACTGCCATCAAACCAGACTGATGTGCTGGTGTCACAAAAATGAGGTCAAACATCCCAATAGTTTTATGTTTTTGTTGCTCTCTTTTTTCTTCAGGTTATAATTAAGAAATAAAATAAGTGTTGTTACTTATATACATTGGCTGTATCATATATTTTATATGCATCCCAAGTCAATTCCTCTTCACTCAGTGCAGCCCAGGCAAACCAAAAGGTTGGACACCCATCAGCTAAAGCAAGAAGTGCTGCATCACAATTGTTTGACACTGGTGCCTGGGTGGTGTCCATCATCACAATGGAAGAAGCCAATGTTCTTTGTCGAAATACCCAAGTATCCCACAGGATAATTCACACATGGAAACGGAGACAGAATTCATCAAATAAATTGTCTACAAGGGACAGTTTCCCCTGAGCATTGGTAGAAAAAGCTGCTGGAAATAGAGAACAAACTGTCAGCATCTCACTATAAGATACGAAACGGGAGCTGACAAGGCTGTGATTTATGGAGAACCGAGGCCTATTTGGGGACAGATCAGTACACAGGAGCTGTGCCAGAGGAGGTGAAAGCAAGGGACTCAGCTCAGTTCATCATCAAATTGCAAGCACTAACATTTTTTAAGTCCATGAAGAAGGCAATGACCTTCCCCTTCAGAGTCTAAAACTGTTTCTGAGTTGAGCCTTTTAAAAACAAAAAGGTATATTTTTGTCTGAGTACAATATGTCCAAGATCTTATCTACAACCTAGTAATTCACTGGGAAAGATCTTGGGTGAAAAGATTTAGGAGCACCGCTTGCCATGTATGAGCCTGTGCTTACAAATACTCATTTAGAAGCTCAGAGTTCACCTTGACCTAGAATATATAACTGTGATAACAAGGCATTAAATACACGGCTGCTCCACTGTGCGAGGCAGCACACTTCCTCTTGGATGAGGGTGTTGAATAAAGATACATCAAGCCATCCCCCTTACATTAAATATTCTTGAAAATTAGAGCTGTTTCCTTCAAGCTAAAGCTGTGCCATTCATATGGATCTGTGAGGTCCAACCAGACTTTGTAGGGTACCACTAGGGTAAGTCTCCCATGAAGACTGCAGTGATGCAATCACATTACACATTTTGTGTCAATCTGTCATATTACCCAGCAGTTTCTTTGACAGTGTGGATTATTACTAGCTGGAGACACAGTGCCTCAATATCATTGAGGTAAAGCAAGATACACTGAGCAGTCACATTCATCACAGGGTGCTGTGGCTCTCTGGCCAGAAAATACTCCAAATGTTGAAGCCCAGGGGGTGGTGGTAAGAGGGAGCAGAGGACCTCAGGATGGGGAAGTCACAAACCTCAGCTGAGGCTTCTTCCAGCTACGGAGTTCCAGATCCACCTTGGCTGAGGTGGTTTGGAATACGAGGAATGTTTAGATGCTATCGGGACTTCTCTAGAGGAAACTTAAGTTTAAGAAATCCCATCACTGGCTCCTTCTGTTTTGTTGCTGTTGGAAAACTCACACAATGGTTTTGAAGCTTCACGTTAGTCCCAAGATCTGCTTGCTGTGCTGGTGGTGCCAGTCCCAGCTTCCAGCCCATCCTGCCCTGTTCCCTGCAGCTTCTGTTCTTGAGTGAAGAATGCTGCTTAAGAAACATGATAGAACAGGTGCAAATCTTGTTCTGGCTCCAGAGAGGAGATATCTCCTTGAGCTGGAGCATATTAAGCACTGGATCAGCACAGATGACAAAATATGAACACTGGAGGGATTTGTGGTGGAAGAAAGAAAAGTTCCAACTCCATCACACCCTACAACGAGTCAGGGAAGGGTTGTTCAAAACAGTGGGAAAAAAACAGATGTCCACAGACTGTGGACAGCACACTAGAGAATGTCATGGTGCTCTGGGTAAATGGTGAGACTTCGTAAGATCTCAAGATGTGCAGGACAGAAAATGGACTCAGTCATATCACATCATGCCACCAGGCAGCTAGCATGTCCCCATTGTTTGGTGGCAGGCTTCCACCATGGGCTGTCCATGGACATTTATGGGATGCACACTAGCAAGGTGGGCTTTTTTTGTCCTGTTCACACCCCAGTGTTCCATCTTTCATAATGAGAGGAGGATGGAAAGTCTCATGCTTAGATATTTACAAACTGGCTGAGAAACGGTACCACTGTTTCTGGTTCCTTAATCACTTAAGTAGTGACAAGAGTTAATGGCCCTTGAAGCCTTCCTAGCAAATGTTCCTTGACATGCCATTTTCTGTACATCTCAATGATGGATGGGGAGCAAGAAGTCACTTTATGACAAGTTTTCTCAATTATTTAATAAGGCAGATTCTAATAACTAGGGGAAGCCCCTGGAGAAATTATAGAATATATACAGTTTCCCTTTTATTCCATGTATAGCTAGACAGGCAAATGGACCACCCCCCCCTCCCATTGTCTGTCAGATTAGCTTCTGGGATAGTGGCTTTCTGTATTTTTCTCTGTAGTTCTGGACTCTTGAAATATGAGTGAAAGCAGTAAGTAAAATGAAAGGTATCCTTTTCCAAAAACATGGTCAGTAACAGCTGCTGTTGTATCAAGAGGGGGAAGAACTCTGTGCATAAAGCACAGTGCTGAATCCTGAGTCAGCTTGACTTCCTGCACAAGCAGAATGCCTGCTCCTCACCTGCTGCACTGTGACACAGGGCACGTGTGGATGTGGTACAGGGAGCACTCAGGCACCTTCATATGTCCCACAGGATGTTGCTTCAATCTTCGCACAGCTACACAACAGAACTGCTCATCTGCACTGGGAGCAATATCAGACATAGGCCAGGGTAATTATACTGCTAGAAGTGCATGTTTTGCTATCTTTTATTTCCCTGCCCAATCATTTGAAGCCAATATACAGCAGTAGGACACGTACAGCAGTGGCACACTTTTTGCATTGCAAACATACAGGCATATGTGTGCTAGAAAAAGTAGGCTGTGATATATGCCGGTCTCAGTTCAATGCTTATATCTCTTGAAAGGAACACCACGCTGAGCATGCCAAATGCAGAGAACATAAATCCGAGTGCAACAGAAAGGCACTTGCATTAAGCCAAGGACACCTTCAGCCCTCTCCCCACGCCAACCTGACATCCAGTTACTGCCCAGCCTTCCCCTGCCCATTTAGCAAATGGGAGCAGGAGCTGGGAGTGCTAAATGGTTAATCCAGACTGTTTGTTGAAGACATGTCTTCACAAATGTTATACCATCTGGTGCTCCGTGCAAGCTGGAGGAGTGGGTGCTCTATTTTCATAACAATACGCCCTTCTACTCTCACTGATTAATAACATGAAGCTATTTTGCCTTTGTTCTTCCGTACTTTAAAATATTTGCATGAAGCCTTATCAATGTGAAATCCAATAATTATCTCCAGGGCTGATTCAATGGGTTCTTTGGGCAGAGAAGTAGCACATTAAACCAAACAGTAAAATCTCAGTGAAAAGCATCTACCCACCAGCCTCAAAAACACTGACATCCATTTTCAACCTGGTACTACGATCCCCATGAGCCTTTCACTAGATGTAGTTTGGGAGCAAGAAGGGTCAAACTGATACAAAGCCTGGGGTAGAAAGGAAGGTGAAAGTCATCTACTGCCAAGCCTCCTCCATGGGCTGTTAGTCACAAACGTGCTTCTCCCATAAAAAAGGTATCTAGGAAACACCAGGAAGGAGAGAACTCAGAGCAAACAGCATGCATGCCTTAAAGTCAGAATAGGGGCCCCCAAGCCCCTGAATTCATTTTTAATTGAATGCATGTGTATATTCCTGATATGAACTAAACTGAGAGTAGATCTGTGTAATGTCACATGTCTGCAGGTGTGTTAATGCCAGCCCCTCTTCAGCTATCAATAAAAAAACAAGATAGAATGTCTGCTGCTAGGCTTAATCCTATCATCAGAGGCAAGCTCCACCTTCCATGTGACAATGAAGAAGATTCAGCTCATTCAGGGAGAAACTTTTTTCACTCCAGCAACAAGCACATTAAGAAGAACAAACAGGAGGAACAGCTAAAAATGTACAACCAGAAGGAGGCCAATTTAAATAGCACACTTTACAATGGATACAATTAATAGCCAACTTCACATGAAATGCCCTAAAAATTTTCCCCCCTCGCAGGAAACTTGCTTTCACCAAGCTGCTCCATTTTGATGCAGGAAGACCAAATGAAATGACATGGTTTAGAGAGAACCGCTGGTGATAGGTGAACAGTTGGACTGGATGACCTCATAGGCCTTTTCCAACCTTGGTGGTTCCATGATTCTCCCCTCCACACAGCGCCCATGGGATTTCAAGCAGCAGGACAAAATCTCAACAACACAGTACATCCAGCATCAGTTTTGGTCAACTCCTCTGTGCCACCAAAGACACCCCACCTTCCTCCCAGCAGCCACTGGCAGAATTTTTTCCTTTTTCCTGAGTTTAGCTTCCCCTATCCCTCTTTTACCTGTTGCATCCATGACAAAGCTCCCAAGAACAAAGGAAATGACCCCAGTCAGGCAATAAAGAAACAAATCCTCCACCAGCTCTTTTCTATCTGACAGTTGGGATGCGAATGCTTCACTGGCTTTACTGTTTAGTCATGAAACCTTCATCATAAGTGTCATTCAGCTTTAACTTCTCAATAAGGTAATTATAGCACCCTGCTTATTAAAAACAGACGCCATCACGGCCGACGTTGACTGATGCTGGTTGGAGCTCGAAGTTGACAGCCAAGTAGGATGAGCAAGTGCATCGGGGTGCTAACGACGTTATATTGCAAATGCTGTTTATTTTCTGTCAGCTCTAAACTATGCGGTAAATAACACATTATAAAATAAAATAAAATAAAAAAGTGAGAGATCCAGAAATAACATTAGGTTAAAATGGAATCATCAATTACCCCTCTTCTTCAGCTTTTGGAAGATTTCTTTTTTTTTTTTTACTGTTATTTTTCTTTTTTTTCTGTTTTTTAAATCTTGAAGTGCTTGTGTAGGGTTTTTTTTTCCCTTATTTATTAATTACTTTCTTCTGACTTCCCTGTTCCGCTTCAGTGCCCATAAATCAATGTAAAAAAGATAAAACGCTACTATTATGAAATGAGTGTAAAACAGTATTTAAATAAATTCCCTTTAGCACACAGAGCCAACCATTTTTCTCCACCTTAGCTCCCAAAACATCCACTCCTGCTGAGAACGAGCAGAATTTTCTTACCCCAATGCACACCTGGGCTGCTTTAAAACCCTCCCAGAGCAGCAAGCCAGAGAGCAAGCCTGAAGTCCCATGAGTCATTTTCTCCCTCTACCCACAGAGGAGAATCCTGTACTCAATTTCACCAGCACCAAGCGCTCTATGTTCAGTGATGGGGCACTGTAAGAAAGAACGTGACAGACCCTTCAGCAAGGTCTGTTGCTGCAGAGAAAGGAGAAAATGGTTTCCAACTAAAAGAAGAAATATTTAGACTGGAAATGAGGAAGATGTTTCTTACAGTACAGGCAGTGAGGCACTGCACAGGTTGCCCAGAGAGGAGGTGATGCCCCAACCCTGCAGACACCCAAGGCCAGGCTGGATGGGTGCTCTGAGCACTGATGGAGCTGTGGGTGCCCCTGCTCACTACTCACTACAGTGGATTTGGCCCAGATGGCCTTGATGGGTCCCTTCCAACCCAGATCATTACACGCTTCTATGGCTACAGTAACACCATGCAGCTGGACATGGCAGTGCCAGACGGATCTGCCTGGAAGCCCCAAAAAAATCCCTAGTGGGAAAGTGGTTTTTTAGGGGTTTTTTTCCCCAAAAAAATCATCTCATTTCTCCTGAGCAGGAAATGGAATACCATGAACCATCTCTAATGCGAACAGGAGCACTTCATACACTCCTCTCAACTGCAGTGAAAGGGCTGAGACACAAAAAACCACCAGGAAAAATGCACTTGTCACTTGAATTAGCTCTGCCTGGAAATTCTTCAAAGTGCCGGGATGAGCAGCAGGCATTTTCATCTACATCCGAATATATGTGAGACTCCATTAATGTCAGTAATATTTTATTTAAATAAAAGAACTTCAATAACATTGATGTACTCTATTCCACCGTCTCCAAAATGATTTGATTTCTCCTATGTATTTAATTTTTTAAAATATTAAGGTTTATATTTTAAAAAAATTAAATACATTTCCTAGGGGAAAAAAATAAAAGCCCAATTCAAAATAAAGTAATTCAATTCCCCCAAAGCAAACGAGTTCCTGGAATTGGTATCGCAAAATTTCATTTTTACTCTATTCCATTTCAGAATGGAATTACTTCAAGTGGCAGAACTTCTTAAAAACAGTTTTCTGATTGCCAACAAAGAGTAAATGAGCATATTGCCATTCACACACCTGATCCCCAGTGGGATGTCCCCATGGTGCTCCTCACCACTGAGACCACAGGGCACAGGTCCCTCCTGATCAACATCAAGGACACTAAATATTCATCACAAATTTTGTCTGCACAGGAAATACAGCCCAGCAAGTTTTCAGCATTCCCTGGAAGCTTTCGTTGGGACAAATGATGGTGGGGTCAGGGGAAAATATTATTTGCTGCTAACAATACAGGGCAGAAAGGTCAAAAAAGAGATCCGACTCCAAGTTACTCAAGTGACTGTGAAATACGTCCTCACTGAGCCTCCATTCCTGTGAGCTGCTCGTCATCCTTCCCCTCCCACTCTCTGTGCTGTTTAAGATTAATCTAGGCAAAGCTGATGTCAAGCTCTCTGACCTTTTGGGGCAGGAGATGGGGAATAGTCAAGCTGGTATTTGACAAGCAGTCAGCACTAATCAGAATAAATTACTGCTTCTCATCTGAAGCATCCTTTTGGCAGCTTCTAAGGGCCAGTTACTTTTTTAACCAGGTTTATTTTGCCATCCAGACCCGGGACATGATACATGTCACCCATCTCAAAGGTCACCTCACACCCACCCATAGGTTTCACAGGCCCAGCAGCCTTGCACCAGGCTTGATCCCATAACAAAGGCTTTCATTGCAAATCCGTTTTGGGGAAACTGTGTCTTGCTAAACTGTTCACTTTTAAACCTGATTCTCACAAAAGGGATATTGAACCTACTTTTTTCTTCATTTTAGAAACATTTCCAAGCGTCAAGCTATTTTCCTCCATCAATTATCTGTCATAGTTTCGGCTGGGATAGGGCTGCCTTCCTGCACAAAGGCTGGTATGGTGACAAGGAGCTGGGAGGGGACCAGGACAGCTGACCCAGGCACAACAAGAGATGTCCAATGCCACACAAGTGATGCTCAGCAGTAAGAGCTGGGGTAAGGAACAAAGAAGGGTGAAAGCTGGGAGTGATCTCACTTGTCTGCCTAAGAAACCATTATATATGTTGTGCTTTGCTTCCCTGGACATGGCTGAACATCTGCCTACCTAAGGGAAGTAGCAAATAAATTCCTTGTTCTGCTTCACTTATACATGCAAATTCTGCTTTACTTGGCCAACTGCCTTTATCTCAGCCCACAGGTCCTCACATTTTTACCTTTCTTATTCTCTCCCCATCCCACCAGGGGAGAAGTAGCAAGAGACTGCAAGGTGCTGAGCTGCAGTGTAAACGCTGCACATTCCTCCCAACCCCAGGGAGCTGGCTGTGGTCTGTCAGACCCACTGAGCAAAAGGATTTTTGGGCTGAATTTTCATTATCCTTGACCTTGATCTTCCACACACACTCACCCCCCTCCTCCCCCACAGCTCTTTTTATAATCTGACGGCCCAAACTATAGATAGATATGGAAATCAGACCAGTATTCAAATATGGCATCCACCATACTGCCTCCTCATCCTCTTCCTGAGAAGTTCCTTAGAAATTTTGCTCATTTTCCCCCCTCACAAAAGAATGTGAAAATACCAATCATTGCAAGCAGCATGCAGGATCGTGCAATCTAATCCTCCTTGTCTTCAGAAACATTAACATCTCTGAATTCTTAACCAAGAGCTAACTCTTCATTCATCAAATTCATAAGTCATTTCAGTTGATGCAAAATATTTTACGTTATTCCCCACATTCTTTGTGACTGAATTATTTTAAGAAATATTTTGAGCTGCCTACTGATGCCTTTCTTCTAAGAAAATCCCACTGCTTGAAAGAACAGTCATCATTATCCATCATGAACATTTCTGGAGTTGCATTGCTAAAGGGAACACGTGACCTAGTCAGAGTTTCACACAGGCAACAGCACAGGGACACACTCAAAGGCACATGTGAATCCACATCCCACTCATTTGGATATCAGCTACTAGTTATTAAATATTATTAGTTATTAACTCACTCCATCCACCCTGGACACTCCTTTCCCACTAGCCTGTTACACACTAGCAAAGCTGTTATGATAATTTCCCAGCCTGGGACAAATACTTGTGTGTTCTTAAACACACAGTTTGCATCTCCAATATACCAATAGTTTCACCTGGAAAATCATCTTATTATTTGGATCTCATTCAGTTCATTAAAATAAAGTTTCACCTCCAAAGCTTCTTGCAGTGGAGATCTGGGATTCCCCTCTGATATCCTTCCCATCCTCAGAACTGCTGGACTACTGCAAAGCTTTCTTCCATTAGGGCTGTAAAATAGTAATTCGGTATTTCTGCTCAACTTGTACTGAAACATATGGAAGCAATTGAGAATGTTTTCAAACTCCTACTTCAAATATTTAGAAGTAATAAGCAATATTCATAGGTCATCTCTGCTTTCTGTCATGCAACTACATTAGCACTGTCTAGGGAATTCTCTTAGTCTATCATATTTTAGATCATGAGGGTTTCTGTATAACCACTGCTGTTTGCATTTATTCATCAAAAGAATAGATAAAAAGTTCAGCAAATGTTTGGTTTTTTTCCCTGTTTACTGCAGTCTGAAAGAATACATCTGAAATTCCTTCTTCTGCATTCAACAATGTCATATATCTTCCACTGTCCCAATCACCTGTCTGCTCTGCAAGGTGATTAACTCTATGATCACTATAAAAATGTTTTATTTAGTGGATAATTGTAAGTACTGGTATCTACCATTTCCAAATCTCTTGCTTTATTATCCTTATTCAAGAAGGTCTTAATATTTAAGTGATTTACTGATCACTTAAAATGCCAGCTTGGCCATTAGGAGGTACATTTCACTACGCATTGCCTAATTTTATAGTACATTATTTCTTTATAAACAGACACATTACTCTGAAGCGTTAATTAAACCTCTTTGCCCATTATGAACTCCATTTGGAAGACAACAACTTACCCAACAGCTTGTCCTGATGGATGGGTCTGCAAGTCCATGCTTTGGCTCACACCAAAGTTTCCTGAAGAGTGGTGTTACCAGGGAACATTATGCCATGGAGTGCAGTGATTTGTGGAAAGAAAAATTCTAATGAATAATACATGGCATTCGTGCTTCAGCAACCCAGTTTGCTAAATTATTTTACATCAATAACCTGGTACTAAAAGGCTCTGTTTGTTATTGCAAGCCTCTAAGGCCTTTTGAAACAGAATTACATCAACCACATTTATAATACTTAACGTTTGTAACAACCTGCAGCTTGTGCCAGTGCTGGAGAAAGACCTCTCCCAGGGGTATCATCTGAATGCATCTCTGGAGAGACTTTGGGCCTTTGCATGTTTTCACCAGAAAGGAGATTTTGGGCAAAGGAGAAGTCCATCAACCATCCCCTTACTTACTGCTCCTAGATAACAAGTAATTGAGTGCTTGTGTCCTGGGATCAGGGAAGACTACCTCAAAAAGTCATCAGTAATCATAGCTTGTCTCCTCACTAAGCCTTCCATAATAGAGAGACTCAGCCTTGCCTTCCCCTCAGACCACCATCACCCCTGTTACCACCAACCCTTGTGAAAGCTCCTTGTTTCTACTAAGACAAGCACTTATCCCATGGGCTCAGCCCATTTCCCAACATTTCTGGGCTCCCAAGGCTGGAAGCAACCCCAGGCTTTGTGCCTTAAGCGCTCCCAAGTAATGTAGTGTCACTTGGCCCCAGAAGCACCCCTCTTCTGATTTTCACTCCAAGGAGATAGCCTCATTTGCAAGATGGACTACAAGGAAATACAACTCCAGTTCTCATTCCTGACTCTACTGAGCAGAGATTTCCTTAAGTGTGTACAGCCCAAGTTACTGTCTCAGAGAGGTCCTTCCTGCATTGCTTAGGAGGCCACAACAGCTGCTCCAAAATTCAAGCATTCAGGATAGCAGCATGCCAAGCTATGTCTTAGCACCCCAATGAAGAAGTCAGCATTTACCAACAGTAACCCCGCAGATGTACACACAAGTTCACTATATTTAGCACAGGAAATAACCACTGTTTCTCAGGTACCTCTGTGTGGAGCTGACTGAAAAATGATTTAAGAGTGCCCATTATAACTGAAAAAGCCAAAAACTATTAAAGGTTGTAGAAGTGCCTGTCACAGTTGGAGGACTCTTGGCTGAGCTGAGCCAAAGGCTACCTCACAAGGATTCAGTTTATGACAAGCACAGACACTGCCAGAAACAGCAGCACACGTGCCAGCAAAAGGGAGCATTAGGCATCAGAGAAAAATCAAATCTTGACTTTCACTCATTGTTAACTCAATAACTGCACAGGGCACCCTCATCCCATGCCTGCAGAAAGCAGCCCAGATGGCTCCTGGTTAGCAAAGCTGTGCCACATCTTAGCTACACCCAGAGCTCCATGCAGACCTGGAAGAGACACAAAATGCATTAAACAACATAGACAATGCAAGAGGATTGGCAGCTCACATTGCTCACCGGCTATCTGCGTGCTCCAGAAGAAGTGAGCTGACAGAGAAGGATGTGCTGGCAGGGCTTGGTGCGGACCTCCAAGAGGAGGCTGAGCTTTTTGCACAGCACACAGGCCATGGGCACTGAAACATGCAGAAGGAAGGGCCTCAAGATGTGCCAGGAGAGGTTCAGGCTGGATATTAGGAAACACCTCTCCAAAAGAGTGGTCAGGTGCTGGAATGGGCTGCCCAGAGAGGTTGAGTCACCATCCGTAGAGATGTTCAAGAAACATTCACTTGTGGTACTAAGGGACATGGTTTAGTGGGGAAATATTGGTGGGAGTTGGACAGTTGGATTGGATGATCTTGGAGAACTTAAACACTGGTGATTCTACATGCATAAAGCACACAAGCACCATCTGATCACCTTCCTCACAGCCCTCACTGCCTCGGGTCTGGATGTTAGATCAAATGAAGCATATTCACTAATGAACTCTCTTAATACAGAAACCTCCCCAGAGAAGAAGGGAACTCATGTGGGTTCAGTAGGAGAGTTGCAGGAACAGCTGCAGGAAGCAATGGCTCAGAAGGGAGCTGAAGGCTTGAAACAGAGAGAACACTGGAGAACCGGAGTCATCTTCTGGCAGTGGGATGAAAACATGATGGATGAGAGCCAGAGTGCCACAGAGACAGACAGAGCAGCTCCATTGCTCCCAGAGCTTCCTGCACCCCACATCAATCAAATGGTGACTCTACTGGCATCCCAAGTCTTCCTCTAACCCCACTACCAAACGCTACAGTCACACCAAAACAACCCAGTGGAATAAAACTACTCTCCCACCCTTTATTCTAAGCTTTCTGCTTATAATACAAAAAGCCTACAAATCATAAATTGCCGTCCTCTTTCATCAGTTACATAATTAGACCGCTATTGCTAATTAGCAACCAACTGTAAAGTTTCATCTCAGAAGACATTCCTGGTTCAGAGCAGGGCTGAAAGCAGATGTCAGGTACTGCACTGACACACAGTCCAGAAATGAGCAGCCCTCGGGATGGCATCAGCCCATGACTCCTCTTCCCATAATAAGAAGCTGTTACAGTGGCAAGCCAAGAGAAACCCAGAGCCATGTTCAACTGGTAATTGGGAGGAAAAGGAATCACTTAAGAAAAGCATGCTCAGCTGCACACACAAAAAAAAACACACCACAACTTACCTGGGCCAAAAAGTGGCAAATCGTTCTCCCCACAGTCAGAGCTACAGAGATCTTTTCAGTGGAGCCAGAAGAACACGTTATTGAGAAATGCCATGTTTCACTCAGCTGAAAGACCTGGGATTGATGCAATTAACTCCCTAAAGGTGTAAGGGTAAATACAGCTGCAGTAATGAAGTGGAAGATCAGACTCCAGATCATTGGACTTCTATTTCGATGCCAAGGAGATCCGAGTACAGAAGCAGCAACCAGGATCCTGCCTGCAGCCAAAGGGAAGGGCGGAGGGAATGGAGCACGACAATGGTGAGGATAGAGCCCCCAAAACAGTCTCAGCCCCAGAGCATCCCATTCCATAATGCACCACACCGAGTGTGGGATGGAGTCAGGTAGATAGAACACAGACAGCTTAAAGGACATTTAGCAGAGGTGAAGGACAGGACTATCCCTGTAACTGGGAGTTCAGCCATGGCTGTATAACCCCAAAGTTTCCCGCTGGAATATTCCCTGCAAAACTCAACACGTGTGTGAAGGTTAGGTATTGCTTGCTATACAAGCAGCAAAATGATTCATTTGTTTAGCACTGTTAACAAAACAAAGAAAAACAGGCACAGATGGAGCACCGTTACTTGGATTGTGACACTGCCTGAACATTCTGAGACAACAGCTTCCTTAGATCCAAGCAGGCAAAATGCTCATAGGAGTACTGAACCTCCCGAGCACCTTGCTGATCAGCAGCCAGCATTCTTCAAGTTCCAAAGCAAACTCCAAAACATAGAGATAGAACTTGGAATCATAGAATTATTAGTTGGAAAAGACCTCCAAGATCATCACATCCAACCATCAGTCCAAGCCCAACACTTCAGCACCAGGCGCTGGGGGGCTTCCTCATTATGCAAAAGTAAAAGATTTCGATGTAAAAGTCTTCTACAGAGAGGCACTGAATCACAGGATCACAGAATTGGAGGGGCTGTAAGGGAGCTCTAGAGGTCACTGAGTCCAACCCCACTCCCCAAGCAGCTCCCTAGACCACTGACACAGGCTGCACAAAGACATAGTGGCACCCTGTCCCTGGAACACTCAAGTCAGGCTGGACAGGGTTCTGAGCACCTGGTGGAGCCATAAATGTCCCCATTCATTGCAGTGGAGTTGAACTAGATGACCTTTAAGGGTCCCTTCCAGTTCTGAGGATTCTATGATAATGGAATTGCATTACTCTCTGCTCCACCCACCTCTTGGAAGGCTCACGACCACAAGACAGGGTTTTCTGAGTCCCACCTGAGGTCAAAAAGGAACACCCTGAAACACCAGCCAAAAGGCTGATGCTTCCTCTCCTTTAAGCATTCAGCAGCTAGAAATATGCACAGAAAGGGACAGCCTGCAGCAAGGCTCCCAGTCTATACTTAGATTAATTACTTGCATCTTAACAACTCTGCAAACCCGCAGAGAATCAAGTTAACTATTTCCCCATCTGAGGTTTTATTTTATTAATGAAAGCACTGCCAGAAGGGTGACATGTTTGTTTTAATGATTCTGTTCCCCTAATTTACACAGCAGTCACTTAGGCCTTGTGTAGATTTGCAGATCAGCAAATGAACCTTGTTAGTGCGTATGTGCAACTCACACAGGCAAAAGCACTAACTAGCTTGATTTGCTGATCAGCAGATTTGTACGATATTTAAATGAATGTAGAGCTCTAATTCATTAAAGCAAATCTAATGATTTTCCCTTCAGCATTTTCATACAATCCCTCATTCCCCTACAGAAACTGCGGCAAGCGGTAACTCAATAGCAGGAAAATGCTGCCGACGCAGAGCTGTGGGATAAACATTTCAAACTGCAAAGAGGTGATCCTGCAGCACCTGCACCCTGTGGGAAGCACCAACGGGCACGCAGGGACACAGCTCCTCTAGAACCTGCCAATGGCTGCAGCAAGCTGTGCCTCAGCTTCAGAAAACACATTCCCCAGCTTGTGCATTGCTTTTTAGTCTTTCAGGGTTGGCATACTCTGCTCAACCCTCTCTGTGAGCTTCTCCTCTCCCAGACCTCCAACTCAAGTTTTGCCTGTGTGTGTGCAGCTTCCTTCCAGAATGCTACTTCAGGAGGCAATCTCAGCCCTCCCCTTCTTGTTACAGGGACGTACACATCCATCACTTGTGTTGTGTGAGCAGTGGTGGGGACCAGGGCCTCGTAGAGCTCCAGATCTTGTCTCCAGGGCTCCAAGGAGGAACACGGCTAGGTTTGCAGCAGGCTGCGTCCAGCCTGCATCCATCACACATGCTTCAGCTGAGCCCCTCAGACCATGACAGAAGCAGGTCAGGACTCCCAGTGGAGTCTCCCACCTCCTGCATTCAGCTCCCACACTCAGCCTTGCTCTGAATTTCAGAATTGGTGTTTTACCCCAGCCTCTCCCCAGACTCAGGCACCTCCCACTATTTTTTCCAGCACCCCCATTTGACAGATAGCTGGGCAAACCAGGTGGATAAATACCAGTAGAGGACACTTAACTCTTCCTCTGCAAAGGCAGATGGAATTGGCTGTAAGCTGTAGACACCTTGCAGAAAACCATTCACACTAAGTAAGGAAAAACACCCACCAAAGATAACAGAAGCAAGTACTGCTTACCCAGGGGCACCATCATGCTTTAAACCCAACCCAACCCACCAGCACTCTTTGCACTTGCTTAAAAGTAAACCTTCAAGACAGCAGAAGCCATACAGCTGGTTGCACATCGCCACTGTGAAACGCATTAAGCCGTTTGATCTAATAAATGACGCAATTACAATTACACGTATTAAACATGACTGCCCACTGTACAGCCAACTACCGAGCAGCGTGTTGCAGAAAAGCTGCTCTGTCAGGTTACACCAGGCAGGATGGATGAAGCAGACACACTGAGTGTTTCTAAGGGGAAGCACAGATGAGGCACATTCGCGTGTCCATCTCTATTAACTCAGGCCCTGCTTTGATTTCTGCCTTTGTGCCAGGAAATGGGATTTCTGTGAGAGAAGGCACAGAGTGCATGAGCAGACACGAGTTGCCCAGCCCTTGCACATAGCATACAGCTAGGGGTGAGCATGGGATCTCTTGTGGCATCCCTCTGCTGGAACTGCACTGGGTTCATTTAGGTATTAAGCGGAAACATACCCCTTAACATCTTCACACCCTTTTTTCATTATCTTAAATATTCCATCAGACTACAGGAAAGAAGGGGACAGACTCTTCATTTGGGCCTGTTATGATAGAACAAGAGGAAATGGTTTCAAATTAAAACAGGGGAGATTTAAACTACATTAGGAAGAAGTTTCATACAAGAGGAGCAGTGAAGCACTGGCACAGGTTGCACAGAGAGGTGGTGGTGCCCCATCCCTGCACACACCCAGCATCAGGGGATGGGTACCTGATGGATCTGTGCATGCCCCTGTGCACTGCAGAGAATGGGACCAGATGGCCTTCAAGGGTCCTTCTCAGTTCAAATCATTCCATAGACAAAACCTTGTACTTAAAGCAGCCCCCTTCTATCTCCTCGCTGTGCAGGACCAGAAGCAATTAAACCACATATAGACTTTCAGAATACTTTTCCTAGCCCCAAAGCACTCCATTCCCACATTGATAGGACACACACATCCAGGAAGGAATGCATAGCTGCATGGTACACTACAGACAAAGACTCCAAATCAGCCAGGAATTGCTCTCAGGACAGATCCCCCTCTGTTTGCTTTGAAAGGCATTAGTCAGGTTTTCTACCCAGTTAATACAACCAGTCTGATTTTTGCAGAGAAACAGTGATGAAGACAGGCTTGTTTGGGCTTTTTGCTCCACCCAGATCACCAGTGGGAAGGTCTGTTCCTTGCAAGTCTTCCCCCACAGCCCTCACAGCCACATGAAAACACATCAGTGCTCCCCAGATATCATCTCGACTGCAATGGAAGAAGCACGCAGGTCAGTCGGGGCTGCAGCACCATGAGGGCTCTGATCAGGGAAGAAAGCACCAGGCAGGAGTTTCTCATTGCTTGCAATGGAAATGCAGACCAGCAGGAAGGGCAAGCCTTCCCTGCTGCCTTCTGTTCACTCCTGCTTTGCCAGGAGAGATCACATCCCCAGACAGGCTGGAGCCCTGTGCCCACTGCATATTCCTATTGAATTAGTCCTTCCCAGACTCATTTTAGCAATTTACATCAACTTTTGCCGTTTGTTGACACAGTCCATCATCACAGTCTGTCAGATCTACACACAAGTGACCACATAAGGACTTCGTCAGATTGTCCCTCTGTATTAAGACTCATTCTAAACAAGGCACCTTGATGAAAACATCACTGCATGGGCCTTGGTGCCACCCGTCCCCTCACAGCAATGCTGGAATGAGAGCACTAGGCAAAGTTTTGAACTCAGATGTACCCAATCCCATTTCAGCTCCATGCCCCAAATCCCAGTTGGTACTGCTTCAGATTTCCACCCCCGTGCAAACAGAGGGGCACATTTCCCTCTCCCAGCCCAGAGTGACCTTGCTAGCAGCCAGGAGTGGCAATGGGAGCCAACACAGTGCTGCAGCATCACACACAACCCAGTAACAGAGCTAACTCAATTTCAATGCAACCGGACTGAGAAACTCCAATCTGAAGGAAAAAAAAAAAAAAAAAAAAAAGGTAAAAGAGACCAAGAGGGACAACCAGTTTCCATGGCAACGGGGAGATATGAAAGCAAGAGCTGATGGAACCTTTACAGTTATTTAAATGCTTATTATAACATTATGCAAAACACCCGAGTAAAGAAAACTGAGAGGTTAACACACTCATAAGAAAAACAGTCGTTGTTGGATGAGCAAGGCAATGATTTAAGTCAAAAATAAGGTCTGTTTAAATCAAGCCATTAGGAATAATGATACAATTATACCCTCTTAAATTAACAAGGGAAATTTGTTTGGATGAGTCAAGGAAGGCGGGGGTTCTTGTTGGGCCACAGCACTGGGTGCCAGGTCACCTCTCACCAACAGCACATCCTTCCTCCAGCACCTCACTGTGTGCCCTTCAACCCCAGAGGGGTGGGTGGGGGTGAGGCAGAGACATGACACCATGGAGCAGCACCCTTCTCCTCCTGCACCCACCCAGCACGGCCCCCTTCAGCCTTCCTGCCCAAATCACCTCGCTGCAGTCACCCAGCTTTGGGGCAGCTCCATGTGGAACCCCATTTTTCCCTCCAGGAGATGCTCTACTCTGAGCAGTCAGATGATGGGATATGAGCAGAAGTCACATAATGGAAAATCAGAGATTTGGGGCCTTGTGCAGAACCAAGATGTGATCGCACATGGACAATGGCAAATCGAGGAATGTCTAGAGATCAAGATCGATATCCACGAAGATCTACTGTGCCTGCCTGCTTACCTGTCCCAAAATGCTCACCAACCACCTGCACAAGCTCCACGGGCTCTGCCTCCACCTCCCTTAAGGAATATATTATAGAATATATTTCCTTTCTTTCTATGATGAAAGAAAAGAGGTTCCCGAGATGCAACTCCCTTAGACCCATAGTTCACCCAGAGCCTGGATCCTGCTCAGCTCCTCCCTGCCTCCAAAAGAATAAATCCCAACACATCCCAGGCCTTTGGGCTGAGCTCCTTCCTGCAGTCATTTATCAAGCGCTTTTCATCTGAAACATGATTCTGGGATTCAATTACTTTATAAAGTCAATATTTTAGGTCACAGCTTATGCATCAGCAAAGGCATCTCTAGGGATTCAAGTTTAACGCAACACGGCTTTAAGTAATGTTCCCTCACTGCTCCAGCTAAAAAAAGTCAATAAGGTGCATTTGTTTCCCCCACATTTCACTCAAGGAAGCTGTAAAATTGTTGTTCACTTTTGTAAATTTAAACCATCGAGAAGGAGCAAATGTTCCTGGCCGTATTTTTTGAGAGATAAAAGAAGATTGCTCCCCTGCTTCCTCCCTACATTCTCAGCAGGATTTTACTCCCACTGAGCTGATAAACAGGCTCATGCCAAGCAATAGGCTTAGGATGGGTTTGCCCATGGGAAGGGTCAAAGCAAGTTCTGGAGCATCACTTAGCCACTGTGCAGAAACGGATTCCTGGTATCAGAGGGGCATTTTCAGTATTGGAGGATCACCCAGGCCACCCAATCCATTGATTCAATTTTCTAAGCCTCCCAGCAAGGCTGTGCTGTCAGCACCAGCACTGTATGTGTAAACCTAATGAAAACGAGTAAGAGAACAGAATCATAGAATGACTTTGTTGGAAGGGACCTCAGGGGTCATCCAGCTCCACTCCCATCTGAGGATGGGTTCCCCCCAGTAGAGCAGGCTGCCCAGGGAGCCTCCCACTCTCTGCCCCATTCTTTCAGCTTTTTCCCTAAACATAACAAACAAAATTCTTCAGGGGGTTAATTAAATGCTTCTGGCAACCTAGAAAAAGAAAGTTCCTCATTTCTTTTGGGATGGAGGCTTTTTCCCTCCTTATTATGAACCTTAGCTCAATATTGTATTAAACATTCCTATTTATTTTTTTTCCCCCAAATCATCCCAACAGTAAACATCGAGTCTTTGTATAACAGGCTACCTATTGATCTTTAGCAAAGCCACAGCACTTCATAAACCTCCACAGAAGCCAGAACAGCACTAAATAAATAAATAAATAAAAATAAAAGTTAATACAATTCAGACTGCTTCCCGAGAACAGCTTCCAATCCCAGAAGCATATTTCCAGTAAACAGACCCCAGTGAAGCCTGCCTGCTCAGCACTCACCAGGGCCATGAGGCTTGTGGAGCTCCAGTGCTGTCTTACAGCACCGGTACATCCACTGCTGGAGTTCAGCTGGCCCCAAAGACCCCTGCTTTCCTGTCCTGAGGCTCAGCAAAGAGAAAGAACAAGAGTGAAAGTGCATTCATACCTTCAGAAGAACGAAAAGCTTCACTGGGTGCAACCAAAAGGCATACATAACCTGGGACCTTTAGAAAGGGAAAACAAATCCTGATAATTAGATCAAGTGTGAAATAGGATACCACAGCTGAGCTTCCTTAATGAGCTTGCTTCAGCTGTGGCTAGAACTAAGTCACCTGGAGCTGATCAGAGCTCTACAGGGTGGCACAAGGAGGGGCCATCCCTCCACACACCCACCCTAAACTACCCCAGCCTATAATCAGCCCTAGCAGGAAGAGATGGAAATCCTCTGGTCCTGCACTGGGTCTCTGTGCCGGTTTTCAGGAGTGCTTTAGCAGCTTGTTATCACCAAACACTCACGGAAGAGTGTTTAATTAACAGAAGTTAGTAAAAATTAGAAGACTTAGCAGCAGCCACGCTTAACTCCAGATAGCAGAACCGCCCTCCTTTGACATCCTTTACTCATTGATAAGGTTTGATAAAGCTGTTAGCTTCACAGGCATTTTCTAGCAAATGAGCCATAAAATAGGATAGTTTAAGTATTATCCCTAAATAGAAAACCTTCCAATTATGCTCGAAGAAAAATTACTATATCCTGGTAATTATAGCATCCATGGCTTGGATTTGTTTGAAGAGAAGCTCACTTTATTTAAAATAAACACCAGCTTTGACAGCAAGATGGGGATACAGTGAGAAAAGAAGGGAAACAAGGGATGAGAGACCCAACAAGAGCAAAGCAATTACATGCCCCCACATGATGGGAGCCTGCTGGGACAGCCCCATCTCCACCAGCCCCCTAGAACTGGTGCAGAGCTGTCTGCCAGGAGAGTGATGCCTCCTGAATGAGCTCCATCATTACCCCAGCTCCATCTGTGACCCAAAAGCAGAGCCTTTCCCCAGGTCCTCCACCAGCTGCATCTCCAAACTGGGACCTGCAGCCAGCAGAGAGGTGGCTGCAGCATCCTGCAAGTGTAAGAATCTGTCCCACTTTGGGGGATGCTCTTCTCTTCCTGCCCTGCTACTGTCATAGTTAGGACCAGAAGCCCAGAAGGAAACAGGAGCTGTGTGTCTGCTGATAATGTCTCTTGGCAGTGTTGCCTGCCCACTTTAAAGGTTCTCCAGGACAAGGATGTGCCTTCCCCCATGTGAGATGATAAAGGATGCAAGAGGAGTTCTTGGAGTTAATTCTAATGAAAAGAATTAATGTGATCGTAAAAACACAGATATTAATATTATAATAATATTATAATAAAAACACCTAGACAGCCACAAGTCTGCAAGGCTGGATGGGATCCACTTTCCACCATCTGTCAACAGTCCTGGTCTACCAGGTCCCAGACAACGGGAGACTTGCCATTGTGACTCTCACCTACAGGAAGGGTTAGAAGGAGGATCTGGAGAACTGCAGGCCTATCAGCCTGACCTCGGTGCTAGGGAAAGTTATGGAGCAGATCATCTTGGGGGAGATCACACTGAATATACAGGACAACTGGAGTCAGGCCCAGCCAACATGAGTTCATGAAAGGCAGGTCCTGCTTGACCAACCTGATTTCCTTCTATTTCCACTGTCTTCCATAGCATTCTCCTGCAGAAGCTGCAGCCCGTGGCTTGGATGGGTATAGTCTTTGCTGGGTAAGGAACTGGCTGGAAGGCTGTGCACAGAGTGATGGTGAGTGGAGTTGCATCCAGCAGGTGACTGGCCACCAATGGTGCTCCCCAGGGGCAGTACTGGGGTCTGTCCTTATTTTTATTGATGACCTGGTTGAGGGTACTGAGTGCACCCTCAGTAAGTTTGCAGATGACACCAAGCTAGAGGGAGTGTTGATCTGCTAGGAAGTAGGAGGGTCATATGGAGAGATAGGCTGCATCCACGGGCTTCCCCATAGTGACAGCACTGAGTCATTAAGTCACAGAGTGACGGTGTGTGATGTCACCAGGTTGATGACCTCACAGCCCCAGCTGCATATATTGGGGCATGCAGAGGCTGTCCCAGCCTGGCTCTTTCCTGGATTCTGGCTGAGCATTTCTGCATGGTGCCCAAAGCCACACAGAGTGCTCAAGCTGAGGCAGGTGGGTCCTGCCCTGCTTCAAGCTACAGAGAAGATGAGAACACCATGTCACTGACCAGATGGGCAAATCTGGCCTCAACACTTTCTTTTGAACAACAGCAAGGCCTTCCACCCATCACTGCTGCTTTCCTGCATAGTTTACGGAGCACAGAGGTGACAGGAGCCAGCTGCTGGCTCAACAGATAGTGAGCAGAGTGTGGTTTTCATGAAACATAGAAAAGCATCACTGTGCACTGAACATACTGGTCCTATTTTAGCTAAAAACCATTATGCCTTGTCTGCGAGGTCACAGAAGAACTGATGCTGGGCTTTGCTCCATCTTTCTTTTCGCTATGAGGTCATGGGAATGAGGGACGCAGAGAGAAAAAGGACAAGTGCCCATTGCCAGCAGACTGACAAAAGCACAGATGTGGCACGAGCAATCTGACTTCTTCCCCTTTGGGGTTATTTTTAAATAAAAAACTTAGAAGGAGAATTCAACCTGTTTCAGTGTACTTCAGCCTGAACCGTAAGTGCAGATCAGACTCCTCTGCGTTAAAGCACTGACAAGTTTATGGAAGGAAGAGGGCAAAGCCCACACCCAGCTCAGGCAGCTCTCAGCACAGATCTCCAGGCTACAAACACAAAACCACCAGGTTTTTTGTTTGTTTGTTTGTTTGTTTGGGGTTTTATTGCAAGGATTCTGCAAAAGGGTCTCTTTTGACTGATAACTCTGTCCAAGAACTCCCTTCTGCATCTTTGTCAGGCAGAAAGCTTCCCCTGGAGAAACTGGCATTTGCCGCTTGGATAAGAAGTACTCCTCACTTGGTTAAAAAAATGTCTGTGTGTCCAAGCACAGAGAGTGGTGCTCCCCAGGAGTCAGTATTGGGACCAACCCTATTTAATATCTTTATTGGTGACCTGGACAAGGGGATTGAGTGCAACCTCCTTGAGTTTGCAGGGGACAAAAGTTGTTAGGACCCATTGATCTGCCTGAGGGTAGGAAGGCCCTACAGATAGATCAGGACAGGACAATGGGATGAGGTTCACCAAGACCAAGTGCCAGCTCCTGTGCTTTGGCCACATCAACCCCAGACTTGGGCTTGGGGCAGAGAAGGTGGAAATTTATCTCTGAAAGTAAAAAAATCTCTGAAAGCAAAAAGTAACCTAATTATCACAAAGGATAGTAATGAAGGATGCAGAGTGCCATCATTCCATAATACCACAACGAGGGCAAGAGGATGGCAGTGACCTCTGTGTGTCCCAACATTCTGCGGCCCAGAGGCAGCCCTGGGCTCCAGCATTGCCACCCTGAACTCTGAGGGACTTTCTACACGAGCTGAATACAACTGTGAGCAAAATCCCACTAAGAAAAGCACTAAATATTTTAATGCCTATCCAACCTGCTGAGCCAAGTGACAGCTCTCCTGTACAAACTCATTGCCCTCATCATAAAAGTGCTCATACTTCTAGGATTTTCAGAACTCTTTCACACCATATATAGATATATCACAAAAAGACTGGCTATTTTGAAAGCACTGAAAGTGCAGGCTGCTGATTTTTAATATGCATTGCATTTTATGGCTCAGCTACCAGGTTAATATGCAGTGTCAAGGATTTCAATGGGACTATATTTATAAGCATCATTAATTCATATGAGTTCATAATAATCCCATAATATGGAATTAGCAGTATTCTGCTTTATCTAAGGTGCTATTAAGATATATATCATGCAAAATGCAAGGCTATTATGCAAAATAAAAATACAAAGGCAAAACAACTTTGGCAGAGTGTTATTAGTAATGTTGAGGTGTTAAGTAAGAAAAGCTCGTTGAGTGGATGTGGAAGCTGTATTTTACGTGCTTTCTGCATCACCACTGCTGTGCAGAGAGGAGCATGACCCAGACCTCCACCCTCAGCATGAAACCATGTTGCCCTCATGCATCCAGGGCCCCTGTTGAGCACCAGAGGCCTCAGCTCCTCCCCAGACCCTGCAAAAAGGCACCAGCAGTACTCAGGATCACATTAGTTACACAACAGTACTCAGCTGAGAGCAAAAACCCTACAGCACGTATTACTTCTTAAGTGATGTTATATACTCTAAGAGGGAAACATTCAGGAGGAATTAGGAAAAGAGCAGATAAATGAGCAGGGAATTCGGGACTGGACTCCTGGGAATGGAAGTGGGAATAGCCCGCAGCGCTCACTGTGAAACCTGCTGAGGATGGCAACGATCTGTTTTGCTACTCCAGACCCAGAGAAGGGATTTCTGGGACCATTTGTGGTTGCTGTTTGGGAACAGCTCAGCAGCGCCGAAGCTGTGTGGAACATCACAGGGTGAAGCTCTCATGAACCACACTTGTATGGTTTTTATTCATAGAAAAAGCAGAAAGCAAAACATCTCAGCAATATAATGTTGGCAATAGCCCTGTGCGGATTAACCTGTGTGAAAAACATCAGCAATCAGCCACGTGGAGTGGCCACAGTCTCACAATATGCAGATCAATTGCCTTCAGCTTCTGGGAAACAAATGGGGGGAAAAAGCAACTTCCTTTGATGGACATGGGGAGTGATGAAGCTTCTCCAAAGCCCCGTGCACCTTCAGTGTCCCAAACTGCCACCCCTAGGTGCTTCCCTCCTAAAACTTTCTCCCCATCTTGCTTTTGGGTTCTGACTTTCCTTTTGTTGTTGTTGTTTTGCCTCCAAACGTGTTGCCACAGCAACCCTAGCACTTTATCAATGTTCAGGAAAATCCAGCTCCGATTTGGCTGCTCCATGGAAACACATCTCAGCATCTTCCAGCACCACGTTAGGCTCCGGGAACAAGATGGAAGATGAGAGGTGCTGCAATGGCTCTGCTGTGACAGGACAAGGGGAAATGGTTTCAAACTGAAATAGAGGAGATTGAGACTGGATATATGGAAGATTTTTACACTAAGGTTGGCAAGACACTGGCACAGGCTGCCCAGAGAGGTGGTAGTGCCCCATTCCTGCAGACACCCAAGGTCAGACTGGATGAGGTCTGAACGCCTGCTGTTCACTGTGGAGGACTGAGACCAGATGACCTTTAAGGGTCCCTTCCGACTCAACCCATTCTATTCTTCCAACATCAAGTAAACATGTAAACAATTACTTAAATTATCATCCTCTGTTATACTTCTGCAGTCTCTGAAGGTGACTTGATAGCTTCTCATGAAGGCCTCTCCCATGGCAATGCTACTCCTTGTGACTGACATAATCACAGTCATGGTCATGGTCATGGTCATGGTCATGGTCATGGGGTGACCCTCAGGCTCCTCTGTGGCATCTTTTACGTATTTAAATTCAATATCCACTAATATTGTTTCCTTGTCAATGACCGAACTTTGTGAATACTCCCAGCAAAGTACACGAGTGCTAAAAAAGAAGCAGGGCCAAAGTTCTGGGCTGAAGATAAGAAAATAACATAAGTATTTGACCACTCTACAAATAACAGCAGAGCTCTTCCTCTTATTTTGCACAATTTCCTTTATTCACCCATCTGTGGTCCCCTCTCTCCGTTTCCCAGCTTTCTGCTCTTTGCCAGGAGGTGTTCCTGTGGGAGATCCCAGTGCCCAGGAGGACAGGGCTCTCCTTTCACCCACAGCTGCCTCCCCCACATCTCAACGCAATTCCTCTCCGTCTCTCTAAGAAGCACATTTTCAGCCTGACGGAGTTTAAAATAAAATTAATATATTGGCAGATATCCACAACAGCCTCTCAGGTGTTCATATTGAAAATTATTATTTTCAACAGTTCATGGCTCATTTCTTTAAAATTAAAATTAGTGTTGTGGCAGCCGGGGATAATTTCCCAGATGTCAGCACAGCGGTGAGAGCAGAGCTGGCTGATGCGAGGAATGGGGCTCTGCTGCTGCAGGACGTGTCTGGCCTTGGGGTGTCTCATATGCACACCAAGAAGTGACCCTGGTAAGGACTTGCCTTAAGAGTCGCACTATAATGGTGCAGCTCCTACATGAAATGTAGTCCAGAAGGAAATATGTTGCAAAAGACAGAATGTGTGCAAGAGCAGTTGCCCCATCGCCATCCCAACGTGTTGCATGGCCACCACATCCTGCTGCTTCCCCACACCAAGCAAGACCCCATACTACATGATGCTGCTCTGTTGCAGCATGGTCCTGGGGGCACTTATGGCCTATCCATCCCCACCAACCCCAACTGCTGCCTTCCCCCTGCCCTTGCCCACTCACCTCAGGGGAAGTGTGGGCAGCAAGGTGGGCAGGGGATGGAGGGACCCCAGTGGGGGCTTCCCTGGTGCTGGGCGAGGCGTGAATCCTGAACAAAGTAAGGGAAAGGAAGCTGAGTGGTTGAAGAAGAATTTGGGAAAATTTCAGGACCAAAAGCAAGTGAATTGGGTGTTTTTAGAGATGCAGTTTCTCCGTTACTTTTTCCATACAAGAGCTACAAAATAATGTTTTCCAAAGCATCCCCATTCCCTCCTGTCTATGGGCATAGCCAAGCTCTGTCCCTGCTTCCCTGGGCAGCTGCGCAGGGAGGCACAGCCCCAGCTCTGAGCTATAGGTGACATGGGGACAGGATGGGGAGGGGACAGAACCGGGGCTGGGACCCTTCCCAAAAGACCAGGGACACTGCGGACTCCACACAGCACCGAGGGCTCCTTCTGCACCGTAAATTACCAGGAAACATTAATAAACAGCTCCATCTACTGACAACCTCACCTCCAAAATCCAGACCCTGCGAGAGCGTCCTGTGCCACTGCCCACGTCCTGGCCAGGCCAACCCATCACCAGCTGCCATCCCAGCTACAGCCCCAGCACAACCCCGGGTGAAGGGCAGCACTCTGGGGCTGTCCCCAGGGGTCCCAAATTAGATCTACCAGTCGCCACTCCCAGGGCATCTGAGGTCACCCATGAAATACAAAGGCAACGAAGCCCATCCAAAACAATACAAGTTCAGCATATTGCCCAGAAATGGCCCTACCAACCTCTGATTATAGCATCTTCCTTTGCCTCTGAGGCACGAGGCCAAACTCCCCAAAAAAGAGGCACATGGAGCTGCCACTGCTCCCCCAAACAGCTACAGCAGCAGGGTACAGGGACAGCTCCCGTGTCCCCTCAGCTACTGGACCCTCAGCTCCACCTCTCTCATGCCTTAAAGGGTAAACAGCAAAACGATGGGAATAAAAGTGTCTGAGGGTTCATCCTCCCAACCTAAGCCATTCTGATTCACAAACATCACTGATTCCACCAGCCTGAACCCATTTCCCACATATGGCAGGACAGATACAAGTGAGGATGGTGTGAAAACCCTGGCAAAAGCATTTTGAGTTCATGGTCACCTTATAAACCCTGCCAAAAATCCTGCAGGGATGAGACTGCATCCACAGGGGTGGGATGTTACCAGCAAGGTGACCCACTCATTGCCCTCAGCCAGCACCACTCCATGCAGGGTCAGGACGCCATCAGCAGATGCTCTTTTTCTGACCCCAAATCCCTGCTCTACCCATGTAAGTGAGGCTTTGGGGATGTAGTGGAGCTGGAAATGCTGCCCCAGAACTGGGAGCCATGTGGTGGCACAGGGCTGGGTGTCAGCCCACCAGAGATCACAGCCAGCACAGAGCATGAAAATGTTCCTCATGCAATTTTAACTCCGGCACACAAACTTAGCTTCACTTACTTGTTAAAGTTTTATGTGTTCCTGGGACATGGGGGGGAACCATCAGCACTGCTAGTGTTTTTTTATTTGTGATTCCACTCATAACAGGTCCACCTTGCCTTTAAGGCTCCCTGGTTGCCCTCCAAAAAAGCAGAGGCAGAAGATTGTAAAAGAATGGGTGGGGGTCTCCAACCACGATGGATTGTGGGGTGCAGCCCCAGCATCACATAAGGAAGAGTTTGGGCCCCCATCCAGCAGGAACCAAATGGGATTTGCCAGTGGTCCCCAGGGATGCAGGTGTTGAGGTCATGGCAGAAGAGCTGGGCTCCGGCAGTACAGCCCTTGGGCTAAAACGCAGAAAACAAGGGAGAAGATGTGAATCCAAATAATAACAGATCTTTTCAGCACATGCTCTCATGGACCACCTGAAATTCCCTTCACTGTTTCTCTCTATAAATGTCATCCTCTGGCAGATGCTCTGCAGTTAAGGGATGTTTGTTTGGATGTATAAATAGTCACTGCTTCTGCTGGGGCTCCTGAGGCTGCACGGTGCCAACTTCTGCTCCTCTGTGAGCGGTGTGCCCTCATTTCCCCCACAGCCACCCCACCAACAAGCACTGCTTCCTCGTCCTCCATCCCCTCACCGACGCACTGAAAAAGTTTAACAAGAAGAAACATCAAGCGTTGCTGCTTTCTGGATCACACATAGAATCACAGAATCTTTAAGCCTGGAAAAAACCTCCCAGATCCCCAAGCCTAACCCCAACCCATCCCCACTGACCACGTCCCTCGGTGCCACATCTCCATGGCTCTTCATGTCCCCACTGCCATCACCTGGGCAGGCAACGGCACTTCATCATCCTTATGGACACCACGCCCATGTTGTCCTCCTGGGATGTGGGATGCTCTTTCTTCAGCCCCCACCAACACTGCTCAGAAACGTCCTGTATCAGTACAGATTCGGTGCTTTTCAGCCCATCCTTCAGGAGATGGATTTGATGCAGTATCCCTTTTTGTAGTCTCACTCTGTCAGCGTCTCTTGAAAAGAAATAAAGCCAGATTGCAGCTGCAGACCCAGTGTTTTATGGATGTTGCAGCTTTAATATTCCTTTCACAACAGGCTGTGGACATAAGAGGGCAGTTTGTCAAGCCAGCGATCGCCGGGGGCTAAGCTGCTAATTCTGCTGCGTGGCCGAGGCGTGCATGAGCGAGCTGCTTCCCAAGATCACCAACTTGGAGCTCCTACCTCAGTACGGAGCTGCAGGCACAGCCCTTCCTGGTCCTTCAGCACCATTGCTGGGCCAGAAGCAAAATGAGCAAGCTTTCCCATCTAATGAAGACTCTGAAGACACTTTGGCCTGTCCTGTAGAGGAGCAGAGGTCTCTCTCTGCTCAGACAGCTGTCCTCATGGCACGTGGAAATGTTATACCTCTGATGAGCTCGTCTGCTAAAAAAGGTAGGAATTGGGGCAGCAAGTTAAAGAATTAAGGGAAAATTCAGCAACTGCCAACACTCCATTCTCTCTGGAATTCTAAACAGAAAAATGTACATCTCAACCCACTAAAGCCCACTGAGAAACTTCTATTCTTACAATCAGCTCCAGGAAACGGGAGGAGCTGGAAAGATCTCAACCAGCAGCATGACCTACCGAGTCCCACCACCAAGCACTGTCCTCAGTGCCACATCCACACCTCTGTACTGCCTCCAGGGACAAGGACCCCACCACCACCCCCAGCAGCCTGTTCTGTGGATGCTCATGCAAACAGCCCTTTGTGCTTCTGCATGGAAATTGCTGATCCTGCAGAACCAGAATAGACCCTCGGTAGCTTTAACCCACTGGCAAAGCTCTGCTTTGGCATTCACACTTTTACGCCATTTGCAGCAGAAGATAAAAGTATTCCTGTCCTAAACCAGATGTTTCAGTTGAAAAGAGAGGCACAAATGCTGGTCTCGGATGGTCTATAGCACAAGCATTAAGGCCTATCCTCATGAATTACATCACCCTCCCCCTCCCCAGCTACTTCTGAGGGTTCAGGTCCAAAGCCAACCCCAAATCAAGGAGAGTTTACAACCGCGCTTGGAAGCGGCCCCAGTGCATCAGCTGTGCAAGAAAAATGGGATTTTCCCTCTGCCAAAAAACTTTGAGCAAAAATAGAGGTAAATGGCTCCTCAGTGAGCACTGAAAACAACTCTGGCTCTGAAAATATCCGTCTCACAGATGGACCACCTCAAAAAAAAGAGCGTTACCAGCAAGGCATGATGAAAAATGGTGCTGTTTTATTTGGTGTATGATGAGAGGTATCTCCCCGCTGTTCCCAGAGAGCCAGCTTTAGCAGGTACAACCATATCTGCAAAATCTTCATACGTTGCCTCCAGGCAAGATGCTAACCTCCTTTTCCTTTGTTGATAATAAGTTTTTCCACAAATGTAATTTGTGCTCTCCCATCAGAGGACGGGCTTTGTGGCAAGGAGGAGCCTCACGCTGGGACATGGACAGATCACATTGCACATCCCAGCAATGGCATCCAGGAGCACTGCATGCTCTAAGCAAAGTCACATTTCATTGTTCATCAGGATGGGTGCAACGAAGCATCCTTGGAGATATCAAACAATCAAACAAGCTTGGTACCTACTACACACTGGCCTCTTTTTTGACTAAGACCAATGAGGATCTCTTTGAGTAGGAGCCCCTGCTCCTTAGCACCGTCCCCAGAAGGTCCCATTGCCACTGCTCACAGACACCACACTCCATCTCCTGGAAATACAGCAGTTTTCATTTCAGCCCTTCCATCTTTCATGCTGAAATGACTTAAAACCAATTGGCTTTTCACCTTCATAAAGGCAGCTCACCCCCTCCAGCCAGGCCAAGCCCAGAAGCTCCCTTCTTTCCCATTGCTTATTCCCCATTCCAGTAGACACATGAGAAAAAAAAAGCCAATGACATACACCATCTAAGCACTTGCCCTTTCTCCATGGCACTGCCACACACACCGGGCTGTGTACACACAGGAGATGGTCTCCCAGCATCCCAAGACATGGAGACTCCCAACCGAGCACACATCCCTCAGCTACGTGAGTTACATATCACACAGCACTGCTGGGGCCAGCTCAGTCACTATGGAAAACCTGAGGACTCAGCACCTCTTCCCTGGTGGGTGAGAGCCTGTGGCCAAGGGAATGGCAGCCCAGCAGCTGATGGGAGAACTAGCTAGAGAGACCACCACATGGACAGCTTTAAGATGTATAAATTATCACCGCTTTCCTTGCTACAGTTGTTAAAAAAAAAAAAAAAATCAATCTTCGTATCTGGAAGATGACAGCAGCTTATTTAATTTATGACAAAAGCAAAGACAAGAGAAGACTAGCTTAGAAGATGACACTCACCAAGTGCTATGCTCCCCTGTAATGTAATGAAAGGAGTTAAGAGCAAAGTGAATTAGTGCTGCAGGCTGATCTCACCCCGCTAATCCCGGAGCAGTAAGAAATGAAAGGTTGCAGTCACCAGCTCAGTTTCCAAGGTCAGGAGGAAGTGGCTAGCCCCCTCCTTCTGTGATTGTAGCATTAACTGGCTGGCTCTGCTACTCCTTTCTTCCAATAATATCTAGCGTGGTGCCTTTGGCAGGTGGGTAACTCCTTAGGGAGACGGCAGAGCACAAGACGAGGGGCTGCAGGCACCACAGCAGCTCCCACACCCCAGCATGTGGCTGTTTGTCAGTATTTAGGTCCCTTACATCTGCAGGATGAACGGGACTGCACCAAGCTGTGGCTCCACTGCTCTGGGATGGATCCCAAGGGGGTCACCATCCACCCTGCTCTCAGCTCCGAACCAGTTCCCATCATTTTGGTGTTTCTGTGCCTTTACACAGGAAAGCTGAGGATGCTTTAAATTGAGGCATGATCTAAAGGTGTATTTCTCATGGCAAGATCTCATCCCCGAGCAAGTCGTGTGCGAAGCGTTGATGGCAGCAAATTACCAGCTGCTGTGCTGGGTGGTTTCACGAGTAAGCTCATTCTCTGCAGGGAGGAAGAGCACGAGGCTAAAGGAGCATGACGTCGGGCAGAATAACGGTGATAAATTCATGAGATGGATCTGCCACGAGCTCGGGTGGAGCTGGAACAGCTTCCTCACAGGGAAGCACTGAAGCAAGCAGCACTGTCCCGGGGATGATGGACACCCAGAGGAGAAGCAAAGCTGCAGGAATAGAACAAAGGCAGCACTTCTCCACACAAGGCATAAAGACGATCCATTCCTTTCTCATTTTTGCAACGATTGATCCCATGGTGTTTTGTCTAACCCGTGACTCTACCACAGCAGCCCCTGGAAATGAAAGACAAAACCATAAGACCCGTGGAGGACCAACACTTTTGATGACACTTTAAACGCAGATCACATCTAACATCTAGGTGGAGCACAGGTATTTGGGGCTGGCTGCTTTTCCATTGGAACAGCTGCTATCCAAGAACAGGAGAGCCGGGATGGAGCTCCGTGCAACTGTGCTGCTGGACTTCATCATGCAGTGCTGCACTCCTCGGGTGTTTCAACACATTTGATGATGTTTCACTGAGTTTAATTTATATTCAAACACAACTGATTATAGGGATTTGGGACTGATTATAGGGACGTTTGGGAACAAGGACAGCTTTGTTACACTCGGAGTCCAAGCATCATTGCCATTAGAAAACACAAATACACAGAGGCTCCTTGAACTGAAATTGCACTAAAATATTATCCACTGCTCAGCAAGGCAATGTCTGGAAGGAAGTGAAAATCCTGCGACGTCAATTTGATTTTTGAGTTTGTTTAAAGCAGTTTTAACACTAAACAAGTAAACATTTATAACTGAATAAATAGTTTTCAGTTTAGTCAAGGAGCATTCAGTGGGTGTTGGCATAAATATTCAGTTATGGAAATCATTTGATTGAAATAGATTTTACATGCCATAAATAAACATTGTCTGCAACAAACACACACTCCCAACAAACGGCGTGAATTAGAGAGCCACTGATGCCTAATGCCAGCCTTTGAGAATGTTTTATTTAGCAGCACTTCTGCTCACCACACTGCAAGCCAGATCCCATCTGCCTGGGCTTTTCCAGACATTCATCTCACTGCTCCATGAAGGGGAGCAGGGAGAAGGCAGGGTGATGCACCCACGGCCAAGGGCTCCTCGGGGTGCTGGGATGGAGCAGGGGACAACAACATCACCAACCAAGAGCCTGTGATAGGTGACAGCACTGCGGGGTTGGCCTGCTTGGTGTTGGCCATCTGCAGAAATTGGGGTGAGAATTGTGTTTCACCCAGACCTGCTGTTGTGCTGGGCTGTGTGCTGCAGTGGGAGCGATGCTGGCCCCCAAGGATGTAGAGGAGCAATGTCCTAGCACAGTAAGTGACACACAGGTGGGGGCTGAGGCTTTTCCAAATTGTATTCACAAATAAATGCCCCCCAGGTTTACGAGTGCTTGTGCTGCCCCTCTGCATAGCCTTAAGGCAAGAATCGAAATTCTGGTTTTCCTATCACAATGGGAAAAGCAGAGCTCCTGGCCAGCCTTGGCAGCGGGCTCTGCAGAGCTGCTTCTGCCCAGAAGCTGCAGATCCAGCGGGCAGACTGTGCCACCTAGCTTCTGCTCCAACACAGGCTGCTGCTGCGAGCATCCCCACGGAGGGATGCCGGCACCCAGCACCCTCTTGGTTTGGTGATAGGCAGGACACGGGCACAGGACCCCGCCGTGGTACTCAAAGCTGCTTTTAGGGGATCAGTTCCTGCCTCCATGAATATTCAGGATGAGGATTGCTGTCCCCCTGCACTGACACCAGAGCAGCCCTCAGAGTCACTGAGGCGAGGAACTGGATCCAGCCAAGGTGACAGAGATCCCTGGCACGCCATCCTGAGATGCTACAAACAGGAGAACAGCCCAAAGGCCACCCCCAGCCTGCTCCCACAGCCACCTGCTGCCATGCAGGGTGGGCTGCAGCTCTGTGCGTGGACTGGGAAGCTGTGCAGGAGGCCATCGAAGCACAAGGACTGGCACAGCACCTGCACTGGCACAGCCTACCTGAAGGAACTGCATTTTTCCTATCTGAGCATGTCAGGCAGCTTCATTTTTCAAGCCTCGGGGTGAGTTCAAAAGCCAGTGTTCTACCTAAAGCTTTGCAAATTCCTCTCAGAGCTTCTGATAATCACAGATTATATCTGGTGCATAATCCAATGCAATTTAGTGTTGTTTTTTTCCTGTACTCCAAATCCCATATAAACTCTATTTCAGCAATTGGAGCTTCATCTTTTTCAAAGCAAAGCTATCAGTACCTTTTACTAGGCTCCAAACAGGCAACGTTATTTCCCTACAGGAAAACATGTATTAGTTGTTGGCTATTAATGCAAAGTCCTTAAAGAGTGCTTTGATTTTACCTGTTCTTTGGGGGAATCTGCAGCTCTTTGTAAATCATTTTGCTTCCAAATAAGTTTCAGCTTCACATCTGTGCACCTTCAGAGCCCGTAACCATAAGCTTTAGGAAGGAAAAAAAGGCAATTTTCACAATGAGCTCAGCAAACTCCAGCTTTTGGCAGCTAGCATTCCCTATATATTGGGCAATAAATACCTGGCTTAGGCAGCAGTGGGTATAAAGGCATCACAGTTTGTGCTACACCACTTCCCCAGGAGACTTAAAAGATGGGAGCAGCAGAATAGGAACAAAGCAAGAACATTTAGTATTTACCAAATTACCAGGTGACAATTGAGCTGTTTTAATGTGAACAAAGTAACTCAAAAATGTCTTTTAGTTCTGCTTTCAGGTAGGAACCTGCTTTTCAGTTGGCATCCCCGTTGTGCAGCTATTTGAGAGGTACACAGCTTTTTTTTTATTACCATTTTCCATCACGCTGCTAACACATGCTCAGGCTCTCAGCCCCCAGGCCCAGAGCCCCAGCTCCCAGCACCCAGACAGAACAGAAAGGAGATCTACAGCCCCCTCATGGATCTAAATGTCTTGTTTTACACGGAGAATTTCCCTGTTAAGGCCCTCCCCCCCCCCATCCGAGCCCTTCCCAGCTCATTTGGATCCTCAGACACCTTGGGCTGCAGGAGGCCCAACACATCTGGCCAACATTGTCATGCAAGATGGACTGCATGACATTTGGAGAGCTGGTGCTTTGTTAAAATGTAGAGAACCTTGCGGGAATGCTGGGAATGCGCTCAGTCTGATAAGTTATTGCCTCGAGGCAAAGGGAAGACAGAAATCTTCTGGGCAAGACAGCTCCACACAGCTACCTTTCAATGTTTGTGTCAGGATTTTGCTGTTAATTGATCTTGTTTAGTGCCCCAGCACTGCCTGTTCCTCCCCTGTAGCTCACTGCAGGTTTAGTCCCCTTGCAATGAAAATAACACAGCAGTTCTCCAGATAACAATGTATCTTGGGGGCAAATATGCTAACCCTGCTGGTTGCTTTAACTCACGTTTGCACACTTGGTGTCACTTACCAATTACTGAAGCGACTTCAGGTAATTCCTAAAGCACTCTCACCAACCGACTGACCACAGCAGCACACTGCAGTGGAAGTTTGTCTGGACAGACATCAGGAGAGAGCACTGGGATGTGTCCCCATTCCCCTGGCACATAACAGTGAGGATTCCCTAACAAAATTCAAGGCACTCAGCTGGAAGGCACTGATCCATTGGCCTATCCAATACTCCAGCACCGTTCAGCTACTCAGTAATTTCACACAGAGCAAAACAACTTCAGAAGAGATGATAAAAAAACAGCCTGGATAGCAGAACTGCCCCGTGATGAACACTTTTAATTCTCTTAAAGATAACCGTGAGGCCTCTGGAATATCTGATGAGTGCCCAGTGCTCTTCAGTCCCATGATAGCAGAACTTTCAGGACCTCAGAACACACAGGCGGAGCAAAAGATGCACTGGTTCCAGCCATATACGAGCCTCTGCTGATCCAGTTAACACAGTCCCACTTGCAAACCACCAAAGAGGGGCAAATCCTATCTAGAGAAGGGCACCCTACCCTCCCCAGACAGTGGGAGCAATCCCTAGGCTAGAAATAACAGATTTTGGTACATCAGTGGCATTTGTTTGAATTGAAGACACCCCTCTACTTACGAGCTATCTGTGTGAGGGAAATGTAAGGATTGAAACCACACCCATAAAGACAAGTATCTGCTGGAGTACACACAGAGGGCAACAAAAAGGATCTCAGGGATGGAATAACTCCCCTGTAAGGACAGGCTGTGAGAGCTGGGGCTGCTCAGCCTGAGGAGGAGGTGCTGGGGGACCTGAGTGTGTTTTTAACACCCGAGGGTCTGTAAGAAAGGGGACAAACTCTTCAACGAGATTCACTGCGACACGACAAAAGGAAATGGCTCCAAATTAGGGAGCACTAATGTGAAATATACAGATTTTGTGGTTTCATTTTTGTACCCGTAAGGACAGTGAGGCACAGGCTGGTGGTGCTGCCCCATCCCTGCACATAACAAGGGTCAAACCAGATGAGCTCTGAGCACCTGATGGAGCCGTGGGTGCCCCTGCTCAGTGCAGGGAGCGGGACCAGAGGGCCGTGAAGGGCAGCTTCCGACTCAACGCATTCAGTGAAATATACTACACCAGGGCAGCACTAGGCCCTGAGGAGGCCCTGATTTACAAGGGAAGAATGACGCAGCCCTCCTAGCAGAGGCGCAGCAGAGGGACGCGAGGCCGTAACACGGTAACACAAAGCACTCAGACACCGATACACAGGGCAGGGAGTCCGTTTATTGAGCGAAGCCACGCCGCGCGTGGGGCGGGACGGCCCGAGGAAACACGTCGTGGCGAAGGCCGCATCCTCCCCGCGCTCAGTCCAGCTGCAAGAGAACCAGAAGAGCGTGAGGGAACGGCGGCGAGAAGCCAGGCCCCGCTGCCACGCGGCGCGGGCGCTCACCTTGATGAAGCCGATGTCCTTGGCGTACTGGCGGAAGCACTGGCGGCACATGTTCAGCCCGTACTTGCGGATCAGGCCGTGCCGGTTGGAGCACACGCGGCTGCCGAGAGAGACAAGGGGAGGGGAGGATGACCCCGAGGGGAAACGACCCCACGACCCTGAGAACCCCGCCCGGCCCCGGGACGGGCACTGACCACGAGCGGGAGCCCTGCCCGAACTTCCTGGGGTGGCTCCAGTAGAGCTGCTGGTGTCCCATGCTGCCTGCCGCGCGCACAGCCGTGAGAGGAAGATGGCGGCCCGCGCATGCGCTGATCAACACCGCGCCGCTTCCCGCCCTGCACCGCGGCGCGGCCCCCGCGGGCGGGAGAGAGGAGGGCTGCGCATGCGCAGAGCGTGCCGCTCCCCCTCCCGCGGCAGAGTGACGTCAGCGGTGAGAGGAGCTGTAGGAGCGGCGGAGCGGGGCTGCCGCTGCCGGGCGCGGTGGCGCACGCCTGTAGTCCCAGCTACTCGGGAGGCTGAGCTCGCCGGATCGCTTGAGCCCAGGAGTTCTGGGCTGCAGTGCGCTATGCCGAGCGGGCGTCCGCGCTAAGGCCGGCATCAATATGGTGAGCCTCGGGGAGCCGGGGCACACCAGGTTGCCTAAGGAGGGGTGAACCGGCCCAGGTCGGAAACGGAGCAGGTCAAAACTCCCGTGCCGGTCAGTAGCGGGATCGCGCCTGTGAATAGCCACTGCAGCGTAGCCTGGGCAACACAGAGAGACGCGGGTTCCTTTTGCCCGCACCACACGCGCGCTTTTTGCCCACCCGCGACCCCCGACGCCCCAGCGCCGCCCGCGCGCACAGCGCCTCCTATGGGCAGCACCGCGCACTGCAGCGCCGCCCGTGAGCACAGCGCCTCCTATGGGCAGCGCCGCGCACTGCCGCTCCGCAGCGCCTCCTGCCGGCCCGGGCGGGACGCGGGGCTGCGCCGCGCTGCACACACCGCCTCGGTGTGTGATGGGAAGAGGTGGCAGGGCGAGTTGCAGAGCTGCGCAGCCGCCGTCTTCTCTATTTTCCTTTCAAGCCGCCACCTCTCGTCCTATCACTGCGTCGCCCTTCTGCTCTCAGGGCTGCACGCCCCCAGCTCTCAGCTGTCTGCTCGGCCCCCGCGTGTCCCTTTCCTCCCACGTCCCGCTCCGCCGCAGTGCCCCTCCCGGCCGCCAGGGGGCGCTCTCTCCCGGCGCCGCGCTTCGGGCCGTGCCTCCCCTTCCCTTCCCTTCCCGCCCTTCCCGCCCTTCCGGCGGCCGCGGCGATGCGGCTGCAGTGTGAGGTGGAGGTGCAGAGCCGGCTGCTGCCCACCTGCGGGCTGCGGGGCCGCGGCCGCGGCAGCAGGGCGTTGCTGTCCCTCGGGCGGGGGCGGGGAGACGTCTACCTGATGGTGTGCACGGCGCGGGACCGCGCGGGGGTTCGCTACAAGGTGAGGCGGAGGCCCGCGGGGCTCCCCTCCCCCCTTCCCTCACCCCTCCCCCCCCCCTCCCCTCAGCCCCGCTCAGCGCCCGCTGTCCCCCGGCAGGTGCAGGACAACGTGGAGCGGTTCTTCACCCGCTTCGTGGAGGAGGGCAAAGCCACCGTGCGCCTGAAGGAGCCCGCCGTGGACGTGTGCCTCAGCAAGGTGGGTGCGGGGCTGCGCTGCCGGCAGCCCCCGAGGAAGGAAGGGCGTTTGTTTTGCAGGGAGCGGCCCCCGTTCACGGGGCCGAGCGTGGAAGTCCGTTGGTCCGAATTCAGTGAGCAGAAGCGTTTGGATTCGGAATTGAGAAGCAAACACGCTGTGTGTCTTGCAAAAGCAGAAGGTGTGTGTGTTGTGCTGGATGCACATCGCCTCCTGGCTCCGCATCCCGTGCCCGGAGCGTGCACATCGCAGAGTTTCTGCCTGTGAACAAAGGGATGGAGCAGGCGTGCTGCCGGGCTGGAAGTAAGGTCTGTGTCTTGGTGCTGGGAGAAATCATTTGGGCTGTTCAGAGCGTGTAAGAAAGCTGCGTGGTGGGCATTGTTTCATTCACAGCTTTCAGTTGCTTCGTCCTTGTGGGGCTGAACATAAAGCTTCAGTGGAATCTCATGGAGTAGGAGTTTGTGCCCAGGGAGTTAGATCCTGGTTCCCCGTGTGTTACACAATGCTCGTACTGCCCAGCCCCAGGAACAGACACACTAAATCCTCCCAGGGCCAGTGACCCTCCGTGCTCCTCGAAGTGCTCCAAGTCCTCAAGTTAAGATACAAACCAATAGTTTTTTTTCCTGTACTGTTCCTGTGAACCTTTTACGGTTTCGTGACAAGCTTCACAGCGTCACAGAGCTGTGGGGGTTGGAAGGGACCTCCAGAGATCACAGAGTCCAACCCCCTGCCAAAGCAGCTCCCAGCCCAGCTCGCACAGGTAGGCGTCCAGGTGTCCTCACTCTCAAAGGTGGACAAAAGCTTTGTAGGAAAAGAGGTTTCCAGGTGTGACTGCTGACTGTGTGCAAACACTGTGCGAAACCCAGCTCCCCGTAGCCTGCCAGGTGGTGTGCCGTGTTCAGACCCATCAAATTAAGCTGAGAGACATCAGTGTGAGCACTTAACCCTGGAGCAAAAATGATCAAGTCAGTGTGTTCTGTGGGTTTGTGCTGGGCTTTTTTTTTTCAGCAGGCCCGTGCTTGCTGCGCTGCACACAAGATCTGACATCCCTGTGATCTCCAGTTGCCTTGTCATCTCTCATTTAACTCTGGGACGTGAGACCTGCGTGGTGTCAAAGCTCATTACTTCTGTTTTCTGACATGGGGGAAGATGTTGGACTTGTGGCAGAAAATTATTTCCAGATGATTCTTCCTGCTTTCTTTCCTGTCTGTTTGTCTTGGCATTTTTCTCAACGTTTTTTTAGAGACGCCATAGCACGGTTCCGTAGGCACTGTGGAGGAAATGTGTTTGTAACACCCAGAACACACAGTGCTCTTATTTCCAGCTCACACCAGCAGCTTACCTTAAACATCTCAGTGCGTTCAGCTACGAGGAGCAGGCAGCTATTGTACCTAGCACCAGGAGAGCCAAGAAACATTGCCTGCCACTGCACAACGTCAGTTAATTACTGCACCAGGTCCCTGCAGACATGGAGTCCCTTTTCTCCTTCCTTCCAGCTTCGTTTCACTCCTTACCTGGGAGCGTGGCACATCTGCCTGTGTCTGGGGAGAGCTGTGGGAGGATATCCCATCAGGATAAGTAGATGCGCATGGGGTAATTAAGACCGATAATTAGTTTAGCAGTGCACTCAAATTTGTCTGACCTTTGTCTTTGTGTGCGTGGCATCAGCATCCAGAAGTGTCCGGGATCGTTGCTGCGTGTGCTGGCTGTGCAGCTCAGCAGTTCGGTATGGGGCTGGGAGACGTGGGTGCAGGAATGGTGTCACAAGTTACAGCGGAGTGCTCAGCCCTCACCCACAAGTTTGTCCTTCCCTGCAGTGAGTGAGAGTTGGATCTTAGTTTTATGGATGCCTCGTGCTTTTGGGTTCCGAATCTGCTGTCTGCCGGCATGGCAGCTTGAGAAGAGACGTGCAGCAGCACTCAGCCTGCCTTGCAACTTTCTGCTTTACATCAGATTCAGCCTCAGCTTGTAGCCTGCTTCCTGGCAGCGCTGCCTCGAACTTCAGGCCTTTGCTTTCCCTTCACGTGTTGCTGCAAACTGTCCTTTAATCACCTTGCGGCTTAGGGACACCGCAGTGCTGTGGTGTGTACTTTGTTATCGGTGCTTTGTTCCTTTTCTGAGTGCAGACGCAGGCCGTTGGGTCGGGGCTGTTCAGAGAGGTCGCAGCTTCTCGTTGGGACTGCGTGGTCTGTCCTCACACTGTAAACAGCACATGAGTGGGATAGGCCTGAATCGTTTCCCCTTTCATCGCCCTGCTGAGTCGGTATCGTGTGTACAAAACAGTTCCGAAAGTTGTAGTACAGACGAGTGCCAGAATAATCAACTTCCAATGCCACGCTTGTGTTTTCCTGCAGGCAAATGCCAGCAATCTAAAGGCTTTCCTTTCAGCTGTGAGACTGGCTCACCAGGGGACCGACGTAGGTGCTCTCCCGCTCTCAGCTTTGGTCCCAGCGAAGACCTCAGAAGTCGAAAAGCCTAAAACAAAGATGATCATCACTTCCAAAAGGGACTATCCTCTCACCAAGGGCTTCCCCTATTCCCTCGAACACCTGCAGGCCTCCTACTGCAAACTGGCTCGCATCGACACGCGCGTGCTGTGCCTGAAGAAGCTGCGGAAGCTGGACCTGAGTCACAACCACATCAAGCAGCTGCCGGCCACCATCGGCGACCTGGTGTTCCTTCAGGAGCTCAACCTGCACGACAATCACCTGGAGTCCTTCAGCGGCGCTCTGTGCGGCTCGACCCTCCAGAAGTCCCTGCAGTGCTTGGACCTCAGCCAGAACCGAATCAGAGCGCTCCCGATTCAGTTCTGCCAGCTGCGAGGACTCGTGAATTTGAAGCTCGATGACAACGAGTTGATCAGGCTGCCGTTCAAGATCGGCCAGTTGGATCGTCTGCGCTTTCTGTCGGCGGCTCGGAACAAACTGCCTTTCCTGCCCAGCGATTTTAGGAAGCTCTGTCTCGAGAGCTTGGATCTCTTTGGAAATCCCTTCGAGCAGCCCAATCCTCTTCTTCCCAACATACAGTTGCAAATACCATTGACTTTATTAGAATGTGCTGCAAGAGCTGCTGTGAATTACAGGTAAGGGTAGCACCGTGCGCCCACGCTGCGCCTTCTCTGTCTCAAACCCACCCAACTTCCCTCTTGGTTTTTTTCCTGTTGGTGGGAACTGCTCCTCGTGACGCTCAGGTTGCTTTGAATTCTGCTTGTAAATGAATCCTGTTCTTGTCCAGGGCGACACGGGTTCCAGCAGTAAATGGGTGACCTGGGAGCACTGAGGGAACGCTGTGGGTTGAAATGAGCCGTATCCACAGGAGGAGGGCACCAGCACAGGACATTCTTGCCCAGCCGTAGGAAAAGGTTCAGCTCCGTAGTGCTGAACTGCTTCTGGCTTTTTGTAGCTGGATTTCATGGCTCGGGTCATGTTTTCTCTTGGGCTCTGGCCGGAAAATTGCTTTCAGACATGACTGCCTTCCACCTCGTGCTAAAACCACGTGCAGAAATCCAGCCTGTAGCGTCCCTTCCTGTGTGAGAACAGCATTGGCAGAACGTTGCCCTGTGCCATGCAGCACTGAGGCCAGGCTGCTTCGCACGGCTGAGCAGGGCTAGAAGGGACACCTCAGCAAGTTCATAACCTGCACTGTGTGCCCGGTGCCGCCTCGGGGGTGGGGAGGGCCCAGGAATCCTGTGCTCGTGGCTCAGATGTGTGTGCTCAGGCACGAGCTGAGTGCTGCAGCTCAAACCTTGACCTTCTGTACGCTGCAGCGGGGCCGTGGTTTCTGCTTCCTGCTGTAGGAAGCTTGGGAAGATCCCCCCCCAAAAAAAAGGAATAAAGTAACAGGTGGGCAACAGACATTCCGTCTGACATTGTGGGTGTGAGAAATAACAGGGTAAGAAACGGGAGTGACAGGGAGGTGTGAAAACCTTGAGAAGGGATGGGAAAAAAAAGGCACAAAAAGCTTGGAAGTCAGCGTTCACGGTGGTGTTGTGGGCAAGTACCAGAGCTGTGATTATGTGTGTCCCGACCGGAAAGAAAAAGGATGTCCTGAAATTGAGCTGGTGACAGGAAAACCACAGGAGCCCGAGCCGTGCGAGTGATGGCACGATGAAAGAATGGGGATACGTAGGTGTTGCCTGGATGTGAGTCAGACTCACTCTGCCAGTCCCAGTGACGGCTGCTGGCCTCTACGCCCGGGGCTTATACAGGGAGTTGTTGTTTCATACCCCAAAAGCAGTGCCACTCTGCTGTGAGTTTAAACACAACTCCTCAGTGCCGTTTCTGGAGAGCAGCACAGAGGGCTCGCTGCTGCTCCACCCCCTGGGCAGGTTTGGGGTGCTGCTGCTTCCTCGTGTCAGGACAACGAGCTTGTTCTGGGGCAGCCAGGCTGAGCTGGGCTGACCCGCCCGGTCAGCTCTGTGCTCGAGTTGGTTGATCACACGCCCTGCTCTGTGTTCCCCAGGATCCCGTACGGCCGCCGCCTGCTGCCTTCTCACCTCTGCCAAGATCTGGAAGTGGCCAAGACGTGCCAGTGCGGGAGCGCCTGCCTGAGCAGCTTCATCCAGATCACGGTGACCATGAACCTGCACCACGTGGCTCACACCGTGGTCCTGGTGGACAACATGGGCGGCACCGAGGCGCCCGTCCTGCGCTACTTCTGCTCCCTGCGCTGCTACTCGCGGTTCCTGGACGGGTCCCTGCAGAGCAGCGGCGACCGCTGACGGCACAGCCCCCGAGGACCCTCAGAGCTGCGGGGTGGGGACGCAGCACCCCGCGGTGCAGCCAGGAGATGCTGTGCCCTTAGCGTCCTTCGCGCGGGTTCTCCTCTGAGTTTCCACTTGGAAAAGGGACCTCTGTTCGTTTGGGGTTTTTTTTTTACTGAACTGTTTTTATCTCTTTGTAATAGAAACGCCTTTTGTAGACACACGAGCCGCGCTTTTCGGCTCCCCGGGTCCACGGCCCTGGGAGGGTTCCTTGGAAACGTTCCTCCTGAGCTGCGATGTTCTCAACGTTCCGTGTAATTAAATGCTGAATCCCTGAAGGGTTCGACTGGTGCTGAAAGCGCGGGCCGGCTCTGCGGGCTGCCCGCCCCGCCCCCGGCTCCGCCCCGCCCCGCCGGAAGCCCCTCTGAAAATGGCGTCGCCGGCGGCCAATGAGGAGGCGGCGGCGGAGGACGCGGGCGCCCTATGGCGGGCGGCGACGTGTGAGCGTGGGGCGGCGGCGGCGCGCACACGCGCGGAGCGCTGAGCGGGAGCGGCGGCGCCGGCGGCGGCAGCGCGGCCGCCGGCGGCGGGAGGATGAGGCTGCGGATCTACAAGCGGAAGGTGCTGCTGCTGGCGCTGGCGCTGGCGGCCTGCGCGCTGGTGCTGTGGGGGGGCGGCGGGGGGGCGGGCGGGCGGCGGAGGCGGCAGCAGCCGCAGCAGCGGGGCGGCACCGGAGAGCCGCCGAGGGGCAGCGAGCCGCCGCGCCGCCCCAACGGAGCCGGCAACGCCTCGGCCTCGGCCGCCGCCGCCGCCGCCGCCCCGACCGCCGGCGCGGAGAACGGGACGCTGAGCTACCGCTCGCTCGTCTACCGCCTCAACTTCGACCAACCGCTGCGCAACGCGGGGCGCTTCCCGGCGCGGCCCGGCGGCCCCGACGCGGTGCTGGTGGTGCAGGTGCACGACCGCGCCGAGCACCTGCGGCTGCTGCTCGAGTCCCTGCGGCGCGCGCCGGGCGTGGAGAACGTGCTGCTGGTGCTGAGCCACGACCTGTGGGCCGACGAGCTGAACCGGCTGGCGGCCGGCGTGGACTTCTGCCCGGTGCTGCAGGTCTTCTTCCCGTTCAGCGTGCAGCTGTACCCCCGCGAGTTCCCCGGCCACGACCCCCGCGACTGCCCCCGCGACGTGGGCAAGGCGGCCGCGCTGCGCCTGGGCTGCCTCAACGCCGAGTTCCCCGACTCGTTCGGCCACTACCGCGAGGCGCGCTTCTCGCAGACCAAGCACCACTGGTGGTGGAAGCTGCACTTCGTCTGGGAGCGCGTGCGGGCGCTGCGGGAGCACGCCGGGCCCGTGGTGTTCCTGGAGGAGGACCACTACCTGGCGCCCGACTTCTACCACGTCCTCAAGCGGCTGTGGGCGCTGCGGCAGCGCGACTGCCCCGAGTGCCAGCTGGTCTCGCTGGGCTCCTACGCGCTGGGCCGCGGGGGCTTCGCCGGCCGCGCCGACAAGGCCGAGGTGAAGACGTGGAAGTCCACGGAGCACAACATGGGCATGGCCTTCGGCAGAGACACCTACCAGAAGCTCATCGAGTGCACGGACGCCTTCTGCACGTACGATGACTACAACTGGGACTGGACGCTGCAGCACTTGACTGTCTCGTGTCTTCCCAAGTTCTGGAAGGTGCTGGTCCCCGAAATCCCCCGCGTGTTTCACACGGGGGACTGCGGCATGCACCACAAGAAGTCCTGCAGGCCGTCCTCCCAGAGTGCCAAAATCGACTCTCTCCTGAGCAGCAACCGGCAGTACCTGTTCCCCGAGACGATGAGCGTCAGCAAAAGGTACTCCATGGCCCCCCTGTCCCCTCACGTCAAGAACGGAGGCTGGGGGGACATCCGCGACCACGAACTCTGTAAGAGTTACCGCCGCCTCCAGTGAGGGCGGCTCGCAGCCTTCTCCTCTTGGAACTGCCCCGCCCCGTCTTTTACAGACACACACACACGTGTATAAAGAGAAAAAGAAGAAAAAAAAACAAACATAAAAAAAAAAAAAAGCGTTTATGAGTTGGTTTCTGCTTTAATATGAATAAACATTCACGTCAAAGGTGTCCCAGAACCGTTCCTCTCTCGTGTGTGGAGCGCTTGGCAGCGGGCTGCACGTGGGAGCTGCGTGGACGGCCGTGCTCTGTGCTGAGCTCACCTGCACGAGGAGGAGGAGGAGGAGGGAGCTCCACTCGAAGCATCTCTGTGCTGTGTACGCTCTGGTTCCTTTTCCTGCCCCGTGTGTCGGGGGCTCAGCTGCGTGCTGGTGAATACATGAAGGAAAAAAAAAGAGAAGTAATTGTTTTTACTACGATGTAGATAAATATATACGATTTTTTTAGTTCCGCCGAAATAAAATTCAGTTGTTTTGTAAGGCTGGAGGAGTTGTTCGTTATCCCAAAGAGGCGATGTCCCCCCGGCACCCAGCAGCGTGCGCTGACCTTCGTTGTGGTGTCAGTGATGGAGGTGGGCTGGAGGAGCAGTGTGATGACCCCCAGAGGGGCTTTGGTGGCACACGAAGCTGCTAGCAAAGGTGGCAGGCGTAACCACCAGGGGGTTTTATGTTGAGGGCTGTGGGGGGAAAATGAAAAGCTGCTTACTTCCTTCAACAGATGGAACAGGGCCGGTGTCATTACGCCAACGGTGACTGTGGCTTTGGGGCTGTGAGCACCACTGCCCTTCTTCCCCCTTTGTCGGTGCTTTAGGGCTGTGAGCGTGTCCCCAGATCGCTCCTCAGAGCGAGCCGAGGTCTGTCAAATAGTCCAAGTAATGCAAAATGTTTATTCCGAACGTGCCACGATAAACTGCTGTTCCGTTACGGGTGATTTGAATGCTGAGGTTTCGTACCAGCTTTGGTATTTGCTGCGTTTCGTAGCCTCACAGTGAGGGCTGATGCTGGGAACAGCAGTGTGAGCTGTGGCAGTTCCACCATCCCTCCCTGGGCTCACCTTCCCTTCCATCCCTACGGACTCCTGCCGGGTAATTCCAGAGCAGCTGTGGCACACATCACACTCAGCCACATTCCGAGGAGCGAGGCTCTCACACAACCCAAAGACCAAAAGCAGAAGCAGTGAGAACAGGAATCGAAAGTTTACTGCACATTTGTCCTCCTGGAGATTGCCCTTTGGAGAAGGGCCCCGCAGCGTGCTGCGGCTCACGGGAGCTGCTGCTCCGTAGTGAAGCTCATCTGGAAGAAGGGAATCAGCTCCAGCAGTGGCCACGAGGCAGGATGGCTCCTTCACACACACGGCTGTGTTTGTTCGGCTCGCAGGCGGGCCTGCGCTCGGATGCCGCAGAGCTGAAGCCAATGTACTAGGGCGGAATATGTGGTGTAAATGCTAATTATTTCTAGGAGACTAATTAGAACTTCCCCGTGTAATTAGGAATTTCATTTGATTGCTAGAACTCGGCGGCAGCCTAATCCTGCAGTTATCACAAAATGAGGGGTTCGAGCAAATGATGAACACTGCTCATTTCTAGGTGGACTAAATACAGCGGCTCCTGAGGGAGCCATTAGAAGAAGGAGATATACAACTACTCGGTGTAATTTGGCAACAGATTAAGAAAGTTACGTAAACAATAAAGAGGCACTGCCTTCCAGGAGCGCAGAGCTTCAGCTGCATCGCTCCTGTCAGAGAAACTGTTTCAACCCATACATACAACTGAAGGAAACTTAGACCTATTAACTTCAGGAATTATTAATGCCTGAAGTATCCTTCGCTGACAGATGAAAGTTTCAGAGGGAAGCCGGTTTCCTCCCGCAGCCGTAAAGCAGCGTCAAACAAGAGGAGGAGATGCTGTGGTGCAGTGCTGCTAGTCCAGCTCATACAGCACGGAGTTCTGGAAAGCGATGGTGCAGTGCGTGCGGTGCTCTGCGATGCTCTGCACGCTCCCATCCGTGCCCACCTCCTGCAGGACTGGGGAGGCAGCCGGGCTCCCTGCCCCCCCCTCCCGGCCCTCCCCCAGCCCCAGCCCTGCCAACGCCTCATCTAAAGCTTGCTCTTTCCCCCCGGGTTTGCCAGGAAGTGCTGCACCGGTGTCAGAAGGTTCCTGCTGCAAACAATGCTGTGAACCACCATCCACTTCTCCTATTGTTTCAGCAGTCATAGGCCGCTCTGTCTCTGGCTTTGTCTGGAGGTGGTCACCGTTGTTCTTCGCGGCGAGGTCTCCTCCTGAGCTGTTCACCGCTTCTTCAGCCTCACCACGTTCAGAGCGGGCTGCTTCCTGCGGCTGTGGACAAAATACATCCATTGGTTTCTATCTGAAGCTGACCAGGCAGCCCATGCTGCTGTAAACGCAGGCAGGGACGCTCCCTTCTCCCCCCAGGAAGCAGTCAGTGTGGTGCAGAGGTTTTCCTGACCCCGTGCAGTGGGAATGAGGGGCCGGGAGGCTGCTCGCTTCCTCACGGTTTCCTCTGTGATAAGAAACACTGCTGGGCTGCTTCCACACGGTCACAGCTGATAATGCAATTAACAGAGTGGAAAAAGGCGACCCACCGTGCCCAGGGACGACAACATCAGCCAAAGGAGCCAAGCTGTCATCGCAAGGAGCAGCTCTTAACCTTACAATTAAGGTTAAAACCCCCGGGCGTGGGGTGGCTGGGTGCAGGGCTGCACCGACTGCATGGCACCTTCCCCAGCCCCAGAGCTGTGGTTCACTCTGCTAAGAACCACAAGAAATACTTTTAAGAGTCTGAGACCCAATTCTTCACAAATATAATTCTCCAGGTTTTCACCATCCCCGCGATGAGGCAGTGTGAAACACTGGCAGCGACACAGCACCCTGTGCCCACCCTACAGAGCCCCTCGTGGCTCACCCAGCAGCAGGCAGCTGCCTGCCCTCCCTCCCGCCCCAGCTCCCTGGGGTAAGCCCAGTTCTGCTCACCAGGCTCCACCCAACTGTTGTATATTAGAAGGACGTGGAGCATTCTCTTATTTAGTTCCGTGTTAAGAAAGTACTGGTTTTGTTTGGAAGACATCTGCCCCGATTTGTTTGCAGCGTGCTGTCGTCCCCTGGATGCACGTGGGACTGCCCTAAAGAAGGCACTCTAGGTAATTAATTGGCCACTTTTTGTTTAAATATCAGCAGGAGACACAGCGTGTGGATGCCACTGTGCATTCCTGCAAGGTGAAAGCACCATCTTCAATGGCTGCATCAGCTCTCCACTGTCCCACTGAAACATAACGCCGTTTCAATCCCTTGGTCACATTAAATGGCACAAACGTGAACCTCTTCCTACAAACCGACACCACACGCTCCAGCTTTCTGTGCTACACCAAGACAAAGCTGTTTCAGTCGAGCTGACGCTCTCTGGCTGAGGTACAGAAATCAGTCAGCAGCACGTAGCGCTGCCAGAGCTCCTTACCTTCAGCCTGATCTGGCTGCTGTCCTCAGACACATCGAGCACCTCGATCAGCGTCTGAGCTTCCAGTTCCGACTGCGTGCACGAGGAGGGGCACAGAACAGTGCACAGGAATCCATCAACGTTTTCTTCACTGACGAACCACCTCTCCTAAAGAAAAGAAAGAGCAGCTTATGTTCATCCTGCCCTGTGCTTCAGAGGTATGCAAACGCCTCGGGCATTCACACCTCCTGAAGCCGCAGCCATGAAACATGCACGACGATATGATATCCCTTTCACGTCCACCTGAGAAGGCTCCTCAGGTCTCCCCTCAGGCATGAGCCAAGAGTGGCTGGGAGAAGCAGAGAGGTGCCTGCTGCTCGTGCAGGCCGGGGCAGGTCCTGAGGCTGTCGGCTGCAGTTCAGAAGCAGCACGAAACACAGCGCTGCAGGTTTTAAGATTCCAATCGCTTACGGGTAATGAACAGCCCTAAAACACATCCTGGAGGAGCAGTTTCCTAAGACTGGCAGAGCCTGGTCCTCCTATTCTTCCAAAGCTGTGGGTAGGCAGACCTGGCTCAGCACAGCAAAACCGGTCGGACTCAGAGGGCTGCTGAGAATCACTTTCCATTCAGCAATGAATACCTGAGTTGGAAACAACAGCAGGGAGCTGCACGGCTTCTGCTGTCACCCACACCCGAAACGTCGCGCTCTGTCGTACCCTCTCATCAGCCCAACACAAGGTAATCCAGTTAGCCCCACCACCTCGCAGGCTGAGCCACAAAAAGGCAGTTCTGCACGGACGCAGCCCTCTGCACGCTCAGATGCTGCACTGTCGATCTAAGGTACACCACTTAACCATCATCTTACCCGAAAACAAAACAGCTCCCGATGGAAACTTCTGCAAAGCCACAACACAACAGGCTTGGACAAGGACGAGAGCACCGCTCCATGTGAGGACTCCGGGGCCCAGCCCAGCTTTGTGCCGTGCCCCCAGAGCCCCACATTCACATTTCAGACTCCTGACGCCCAGAGGCCCGGCAGGATGCCGAGCAGCAGGTGCTGTCGGCACAAGCAGTGCCATTTGTTACCGACACGATGACCGTCATTAGCGTGTTCACACAACCAGCAACTGTAATTCAAACTCTGCATTCTCAGCGAGCATATGCCGAGCCATTCCTACTCCCGCAGATGTTATCGAGGCACAGACTTTGGCAAGAAGTGATTCAGCAAAGTATTTAAAGCCTGTTTGCTCTGGCCTGTAAACGTAGCAGAGGACAAGGCCTCCGCGGGCGATTTCAATGCCCCTCCAAAGAAATTATTGCATTTTAAACTGTTTGTTTTCTGATATCTGTGATACCGTCGCAGCAGCTCGGCACCGCGTTTGCTCTCCCATTGCACAGCTGCACTCTGAGCCCTCTGCTCTGCACTGCGTTCTCCAGATCTCAACTGCAATGGTTTTAAAAGAGGGGCAGCCCTCGGGCTTATGGCATCTGTGCACGTGCTGTGGGAGAGGCTGATCCCTGGAGCAGGGAGCTGGATCCACAGACCCCTCCGTCTGTAGGGCCCCACTGCACGGAGCCTTAAGGCTCACAGCTCTGGGGAGGGGAGGTGCTGAACTGGAGGCTCGAGGGGGGAACTTCTGTAAGGTTTTAACCACTGCAAAGATCAAAAGGTGCTTGCATGAGCTTCATCAGTAGGCAAATGTTTCCTGACACGGCCGTTCTGTGTGAGAGCATTATTCCCGTAACGGACCTAGCGATTCAAAGTCCAACAGACATCTGTTTGCTTTATAGCAGAAGCAAACTATCTTTTTAACATAGTTTGGAAAGAGGTTGCTTTGTGAAAAAAAACAGTGACTTTGTCCTGTTTTCCTTTTCCGACCTCCTCTGGCCTCCCAAAAATCTCGTGAAGGGTCCTGAAGTGCTCAGCTCAAAATTAACCGAACCAAACCCAAACTTTTATAAAGCTTAAATGCAGCAGGCTCAGTTTCTAGCATCGTTTTCTAAGATGATGCCATCTAAGAGGTGGCCCCCAAATGAAGGACATTAACTCCTTCCAGCAATTTGGCAACTGAAAATGGTTAACACTGATTGAAGTGTTACAAGAACACATCTAAGAGCTCAGAACAGCTTGGAACAGAGGGCAAAACCCGGGCACAGTGAAGGCAGAAGGGCTGCATCCGAGCTCACAGCTGCGATCCAGCACCGCTGCCTGGATCTGCTGGCACCCTGCAGGAGCACACGGAGCAGCCCCTCCATTCCCCAGCTCAGAGCTCTTCCTGAACGTCAGAGCCTTCAAATGCAAAGGGTTTTTTTCCACTCCAACAACTCTGCAGGCTGCACACTCAGTTGCCCCTTGAACCAAGACCGTTTCTCCACCAGAGTCCTAAGTCTGAGATCACTGAATGTGAGGAGGTTTGAGCAGGGGAGCGGGGCCGGCCGCGCTGCCTGGACACAGTCCAGAGGTTGGACACGTGGCAGCGACCAGAGGTTACAGTGCTTCAGCGTTATCTACAGGCTCCTGACAAAGGAAAAAGCAGCAAGAGCTTTGACAGGGTCTCACTGTGCTCTGGTGGCCAGGCCAAGCAGAAATAGCACTCTGTGTTCAGTGACGTACCCACCAAACACTTCCCACAGAAGCGAAGCACAGCTTCCTGGCACCGCACAATTCCCTTTCAGATACCTGAAGCCATTCTCACAACACATCTACCCTGAGCAAAGGAAAGATTCTCTATTACACAGGACTGAAAAGTTTCTTTGGCTGCGCTGAGGGAAATGAACAGCACGTGATGGGCTGCAATAGTGAGCGAGAGCAGAGCTGCTGAGCATCCTGGCTCATAATTCTGCTCAGATTCAAACAGGAGAAGAGCAAACATGACACAACAGCACTCAACAAAGAAACAGTTTCAGTCATTTCCCAACTCCAGCTCTGCTGTGAACTGGGACGTTCTGGGACATGCTGTTCCCAGAAAGCTTGCCTGGCAGGCTCACAAATGTTATTCATGAGTGTTTAGCTCTCAGCTATTCTTTTTCATAACCTATTTCACACGCTGTGTTCTCCAGTGTAGGGGTTTCCTCAGTGTGAGCTCTTAGGAATCAGACGCTCTCCCCTGGAAAAACAAGGCCTGGAGAGATGTGCAGAAGGATCAGCACACTGAGGTCTGCGGCTGAGACAAAGGGTAACATCCAGGCCCTCAAAATATAAATCCAAGTTATGAAATGTCTACCTTTCATAGGATTTCTGCTCACCATAACAAGCGTGGAAACGCCACGCTTTGGCCAAGGAGTGAAATTCCTCTGAAAGAAAAAGAAGCAATGGCTGCAACTGCTGATCAGAGAGGTACGGTTCAGGGTTGGCAGAGAGCTATCCATTGTGCAGCAGAGTGGGAACAGCGGTGGTATTAAGAGCTATCAAATGAAGGAGTCCTCGCAGCGACACTTCTGAGGCCTGGGGGGCGGAGGACTGTTGTGCTGCAGAGGTTTGCTGAAAATAAGCACTTGCTTTAGCTGGGCTGGGAATCCGGACTGCTCAGCATCTATGGAAACCGAGTTCTAAATATACCATCTTTCAGCGCAGCAATTCAAGAGGCTCTGCCTTTACGAAAGGAAACCCAGTCCTTGAAGTCCTGCTTCAAGAGCACTGTTCTAAGTGGAGCTCGACTCATTCTTTTTCCATTATCTGCATCAGTCCAATTTCAGAGGAGAAAAGAGGGCCACTGTGGTAACGCAACTTCAGAAGCACGCGAAGTTGCTTCTGAATGGCAGAGCTGTGCAATTACCAGCACGTTGAGCCGGGCACAGGCACGCCGGAGATAGGAAAATGAAGCAACACGCGCTGCGCGACATCACAGCCTGGGGACGGGGCTCTGAACACATACATTCTGCTCATGCAGCGAGCAATTATCCCAACACATTTCGCTGGCTGGTTGGTGAGCTAATGGCAGCCAATTACACAGGCAGCATCACGGGGGATTGGAAGAGCCAGAGGCGAGCCGGGCACATTTGTGCATCACTCACCCAGCAAGGAACCTGCTCCCAGCCCTTCGTCTCCTGCAAGAAGCAGCTTCCCAGAAGGAATCAGGATGGGCATTTTCTGTCCATAAAGGACACCAGACTCTATATTTGCTGCTTTCCATCCCCTGGCTCTGTGGGAGAAGAGGCTACAAGCAACAGCTGGGAGGTACAGGATACCAGGATACAGTTTGGTGGCTCACCCAGGCCACCACTCAGCGGGGCACTGCTGCTGAGCATATCCCTCAAGCACTCCCCTCTGTGACCCACGGCAGATCCCACTGCAGAAAACATTGCTCTGATTTATAGGACTAGATCCGAGGGAGAAAAATAACAGAGATTACAGCAGACAAATCGAGGAAACCAACATTAGTAGAGGAGAAGCTACCACAGACTAATCGTTAATGGACAGAAGACAGTGTGTAATCACAGCTCTAATGAAATATTAATTTTTCTCACTTCGCTCTGAGTGAACGCGGCTCTCTGTGCTGGCACAGGCACTTCTGGGAAACAGCACCAGTTGGGAAAAAAAAGCAAACAGAACAAATGATTTCAGATTACTCCAGCTGCCTCAGTTTGCTGCCCTGAATCCAAAAGGGCTGCACCCCAGAAGAAATCCATCTTTTTAACCCTGCTGCGTAAACGAATGGCTGCGAGGCCTGTGACTAATTCCAAACCTCCTCCTGCGACTCCATCCAAAACACTCCGCGGTGCATAATAAATTCCGAATATTTAAAAGATTTGTGGCTTTTGTCACAAAGAAAAAGGTCGTGTTGACCAAAGTCCCATTACTGAGTAGCACTTGAACACGTTTGCCTGGAAGGACTTCCCCCCATCAGGAATACATCAAATATCCCGACCACGAGGCTGAGATCAAAGCACACAAACACGTCCGTCAGCCAAAGCACCGGACACTGCTCCCAGAATGAATTTTCAGCAAGAACCACGCAGAGTCACAGAAAGCTGTGCTCTTCTCCCTTCAGATGAAGGATTCTGCCCTAATGATAAATGCTAATGAACGAGCATCAGTCACAGCGGTGTCTGCAAACTGCTGTTTCCTCACCCCATCCTCCTTTCCACTGACATCCCTGGAGAACCACAGCAGGCTGTCAGACACATCGCGAGCAGTTGGCACAACGGCTTCCTGGGTGGAACCTGATGCTGCCTCACAGCCAGTGCTTGCTCCCACCGGACCAGCCCCAGTGCCAAGTGCTTTGTGCTCTCAGCTTGCAGGCTCCTGCTCTGCTACAGCTCTGAGGCTGGAAGGGACCTCTGGAGGTCATCGACCTGCAGGCTCCCCCAGAGCACAGCACCCAGGTTACTATCGGCTTGCACTGTTGCTTTGAGAAGCAGCTGGGGAACTCGGCAATCTTGGCAAACGCACGTGAGAAAGGTTAAGGGCGGAGGCCAAGTCGGTTTCACTCATATCAGCACTTCTTTCCCAGGCCCAAGGACGAAGATATCAGCTCCACAACACCACCTTTGTTCCGCTCACACGAGACCAGCGCTAATTATGTCATTCCTCACGCTGCCGCCCGCTACCAGAGGCCAGAGAGGGCTAAGAGCACCCTGAGCTGTCACACACACAGCGCTGCAGCGCAGGGAGAGCACAGCAACACGTGGAAGCTGTTACCTGCAGAGCGGAGGCGTCGAGGCCGAAGCTGTACTTCTCCCAAAGCCCGGTGCTCCCCGCAGCCTTGGCGAGCGCAATGACAGCGTTGTGGGCGCCCACGCTGACGGCGGTCTCAGGGGCAGCAAGCCTGTTGGAGGCGGGGAACTGCAGCACGAGGGAGTAGCTAACTGCACCGCTGGAAAAGCGGAGGCTGTAGCGGTTGGCCGCCACCTCCCCGCTGAGGCTGTGGGGCTGGATGCCGGGCACCGGCAGGAGCAGGGACAGGGAGGCCCCATCCTGGCGGCACTGGAACGGAGGGCACGCGGCGGCCGCGGGGCCGGAGTCACCTCCGCCCGGGGGATGAGCCATGCGGCCGGGGCTGCCCTCGGCGGCGGGGCGCGGAGGGGCCGGCTCGGAGACGGGGCTCGGGGCGGGGGAAGCGGCCTCGGGGAGCTCGGGGCCGGAGCGGGGCTCCTCCCGCCGCTCCTCCGCGGTCTCCCCGAGCGGCGGCGCCGGGCGGGGCGGCGGAACGACGGGCAGCGTAACCAGCAGCCGCCGCCGGGCCTGCTCGAACACGGCGCGGCCCGCGCTCTCGTCCACGTGGTAGGGGAGGGGAAGGCGGAGGCGGTAGGCGGGACGCCGGGACTCGAAGAGCAGCTCCCGCGGGCGGATCTCCAGCTCGGCCTGGGCGGCGGAGCGGAGCAGCGGCAGCTCCACCGTCACCACCAGCTCCCGGGGCACCGCGCCGGGCGCCGAGTCGCGGCTGCAGCGGTAGTCCTGCAGGTCCACGTAGCAGCGGTGGCGGACGGTCCAGCGCGGGGTGGTGGGGCCGGAGGGCGGCGGGGGAGCGGCGGGAGGAGGGTCGGGCTCGGCGGGGAGCGGCCGCGGGGCCGCGCCGGGCAGCGGGGAGCGGAGGACGGGCGCCTGCGGGACGCCCTTGTAGCGGGTGCCGCGGAGCACGGACGCGTTGGTGCGGTCGAGCTGCGCGGCGAAGCGGCTCTCCACGGCGTCCATGGCCGCGTCGCTGAGCATGCGGCGGAAGCGGGCGCTGCGGGCGGCCGTGCGGAGCGCGGAGGGGTGGAAGACCACGTCGTAAATGAAGCGGCGGCGGCCGGCGCGGCCCAGCTCCTCGCGGCCCGGAGCCAGGCTGTGCGGCAGCGCCCAGCGGTGACCGCCCGGCTCGGCGCGGACCCGCGGCGGGGCGACGTGCGGGTTGCTGCAGATGTTGAGGTAGCAGCGGCGGGAGCCGGCCAGGCTGGTGCGCAGCACGTAGCCCGGCGTCGGGTGGATGAAGCGCACCTCCACGCCGCGCTCCCGCTCCAGGGCCGTCACTTCTTCCTCGTACAGCCGCCGCTGCTCCGGGTCGGCCAGCTCCGCCGCGTACTCGGCTAACAGCGCGCGGAAGCGCTCGTCGCGGAAGGCACGCTGCAGCCGCTCCGCTTCCTCGGCGCTCAGCTCCAGCTCCTCCGGCCGCCCCGGGCCCGCCATGGCCGCGCTGGTTGCCGTGGAAACGCTAAACAAGATGGCGGCTCCGTCCCGGCCGAGCGCGTTGCTATAGCGACGCTAAGCAAGATGGCGGCGGCGCCCCCCCCCCTCAGCTTGTTGCTATGGCGACGCAAAGCAAGATGGCGGCGGCGCCAACCCCCCCCCCCCCCCTCCCCCCCCCCTTCAGCTTGTTGCTATAGCCACGCCAAGCAAGATGGCGCCCCAGCGGGCCCCTCAGGGCCCCCACAGCCGCTGCAGGCCCTACCCCGTGCTGAAATTAACACTGCCACGTCCGCATGAGTTTCAAACTACCTCACCTCTGCCCCCGTTGCTTCTCGCCTCAGCTGTGTACCACTACCCACTGCCAGCACTACTCAGCCCCTGGCGCATCTGCCTGCCTGCCCCAGCACAAATCCCGGCCTGTGCTGCCTTTCCTCTGGCTCTCAGTTCAGTTCTACACAGGGATAAACAAAGTCCTTCCTCTCCTTAGCTTCCTTCCTAAAAGATACCCATTTCCTGTACATGCCCTTGCTTTCTCCGAGTGCCTTCTTTTCTTGCGTTGTGGCCATTAATTTTTGCTGACTCCGTTTCATCTAAACCCACACAGCGTGTTTTCCTGTAAAAGTTTATTCCCGTACAAAATAAGCCACTTTTGGCTTTGACATTTGTTAAGAACACCCTGCAATACATCATAAAACCAATCCGTCTAAACCAAGTGCTACGTTAGCTTCACAAAGGCTCCATCTCTTTTTGCAGTCTTGTAGAAAGTCAGAGATCCTGAAGCTTGCTGGAAATACCAAACAAAAGCAAGGTTGAGTTAAAAGCAATGCCAACACATACCACGTTATTCTATTTTGTGATCTATGAAAGACTTAATAATGTTTTGATCTATCTAAAGACCTAAAGCATCTCATGGTATGATTATTTTCTGTGTTCAAGTAAAGATCACACAGATTTATTTTTTATCCGCTCTGTTATGTGTAAAATTATGCACTTCCACGTGACAAAAAGCTGCTGCAAGAAGACATGAAACTGAGTCAGAGACAGACAAGGCAAATAGCAATTTTCCTATTTGGTTCTACCACTGTTATTTCAAACTGATGGAAATTTTCAGCAGTTGTAAAAGTTTCGATACTGTTTAGTTTGCTTCTGTTTTTCTGGTTTTGCAGCTGTTTTGTTTTGTTTTTTTTTCCAGTTGTTGGAAGACCACAATAGGAGTGAATAAGCACACGTGTAAATGCATGAAATCAGAGCATAAAAGTGGCTTTTGAGTTTGATTATGGTCACAAAATGAACCAAAAATGAACCAAAAGTCATTCCTAAGTGTGATTAACCCATGCAACAAGTACAATCTCCAGAAACAAATGTTTCCCAACTGGGTCTCAGTTATCAGGCTTCAGTTACTGAAAATTATATAATGCAACCTATTCGTTTATTTTTGGATCATGTTTCTCATCATTGTTTCCTGGACATAACTTCTGAATTTCTTATTTTAGGTCCAGGTTTCTAAATTGCTTACGCTGCCTAAGCTTGAAGCATAAGTACATTAACTACTAGAACATTCATTCTGTCCACATAATTGCTTTTCTGCATTCTTCTGATAACTAGAAAGTCAGCAAATAAAATGAATATGTTTACCTGTCTTCAACTGTCTTGTTGGAGGGGTAGAATACCTTGAATGAAAACCCACTTCTCGGAAAAGAACCCTGTAAAGAAAAGCACACCACATTTGTGTAAGTATAACGCTGTACAGACGGTAAGAGACACGCCCATGTAGAACTGCACTCCCTTTGGCAGTTGATCATTAATTTTTCCAATATTTTAATAAAGCTATTTGTAAATTCAAGGTTGTCTGTACAAGTTTTATTCTGGTAGAGGGAAATCTTACAGGATTTATGCAAAGACAGTCAGTGTTGGTGACAGTGAAGGGGTCGTATTTATCGGCGATGACGAGCACATCTGGCACAGGATACACCCTCAGGGTATAGTCGTAGGCCCAGTACACAGGGCTAACATACAGCGGAAGCGGTGTCAGGTGTCCCTGTGATAATATGGTCTTTACAAACTGCAAGAGAAACACAGAGAGTGAATTTGAACCATTTTCTACAAGTCAGACTCATTCCTACGGACTCAAAAAAAAAAAAAAAAAAAAAGAAGCTATGAAATAAATAGAAACAGACTCCATCCATCACCACATCGAGCCAGTATTGTCTAGATGGTTCTCATTCAATTATATCAGTAAGACTCATCAACTGCTGTGCACTCATTAACTAGAATCAGAGTGCTATGTCGATGTATCAAAAGCAGGATTAAGACTTCAAGTGAAAAGGCAGACGAAGCAGATGACCTTTTGGAAAAGTGACGTGCTGCTTTACTGCAAATGTCACTGGCTAATTGATCAAATCTTAGAAAGGTAATTTGTATTAAGCTTTGCCTTTAGGAATTGATGTTTTGTGGTACAACGTTCATTGCTGGTGCATATGCACTAACAGCCAGCTGCTAGGAAGCTCTGACTTCAAGGGCACCTGCAATGGGGCGGTCAGAACAACTCGATGTCATCAACAGGCATCCTGGATTCACTTATCCTGCTATCGAGATATAAATGCAAGCAAACAATGCTACGTGTACAGCTCCCTCTTCACAACTCTTTTAGGAAACCCGGTCACTCTGAGAAGTCTGCAGGAGTATGCAGCTATGTGGGTCAGAGGCAGCCCAAATGTACAGCTGCTGATCAGAAACACAAGAAGAAGTAGTAGTCAAGAACTCAGCAAGAAGGGCTGAACACAGCTCACATGACTGGGAATATCCATGCTGCTGCTCGGGAAGCGGACACAGTTTCTGCACATTTTGTTTACCAGATCTTCACGAAAGATAATTATTTCTTGGGTGCAATATTGAATCCTAAATGAAAACATCAATGAAATTAAACGAATTACAATGAACAGACAGAAAGATGTATTATAAAGTTAATCTTAACTCTAATACAGCAATATGAAAACCTGCATTTCAATGAAACAATATCTTCTCATCTTTTCCTCCAGATTCAGAACAGAAAACATGTTTTTGAGTTTTTTTTACACTTAGTTATTAAGCTTCTAGCAGTACTTCCAAGCCTTCTTGTTCAAGATGGTGTCATCACTGATTTGTTTCTGTATTAATGCATTTTTAATCAGTTACATTTAATATAAGCAAGGAATTCTCCTAACTTTAAATTAAGACTGCTACATCTACACATGAACTAGTCATCCAGTTAAAAAGAAGAAGAAGAAGAAGAAGAAGAAGAAGAAGAAGAAGAAGAAGAAGAAGAAGAAGAAGAAGAAGAAGAAGAAGAAGAAGAAGAAGAAGAAGAAGAGGAAGAAGAAGAAGAAGAAGAAGAAGAAAAGAAAAGGACACAAAAACTACCAGTAAGTTAGACTGTTACCTGCAAGGATTTGTGGTGAAAACTGAAAATGGCACCAGCTGCCTGAATTCCTGAGTAATGTTTTCAGCCAGGGGAGGTCTGTAATAAGTAGCAGCATGTGAATCAGCCAAGTTACTTACTGCCTTGAACGATTTAATTCAGATTTTCAAAGTTGCAAAAAGTGAAACAAACTGACCGTGGTAAAATGGAACCAGGACCAGGATCCTCAGGGCCAGGAACAAACACGAATCGACTGCTGCAATAAGTTAAACACACTGCTTTTATATACAGTAACCCTAGAGGTATCTAACTGCTGGTTACATACTGCCACAGTTCCACAGACGAACACAAGTAACATATTCCACAGCGGAGATGACTGTTCCCTTAGGCTTTATGCACAACTCAAATCACAGTTATGACATAAGGTGCATATCCATCCCACTCTGAAGTGGGAGAACTTTTATATGAAAGAAATGAGTGCTTTGGGAGCCCATCCTAGGAACTAGCTCTGCTTCGTGGCTACAGTTAGGAACTCAAAGGTGAGAAGCCACAAAAGATAAACCTGGCTGTCTCCCTAATTTTCTTTCCTTTGTATATTCAAATGTCTGTAGAAAGTATTTAGTTCTGGGGCTTCCACTCGAGAAGAGACAGATAAAGGATCCCTCTTAGGGATAGTGCTGTTTTGTATAGCTCTCAAACTAGCAGCTGTGGAGAACCGTGCAGGCAAGAACAGGAAAGCAAAAATGAGAAACGGTGCAGGCAGTGTTTCATATGATGTTTCCTGGGGCTGGTACAGAAAGCCTGCAGCTGCTGCTAGCAGCACCAAGACTTGGACATCACTTTATAAAGCAGTACTGCATGGGTGAGGGAATTTCAGAGAAAGAAAGGCTTCACTTAACTAGCACTTCTGGAGAACTGCGTGGCAATCACTCTGAAGGAAGGCATTTTCACCTCTGTTAACTCAATGACAGTTTCCACGATCAAACTATTATAACCAGAATCAAAGCCTTACACTGATCCCCAAACAACCTTACAGACCTGTTACCTGACCACTGCAGGCTCACAAAAATGAGAAAACATGGTACCTGTTAGTTTCTTAAGAAATTAAAGCAAAAATTCTCAAAATAAGCACATTCCCCCTGCCACCCCCGCAGCACTTAACTGCATACCTTTTATGAATGCTGGGATGTTCACATATTATATCTGCAAGAGCCTTCAAAGAACCTAGAGCCAGAAAAAAAGTGTTTATGAAACAGCACTTGGTTAGAACAAAAACACATGTGACACAGATCACTTATACACTTCAGTACAGCAAAAACGTGCCACTTCTTTTCTGCCTTCTTAAATAATTTTACCATCACTGTTTTAATTCAACGTTCAGGACTGACTGCAAAGAATTCCTCACCTTTCAGAGACTGAATTTGTTTTTTTCCATATGGAGCAGATGAGAAATTTCCACAGAAGAAAAAGCAGGTTGGAGGAGCAGAGGAATAACCTGGGAAAACAAAGCACGTGTGAGTGTAACATCCATCCACACCAGTACCTTTCATCATTCAGCCTCTAGTCCACTTCATGAAAGGCAAAAACCAAAACAGCACTTCAAGCTCTGCTGCTGTTAATACTCCTAACTATTTTCTAGACACAAGTTCTCATTATTTACAGTTCCAACAACACTGTTTGTGTGTATACAACTAACCACTGACCCAGTCATATAATTACACAATAATACTGATCAAAGGCCCTTTACTGTTCCAGCATCTGCAGTTTTAGCTCAGGTTCAGAATTCCCATCAAGATACAGAACTGGTTTTCTAACTTCAAAGTTAACTACTCAACTTCTCAGTAGATATTATGATAATGGGTTCAATTTTCCTTTAGAGAATAGCAGTTTGGCACCCTTAATTTGTTTCTTAAAGCAGCCGCCCTCTCACACCTCCATTCTATGTAAGGCAGACAGGACAATCTGTTCCAAAACTGTTCTGGAATACGAAGAAGCAATTCACAGATCTCACAGATGCTTGCTATCCAAATGTTGCCATCATTACTAATGTAATGATGCGTGGAAGAAACAGCCCATATTTTGAGAATAACTGGTATTTTTTCTATTGGTAAGAAACAGAAAGCATTCAAGAGAGACTGCTCATCTCTGATGAAGTAAAAAGTTTTCCTTAAACTGAGGCTAGGATGACTTTTCATGAACTCTCTTGTCAAAGCACAAAAAATGGCAGCAGTCCAAACCAATGCTGGTGCTGTTTTATGGAAAAAGAAGCAGCAGCTCACAAAAATATAATACAATCCAATCTGTAAATCTGTTAAGAGAACCAAAAGAAATAGAATAGCAATCACAAAATGCAAAGAGCTATCATTAAAACTGCAGCAAGTCCTCACTGGCTTTATTTAGGCTGGGGTTCAGTGGGGTCCTGTAAAAATACTGCCAACAGCTGCACTTATGTTGCTTCCTCAGAACTGAAATTCACTCAGAACACACCATAAACACAGCAGTAAAAGGTCTCTCAAAAATCACCGCCCAACCTTTTCATTTAAAAGCATACCTTTGAAAAAGGCACAAAACCCACTACTTCACACAAGAGCACATTTAGAGCACAGTTTGATGACCAAGTTAGCAGCCATGCTGCCAGCTTCCCCTGTGTGGGCAGCGATGCTCACGTGAGCAACCATAGGATGCAAGTACAGAAAGCTCAACCAGCTTACAGCTCTCCAGCACAGGCCTCCCATGGGATATTCCCTGCACGGGTCCACCACAGGGTCAGAGCTCTCAGCCCAAACCAGGGAGGAGACACAGCCTCGGAAGGGACCGATGGCCAGCCAGCAGCACGTCCTGCCACACTCACCAGTGCCACCAGCAATGCTGCTGAGGGTCAGTGGAAATGGAAAACATTCTCTAAATCAAAGCTCAGACCCAAAGAAGCCACCACCTACCTGAAAACATTGTATGCAGCCTTTCTAGTACTTCTGCTTGGTCCAGCCACACATCGGAAAGAAATACAAACATGGCATCTTCATTTTCATCCTCCAGCTGCTTTAGCTTTACAGAAGCCTTCACTGAAGCTGAGGAAGGACCTCCAAAGAAGTTTATGTTCCCATAGAAGGCTCTAGAATATTGAAATATTCATGTTAATTCTGTTCCCTCTCCAGATAATTACTAGTTTTGATTATGACTCGCCTGAACCATATTAATTATCTGACAGAGAAACCAAGGAAAAGAAACAGCAGTCACCCAGATTGAAAGCACGGGCACTGCCCTGCCATAATTTCACTGATCATCTCAGAGTAATGCATACCCAGGGTTCCCTCCCTCATCCAATCCCTGAGCAATACTGAGTTCCTTATTCCAACAGTTATTTAGCTTTGCAGTTCAGAAGGTCTTAGACCTCAATGGTTACTAACATGCAGAACATGCAGGTCTCTGATTTGCCTCCTTAAAATTGTATTTTGTAGTGTTTGGGGAGGGGAAATAATCACACACTTCTATGTCACAAGAATTATAAAATGCTAATGAGCTTACTTGGAAACCTACAACAAAATATAAAGTCAGAGTGAGGCTGCCAAAGTCAGTTTCATACCTAGTGGTAGCAGACGGCTCAGTAGGCGGAAATCCAAAAGCATTCACATGAAAAACTTCATCTTCATACCAACCTAAGGCATTTCAGAACAACAAAATAACCTTTAGGTTTTGTGACAACACCGTATCCCAGACATGAGTCAGACAGTTGGCAGCAGTGCTGAGCAGTCCCAGCCTCCATCAATCCCTCTCCTGTGACAGCCCCAGTCCTGCACTGCTCAGCAGTGAACCAGAGTAGGGAACTGGCTGAAAAACAGCCTGAGCAAGACAGCAACTATTTTAGACCTCAACCATTTCTCTGAATGGATTTCCTGCACAGCCACATAATCTTCTCAACCCAACTGAGTAAGAACGCAGGGAAACAGCAATCATTTTCGCTGTCTGTGTCCCTGAAGATTCTGATCAAACTGCATCCTTTCTTGAGAGCTGCCATCTCCTAAAAGAAGTAACTGAGTGATACTCATCCCCCACTTGCACTTCTCTTCTGCTTAGTGCATCTTACAAATGTTAAACATAGAACAGATAACAGACTGCACAGAGCAATATCCTATAAACAGCAACGTCCATCACTGCACGTCTAAGGCTCCAAAACTGCAAACACTCTGTCTGCATGAGAAGCCTCTGAAGGACAGAGGCTTTGCCAACACAAAGCAGTATTTTCTTATTTTTAAATCATACTAGTCCACCTTCTTCGTCTGGTCACACCTTCCCCAAGCATGCTGCAGACAGACTGAGGCCAATCTTCAATGCTGTTAGGGCTTCTCTCATCCCACTGACACCACTGAAAACCATGGAATGTCACAGAGCTCTGCCTCCAGAGCCCGAGATAACAGGAAAGGCTCGGGGCCAAAAGCCTCAGCTCACAGACAAGCTTCACCAAGATGAGACTTCTCTTTTTAGCCACATTTGCAGCTACAGCCACCTGGAGAATATTTCACTGTAAGTTAAAAAATAAAAAAGTCTGCTTTACCTTCTGCCAAAACGAAGCACGATTCGGTATATAAACCACTGTGGAACTGGTGCAGAAAGGTTAAGAGAGATTTTTCTTAGATCAGGATTCTGAGACTAATTCTGTAGGCAAAGTTTGTCTTTCAGTCAGTATAATACAAACAGCACACAAACACGCTCTACTTCCACCAGCAGGAATGCTATCCTTGTCCTTCCAAGGGGCACTGAGCTCCAGCAACCACATAACTTGCAAAAGAAAGAAAAAGATGGAGCTGCAACTTGCAACTCTCTGTACATAATTCTTAACGGTCAGTATGGATTTGTTATTCAAACTGAGTACCTCCAGACCTCCAGGAAATGTACTCAACTCTTAGATAAAGGATATTGCTTTACTAAGGTCTAGCTGGACAACTCCTGTAGGGTCTTCTAGGAAATATTTCCCCTAAAAAAAAAACACAACAGGATTAATTAATGAAGCAAAGTAGAAGTGAAGTGTTTCATATTACATACCTGGAGCACAGAGGTGGAACTGGAAGCAATGCAGTTGATGTTAGCAGCTCCCCTCAGCCACCCTGCAGCTGTGATTGCTGGTGTGCCCCTCTCCTTAATCAGTGGAGTGGCCATTGCAACACAGTGACTGGAGGCTCCAGCATTTCAGAAAGGAGCACACCCAGAAAATGTTAACCACCTTCTAAGGAATGAATCTTGCACCACTAACACTGATGGCAGTTGTGCCACCAACTTATACAGCAGGACAAGGCACTGAGATATTTAAGCCCTCTCATTTTCTAATATATTCTAGTGCTGGATGAAAGGTGATCTATATATTCCACAGTAAAAAGCAACTTACCTCCTTCAGCTGAATTATCATCCCAAGGACAATCACTTCTCCCACTTTCACTGTACTGCCCAACAGAGTTTCTACTGTTTTAAGCTGGAACCAAAGGCAAAGATTCATGTCAGACTAACTCCAAGTCTCCAAAATTGCTCTTCTGAAGCAAGCAAGGCAAAGTATCAGACAGCACATGCACATACCCTCACATAAATACACAAACAAGCTAGGACAGAATTCAGGCTCATTAGAAAATCAGGGACACATTTCTGAATGTCAAACGTAGCAGATTTGAGGGAAATATTTCCAATAACGGCCGCTAGCATAAAGAAGTGCTTAGCAAGTAAATATCTGTTGTGGTTACGTTGGTTATAAATGCATTAAAACCGAAAAGAACAAGTGGCAATTTCTGCTCTTGCATATGGATGTCAATTGTAGTAATTGGATCTTCAGCAGGATCCCATCTGAACCTGGGCCAGCCTACACCCAGGAAGTAACACTAATTATTTCTGCTGAGGAACCTTAGATGGATGACAGAGAATACACCCTAGTAACCCTAGCACAGCAGGCTGGCTTCGTTTTCTGGACAAACTCATTTTGGTCTGCCAAGCTGCAGATAAGGGAGGCACTCCTCCTGGAACACCCGCATAAACAACGGATGCTCTTGCTGCTGCTGACAGCAGAACTGGAAGCTGTCAGGAGAGAAAGATGCCTACAAAGACTGCTTGGTGATGCAGGTTCAACTCAGCTAAGGTCAGTTGTTGTTTTTTTCCTACAAGATGGCACGCTCTGAACAAGCAGAAACAGGCAAGCTGTTCAAAACAGAACTTGTTTGGTACCCAGAGACGCACACATGCATATATATATATTTAAATATGTATCAGTTACATAATACCAAGAGAACATTTAGTATGAGAAAACTGAGATGGAAACAGAACAGACTCAGGTTTTTATTCAGCTGAAGGTTTGTGAATCTACTGCTTGTGAAAGAAACAAGAAAAATATACAAAGGGAAAAAAAAGTGTAAAGTCGAGCAGTTACTGCATTTCCACCTTGGGAAGCTGCATTTCTCAAGCACTTCATAGCTGTTTTGAAGTAGCTTGGGCATTATGCTGATGTAAGCCACATAACTGCCATTTTGACACACAAGCTAAAAACGATAGAAAAAAAAAACTCATTTTCATTGATTACCCACACTGGGTGGAAAAATAAGGTGTCACTGGAAAAGTGTTACTCATTTAAGCATAACACCAAGTGCAGTTCCCTTTGCAAGAAATCAGAAAAGATTTTTTTTACCTGGAATTTACTCCTGTTGTCATCAGGATGAATGACAACTGCTGCAGGTGTAAACAGCTCATGTCTGTGAGTCCTCTGCAGGAAACAAAATTGAAGTAACATGGAATATATATATATACAAAAAAAATGAATGCTGTCAAAAAGTCAGCTCATTCCAACCACCACACAGAATAGTTGATGAAGTTCTCTTACTCTGTTTTACCCAGCAACATTTGACTTGTTTTTTGCACAACCAGTTCTGCTGACAATAATTTGCTTCAAAGAAACAGATTCATGTTGGACTACAAAACTAAGCCAAAGGCCAAGTCGGTCACTGTGGGGTGGCACAGCAAGAAGCTGGGCTCACTGCCTGCCTGCCTCCTGGTGGTTCACTGGGGGTGGGGCTGCACAGAGGTAAATGGCTCTGCACGGAACCTGCTGTAGCACATGGCATGATCTGTGCTGTGCATCCTAAGAGCAGACACCTCATAAACAATTAACAAGTCATCATGGCAGCCACTCACTCCCCAGTGTATGCCAGACTGCAGGACAAAGACAGCACAAGGTAACACGGGGTTATGTGTGGGGAGAGTGGATGGAAGGAAAGAACTGAGCTGAGTCCTGCTCAGAGGGATGAGCAGAGAGGTTGACTCTGTGTGCACGGACTGCACAGGGCCACCACCTGAGATGCTGCCAATACCTGTGGCAGCAGTGCAAAGCAAGTCCCCCTGGGGAGCTCTGCTCAGGGGACAAGGCACAACTGCCACCATGAGATGACAAGGGGGGGCTGGCTCCTCCTGAGCATCCTGAGAACTGGAAAATGAATAAACGAAATAGGCCAGAAGCAAAGGATGACGCTTCAAGGAGAGGCTGAATGAGAGCCTCCCAGGGTTTCAGTTTTGTATTACCTCAATAAGCACTAGGTACAATGACAGGCTCGTCAAACACAGCCTACAGGAGAGGCAGAAGGAAGACACACACACTGAAATACATAACCTGCTCTTATGCCACGATGCTAAAAGGCACAAACACACACATCCATCACGCTGTGTCAGCTTAGAACACTGTACCTGTATCTAACAGCAAAAAAAAAAAAAGCATTTTGTTCATGCATTTTTTTAAACAAGGCAAAACTGTTTCAGACCTGTTGTAAGATGGAGTAGCGTTCACGAAACAACTCTGCTTTATCTCTGGCAGTTCCAAATAAATTTGGTAGAGGGAAGCTGGTCATTGACAGACTGCAAGGAGTTCCAACAAAATTAAGATTAAAAAAGGTACATTCCACACACAGAAATTACTTATTGATCTAAAAGCTGTCTGCAAAAGCCATAATGCTACTGCATAATATATTTAGGCAATGAGTATGATTCTGCTAGGGCCCCTGTGTTCCTGTTTTTGAAGGCTATATCAATTTAATTCTCCTCTAAATCACAGACCTGTGTTTCCACATGAACAGGACTTTGCAGAAGTCCATTCTTTAAAAGTAGTTATGCCTATTAAGTGACCGTGAACAAGTATAATTCCTTCTGATGAGCAGTTCTCTGCTTCTGAGAGCCTAAAAAGCTAGAAAGTGGCACTGGAATTATCCTCCTCCTGCAAACACACACAGTGCTATTGCTGGCCATCGGAGTCATGAACCAAGGCTAGAAAATGACATTACATGAAGGTCACTGTAATGCCTCACAAGGAGCATCACTATCAATTTCTCAGCTAGCAACCCCTGAAGCTTTGTACAAGTACAGCCTCTTCTGGGCTCAGCAGTCAGGGCTGCTTGCTGTTAAATGTATGTCCCGCAGTAAATGCAAATGTTCTAGCAGAACATTTACAACCAATTCCTGCAACTACTCATTTCTTTCTCAGTTCTGGGGGATCACTGCTTGCTCCATTTTTTTCTTTTTTAAACATACTGTAGCTCTCTTTAGAAACGCCCCAGAGCTTCAGGATGTCACAAGCTACAATCCAGAAAATAAATACAGACAACGGAGAGACCAAATTTACTGAAAAAAAAAATCAAACAGACAAATAAAGAAAAAAAAAAGCAAACATTACATTTAGTGGTGTGTGCCCTTAGCCTCACTGTATCTTCAATTCATTAGCACGGTCGGCACATTGTGTGATAAACACTTCAGTTGCAGAGCTAGTCAGATCACAGGCAGCACAGAATGCACTGCCACAGAAGACAGAGAAGGCTGTTTCAGCTCCGTCCTACCAACTAAGGAGAAACCCAACGCTATATTTATTTATGAGCCAGCATTTATCACTGCCTCCGTAGAGTCAGTCAGGCTTTGAGAAACAAAATTATCTCACTTTCTCACACGAGCTTGAGACAAGTGAAACCAAGAGGGAAAGAACAGAACACAGACTTCTTAGACATGTAGAAATATAGGCATTCCTCTTAAAACAAGAAGCAGTTGGAACTTAAAATATGCACGACTTACGGTAGAAATCTTTTTCTGTCTGAACTATAAACGTAGCGTGGAATATCAAAGGCTCCAATAATGTTGAAAACATTTTCTCTGAAATGAGAATTTATTTACAGCATTAACTGAGGAGGAACTAACAAACAATAAGGAGAGAAAATAACTAAACAAATATTTTGAAGAGAAGCGTATTTTTTTGTTCCCTATCCTGTGATACCACCACATCTCCTGCTGTGCTCTACCTACTGGCTACTGCAGCACCTCCTAATTAAAAAACAAAAGGAACTTTACTGGGAATATCACAGAGATGCATCTTTTCCCATTATCTGGTATCTTTTTTGACAACAGATCAGTCTTGGCACGCTTCATGCAGGTAGGTTTAAACATTGCACAATCTTCAAACCATTTACTGAGCTGATATATCCCATTACACGTACTGGTACAGCTCTCCTCTCTGATGCCTCCCATTACTCTTACTCTAATAGCATCAAATTCATCAGAACAGATACCATTTTTTCCATGAACCTTCACTATGGTTTACAAGCACGGGACAAAAATCACTGCATCAGACAACGGTGTCTTGGACTTCACACTGTATTTCCTACACACCTTTATCCCCAAGCTTCCTGCACTGTAATTTAAAAGAGTTTGAGAGGCTGGTCCTGTGATGTGTGAACTGTTCCCCTCAGGACTCTGCACTGAGAGCCTGTGCAGCCAGGAGCAAAAAAATGTTTATAAGTATATGAAGTGACATAAGAAAAAGTCACATTGAAACCATCAGCACTGTAAAGGTTCCCAGTGACTAGGAGAAAAGCCAGAAATAAATGTGCTTCACGCTGAGGAACTGTGGGATCACGGTATCTGACATGCCTAACAAACCATTTATTTTCACGATTTGCATTACCATGTCAATACACAAGGCAAACACTGAAGAAAACACATTCATCATAATCACAAATAAAACTCGCAGAAGCTCAAGTAATTGTTCTCTGCTTTGTTATCAGAGAGTGAAAATCAATCATGGTTTTGCAAATAACAGTCCTGCTACACCAAAAAAATAAAAAGCAGAAAGCAGCACCCTGGAGGAAAAGTTTTCCAAGTGCTTTCAGAACACAGGTGTCTTATGAAAGTCACAAAAAGAACCTCATACAATTTTTCATCCGGAGGAAATAAATGAACAGAAATAACAAGTCCCCTCTAAATCCTAACTATGGGTTTATTTCATCGGTTAATATTCAATCTGTGTCACACGTAACACATAACCACGTAACCTTAATTCCAGAATGTCAGCATTAGATTTAGAATCCCCTAGAGGACTATCCATGAGAACGAATTTTCTGAGGAGGAACATTACCAACCTTGCAAGGCAGCATCAGGAAGACAAAGCACGAAGCAATTACTGGCATGTGTAGCACTGCTGAAAATGCCTGACATTTATTTCCCCATCAGAAATAAAGCAATGTGCACCAACTCCCATAACCATCAAATAAAAAGAAATAATGTTACCATACACGGTCTCATCCAACGCTTGGCCACATTCTTGGACAGCTGCTTCCACTGTGGCCAGTTCAATCATACTGGTTGACACTGGAAAGAAAACGTCCAAGGATTAAAAGGGCAGCATGTGGAGAGCGGTAAGTAAGTGAGTGTCAAGCTGGGAGGGAGCACTGATCTGCCTGAGGGTAGAAAGGCATTACAGAGGGACCTGGATACACTGGATCGATGGGCCAAGGTTAACTAAATGAGTCTCAATAGGGCCAAGTGTTGGGTCCTGCATTTTGGCCACAACAACCCCAGGCAACCCTACAGGCGTGGGGAGGAGTGGCTGGAAAGCTGCCTGATGGAAAGGGACCTCGGTGTGCTGATGGACAGCGGGCTGAATATGAGCCAGCAGTGTGCCCAGGTGGCCAAGGCCGATGGCATCCTGGCCTGGATTGGAACGGGGTGGTGAGCAGCACTAGGTAAGTCATCCTCCCCTGTACTCAGCACTGGAGGGCTATCAGAGTTAGGGCAGTATGGTTTGGCTGCAGCTGGACTTTGACAATCTTGAATGTCTTTTCCAACCTGAGCAATTCTGTGATTCTACGAGTAGGTCTCAAATTTTGTACAAAAATTGTTTTTTCTCAGAACAACACATCACACAAACGAGGATCTCTTCAAAAAGGTAACGACACAAATGGATCACTCAGTATTCTTACCAGGAGGATGCAGCTCCTGCAAAAAATTAACCCACACACATATTGTGCCCACCCTTAATTCACTAAACATGGAGAACAAGACAATTACAGCCTGTGCAAAGCTGCCAAATATACTACAAATGTGTTAGATGAGAACTTTCACATTCTGGAGGTTAATTTTATTCTAGAACATTATCACACAGATTGCTGTCATAAATAAGTACCGAAACAGCTCAGCGCAATCTTGGAGACAGGCACACTGTTGCCTTCATAGATGTTAAGTTTATAAGTGAAATTCAAAAACATTCCTAAACACTTCGTTGAATTTGAGAGGGAGACCGGGGCACAGATTCACAAAAGGACTTGGTCAGTACTGCCAAGCCTGACTCAGGGAACACAAAATCACAGCTAAAGTGAGACAGTCTGACTTGTGAAGGACAGAAACTGTATTTCTTTGTCTGGAAGCTTGCTTTGTAAGGCCTTTCTGGTGATAAGACTTCAGCTGACAGCTGCAAATTATCTAGGTGGGTGCCCCAAGCCGGCAACCCTTTGTGTACAGTGTTTACATTTGAAAGCACTTCTTTGGAGGTGTTTTGTTCAAGAGTGTTCTGCCCTGTGACCAGATAATGAGTATGGGAGTTTGGGGAATGATACCACTGTATCCTGTGAAGGTAAGATACAATTTGGCATTTCCCTACCCCCCCTCTTATCTGCTGGCAAGGCCCTGAAAATGGGAACAAAAAGAGTTCCTGTGGAGATCCGAAAAAGCCAGGAGCTGCCTCTCCAAAAAGAGCTGACTCGACCACCTTGGACTTATAACTTAGACCTTCATTAAGAATTTACGCAGGCACAAGGCACCATGCACACATGAGCACACAAGACACAAGCATACCCACGCACTACACACAAGTGCACGCACTTCACACGCAGAGAGAGGAGAAAGGAGGAATGGAGAAGAACTCTCCTGAGTGTTTTGCAAGCACTCCTGTCAGAATGACAGAGCTTCAGGCATGCTCAGAATTACAGGAGTTGTGGGAACATGACCAGCAACAGCTCAACTCACAGAGTGTCTCACGCATACACAGGCTTTTCCAGCTTTCTGGATTCCCTTTTGGACTCAGTAATGTATGGTATTCGAAATAGTTTCACACATCAAAGATGCACAGCTCACCCATTGCCGCAGTGCCCCAGCTGTTTGCAGCACCCTCTGCACATGCTTTGAGTGAACAGAGAAGGTGCTGTTAAACTCTTCCCATAGTCGCTTTAAGCAAACATGCTGGATTATTATTGCTCTTGTACCTGCCACTCCACTTGCATGCGAGTGCAGTGACCCCTGATCAAAGGGAGGTAACAGTCCCTTTCTTAGTTACAGTGAGGCTCTGAAAATTACAGCTGTCAACTACACTAACGAGGCCTAAATGCTAGGCCATTTATGAATTCAGGAAACATTCCCAGTGTTATTCACAGAATAACAAGTGAATTAACTCCTTGCTATTTCTCTGGTTTATCTGAATATTTTAGATGACAGTTTCAGATGCAAAGATGCCCACGCAAACCCAGCTAGGAGCTCTTAGTAGCTGGCATTGAAGAATTTGACTACTCTTGGAACCCAGAAGTCAGGAGCTACCAAGTTGACAGCTTTTCAAATAACAAAGTGACACTAGCTTTTGCCGACATTACAAACTTCAGTATTTAACAAAACAAAATGTCAACAAATACATCTATCTCGATCAACCTCCTAGACCAGAGTGACTCTGCAGTGCACAAGTTGTCAGTAACCCTGTCTAAACAACATTGTAAGTGCAAGATAAACTTAGCAAGCTTAGGAAAAAAAACAACGTTGACTTACAAGGCTGTTTTTCAACAGCATCGATGATTTTGTCAATCACATCTTCAAGCTCTTCTTCATTGAGGGACTGAAGAGTTTCAGTGAGATACTTTACAGCTTCCCTAATTTCAACAAAGAAAGTTAGCTCAGAAAGCAATTAATACTAAGTCAAGTTCGTATGAAATGTGCCAATTTTGGCACATGTGCATACAATCACTAAATGCCTTAGGATTAAAAAAGTAGAAATTTATTAGTACTGATTTTTTTAAAACTTGTGCTCAGTGTTTCTCGACCTGTTACACTGTGTTGCTAAGAAGTTCCTTCTTCTTCTCCCCAATTACTTTTAAACAAGACTGGGATTAGATTCCCCTGAGCCTTTCCTTCTCGAGGCTGAACAAACCCAAATCCTTTGCATTTTTCCACGCGTCAAGGTCAGGCTGTTCAGCACTGAGCACCTGATGGAGCTGTCAGTTTCCCTGTTCACTGCAGGGGAACTGGATCAGATGACCTTTAAGAGTCCCTTCCAACCCAAATGACCCCAAGATTTTAAGTTCTCCAACTCTGTAATCACCTTGGTGGTCTTCCAGAGGGCCCTCTCCAACTTTTCAGTATCTCTTTTGAAACAAGGGAACAAAAAACACACCATTGGACCTTCTTTTGTTGCTGCCTCTCGCACCCTCTCTGTGCCATGGCTCTTTCTCCCCGCTGGATCACCCTCACCTTCCTTCCCAAGGGCTGAACAGAGCTGGCTCATCCCTCATGTACAGCAAATCCACGTTAGCCCCAATTTCCCTCTGCAGGACTCACTCCACTTCATCAGTAGTTCTGATAGTGGAGTTATTGTAGAATCACAGAATCATTAATGTTGGAAAAGATCTCCAAGCCCAACCTGTCCTTACCACGTCCATCAAAGCCACGGCGCACAGTGTGAACAAAATGAGAATGCACTTCTTCCCTCATCCTTAGACTATACACTTGCAGTTTAAGATAACATCATCTGCCAGATGATGAAAGCTGGCATCTCGGTTAAGGGCCCGACCTGCTGTCTCCTAACGAAACGGCCAGGACCTCCCCCAAAACAACCACATCCCATCCACTCCGGGTACAAAACAGCGCTAAAATCATGCAGGATCTTGAAAGGAGAAATACGAGCAACCCGCCAGCTCGTGGGGAAAGGCAAGGAGGAGAGCTTCCAGGCGATCGAGCAGCCCGAGAGGAGCCCCCGAGCCGGGCCCAGGCCGGCAGCCTGCCCCGCGCCCGCCCGCACCCCGCTACTCACGCCCGCAGCAGGAGCCCGCGCACCCGGAACGCGGAGCACACGCGGCGCCTCAGCCGCTCCGGCTCCATGGCGGCCGCCCCGGCCCTGCCCCGGCTGGGAGGAGGCCGCGGGCCGCCCCGCTGCCGCCTGCAGCCGATGTCGAGCCCTTCCGACTTGAGCTCCGCCTGCCGGCCGCGCCCAGAATCGCGGCTGGTTGCTGCCCCGCGTCGCTTCCCCCTGTCGGTGCCTGTGAGCCGTCAGGTGGGATGTTGTCCTCCTGTTCTCTCTCCTGGATCAGTCGGTCCGAGTTTTATCAGCCCTGGCTCGCAGCGTCTGCTGCTCGGCACTTTGTGAGTTCTGCAGCACGAAGGGTACGCCGTGATCCTGGGCTGTTTTTCTTAGGCTGTGGCACGGTATCCGTCCTAGCCAAACAAATGTCAGCCACCCCCAAATTTTGTCAGTCCATCGCCCCGCAGCAGTGGTTCCAGCATCATCGAAGACCCCTTATCTGGCTGGATAAAAGATTTCTTCTCCACGGGAGCGGTGCTGCAGTGGCACAGCTGTCCAAAGATGGGGAGGTCACCGTCCCTGGAGGAGCCGTGGAGATGTGGCACTGAGAGATGTGGGCAGTGGGCATGGCAGGGTGGGCTGAGGTTGGGCTTGGGGATTTTGGAGGTCTTCTCCCACCCAATTGACCCTATGCTCCTCTAAATGCCCCCATGACCAACCTTGTACAGAGGCAGGGAATTACACATTCCCATCTTTTTCTTTGAGCTTGAACGTATGTGAAACCTATTGCAGAATACCAAGTCCACGTACAAAGCCCAATAAATGCACCACACCTCTTCCAGTTCCACTCCTGTGGGGCAGCTGCCTTCTCGCCAGCCAAAAAATGACTGCTGCTTCACTGAAACACTCCCAGCCGCAACTGCTGAAGTACAGCTTTGCTTCACAGAAGGCTCAGAAAGCAACTCTGATAGAAAGATCTTCTACCAAAACACTGCAGGGATATAGAGCCAGATGGAAAATGTCAGCTTATTTTCTGTAGTCCATTCTCAGCTGCATCATTTATAATCAATCCTCCTCATCTGGAGGAGGCTCACGGGTGAAGCTGAATCTATCTACTCTGCTTAGACATAAAACTGCCACCTGACAGGTCTCAGCTATTTTGGCAGGAAACAAGATCCATCTTTCATCTCAGCTAGGTGTGAATTATGAACCCTTATATAAGTTCCTCTATTTGCTAAGATTACTGCCTTTTCTCCCTAAAAAAATAAGTCACAGAGAAGGAAGGTAGCCCTCTTCTAGCATAAGAAATGCTGATTTCTTTTAAAATACACGACTGAACCAGGAGCAGAGGAAATTCCTGCAGCACCCTGCAGTGCTTGGGGTTCTGTTAGGTTGCCTGGAGCCTCCCACTAGAGATATAAAAGTATTCAAGCATGAGCTGCAGACCTGTGTTCCCTGAACCATCTGTCTTGTGCTCTGGAAGCCAGGCCCAGCTCTTCACCTCCAGTCTGCAATGACACTTGACATGAGCACTGTGGCATCAGCACACGTGGCTTGGGAGCAGGGAGCTGTCTGAGTCTGATGTTGAGCTCAAGGAAGGAAGGATTACATCAGATGTCAGTGGGAAGCTCTTCACAGAGTGGTGAGGTGCTGGCACAGACTGTGCAGAGAGGCTGTGATGATCCATCCATCCCTGGAGGTGTTCAGGACCAGGTTGGGTGGGGCCCTGGCCTGGTCCAGTATCAGATCTAGAAGTTGGTGGCCCTGCCTGGAGCAGAGGGGTTGGTCCCTTCCAACCCAACCATTCTATGATTCTGTGCTCACACAGCACATCTGCCCAGCACCAAAGGTGGATGGATGCAATTGTTCCATTATACCAAGGGTGACAGATGATCTTGCTTTTGAGGTCTGCTAGTACTGCACTGGCAAAAAAAAAAAAACATGGGCTGCTTCACACTGCCCAAAAGTTTCTTTCCAAGGTCATATCACAGTTTTACTTGACTCTATCAAATGTTTTTTTCCTTGTTATTCAACCATCACCCCAGTGCACCATCATTACTTTTATTCATCTTAATAATCACTGACAGTTCACGTTCTCCCTTCTTGATCAGAAGTGTACTCCTCACTTTGTGTCCTTTTACAGATGTACTCGTCCCTCAGAAATTCTACACTGCTACTCACGAAAAGCCATACCTGCTTTACTTCAAATTCCACTCACTCCTGATGGATCCACTGTATGGATCAAACTCGGTGGGCTGCTGACTGCAGTGCAGGAGCTAGAAGGGCAATTAATGCATTTAGTAGAGATCACGGAGTCCAACCTGTGCCAAAGCAGCTTCGCAGCCCAGGTTGCACAGGTAGGTGTCCAGGTGGGTCTTGAACATCTCCAGAGGAGGAGATCCATAACCTCTGTGTGCAGCTCCAGTGCTCCATCACTGCACCGTGTAGAAGTTCCCACACACATTGGTGCAGAACTTCCTATGCTTCAGTTTGTGGCCATTTCCCCTCATCCTATCACCACGCACTGCTGAGAAGAGTCCGGCCTCGTCCCTTTGCCTCCTGCTCCTCAGATATTTATAGTTGTGGATCAGATCCCCTCTGAGTCTTCTTTTCTCAAGGCTGAACAGCCCCAGCTCTCTCAGCCTTTCCTCATAAGGGAGCTGACCCACGCCCTTTATCACCTTTGTATCCCTCCGCTGGACTCCTCCGAGGAGACCCCCATCTTTCCTACACCAGTCAACAGTTTGAACTCCTGCACAACTGCTTTTCTATCATCCAGCGTTTCATAGCTGCTTTTTCTGGCAGGACCCAGAGCAAGTTTCGCCATAGCCGACCTATCCCACGTCCCACGCACAGCAGGGCCGTACCCCGGCCCTGAGATCACCCGCTCGGGGCGAGCCGCAATCCAGCCCGGCTCGGCGCCGCACCCTTTGGACCCTCGTCGCTTCCCGTCCGCCCGAGGGGAGCGAGCGGCGCCGAGCCGCAGCGTCTGGCGGAGGAGGCGTCGGCGGAGCGCGAGCACCGAGGCACGCGAGCCGCTTCCTCCTCCTCCTCCTCCTCCTCCCTAAGATGGCGGCAGACTCCGCGGAGCAGTTCTGCGTGGCCGAGGAGCGGAGCGGTCACTGCGCGGTGGTGGACGGCAACTTTCTCTACGTGTGGGGGGGATACGTGGTAAGGAGGGAGGAGGTGGGCGGAGGGCGAGCGGAGTTGGGGGGGGGGAGAGGAGGGAAAGCGGGTGGGGGGGGGGGGGGGGGGAGTGCGCCCCTTCATGGGGCCGAAGCGCGGCGGGGCTGAGGGGGTCCGCCCGCCGCCCCGCGTCGCCCCCTCACAGCCGGTGCAGCCCCTCACGGGCGGGCGGCGCGGCGCTGTTTACCTCAGCGCGGGCGCTGATTGGCCGTTGGGGCAGCGCGCGCGCGCGCTCACGGGCGGGAGCTTCAAACGGCGTCGTGCGCGGCCCCGATGGCCGCGCTGTGGGGGTGGGCCGGCCTCAGCCTCAGCCTCAGCCTCAGCCTCAGCCTCAGCCTCAGCCTGTGAGCTCGGGGGCTGTCGACGATGTCCCTTTCCCGCTTCCTTTCGGGGGTGTCACTGATAATTAGCGGGTGTTTCCTGTTTTGGTTTCCCCACCGTGTAATTTGGGCTCCTGTTGTTGAGCCCCTGCGTATTTTTTTGGTTGTTAGTGGCTAAGCGCGGCGTGCTTTCTGCTTTAGGAAGCAGTCCTGTTGGTTGGCAGCTGAGCTGGGGCCGGGCTGAAAGCACGCCTGCTTTCTGCCTTCAGCAGGTCGCTGTCTGTGCTGGGAACAGTCCATCCTCAGCTCTGGGTTAATTTAGCTCTAAAAACAAAAAATATTGCATCACATACAGTTAGCTCCTTTTATTTACATTGCCTGCACCCCCTGGTCCTAAAATGTGCAAGTAGGAAGGAGCTGTGCTCGTTCCTGGTCTTCCTCCAGGTTAAAACATGCTTTTGCAGTCCATTTTTCACAGGCACTGGTCAGCTGTCAGATGAGTAACGCTGCCCTGCGTTCAAGCACAGTTCTCCCTGGATGTAAAATTCAGAATGAGTGGCATGCTGTGAGCACCCATGGCTGTGAGCACACATTGCACGCACAGCTCTCCGCTCCCTCTGCCTCTACTTTCTTCTCCAAACTGAAGTGCCAGACTTAAGCAATGGAATAGAGCTGAGCAGCCTGAAGGCTTTCTGTGCTCCTCAGCTTCGTAGGTTGGCCCGAAAGGAGTTGTGCTGCTGGTGAGTGCCGCAGTACAGAAAATAGAGGCAGTGAAACCGAAGGGCTGTCAGGAAGCTGTGAAGTGTCCTGTTAGCTGTGCCTGCAGGTTTCTTTCCTTTTCAGCTTTTTGGTAGGTGGCATTTCTCATGGCTGCAGGTCACATGAAGATTTCATGGTTTAACTTGCAGGAAGGTAGCCACCTCTCAGGTATACATCAGCAAATTTGAGTGTTCTGTGACATACAGGAAGGTCTCATACACTTTGTTTGGCCTTATATTCAGTAATACTCTAACTGTGCAGCACCTAACTCCCTGGAAATAGCAGATCTCTGTGTCTTAGGCATTAGAAAAGCAGGTTGCATTCACCTGACCAGTACAACCCCCAAAAGCAGATGATTAGTTTTTACATTTTACATGCTGCTGGTGGCCTGCTGTCCAGTAACGTTTAATTCAGAGCTGGTTCTCCAGCAAATTCTTGGCCTCTGTAGTGCCTAGATTAAATTTAGCGGACTCCTGCGCTTTTTTTAAAGCTGCAAGCTGCGTGCTATGGCAGAGAAAGGCACCTGGCAAGAGAAACTGGACCAAAGGTAATGCTTACTTGCCTGCTTGCCACCTCTCAAATTGAAGAGGTAATAGTAAAGGCGAGTAATCCATATCAGCAGTTAACAACTATGTTGTATATGAGTTCCTTTACTCATGTTCATTTCATTTTTGTCTACACTTTTTCTCACAAAGGCAATAGTGGCATAACAGTTACCCATCTGGACTTTGCCCTTGCGTTCATTCAGACTTCCTTTTCCTGGTTGCTGTCCTTCCTCATTTGTGTTTCCCAAATTATTTTTTCTGTCATGTATGGCTTCTGTTTCACAGAGGAATCAGGCTTCTCCTTCATGTTACAACATACATAAAATGTAAAATATTAGCATTACTGAGCTGTGTGCTTGAAGAGGCAGTGATCAGAGCAAGAATGTATGACTGTGTTCTGGTGTGTCGTGTCCTTAAGAGCATTCCGTGTTGCTAAGTGATGTGATTTGATATTCATTTTAAAATGTATGGTGCACGAGTGATTAAACACCTGTGATTTTATTTTTTTTCTTTCCATTTTAGTCAATTGAAGAAAACGAAGTGTATTTGCCTAATGATGAGCTCTGGATCTATGAAATGGATAGTGGGTTGTGGTAAGTTGCATTATATTAATATATGAAATTGATGTTTGTGTAGGTTATAGTTAGCTGCCATAAGCCTTCGGTTGTATGGGTTATTGGTCGTGTTCCTGGGAGTTTACACTGCAGGTATTTAATGTGAACTCTGAAAAACAGACATATGTGCTTCCAAATTACTCTAGGAAACACATTAATTGCTTAAGTGTAATTGTGGGGTTTGTTTTGTTTTGTTTTTTTTCCTTGAAAGAATGTTTGAAATGGCCACTTCAGTCTCTGTTGTTGGAATAGGTACGTTTTACTCATGCCTGCTTCTCCACGTATTAACTTTAATGATAGAGGACTATATAAACTAAATATTTGGTTTGATGACCTATTTACAATTACGTATATTTGTGTTATTACTTACAGCTGTGTTATGAGGGTATTTGTAAAAGTAATTCTTAACTAACCAAATCCTGCACATTACTTGCAATTTAATCCTTACATTTTGTATATATTGTGTTTATATATTGTGTACAGGGAGGGATAGTGCTTCTGTTGAAGGTTTTCCCCTGGAATCTATCGTAATTGCATTCAGTCTGTAGTTTTAATTTGGTTTCGTATGTGTTTCCTGCCAGCTGCTTTTATAGTGTCCCAACTGTTCATGTATTTCTTGCATTTCCACATGAAAAGCATCAATTTGAAGTGAAGGAAAAAGGGGATAAGGACTATATCAGGAAATTCCACACTTAGGTCAAATCACTGACTTTGAAAGCAGCATTTTGGATGCCTTCTGGTGAAATGGTTGGCTGACGTAACCTCATACTGTCTCTTGTTCCTCACCCCTTCACGTCCCTGTGTCAGTTGTACTGGTACAACTGTTTATATGGTCCCATAGGAAATTGGATCAGGAAAGCAATCCGAGTTATATTTAACTTTTCTTTTTTTCAGAGTTATTTTTAACATGGATCAGTTCTTCAGCTCATTCACTTACAGCACCTGCAGTTGTATGCGTACAGCTGGGTGCACAGCATGACACGGGAACAAGGAGGAATGAGGGAGCAAGAGCAGGAAGGGGAAGGGGGGTTTGATGGCAGAACAAAGATATTTGGGAGCAGTGCCCCAAACTGCTGCTGTCTAGCACATATTCACTGAGGTTACACATGCATTGTTCACGTCTGCTGATTAAGGACATAAGAAGCTTTTCCTTTTAAAGGAAACTGCTTCCAGTTCCTATAGGTTGGGATAAGGTCAAGCATCAGAACTCAGAGCTGCATGAATCCTCTTCTGCGAGGTCATCAGTGATAGGAACTAAAGGCATCTGGTCTGAGTGCAGATGTGTCAGAGATGAGTGGACTTGACTGGTCAGTAGACCTAGCAGAGAGAGGAAAAGCTGCAACCACATGGGAAACCATGTCTGAGGAGAGACACATAACGGAGATCACTGGCAAGGAGAAGGCTGATGGTGGCAGAAGAACAGAACATTCACTGATGAAATCAGGCATTTTGTATTGTGCTAAATACAATGCAGAATGTGATCTTAAAAGTGATTTATTGAGCAACCTAGTACCAGAATTAGTGAGGACTGCAGACCTTTATTTCTACTCCTGCCTCAGTTTTCCACTTCTGATATAAACAACAATACCATGTTCTAATTCAGGAGTTTTTGGAGATATCATAAATAGCATTTCCAATGTATTAATAACTGTAGGGTTTTTTTAGTCATAATAATAGCCTTTTAATTTGAGAAGCTTCATAAATGTACAGTTATGAAGCACAGTACTTACATGAAAGCACTTTTCAACCACCAGAACCTGACTTCATGTACCACCTATAGTTTCTACTGATTATGGGCAACGTACTGCTACTGTGTTTTTAGCTTGAAGTACAAAAATCAGTAATACCTGTGTTTTGAGTTTGTGAACTTTAGCATGTTTGGAAACAGCACTGTAAGACTTAATACTTCTGCTCAATTGCAGGACAATGCATTTAATGGAAGGAGAGTTACCCACCTCCATGTCAGGGAGCTGCGGAGCAAGCATTAATGGGAAGCTGTACATTTTTGGTGGATTTGATGATAAAGGATACAGTAACCGGGTATTGTATTCTGCATAACACGTTGTGTTGGAATGAACAGGAGTACTGACCTTACTGTTTTATCTGAAATGAGGAGAAATTGAAGGAAAATCTCTAGTTTTGCAGAAAAAGTGCTCTTTTAAACTTAAAAAAAAAAAAAAAAACTTCTGTGTTTTAATGTTCAATTCCTTTTCCATTTTTTTCTTTGAATTTTTGTTGAATCATAGCTTCAGAATGAGACTCAGTCTGTGAAACATTTTATTTATAAGAATTGCCAGTTGAATATATTGGCATATATTGAATATATTGGCAGTTGAAATTGATCTTATATATCACTCTCGTGGTGATTACCTTCCTCACGTGATCAACCAATAGGTAAAATTACAACATAACTACTGGTTTCACAGTAACCAAAGAGTGAAGCAGCTTTGCTGTCTTTTAGTGTAGAGAAAGTCAGAGTTCAGTGCAGGCTAGAAAATAACTGAGATGAAAACTGCCATCAGATCTTGGTATAGTTGTCCCTTCCCAAACACTGCTGATTTTGGTGTGGTACTCCATTTAGGTTAGGTAGAAGCATCCACAGTTATTAGAACTGAACAGAGAGCTGTTGCAGGCTTTTTACAAGGCTTCTTTTGACTTGAAGGAGCAGAATATTACTGTAGTGGTCTGACAGAGGGAAGGCAGGGAAATGTTCTAACTGCATTGTGTGATGAGTGGGACTCTTGCCATGTGTTGCTATGTGTTACAAACTTCAGACTGTTGTGGGATTTTTTTTTAAGGAAGTAGCATATTCTGGGGTGAAGGACATTGTTCTTTTTGTTAACTGGTTTGTGCCAGATTCTTCAACATCATTTCTACTGAAAATGTGATTTTGTTTTTCTTCTAAGCTGTATTATGTTAATTTGCGAACAAAAAATGGAACCTATAGGTGGAAAAAAATCACCAATTTTAAAGGTCAACCTCCTACACCACGAGACAAACTTTCCTGCTGGGTGTACAAGGACAGGTAACACCTTAACGATATTTAATGTATATTGATTGCAGAGAGGGAGTACTGTAACGTGAAGGGAACACAGACTGCTAATTCATGAAACTTAACTGAATCTTAGCTTGAGTTGCTGTGGGATTTTGTGTAACTTTCCTAACTTCATAGCAGAGTTTTCTAACATGTGAGCTCAGTTAATGGTAAGTGTAAACCTAGTTTAGGAGGGGGTTAGGAAATGCACTGAAAGTTTTTGGATTGCTTTGAGACTTCAGGTAAATCTATTACACTTGTATTTCTTCCAGAAGTTAAAAGAAATCAGTGTAGAAATGACACTGAACACATAATTGCATTATGTAGCTGTTAATTTATTTCCTGCAGTAGGGTATGTTTAGTATATTTTGAATATTTTAATAGCATGCAAGTACTAACAAGGACATTTCAGTGTCTGCATCATAAGATCCAGGTCAGCCTGGGTGTGTGTTGTATAATTACTGAGCACATTTAGGAAAAAAATGCTTAGCTAAAACACATTTTACATCACATGTTATAGTTATTATGGAAAATTGCTGGATGTTGTGGCATCTAGTCACACCTAAGTGACATGCCAGCTATTTGTGACAAAATTATTGTAAATGAGTAAGAAGGTGATGTACACTAAACATTATAAAATGTAAATGGTTCATCTCTTTCTGGACTCTACATCTAAAGAGGTTCCGATTAAGCTGTACAACGTCTCTCGGTGCTATATCTTGTTTTTGTGTTTCTAATTTAAGTACAAGATAAACAAAATCGTATCATAGAAGGGTTTGGGTTGGAAGGGGCCTTTAAGACCATCCAGTCCCAACCCCCTGCTGCAGGCAGGGACAGCTCCCTCTGGAGCAGGTTGCTCACAGCTCTATCCAGCCTGGCCTTGAGTGCTGCCAGGGAGGAGCATCCACAGCCTCTCTGGGCAACCTGTGCCAGTGTCTCCATGTATTTGAAGAATTTTTCATTAGCTATTAATGCAAGATCATTCAAAATGAAACGATACTCTGAATAAACTCAATCTGTATACTGAGATCACCTGTTTCAGGTGGCAGAGTGTGACCTGCATAACCTTTTTGTATTAATGAGAGCGTCTGGGCACAAGCTATGCACGTTTGTGAAAATACACCGTAGGATTTCACACGGTGTGAATTTTCAGATCTCGGTGTATTGCACAGTGCTTTCAGTTAACTGTTACTTTAGGAGTGTCAGTCTGGAATGACTTCACCATGCCATCATTTCCTAAAATGATTTCTCACAAGGTCACTAACAGCTATGCCAAAAATCCTCAAATCTTGAAGCTAAAGAAAACTTTATGAACCATTTCCTATGGATGGCCCTTTCGTGATGGGTGGGAGATTAGGCTGGGAGGTGTGTAAGGATACTTGTTGTGCAGTATGTTCAGCAGCATTTAGTTGGAAGGATCTCTTTTAAGTTGGAGAAAGACTTTGTGAGCTGAACTTTGGGAACATTAGTTGAAAAAAGAAGTGTATGGAAGGCTAAGAAATATTGCAGAAGCATGGGAATTTAAGTGGAAAAAGGGGAAGGGTTCTGGCAAATGCACAGGGATGTCATTATGAAACACAACTGTGATAAACTTGTGGATGGGGGAATACAGAGTAGGAACTTGGAGCTATCGTGAACCTCCCTCCTTGTATAGGTGGATTTTTGTCAGGCACAGAGGATAACAATGCCACTTTCAGACTGGAAAGGTTTGCTGTGTAATGAGGTGCAGCGTGAAATATTTTAAGTTGTATTATCAATAATACAGTAGGTAAAGCAAAATTTGAAACTGATCATTACAGCTTATTCGTTTGAATGCTCTTTAAAAACAGCTAACAACTTATTTCCTCTGTTGGCATTTTAGGCTAATATATTTTGGGGGCTATGGCTGTAGGAAGCACAACGAGCTGAGTGACTGCTTTGATGTCCACGATGCATTTTGGGTAAGGGATTTCCCGCAACTCAGAGCGATTTATCCTTTCAGATTGTCAAAGCATGACCTCTCATACTATGCTCACTAGGTGTGAAGGTCTGCTTGATTGTCTTTTGTGTGTGGAATCAGCACAAGTGTAAATTTTGAGTTTTCTGTGTAAAACCTCAGTTGTTGATGTTGGGGTCGAGTGTTCTGTGAATTTGAAGGACCCACTGCTGAGCTTGGTGTACAGCGAAACAAAACGCTGTGGAGGGAAAAACAAAGAGTGTTTTAAATCTGAAAACATATTTTAAACATGGAACTCCCGGAAAATGTTAGATTGTTTTGCTTCAAGTAGTAGCAGGAAATATTATAGCCCCACAAATGTAATGGACAAATACTCTGTTGTTTTTCTTAATTTCTTTACAAGGTAAGTGCCATGTGCTTTAAGGTGACTATAATGAGTTCCTACAGATGGCAGAAGGAAGGAGTCTGATGAAAGTGTTTATTCAAATGAATTAACAGATGTGCATTCAACAGAGTACAGACCCTTACTTCAAGTGCTAAATACCGACTTACAAGAAATGAATTATTTTGAGCAATATGTTGTAGAATTTGGCTGCTACAGTGGCTGATGTTGGAGCCCAGATCTCATTGTCAGAAGAACCATTATCCCTAACACTCCTGAATGCTACTGGTCTTTAACTGGAACTGAGTTTCTCTATCACTTTAAAAGCATTAGCATACTTGTCGTTTTCTTTTTTAATAAAACATTTTAGTTTATTTTCTGTTTTGATAGATCATTTCTAGGTCTGTACCGTTTAAAAGAGCACCAGGATTTGAAGATGAAGTAACATTCTTAATTTTTTAACTTCTCTTTTCAGGAAGGACAGATTTTCTGGGGATGGCACAATGATGTTCATGTTTTTGATACAAACACACAAACTTGGTCTCAACCCGCAATTAGAGTGAGTGTTTTTAAGTCTTGCTGTCTGAGATAATTGTGTTTTTACTGCATTTTGAGTAGTCACTGAGCTCTCAAATTTGCTGTCAGGACAAGTAATTTGAGTGTGCATAGTGTCTCACTGGTTTGTAACACTGAACAGGAGGACACTCGACAGATCTGAAATGTGGAAAATTCAAGGTTTGATCCCATGACTTTTTTTCCCTCCAGGACATTTTTAGATGGGTGGTGTTCTTTTTCTATAACGTTCTGAGACTAAAAATATGGTGAAGTTCAGAGACGTATTTGAAATATGTATAGGTTGGATGTTACAGTATTTTATATCTAAAATGTAGAGTTTTGTATTCAGGCTTTAAAACAAATAACGGAATATGGAAGGATAAGGCAGTGGGATACTCCCAGAAACCTTTATGTATCCCAGAGTGGTGCTGAGAATCAGTCAGAGCATGGAGCTATTTCAGTGGCCCCTCACACAGCACCCATGGGTCCTGCAGAATGGATTCTGCTGGCTGTTGGGGTGTCCTTGTAGTTCTTCCAGGGCTTTGGGTCCTTTTTTGGGTCCATTCCTTAGCTGGAGCATGACCATTAACCCATGCTGCGTCTCACCTAGCAAAGACTGTTTGGGACATAGCAAAGGTCTTTGGGCAGTGCGTGGTGTAAACCTATTAATGGTGCTAAGCTGGTGATAATGACACAGTTGATCTGTTTTGATACGAAGCTGTTTGGTTGATTGCAGCTGTGTATAATTAATCTGCAACATGGCTGAACTTTCACAGATAGCTGAGAGTTGACCCTATGAGAATTTGAGGTCTGACCATGGGCTTTCTTCCTCCCTTCTTTCCCCTCTCCTTTTTCATAAAGCTGATAGTCAGTGTGAATGATAGCATCAGTGGTCTTGAAGTTTAGGTTCTCTTGGTTCAACATTCAGCTCTCACAGACAAAAAAAAGGCAGAGACAGAACCTTACTGTATTGTTAGATTAGGCCTTCAGTCTTTATTTATGAAGTAAAAATGTTGATATAAGGGGGCTATATTTGCATTATTTGAGTGCTGGGTATATGCAGTTGCTGTATTTTCTCAAGGGCTAATACTGAAAAAGGTTTTAAATAAATACCTCATAGTCACACAGTCATGTTAGAACAAACAGACCAGACATTCTTCAGCAAGTACATTATTTTAATAGTCTTCCAAAGGAGCATATGTACTCCCGTATAATCCCAGTGTAATTCCCAGTAAATACTGATATTAAATACAATAGTATAGAGATTCATAAAATCTTGGTGTGTTTACAGAAGAACTCAGTAGAGGTGTGTGGCAATGAGGTCTGACACTGTTTCATTTTATTTACAGTAGGTTCCAAAATGAAATGCAAAAAAATGCAATTATTCTTTTAAAATAAAGGCTGTCTCTTTCCAACTTACACAGGGAGGATTTTTTTTACCATGTGGCTATTGAATGTTACATGAAAATCTAGAATCTGATCCCAAAGATCTCTAGGACCAGTTCCGGATAGTTTGCACCTGGGAAAAAGTAAAGCCTCGCAGGATATATCAACAATTCCTGATGTGTTATTTTAATTTTATGCTTAGGAAATAAAAAAAGAGAGTAATTGAATTTCACTTGAATAAATCATTGATAAATTAGACCAAGAGGGAATGCATTAAACATTAGCAACCGAAGGAACTTATTGAAAGCTGTGCTTCTCTACCTTCTGATGTCTGTGGAGTCTTGGACTTGCCTATAAATAAATTAAAACTGGAGGTCTGTCAGCACACTGATGGCTGTTGGCCTTACCTTTGCAGCCTTTGTTACTGACTTGCCTTTAGTCCTTGGCTGACACTTGCTGATGTTCTGATCAACACACATTGGTCTTTTCAGGGTGGAGATCCACCTCAGCCTCGAGCAGCCCATACATGTGCTGTACTGGGAAATAAAGGATACATCTTTGGAGGACGAGTACTGGTCAGTGTATAATTAAAACATCTTATTGGTGGTAATGTTACTTTTTTTTTGTAGAGTCTTTTCTTTGCTTGTTTTGAAGTTTTGTTTTATTAACAAATTATTTTTGCAGTAAAGTCCCAAGCATCCTTGGCCTAAGCAGTATGTTTACAAGGGGCGAATCCAGAATGCTTTCTTTCATTCCCTGTACCTTACAAAAAGAAGATTCTCTCTTTTTGTCTACAATATTAATGCTAAAGTATGAATTGGCCCAAAAAGGGAAAAACAGATTGACTGTGTGGTAAAGGTAAATGCTTATAAATCACCAGAAATGGCTGACCTGCTTGTAACGTCTGTAGGAGATGCTTCTTTGTGAGTAGAGAGAAAACAAGCCTGCTAACAGCTCAGATGTTCATAAAGGAGGGATGCTAGCATTCTGTGCTTGGTACAGCATTGGGGTTAATATGACAAATGAAATAATAGCAGGTAGGAATAGAACTAGGATTTTAGCTTGTGCTGTTTTTCTTTCCTGAAGTAAGGGGAACTATGTAAGAAAGGTAATTTCTTCCTAATTTTTACCTGCTGAGAAACTGAAGTTTATTATAGTTTGATACAGTATTTTATATTCACAATTGCAACGTGTGCTTCTGAAAGGTAGGAAATGCCAGATTTCAGTTGGCTTGATAATTTCAACTGTTTTTTTTTTTTTTTTTGCATATGAGTGTCTGAAATATGGTCATCTAGAAAAGCAGCATGTGGTTATAATCTGGACACAATGCTAACGTCTGCATATGTTGAAGCTGGTACAGGGAGCTGCAGCACGCTATTTGATAGCTCAGGCTGCTGCAGCCAGCAGTCATCTCAGTCCCATTAAGCCTCTCCTCTGCTCTCTGAATGCCAGTTTTGCAGTCTGTCTTTACCTTCAGCATGTTTTGTGTCCTTGATAAAGAATATGTGAAGAGCACTGTAGAGATTGCTGTTGACAGCTCTTTTCTGTGTATCCAATAGAGGCTCTTGACCACAAGAGTAAGGTTTGTATGTATTCCCTTGCTAGCTGATCTGAGACTGGTACCATTTAGTACACTGTCTTAAATTCATTGCCATCCAGGTAATCATCAAGGGCAGCGTAAGAGATATACGTGATATATTCTGCATATGAAGAGCAAGGCTACATTCTTGCTGTATAATCTTAACTCTTACATTTCTTACTTTCCTAGCTCTTTTTCACTTGAAAAAAAAAAAGTCACAGGTATCATCCCATGATTATTTGTCTGTACCTAACGAACTTCAAGCTACCACTGGGAAGTAGGGAGATAATAAACTCAATAAGGCATTTCATTTTTCTGGTATTGGTTAGAGGAAGCTTTCTCCTTGTACTCATTCTCTACAAGTATTCTCTGTAAGTATATAAGCCTGAGGCAGCAATCCAATGTAAAAAACACATACCTTTCTTATGTCTGCAAACAAAGGTGGCAGTCGGTAGTCTTAGCTTCACCCAGCACCTGAAAACTGTTGTGCAATTAGTTTTGCTATGGGGTGAAAAATGTACCAACTCTTTTTAGAACTGTTACAGAAGCATAGGTAAGAAAATATGTATCTCCCTATGAGCTGGAATTCATAAGAAATGTGAGAAAGAAATTCTGTGAGGCGAGGAAAAACACCTCCTCTTTAAAGTTGCTATGTACTCACTCTTCCATGTTTTTAAAAGAATTATTACAATTTTAGCCTTTTTTTCAGCTGTTACTGATTCACAGCCTTTGTGTTCAGCTAGAAGGTAAGACACTGTGCTTTCTGAAAAGTAGCAGTAAAGAAGCTTTTGAAAGCACTCTGCGTTCCTGTTTCCATAGTTTTACTATGTGAAAGGAGTGTACTGACTGTTGCTTGGAAGCGTCCTGCAGTGAACACACACACCAGCTTCGTCTCAGAAAGCTTTGATAACCTAATTCTCAAGGAATTGCACTTTTTTTTCCAAGCCATAAAAGTTGTGCTGTGATTTTTCATTCTTCTCAGGGAAAGTCTACGGTTCTGTTACAAAATGGCTTACTCCTGCTTGCTCACCAGGCACACAGATGAAGGCAGGTGGAAGATGGCCACAGAATCAAACATGCAGCCACTATGAATTGCCTCCTGCAACTGCAGGGAACGTTTTTACCTGAGTACCTTTTCAGGGCAAACAGGAAAGGAAGTAACCAAGACTGAGCATGCTGATTCTTACCTGTCTGCATTATGTTGCCTTGGATACAGCCTCACAATCTCTGGATTGTTGCTGGAGCCCCACCTCTGTCAGAACTGCTAACAGTAGCTTCCGGAGTTGTGGGTTTGGGCAAACATGATTTACAAACATGTAAGGAAGTAAATGAATAGTGGGAGAGACCAAAAATATATCTGGTCTTAATCAAATACTGCGTGGCAGGGTTAGCTACGGTAGGCTGTGAGCTCTGTGCTATACTCTTAATGTTTCTTTGCTGTATAAATCAGTCCTTGCTAACCACATCTGAACTGAACTGCCTCTCATTTAGCAAGCCTACAGATATGAGAGGGAAAGAAACCAAATGTGAAGAACTAAACCTGCAGCTCAGGACCTTATGGCCTTTCTGGACACTTCTGTGGCCTTCAAAGCCTTGCTCCCTCTGGCTTTCTCTCAGTCCCTGTGTGGTGTAGAGCTCTTCACACCAGAACAGGATAGCATTGTGCGTTGTGTCCAAGCTAGCCAGAGTTGCTGCACTATGCCCATTGCAATTGAACTGCTCTGTGACTCCAGCTTAGATTTTCATGCAGCCTCTGCTACCCACAAGTAAAATTATTAGTAAACTGGATCTCACCTGTGATTTCTGCACTGTGCTGTTGTGTAATTAGATGTGCCCTAAGAGAACGTGCCTTCTGGCTTCTGTTTAATCCTGTCTGTTTGACTTCAGGATTCAGAAATACAAGAAAGCTCCTGTCTGAAAGGTTTTTTCTCTCCCTCAAGTAGCATCTGCTTTCCTAATAACTATATGCTAAATTTCAGTGAAGCCACTTGGGAAGGACATGAGAGACAAATGAAATTTCAGAAAGCTGTGATTAATTTTGTAGGAGAGCAGTAATTGTAATTTCCACCTTAGCTATACCTTATTATCAATTCGTTTTCTATTCTAGAAATAAATGGAAGGAAGCTTACGGAGTGTAGGAAACATTCAGTGGGGCATGAGGAGTTCATGTAAGTCACGAAACAGGGAAGGAAAGCTAAAGACATCAGTAATTAACTGCATTTCCTGAGAAGAGTAACTCCTCCCCAGAGGATGAAGTCTTGCTTTTCTCTATAAATTAGGAGCAAATACAGGGTTGCTCTGCTCCTCCTTCTCCTTCCAGTTCACCATAATACAAATCTTCCCAGGGAAAAGGCTCTACAAGGAACCAGAAAGGGCCAGGAAGTGTCATGAGGCTTCTCCTATTCATCCTTCTGGGAGGAGAGGGCACCTTTTTCCAAAGTTGGAGCTAGAGCTGGTAAAAGAAGATGGTGATGATCAAAATCAATTGTACCAGGAATCATTTGAAAACAGGCTCAGAAGTGTTATATGGACTCTGTTCCTCCAGGTAAGACCCTGAAAATCAGAAATGGGAGAAAGTGGGATGGAAGGAAAGTTAGTTCAAGAGATGATGCAAGTCTGATGTTTTAAGTGGAAAGTTTTCGTGTAAAGATGGATGAAGTCGTAACACAGTCTGTTCTGCAGCTCTTCACACATCTGATGCCTTAATGTATGCATGCTTATATTTCTTTTTAACCTTTTTGTCACTGAAGATAAGAAGATACATTGGACTGCAGTCTTTTACAGAAGTTTGAGTCGCAGTAGCTGTTTGATTGTAAATCTGAGACTGGAGAGCTATACTGATTTCACTGTAACAGCAGTGATCAATAAGTATGTCACCCTTAATGCCTTTCATCATGCTAGAAAGCTAGTCCTGAGACAAGGCAGATCTTGGTTAATGTTTGCTGGGCTGCATATAAATGAATATGCCATAGATAAGTTAAGATGTCTGAGCCCTCGTGGCTCAAAGGGAAATGCAAACCCTCTTACAATGCTTAATGCTTCTGAGCCAATTAAGAATCGATGCAGGATTATGAGCTAAGTGATTAAATATAGCAGGTAGCAGTTATAAATACAGGAGAAACTGCAGGAAAACTTGGCACACCTGCCTGTGTGATAGCTGACTGTGAGCTTCACAGTTTCCCTAATAAGGGTTGAGTAGGAAGACATTTTCATTTATTAAGTCTGTGTTGAAGCACTGAATCTCAGACAGAATGTCCAACTGATGCTGTGTTTTGAATTCAAAATGATGTTGATGTAATTACTCATTTGTCAATCTGTTGAAACATTAGCATGTGAAGTTATTATACATTGATTTCCTAGGGACCGAGGAACTGAAAACCACTCCATCTTCTGCCTTTTTAAAGAGGAAAGTCAGCTCAGAGGTCTTGAACAGCATCTTCATGAAAGCTTTATTTGCAATATAACAGCACCTTTCTTTCTTCCCTTCCTTTAATCAGTGTCCTCTGTACTGAACTGTTATTCCAAGATGATTAAATATTTGCAATTCTGGAGGCCACAATGTTGTTTTTTTCCCCACCCAGTCCTCAAGTGTCTAACTGTGTCCGAGTACAGCAGAAGAATCTCAGTAATTGCATTTTGCTTTCTGCGTGTATGACGTGTTCCTCGTTTCCTTCAGAGCCACCTGAAGGAGCAGGAAGCTGAATAGACTTGTCATGGAAGACAGATCATTCCACTAGCTGTTAGTTGGACCAGATTTTGTTGTTACATTCACCTTCTTGTGGGGGTAAAGTTTCTCAGGCAGCGCACAAAAGCACTCGCATTCTGTTTTTCTTAAGCCTGTTGGCTTATCTGAAGACAAAGCTCTAGTTAACATCATCCTCTCCTGGACAGAAACAGGCTAGTACGTAAGTGATCAGAGGAGGCCACAGCTATCTTGAAAACCTTGCTGTTCCCTGAAAAATGCTGAGAGACCTTCCATAGCTTTGATGGACTGCTCTGGAAGTCTCTCAAACTCACTAACTGGCTGAGTTCTCAGCGATAAAACTACTCCTATTCTGACTTTAATGACAAGTCTAGTTTCTGCCTCAAAGGATCTGCAAGCTGGAGAAAGGCTTATTCTAATAGATCTATGGACTGCCTTAGGAGAAAAGAAATTGTAAGGTAAGGCAAGCTATGTTTCCCTACTTCTCAGATACTGTCTAGTGCTACTTAGAGGAATCGCAAATGTCAGTCGAGTGTATTGCAAGGCACTGAAAATACTGCTGCAGTCTCAAGCAGGGAGATTTTCTTACATTCTGGTCCCAGTCCCCCTCCTTTTATGTCTTCAAGGCAATTACTTCATTCTGAAACACAGGCGTGTGTGCATTCCCATTCTTCTTACTGATACATTTTATTTCTATGGCAAATGCTAAAGGATCGTGGAACCTTACTGTTGGCAGCGGTAACTTTCTGAAGGGGCTTGCCATCCAGAAAAGAGAAAAACAAACACGGATGTTTTTAACTTCCCGTGGGACGTCATGCACTGAGTACACCCTACGAGCACCCTATGAGAAATAAGTGAGCAGGCAGCCAGCAGGATGTGTAGTTACCATCAGAATGCAAATAAAAATCGGGAAGCCATGTGTAGAGTATTATCCCTTCTGCAACTGCCTCCTGCAAGTTCTGTGGATCAAAATCAAATATATTTCCAGGAATTGAATATCAACGTTAGTTCTTCGTTATTAAGTGATTATTTAAAACTGAAAGTGACTCCGTAGTCCCACTGCATTATTACCAATGGTACTCCTGACAGTTTATTTTCAGAAAGTTGCCTGGTGGACTTTTTTTTTTGCTTGTTATTGTCTGCGTGTTTGTTTTTTAGAATAAATGCTTCTCATCTGCCACACAGTGCAGAGTTGTTTTAAGGCACGTGGGTACAGGTTTCTTGAAAATACTTTATGTGAATGTTCTGTCCTAGGGTGGTATCACTGAAATACTTTACTTGTTGTTTACTTAATATAACATAACTGGGATTTTTTTTTTTCTCTCTCTCTTTTTTAATTTGTTTTAGCAAACGAGGATGAATGATTTGCACTGCCTGAATTTGGACACTTGGACCTGGTCTGGAAGGTAAGCTTCTCCCTCTAATGATTCAGGTTGAACGTAGCAAATTGAAACACACAGTTGAACAGTTCCAGTGTTGATTCTGTAGCTTTTCCAAGAGGGGAATGGGAGTTTGGGGACTCTTACAACAGCTGTTACACTGTGATTTCCATTTAATTTAATTTGCTAGGGGTTATTACACTTGTTCTGTTCTGCAGCAAATCATTGTTAACGCTATTTCAAGCACAGCATGTAGTGATTTAACATCCTGATTCCAAGAAGGGTACGTTTATCCATATGGAATTTTAGTTTTGATGTCCTGATACTGTTTTTGCACGTACCTGTATTTGGCTCTCTGTGGTCTAGGTTGAGGAAAGGTGATTTTTTTCCATCTCAAGCATCTAAAACTTTAATTAGGTAAAATAAATGACCTACGTATTTCCCTTTTAAACTAAATGAGGTATAAGCATGCATTTTTAAATGCTAATACTTTCTATACTACTTATGTAGAGTCAGTGGTTGTATTGTTAGCTGACAGACAAACCAGGAAGACAAACAGGGGATAAGCACTCTTCTGTTCCTACTTGCAAGGTAACCTAATGGTAATCCCAAAAAAGACCATAAACTGCAACTTTATGTAAATACTGATGCTGCTCCAGAGCTTTGTATACTTCATGCACCTATGGTGGACATCTCTATTCACCTGTGCCTTGCTGATCCAATCCTGTTCCTCTACCCTCTGAAACGAGAGCAAAACCAGGGTGTAGACACAGTCCTCCATCCTTTCCTGCTTACTGCTGATGGGCAGCAGGACAAGAAAGTCTCAGAGCGACCTTTCAGAAAAGCATCTCTTTGGAGACTTCTTTAATCAGTGCTCAAGATTAAATGAACATTTAATTGACCATTTTCTTTGTTGGTTGTTTTCAAACAACCAATGTTTTGCCTAGATTATACTACTATCACTCTTAGAGTGTGAATTTTGCCTCTGGGTGGATTGATTATTCCAGTTTTTGGATATAATTGCTTACTGATTTTTGATAGTCAAACAGCAACTGCTTGTGCAATGTACTTTTTTATTGCTTTAAAAAAGGAAAGCTGTGACAGTCGAGTGACAAGTCAGCTAGAGGGACTTCAAGCCCTGAAGGAAAGGTGCCATAGTTGTAGTTCTAAGTCCAAGTTGGCCATATTAAACTTCCTTTCCATTTCACTTGGTGGTGAAAGCTAATTGCCAAGTTTTCAAGACTTTTCTGTTCTTGGCCTCAGGACAACAGAAGGATTTTACATACAAGTGCACACGTATTCTCAGACTGAGGATGGCAATACTAAATGCAGCCATTCCTTTAAACTTAATTGAGTATTGGAACAAGTTTATGTCTATGTTGTGATCCAAAAGTAGCACAGAGGACTGACCAGATTTAGTATAGTCTGATAAATTCAAATTGAGGACACTGCTGCAGAGTCTTTGCAGAGTGTCTGACCCGTGCATATTTATTCGTATCTAGAAGGGTAGCTAATCAAAGGCTAGTCTTACAGGAAGCCTCTGCTCCTTCTTTGGTGTCTGATCTTACAGAAGCCTGAAAAATATAGTTCAGACTATCACAAGTGGAAGAATTTAAATTAGCCACGATCATCTGCAAATCAGGGAAAAAAAAAGGTACTAGCCTAATGTGAGAGAATGTTCTCTTCAGATAATTATAGCTACAAATATATTATCTATTGTGGTACGATCATCTCATATTACCAGTCTACCTGTCAGTGTGCACAATGGCTCTAAAATATATTTAATCTCCTAATTATAAGAGGAGAAAAAAATCACTGCGTCTTTCAGGGACTATCAAAATAGTATTCACATTTTAACTCCCATTTCACAAGCTGTCTTTGCACAGGCCACTTGGAAAATTAACTCTGGATCAATACATCCATTCACAGAGTCATTAACAGTAGTTTTTGTAGCATTTTTGGGCATTTGTAGGGAACGTCTCCAATCTAAGGAATGTGGTCCCAGAAGTTCCACCATTTTCCACAATGCAGAATAAGACAGAGCAGATAAACTGAGTGGCTTTTTTTTTTTCCTCTTCTGTTTTTTAACCAATGAAGTTACGTATTAAGAGTGTGAAATAAACCAAATCACCCCATATCCTTTGAGCACCAGCAGTCGTTACGAATAGTTCTAATTGGGCAGTCTGTCTCCAGGTGAAAACTGTCTCAAAAGCCCAGTGGGGAAATTCCTTCAGACTTTCTTGCCATCAGTGTGAATACCTTCTGCTCTAGGTGCTTCTTGCAATTACCCTTTCCTTTCTTAACACTATGGCTTCATATTCCTCTGCTCTAATGACAAAAATTGGGCAAGCTGCAACCTTTCTGATCTTGATGAGAGTGTTACCTAAGTCATTCTGCAGCCACAGAGAGATTGCTTTTTGACTGCCCACGTGAGTTAAATGAGGGGGAAGCATTTAATACAGATTAAAAGGTTTGGCTGTCTGAATGCTGCAGGTGTTTGAACTTGTACTGTAAAGTACAGATCTCCCAGCGAGGAGGAGTTGGTTTGAGCAGTCCAACATTCACTTGTTGAATATCCTCTCTGAAAAATTCCAGATATAATGGTGATTTTCTTTAAAGCCTTGTTGGCTTGTCATTAACTGATACGCTGTCATGATCCGTCGTACACTTCTTCCACCAGGCTGTTCTACCAACTAGTCATACCAGGTTTTCTTTTTTATTTATCTCTGTACAAGTTTCTAAAGGAATTGCATCATATTAATTAACTAATCCAGGAATATATTCCAGCACGGGACTGCAATAATAGTACTCTTATTTTGCCATAGTATTCACTGTTGACCTTTGAAAATACTGCTGCATTACTCAGATACAGCTTTGACTTGCCACTGTTACCAACCAGCACAAGTGGGCTGGCTCAGAGCTGAGGACTGACCTCTCCTGGAGTTAACTGTCTGTACAGAAAAGGCTGAGGAAATGTTGCCACCACCTCTCGGGTCTTCCTCAAACCTCCTGAAATTCCTTCCAAATCTTGACTGCTGTGCAGAAGGAAAAATGATAAACATGAGAAACTGCACAGGTTACTTTTTAAACAGACTGTTGTTGAAGTCAAGGCCTTTAAACAAATGCCTTTACAATTGGAAATAGTGACTTTCAGAGGTAAAACATTTCTTCTTCATGAGTAACTTAGTTTGTACTGTCTCCTACCACTAGCACTGTATGGTACCAGGATCCCACTTTCATGCAATTCTGAATATATCCAATGTTGAAACCATCTGATAGTGGTGGAGCAGGGAGAGACCTCTGCTGCTTCTCAGAACTTCACCTCCCCTGAGCTTCACCAGCCTGTTACCCAAACCTTTCAGTAGTATGATATTTCTATTACTGTGATAATTTATCAGTGGCATGGAAGATTCAAAAGCCACTACTTATCTGTATTTGGAACATATTTTTCTAAACAACAGAGCTTGTTGTGTCTCAGCACAGTCTGCCTCCTTTGCAGATTTTAGTAGTATCTTATACAAGAGTTGTGCGAAGCAGGCACTTAAATAAACGTTGTCAACTTGGCTCCAACTTCAGTGCCAGATTTAGTAGGACAGTTTTGCAGTCTCTGTTTAATTAGCTATGATTCTTCAGTCTTTGCTTCCAGATGGAGAAGTGCTCAACAGTCAGCAGCAGTGAGATTGCTCTGACTGCAGGTGCCTGCACTGCTCGCCCTAGGCTTCCTCTGTGCTCAGTTAGAGAAGTAGGTGCTTCTTGGGCATGAGACAGCTGCTGCCAAGGTAGACATCTGAAAAAAGTCACAAGTTGTGCTCGTCAAGATGCTGTTTTTCTTCATTGATTATAAAGGAAATATAGATTGTTGTCTCTGTATGCTGTGTTGACAGTATTGAGCACACATCTGTGTAAATTACATTAACCCCTCTTCAGCAAAGTAGTAAAAAGGAAAAGTAACTGGTTCCTGGAAATACAATCTGTGTGGACTGCTGCAATGCCCCCTCTTTTGCACTGTGGGCAGTCCAGCTAAGAGTCTGACCCTGCCACAGAGCTGACTGGGGTTTGTAGCTGCTTTTTTTTTGTTGTCTTTATAAAATGAGGGCATAGAGAGTACGTGGTAGCCCAGGTTGTGTGTGTCTAAGTTTAGGTACATTTACAATAGAAGTTCCTTTTTGCTTTGATCAAGATATTACGTGGTCTGATGCCCTCTGGAGGTCCATAGCTTTCTCTGCTGACTGTTGGAATCCACATGAGGCAGCAATGCCAAAGTGCTTAGACTGAGGCTGTGTGAATTCAGGCCACCTGCTGTATGTAATCCCTAATGTTCAGTGTCTTTCTCCAGATTCTCATCTCAAGCATATGTAACTGTGCAGCTAATATGAAACACCTAGATAAAATCTGGAAGGAGGTTGTTTTTGTAATGCGACCAGCATTTTAGAATAATAAACCTGCCTCTGTTTTGTACTTAAAATTTTCACTTTTTACTCTTTTTTTATTTTTTTTTCCTCAAAGTTTGAGCTGCCCACCATTATGTGAAAAGCCACAGTGGTGGAAGAGATACAGTACCCCTTGGATAAGATGTAAAGCCACAGTCCTTGCACTATTTAAAGATTGTAATTCCATAGGATCCAGTTTTAAATACCTACATGTGCAGGTTATTTGAATATATTGTCCTTCCTTTGCTGTCCTGAGTGCTTTCAGTTGTTTGTTAATTAGTGGCTTCAGCCATATTAAGAAAACAAACAAAATAACACTTTCTGCTTTTCTCCTCTCCTCTGATATTTATGTAACTGTTCAGAGGACAGTCGCCACAAAGAAGGTACTCACTTAGATTTGAACACTGCTCTTCTTGAGGGTAAACTCAGATTGCTGAAGTGCAGCTTCTTCACTGGGAAAATACCCAAGCTTGTCCTAAGACAGACTGAATTAACTACTCAATTTCCTGTCAGGTTCGTTTTCATTTTGAAAAATTGCTTTTTGTTTGTTTGTTTCTTCAAGAATTAATATCAGTGGAGAGAAACCGAAGGATCGATCATGGCACACCCTTACTCCAATAGGAGATGACAGACTCTTTCTTTTTGGTGGACTGAGTTCTGATAATGTTCCTTTAAGTAAGTAATTTCAAGGTTATAATTTGATTGTGTACTTCAGTACTAACTAAATACACAGTGACGTTTATTGTCTTTCTCAAACTACAGTTAAATCTTGTTAACTACAGTTAAATCTGTGCACATATCTATATCACATATCTATACGTGATAACATCTGATAATAAATCCTTCACTGAACTGTCCCATGACCTAGAACAACAAAAGTTTCACACATTCAGGTATGAGCAGGGGGTAACTTTTGATCTCAGTATGAATTGCAGTAAGAATATATAATAATTTGTACGTTTCTGGATGAATCACAACTACTAAACATTAAATAGGAAGAAAGGTGGTCTCCATATTCACAGAATCACAGCATTGTAGGGGTTGGAAGGGACCTCCAGAGATCATGGAGTCCAACCCCCTGCCAAAGCAGCTCCCAGCCCAGGTTGCACAGGTAGGTGTCCAGGCGGGTCCAGAGAAGGAGACCCCACCACCTCTGTGCAGCTCCAGTGCTCCGTCACTGCACTGTGAAGAAGATCCCACACACAGTTGTGTTTCCTTTCTAGAAAGAGCAAAATTTCCAGAAAAGGCAATCTTTTTATGACAGAATAAGAAAATAGCTTTGAGTGTCACAGACGTATTCCATTGGGAGGGGATGCTTTTCAAAAGGATGTTGACCTGCTTTCATAGGAATGTCAACCTGCTTCTTCAGTATATCAACAAGAAAAGAAAAAAGCAGTTTATTTTAATTCCAGATTTCAGTGCAGCGTGCTATTGTAAGTGAATGGTTAGTTCAAATTACAGAGATTGAAACAGTGCTAGTTCATGCAGTAATGATATTTTTGTTATCTTAATGTACCATCCTCCTGGAACACAGAGCTTTTTGTATAAAGGAACGGGAAGGTAATATTTTGTCCCAAGAAAAGCTAATAATAGATGTTCTTATTTACAGGTGATGGTTGGATTCACAGCATTACAACGAATGGATGGAAACAGCTTACTCATCTGCCTAAGAGTAGGCCTAGGTATACCAAAATACATAAGGGTTGCTGAAATCTAGTAGTTTCAAATTAAGGAGTTCTGAATTACTCAACAGGATTTTTAAACTACATTGTACAAGAATATTTTACAAACATTTCACAAAAATGAATGCGATGTGATTGAATAGCTTGCACTACTTCCTTATGCCAGATAGGGCACTGCTTTGTGTTTGTTACAGTTGAATTATGATGCTCACTTGCATTAAAATATTTATGCTCATCAGCCTTCTTATAACAAGAAAATTTATATCTTTTAGCTTTCGAGGAGTATCATAACCAAGGAGAAAATCAAAAAAGCCTGGCTCTAGGGCTGTGTGTGGCTATCCTGTCTCTTCTAGCCATTGTTCCCCTTTCCTCTCAAGTTTAAGACTACTGGAAAAGATTACTTCTGACTATTTTATCCTATTCTAGGTTATTTTAAAACATAACAGTGTTAGACCAAGTTTTTTGCTTTCTTATATTTAAAAATATCTCAAGCCTAAATAAACTCATACCTTCATGGAATATATTCTATCTTTTTACAGTCAGTGAAGTGGTATGTGAAAACTGATGACTGCCTTAAGTGACTAAGCACGTGGTCAGCAGTGAAGGAACACGTTGGTCTTCCTGTTCTTTACATGGACGGTCTCCTTAAAGTTAATTGCTGAAGTGCACTGCCTCCCCTTGTGAAATTAAGTTCTAGGTTTTGGTGCATCATAAAAAGGGACTGGGAAGGAGCAGGATGTATATTTCCTAGAAGCAGCGGGCCAGAGACCTGCAGCTCAGCCTTTACTGGGCAGTTAAGCTGGAATAACACTGGTGCTAAATGTGGAGTTGGCACTTGACTCTTGAGTCCCAAGGCGCATACGTGCAACTCAAGAGCAGATCCCACGCTGGGCTGCAAAGGTTCCCACTCAGTTGGCTGTGCTGGCAGAGAGCCTGCTGAGTAAGCCACCTGGCTTGCTGTGGAAGCACCAAACAAGGGCAACAGAGCCTGACACTGCTGGGTTTGCTGAGGAGCAGAGCATTCTCCTGAGAGAATGGAGCCATGAGGTCCCATCTGGTGACAGTCTGAGAGTTCCCTCCACTTCAAATGTGTCTTGTTATTCTCTGTTGCCTTAAGATTTTGGTGTACAACTTGGTAGGACCCTTCAATGATTTAAGTCCTTAATGAAATAAATGACAGTGCACCCCCATTTTCTTTAAAGGAAGATATTTCAATCGCATTTTTCAACAAGTCTTAGAAACGGATAAAAGAAGCCTCACCAAAAGCCTGTTTATACATTGAACGAGTTGCTCACATCACTGCCTTTAACAGCAGGGCTTAAAATGTTTTAGCATTAATAATTATATATGTACTTAGGTTATATATTTCTCTTACAAAACACATGCATTAGTGGATTTTCCTGGTGCTTCTGCAAAATTGTTTCTCTCATAGAATTATTTTAAGAAAATCCCTTTAGTTTCATCCAGTCCTCTTTTTCTGATAAATTGTCTCCTGATTCTGTATTGGTAGAAAACAGTATATTTCCTTCTGTCCATAAATTGTGCTTTAGAAGATGTTTTGCATGCCAGGTTAATTAACAAATCGTATGTTTAATTTACAAATTCCTAGTGCTTGCATTACTGCGTGATTCTGCTATTCTAGTTAGAAGAGCTATGTTAAAGGTTACGTGAATCCAGCTTCTGTGTAATTTAAATAACGTGCTTTATTAGAATGTTTAGGTGCTAAGTTAGAGCAGCTGTGAGAGGACATAAACTCTGTCAGTCTGTAGAAAAACGCGGCAGATTGCAAGATAGGATGGCAGCAAGGTGTGTTCGGTGAGCAAGTCCAGGCCAGAGTTTCCCTAAGGCAGATAAGGCACAGACAGATCTATCCACAAGTATGAGGAAGAGAAAAGGTGGGACATGGTTTAGCCGAAGGTGAATAATTGTTGAAACGAATGGAGTAAGATCGTGAGAATGTGTTCTTTTGCACAAAAGTTGGGGTTGGATGTGTTATTGGGGTTAAATAAATGTAAAGGGCTAGAGCTCTGTGGCGATAATCATCCTGTGATGGTTACTTCAGTGGTGATACACCAGTAGAAAAATAAGAGATTCTGATCTGCTAGCTAGCAGTAAAAAGTAAATCTGGCAAGGTGCAGCTACTGAAGTAGCAGAGTCATCGTTATGGCAAGATTATATAAGTCAGCTTCTGTTTTGGTTCTGTTCTTGCTGTTGTTTCTTATCCCATCTGCTTTTATGTGTACAGCACAAATTCCTTGTGGATGTGGTGTAAGTGACGCACAGAAAATGAACCCCACGAGTCGTTGGGGTTAGCATAAAAGTGGCACGAGATACTCTGTGCTGTGCTCTCATCCTGGTGTTCAGGGATGAGTCGGTACTGAAAACCCCTTAAAGCAAATTCAGTGACAGTCGTGGATTAAAGCAGAGCAGGGTGAAGGCTGTTTGGGGATGAGCTCGCTTTCTAAAATTTTTCCACTGCAACTTTTTGTTGAGCCACTGATATGTAAGACAAAGTGCACATAATACAGATAAGTTGAGAAGTGACAGAAATGCATTGGTCTGTATGAAATTGATTGTTCACCAAAACTCTCCTGGGAAGGACAGTCACATTGCTCTCTCCTTTTACACTGTTAAATAACTGAATAATGATGTAATATTCTAAGGGATCGGTTTAGTCTTGACAACCCTTTCAATAATGTCTGTTGTTGTTTTAAGAAGTGGGGCTGTGTTGCAGCACTCTGCATGTACATCTGCCTCTCTTTCCCGTATGTTTGGAATGTGTTGACCCATTTAAGTAATATCTGACAAAGCAGAAACCTCAGAGGTGCTTTGCAGAGGATTACTCTGTGCAGACAAATGGTTGAAAAGAGGATAACTCGTAACGGGCTTCACTCCTGTGGGCTCAGTGCTTACCACCAAAGGAAGTCTTTGTTGAGACACAGATTGATAGAGAACCAGCTTAATTGTTTCTCACCTCACCGTGCGAGGTGTAAAATTAATTACTTAACGTTGTGAAGCTCTTCTGGATAAGTGGTGTGAGAAGAATGGGACTTTGAGGCTCTCTGTGCACACGTAGTGCAGTCACGGGATTGAACAGAGGTGACCTCTCCATTTTAACAAGAATGAACTTAGATCCTCCTCACAGAAGAGCTGTGAAAAGAGCACTGAATATGAGGAGTGGTGGAAAGTATGTGAGGTAGTTCATGTGCAGATTATTGCCTTCCTGAAGCCCTTAAAAACATTTGTTTTGCTGATAACACACAGCTGCTGGTTGTTATTCGGTCACTAATACTGTTTACAATGTCATTTCTAGACTGTGGCATACAGCCTGCCTTGGGAAAGAAGGAGAGGTGATGGTGTTTGGTGGAAGCAAAGATGACTTGCACTTCATGGACACGGTCAGTAAACTGAGCAGTGAAATCCCAGCACTGTAATTAATACAGCTGCAATACAATGAATACAGTCTCTGATAAGGGGTTCAGTCATAGTAAATGCTGTTGTGAGGATGTGATGTCAGGTGTTGCTGGAAGGTTGTTTAGAAAGGGTTTTTCTTGCCTTTGGCTCGTAAAACACTCTGCTATTCAGACTCTGTCTGCATAGTTATTCAGATATCTGTAATTTAAGGCTCTGGATGTGGCACTCAGTGTTTCACTGATCCGGAAAGCAGCAGTGTTTCTGAGAAAAGCTGTTTGCCGTTTTCACGCTTCTTTTTCTCTCTCTTGGTCAGGGTCACTGCAGCGACCTGCTGATATTTCAGACACAACCTTACTCACTTCTCAGGTGAGCTGAGGCTGCGGGCACTGCGGGTACCGGCACTGTTTTTACACAAAGGTCCTAACGTTAAATCTGAAGCACGTGTACCGGACATCACGATGAGCTTTCGCTCAGTGCCACTCTTCTGACCCTAAAAGCTCCTTTCTTTTCCGCCCCTTCTCCAGGCTGTGTCTTGACTGCATCGGTAAGAACGCGGCCCTGCTGAAAAATCAAATCCCTTGCTTGCCATCCAAACTTCTGCAGCAGGTGCTGAAAAAAATCACCTTCTGGGCTGCAGTGAGCCACCGGCAGGAGAAGAAAGCGGAGACGGAGCGGCAGTGCCAGCTGAACACCACATGAGCAGCAGCACCGCAGCACCCATCCCTTGGCAGCGTCCGGCAGAGCCTTTTGTTAGTGAACCTTACTGATGCTACAGAACAGCAGTATGTTAAGCTGAGTTTCTGAGTGAAGTTTGAGAGCAAGGAAACCCTTTTTACGGAAAGCGTTTGTTTTCGGCGTCATAGGAAATTGAGAGCGTTTAATTTGTACGTCTTGTTAACTCCCACTGTTGTGGTCTTCATGAGGCAGTCCGTGCTGCTCGTCCTCGTTGAAGGTAACACGCCTGAAGAGGTTTTCAGTTGACCAAAACGTGGCTTAAGTCACAAACCACAGCCTTACGGTGCCGGCCCTTCTGAAACGTGGCTGTAACGCTGCCCTGGGGACATTGGCTCACTGAGACCACCACATGGCAGCGGCAGAGCCCGCCGAGCCGCTGTGTGACATGGCGCCGGGCACAGCGCGGGGAGGGAGCGGTGTCACACGGCTGAGTCCGGTGTAAAGTTTCTATTTCGTTGCCGTTGGAAAAAATATATATATTTATTGTTTCAAGAGCGGACGTAGTACTCGCTATTTTCCTGTGTCGGAGACTCAGTTAGCAGGAGCGCGGTCGTTAAAGTTGTATAGAGAGTTGAAGAGCGACGCTCCCGCGTCACCGCCCCGCGCCACAACGTTCCCCGCGCGCTCCCGCCCCACAGCGGGCGGAGCCGCGCATGCGCGGCGCGGCCGGAAGCGCGGCCCCGGCGGTTGTTGTCGCTGCGCGGGGCCCCGCTGAGGTGAGCGGAGCGGGGCGGGGGGAGGGGGCGCGGTGGGGCCGTGAGGCCGCCCCGCCTCAGCCCCGCGGTGTAACGCGGAGAGGGGCTCCGCGCCGTTCTGCTGGCTGAGCAGCGCGCGGGGGGAGGAGGCTTAGCTGTGCGGGCCCGAAGCCGTTCCCTGAGCTCGAGTCCTGAGCTTTTGTCCTTCTATCCGACCCGGCGCTCCCGTGACGCAGCCTGGGGCCGTCAGCTCTCTGCCCGTTAGCGGTAGCAGAGCCCGGCTGCCCCGCACCGCCGCCTCCTCTCAGGGCTTCGGGGCAGTGCCGCTTCCCTCAGCCCCGCGCGCTTCTGCCGCTCTTCTGAAGCCTCATCGAGCGACAGGAAGGCTTTTTTTCCCCTCCGAAACGACGCTGTGAGAGGCGTCAGCGCGCGGTTTGTCAGCTTTTCTTTTCTCCCTCCGGTTCTTTACCCTGCTGCTTTTCGAACCTCTTAACGCCGCGCAGCGCCGGAGCAAAATGGCCGACGATAACGAAGAGCTGCAGGCGGACGAGGAGCTCCCGGCCCCGGCTGAGGACGGCTTGGAGCAGCTGGAGAACGACAGCCCCGCCGAGCGCAGCGGGCACGTGGCCGTCACTGACGGGCGCTGCATGTACGTCTGGGGAGGATACAAGGTATGCTGTGCTCTGTGCTGCCCTGCAGCACGGCTGATTCAGAAGGTGGATGGTAGCTCGGGACGAAGCTTCGGTGTACTGCCAACCCTGGAGGTGCCCCCTGAGCTGAGGGGCAGCCAGCCCATGGCAGGGGCGGGGATGGGGGGCTGTGTGGTCCCATCCAACCCTGTTGGTCCTGTGGTTATTCTGCCGGTCTCGTGGGGGTGAGGGAGTTATCCTGGCTACACTGTGTAGTGTGTGAACGTGAGGTTTAGCTTGCCTGTATCCCTGCCTGCAGCCATGCGTGGTCCCCAGCAGAAATGGTCGTGAGTGCGGAGTGTCCTGTGCAGGAGGGAGGTGTGGGAGCGCAGCGGGCAGGCACTGCTCCTGCTGTTTCTGCAGGCTCAGTCTGAGGGATTGCAAGCGTTCAGAGCAGCCCGGCATTCAGGAGTCCTTTGTCTTTTCTGATCTGTTCTGCAGAACGCCCAAGTTAGGGGATTTTATGACTTCTATCTGCCCAGAGATGAAATATGGATCTACAACATGGAGACTGGAAGATGGTACAGTAAATAATGCTTTTTGCTTTATGGAATAAGTCTTAAATTGGGACAGGGATTACACTGGGAGTCTGTGGACGCGTGGAAAACTCCCCGACTTTTTGTATTCTCACCTGTCCTTCTGTTCTGTACACGTGTACAATTTCTGTGGGGTTTTTTTTTCTGTATGAAAAAGAAATTTGCCCAGGAGTGAGTGAGGTGAAGTGGGAGGGAGAGCTCGGTGGTACAGATTTCCACTCCAGACGGAATCGCTGCTGTTTGTTTTGCTTGGATATGACTTTTTTAATCCGTGCTTGTAGGAAGAAGAGCAAAACAGAGGGAGATGTCCCACCCTCCATGTCTGGAAGCTGTGCTGTGTGTGTGGACAGAGTGGTGTACCTGTTTGGAGGGCACCACGCCCGTGGCAACACAAACAAGGTCAGTCATTTACTGAACCCTTTCTCACAACTGAGTTCCTCACTGTTACCTTTCTGCAGAGAGGTGGGCTTTTCAGTTAATTGAAATCAATCCACAGCGAGGAACGCGTCTCCTTAGCAAATCACAGAAGCGTTTTCTTCTCATTCACTGGGTAGATGGGAATCCATGTGGGAGCTGGAATGCTCATGGTGGGATGCTGAACGTGGATCCAGGTGCTGCGTGCCTTCTGCAGCGTGATGTTTTCACCGGTTTCATAGCTTCAGCAATCGTTACTGTAACATCAGTCAGACTTAAGCCTTCAGCTGGCTGTTTGGGTAAAAGAAATCTTTTTATTTTCTACAGTTCTACATGTTAAATTCCAGATCCACGGACAGAGTGCTGCAGTGGGTCAGAGTGGAGTGTCAGGGGGTGCCCCCTTCATCAAAGGACAAACTTGGCGTCTGGGTTTACAAGAACAAGTAAGGCTCCAGCAGCAAAGCACAGCTGTCCTCGTGTGTGTGTGTGTGTGTGTGCTCCTCATCACTCCCAGCCTTATTGGTGTTGTGTCTTTTGGTTTGAGCACGAGCTGCAGCACAGATGTGCTTCGGGGAGGTGCTGGCTTTGTTCCTCAGCCTTTTAAACCTGCCCTGTCCTTCAGGGGTTGCTGAATGAAAAACCCTGTTTGGATAGGTGTGAGCCACAGCATATCCATGTGAGTCACAATCCAAAGTGGGCTCTTTCCAGGCGCAGTGCCTGCTCCCTGTGCTGTTCTGAAGACTGCATGCTTCTGTCTGTGTCCTTCTTGCTGAGTGCAGCTGGAATTATTCCGGGTGGTCAGATCTGGGGGAGCAGCTCGTGTGTCTCTGATGATTGGAGAGCAGGAAGCCGTTTTAATATAAAAAAAGAAATGAGCGTGGCCTTTTCAGTAATGCACATCTTTAATTCTGCCTGGTTTGTGCTGGGGAGTGCAAGGGCTGCTGGGCTCAAGGCTGCTGCTCAGGGTGCCTGGCTTCCAGAGCAGGGCCTCATAGTGCTCTGCCTGCTGTTGGTGGTGCTTTACTTAACAGAATCTCACCAGGGCAGCACAGCCGTGTCCCCTCTGGCGACCCACGCCGCGTGCTTTCCCTTGGCTCACCGGGCTGCGTGTGAATCTTTGGGGATTGGGGAAAATGAGCAGCACGCTTGGGGAGGGCAGAGGCAGGAAGCTTCAGGACACCATAGCTCTGTGTGAGGCCCCAGCAGGGAAGGCTGGAGCTCGGGGACCTGGCAGCTTTGCTTCTGGAACAGCAACAAAGCTCGGTGACCTGGGGACTGGGAAACACCTCCAGAGGGATTTGGTGTGGGTGTGCTGGGGTCGGTTGGGCACAAAGCAGAGCCCTGCACGTGGGAAATGTGCTCTGCTGATGGACTGGGAATAACGAAGTCAAAGGTGCTTCCCTGACCTCAGCCTGAGCCCGACCTTTACAGAGCTTTACTTTGTAGTGAGGAATGGGATCACGTTTCTGACCCTTCTCGTTGCGTGTTTTGTTTCAGGCTGATCTTTTTTGGAGGCTACGGTTATTTTCCTGAAGAAAAACAACGAGGGACTTTTGAATTTGATGAAACCTCTTTCTGGGTAAGTAAACCTTTCCCACCTTGAAGTTGTTTCTGCCGACAGCTCGTATATTTCATTAGTGCTTATTAAAACTTGCTTCTCCATCAATACTTTTAAAGAATTCAGGTCTTCCCAGAGGGTGGAACGACCACGTGCATGTTCTGGACACTGAAACGTTTACCTGGAGCCAGCCTATAACTACGGTAATTACTGTTCTTACCTCAGGTAACGTTCAGCTCTCCAGAAATGTGTGCCATGTCTTCTTCAGCAGCCTGTGAAATCAGACGTGGCTGCCGGGCCTGACTTCACTGCTGTAATTTGAGTTAGAACGGCCCCACTCCGGGTGCCCAGCACTATCTGGGAACAGGCGAGTGGGGCGAGGCTGCCACAGAACCAGAAGTTAACTTTGAGGCAGGGAACTCCTTGCTCAGACTCGTGAGGATTTGCTTTGTCGTGATACGTGTGCGTCTCAGAAGTTTCACGGTGGCTCAAGAGCAATCCTGTGTGACGTTTGTGATGCCGTGGCCTTGTTTGCAGGCATTCTGTGCCCAGCTGAACCCTCTTCTAAAAGCAGAGTTTGTACCTCAGAGTGTAAGACAGGAAAAAATAAGAAGTATTCCACTTCTTAAGGAGTGTTTAGGTCATCCACCCAGCAGAAACAGCACAGTTCTGCCCACACAGGGACTTCCCACTCCCTGCTCCTCCGTGCCCTTAGGTCTGGCCGTAGCTCAGCCCGTCTCCTTGGCAGCTTTTGGCTCTGGCTGCCTCGCTGAGCTGCGGGGCCTTCTGTAGGAGTGCCCTTTTCTCACTGCTGTTCATGTATCCAACATTCCCTTCTGATCTCGCGTTTCCTTCCCCCAGGGTAAAACTCCATCCCCCCGAGCGGCTCACGCGTGTGCTACAGTGGGGAACAGAGGCTTCGTGTTCGGGGGCAGATACAGAGTAAGTCACGGCCCCGCTGAGCGCTGCGCTCCCAAACCCGCACGCAGCGCTCCAACCACGCTCTGCTTCGTTGTAGGAGTCCCGAATGAACGACCTTTACTACCTGAACTTGGACACGTGGGAGTGGAATGAAATGTAGGTACTGACCCTCTGCCCTGAGCAGAGAGGAGCTGTGCCGTGGCGCCTCGGTGGTTAACGGTGCTTCCGTTGAACGCAGCATGGCTCAAGGTGTGTGCCCCGTCGGCCGCTCCTGGCACTCTCTGACACCCATTTCCTCTGATCACCTCTTTCTCTTTGGAGGATTCACCACTGACAAGCAGCCGTTGAGTAAGTGGTTCCAACGGGAGTTTTGTTTACGTGTTCAGAGCAGCAGAGAGCTGGAAGAACCCTGCTGGGATTTGGTGTTTGCTTGCTTTCAGGTGATGCTTGGATTTATTGTATCAGCAAGAACGAGTGGGTACAGTTCGAGCACAACTACTCTGAAAAGCCCAGGTACGGTGTATGCTTTCTTGGAAATGTAGCAGAGGAAAAAAAAGAGTGAGACAGATTTGGGACTCGATGTGTTGGCTGAAGGGGCCCTGAGCTGACTGCAGCCCCTGGCGTGCCACAAACACGCTCTGTTCTCAGCGTCCCCGCTCAGCGTGTCTCTGAGTCAACCAGAGGTGACAACCAGCAGTTTTAAAAGCATTAAGCCCGTGGCTGTGCACGCATAAACACCCGTGTCATGGCTGTGACCCATCGTGGCTGGGAGCAGGTTGTGGCACCCAGCTGGGGTGAGGAGGCTCTGCTTTTCGAGGCATGCTGCTCCCCACGAGAGGCACAGGCTGTGTTCCTGCAGCCTTTTGTCTCAAGGGGCACACGGTCTGCTTGCACAGGCTGTATTTTCATTGCAGCCATCCTCCAGGAGCGTCCATTCCACGTGTGCCTGTACCTGCAGGCAGCACAGCCCAGCATTTCCAGTCCGAGAGTCATCCTCCTCCAGCAACATCCAGTTGTGTCAGTCAGCACTGCAGCACAGTGCTGGGAAGGCTGTGTGTGTGTGTGTGTGTGTGTGTGTGTGTGCGCTATCTTGAAATGGCTTTCTGGGTGCAGTGGTGATGCTGCCTTCTGTTTGCAGGCTGTGGCACACTGCTTGTGCGAGCGAAGAGGGAGAGGTGATCGTCTTCGGGGGCTGTGCCAACAACCTGCTCGCCCATTCTAAAGCCGTGAGTTTATCCCGGGCTTTGCTTTCCTCCCTGCCCTGCCCTGCCAGCAGGAGCTGCAGCAGAGCATCAGCGCTGTGGTGCAGGGCTGGCGGGCACATTAAACCTCAAAGGGGAAACGTGCTGCTGTTTTAGAAGAGGTCATTACTACTGAAACAGACGTGGCTGTGCCCCTCACAGCTGTGTTTCCCTTGGAGCTCTCCTCTCCTGCTTTAGCTTTGCCCACTGCTTCTCACCAGGTGTGCTCAGCGGGCTCCTCCCAAAGAGGTTTCTTCACACGTGGCTCAGAGAGGGTTTCTTTAGCTGGGACTGGGGAGTATTATGGTCTGTGAAGTCCTCACGTGGCTGGAAGGTGACTGGGAGCGAGCACAGCTGCACGCTTTAACGTAAGAACCAGTGGGTGTCAGGTGGAACCAGCAAGTGGCAAACAGGAGTGTGCAACGCAGACGTGGCATCCTTAGAGACAGTGACTGCTCAGCCTCGTGCAGTCCCTGGGCGCAGAGGCTCTCACGTGCAGGTCCCTGCAGAGCTGGGAGCTCTGTTCCCTTTCTGAGCTGGGTGCTGGCTGGGCAGGGCGGGCCGTGGGCAGTGCTCCACGTGTGGTTCTCGGTGCTGGCTGCAGACACCGCAGGGTTTGGGGAGCAGTTCTGAGTCCAGCTCACGTGCTGGGCTCCTGCAGCCCTGTGCTGTGTGCCCTCCTCGCCAGGGCCCCTCTGAGCTGGCGGGATGCTGCTCTCATGATGGCATCCACACAAACTGCTTCTCTCTCTCTCTCCCTCCCACGTGCAGGCTCACAGCAATGAAATACTCGTGTTTTCTCTACAACCACGATCTCTTGTAAGGTAAGCGAGCGAGACTTGGGCAGTAAGCTCTCGTGTCCCCTTCTAAAGCAACTGGTGCAGGCCGAGTGCCAATCTGAAACGCCTGAAAACATTTCTTAGAACCAAAACATCAGCAGCTGAGTGTGGGGGCAGGGGGAGACTCCCTTCAGGAGCAGGCGTGGGGCAGCAGATGGCTGCAGGCCCGAGCTGTGCACTCAGCTCAGCTAACAGCAGCCGTGTGCTCCTCTCCCCCAGGCTGTGCCTCGAAGCAGTCATTTGCTTTAAGGAGATGTTGGCCAGCTCCTGGAACTGCCTCCCCAAGCATTTGCTGCACAGCGTCAATCAGAGGTTCGGAAGCAACAACACCTCGGGCTCCTGAGCCCTCCGTGCTGACAGCTCCGAGTGCTGCATGGAGTCCAAGGTGTAACAATTCATGTACCACGCGTGGCAGACGTGAAACCTTAGAGATGAAATAGCTGTCCTGTAGGTAGTTGCTTCCTGCCTTGAAGTTGCATGTGAATGGCCTAGAGAAAACCTATTTTTGTGTAAAGATGTTTGCAATAAATGTATTTAACGCGAGTGGAGGTGGATGCTGTGCTTCAGCCAAACCTACGTGTGGGTTTGTCCACCGGGAAGTACTTGGGAGGGCCAACCCTGAGCAAAATGAGGTGTGGATGTGACTCTATGGAGTCCCGGGTGAGTGTGGGACACACAGAGGTGCAGGGAGGAGGAGCACTGCTGTGATGGGTGAGTCAGTTGAGGTCAGAGCAATGGGAACTGAAAGTTGTCCGTGAGCCGAGCTGCTAAACTGTTGTAAACCTTCAGCTGCTAAAGCACCACGACTCTCTGCTTTGGTTTATCCATCTTTTATGTTGTGAAACTTCACCTGTGAACCTTAGGTAGCAGATATTCTGCCCTGAGCCCGGTGTCAGCTGGCAGGAACAGCCCCAGGGAGCTGAGCCTGGGGGCAGGGCAGCAGCTGACAGCGGGGGCACAGAGCAGGCTGTGCTGCTGTGGGGAGCGGGGTACATCTTGTTCAGTGAAAACCAGTCAATAAACAGTGAACCAACTCCTGCACTGTCATTTGTGCACTCGTTTCTTTTACAAGCTGGGGCTGCGCACTCGGACTCACCCTGCTCTCCTCTCACGTAAAGTACTGCACTGAGGCATTCCTGCCAGCAGCTCAGGTGGAAACAACACCTGGCGTTGTGCTGCAGGGAATCGGTGCTCACCTCAGCCCAGAGAAGCATGGGGAAAGCATTAGAGAGCACACAGCTTGACAGCACGGGGCTGAGCAGGCCAGCAGTTTACTTGCATGTTTTGATGCCGCTGTCAGGGTCCGTCTGCGCTGTGATGCAGGAACTGGTCCGCAGCTGCTTGCCCCCAGGGAGGCAGGCAGGGCAGGGCCCCTCTCAGCCACAGTTCGGTGGTGCAGCTCCCAGTACACATTCACTTCTTCTTCCTGTTCAGCAGATTCGGTGCAGACACTTTCACTTTACCAGGAATATTTCTCGATAAGTCGGTGTCCTACAGAACAGCAGAGACGTATCAGGACGAAGGGAAACGCATCTCCAAGCATCCCCCTGCCCAGACAGCTCTGCGCCTCCGTGTGCTTTCCCCACGCAGGCAGTGGGAGCAGGAACGGCCTCCCAGAGCCTGAGGGGTTCGAGCAGACGGTGCTTTTTGTCAGACAGCAGAACCCTACAGCCCAGTGCTGCTGGTGAGGCTCACGTTCTACGAATCCCTCCCTCCCTGAGCAGTCAGCGTGCCCCAGCAGCGCTGAGGAGCACAGCACGGTGCTGAGAGCAGTGAGGTGCTTGCTGTGTGAGGGGTTCACCCCTCACGTGGCACCGGAGGACCATTTTTTCTGCTGCTCTTATGCGTGAGGGAAACTCAGTGCAGACCCCGCGCACCTTCACGCTGCGGAAGAGGTCCTTCTCTCTTGCAGAAGCTTCTTTGGATTGCATGAAGTTGTGCAAGGCGATCTTCGCAGCTGTAAAAAACACGGGAGAGATTGGAAAATGGAAACGTGCTCCGGCTGAGCGTTCAGCTGCTCCAGCACAATACCTTTTCCTTTCTTCTGGGTGCCTGGAGTGAGCTTGACTTTGTACCTGGCAGAACAAAAAACACGTTTTGCCCATCAGTCCCGGGGCAGACTGCCCCCACACCTCAACCCGCAGCAAGGGCTGCAACTCACTTGTAGTTGGTCATGGCCGTGTAGGGCGCGCAGATGGGCACGGCAAAGAGCAGGATGTCCTCGGCGTGCGGCTGCCCCGTCAGCGAGTCCAGCAGGGCCGTGCCATCCTGCAGGGGGAAGGAGGCACGCTGTGACCCCCAGCAACCACCCCACGGCGTGGGGAGCTGAAGGGTGTCCCCCCTTCCCCGCTCCTGCTCCGTGCTCCCCTCAGTGCCCATCAGTCCCCGATTGCTAACTGATCGCTGAAGTCACAGCACTCCAAGGACGGACTTCAGTTTTCAGTGACCCAAATGAGACTCCCAAATGCAGTCACAGCTTCACAGGGTCACCAAAAGCTCCCTCCTACAGCTGGCCTTTTATTAAAGGATTTAAAGAAGCCAGCTTGTTACCAGCCTTGGGCAACACCCACAGCCTCTGATGATATATACAGTGTATATATACACGCTGCTTCACAGCGTTCTGCGTTTTTAAATGTAAATAAACTTCCAAATCAAACTGCACTGCAGCAGCCCGTGTCACCCTGCACAGGGGAACGTGGCATGAGATGAGCAGTGTAAGAAGACAGCTGGGTTCAAACAGCCTCGAGCACAGAGGGGGCAGAACCAAACCATCCAGAACCTCCACGCCAGCCCCAACCTGCTGAGAGCCACCTCTGTGCCCCTGACACAGCTGCAGCACGGCCCAGCTGCTCTCAGGGGGACTAAACCATTCTCCTCAGCACATTTTGGAGTTTCAAAGGTGAGAGCATTTACCTCTGCTCCGGGCTGATCCTGGTCTTGCTCATCCTGTAAACACAGAAAAGGAGACGGAGCTGAAATGAGCACGTACCTGCTTGCTGATCCCCAAGCCCACAGAGAAAATCAATTCTTTCATCAGCAGTACACAAGAAGTCAAATTGTTTTACCAAAGAGCATTTTCACACAGGTGGGGGGAAGGCTATTTCTTTCCAAGCTCCTAATTAGCTTGGCACACGCCAAACTGGGAGGAGAGAGAGGGGCTGTGATTCAGAGATATCGACTCACGACGTCAGAGCTGGAGAGCTCTGTTACACTTCAGCTGCACCGAGTGGGAGGCACTGACTTAACTGGATCCTCAGCAGCCTCAAGCCCTCATCCTGGCTGTGCTGGGAACACAGCACACACCTGGATTGCTGCAGGGTCCTTTTGCTGCTGCTGGAAACCCAAGGGATCCTGGAGACATGGTGTAAGGCATCCTCACCTCCACCAGCACCCCAAAACCAGCTCAGCCCCCCGGGCACTACACAGCACCAGGAGCCCACAGCAGTGGGTGAGAAGAAACAGATGCGTGGACAGGAGAGAAGCCAGCACACTGCTCACCTTCTCATCCTGCTGCTCCTCCAGGGCCGGGTCCTCTGACTCATGCAGCAGGACTCCTCCCGGCAGCATCTCCTTGCCCCCACCAGCACTGCGATGCACGGCCTTGGATTTCTGCTGTTGCTTCTTGGCCGTCTCTTCTTTCGTCTTCCCCTTTTTCCCCTTCTTCCCTTTCTCCTCTTTGTTTGACCCTGCAGACTGGGGTTGCACATAAGAGGCAGTCAGAGCCAGCGACCTCAGCATTTTGGGGAGGCAGAGCTGCCTTCACTCACCCCCAGCAGCTTCATGATGAGCTCCCGGTCCTCCTCATCCTGGTCCTTGTACTTCTCCTTCATCTTCTTGATTTTACTCTAGAGGAGAAAGCACACCAACAGCTTTAGGATCTGACAAAGAACTAAATGCTGTGCCCACACACACACGCCCGTTAGGTCTCCCAAGCCTCTCTGAGAGCAGCTCCCCAGTAACCAAGGGACTGTGATCAGTGCTCAGTGCTCTCAGACGAGCACCATCCTCCCCAAACCACCGAGAGCTCCACCAGGAGTCCGAAACTATGGGGCACCACGGACATCCCAGGGAAACCCCGAATTTCTCCACGTGTGGGGCACGAGCCCACGTTCCACACGGTAATGGCTCAGCTCACAGGTAAAGCTGCTCACCTTCTGGCCCCGCTTGATGGGCTGAGGGGCTGGCACACCCTTACTGGCGTTGGGAGCAGGGGGACGCTGCGTCTCCGTGTCTTTCTGCCTCTCTTCAGGGGGATCCAAGTTCTCAGAGTCATTTTGCTGCTTCTTTTTCTTCATTTCTCTAAGGAAAGCAATCACAGTGCCTCTTGCTGCGACAGGGGAGGCTGCTGCTCTCCTGTCAGCACTACCACTCTGCTTCCGCACCCACTGGAAATAACCCCTCCTCAATAAAACCTCAAACCCAATGGGTGCACAAAGAACTCTGCTGCTGGAACCCAAACCCGTGAGTGATCACCTCCCGGGATGCTGGCTGGCCAGTGACATCTGACACAGCTGCATTCACGGGGCTCCTGTCAACCAGCCCAAATCCAGACGGAGAGGATTTCTAGGCTTCCTGACAAAGAATGCACTGACCCCCACATTCCCTTCTCCAATCCCACTCACACCGCTCCCTGGAGAAGGAATGAGGAGGAGTAAAGAATTCTCCTCCCTCCCAAACACAGAGATGCTCTCACCTCCTCTCCTTGGCAGACAGATGCCTTCGCCCCTGGGACGACTTGCTGTCACCCTAAAAAGAGAAACACAGTTAGAGCACGCCATGTCCAAAAGCAGGTGACACTGATTTCTGCCCTAAAGCCAAGCTGGGACCTCACCAAGTTGGGCTCCTCCTCTTTGGGGATGGTTTTCTGCAGGGATCTGTCGGGAGATGGAAACACAGCTCGTCACTGGATGAAGAGCAACTGAACCCTGCATGTACACACACACACACACAACGTGAGCTGGCCTGGTTACAGTGTGCCCAGCTTCCTACTTCAGAAATTTACCTTGGGTGAAGAGAAAAGGGCAGCAGAAAAAAGGGATTTGGTTTACAAAGCAAACCGTCAGATCTCTGCCAGAGTGTCTCAAGCACACACAGCCACACAGGCAACGAGGGTGCACAGGAATGAGAACAAAGTGAACGCTCTGATGCACAGCAGCCCACATTGGCCATGGTATTCCCTGCAAGAGCTGCCTGCTTCCACCCCTCAGTCACTCTGCTTCACACCCTGAGGAGTTCCACTTGCAGAGACATCAGGGAGATGAGCTCATCTCACAGCCACGTGCAAGCAGCAGCTCAGCACCAGCCTGGCAGAGCAGAAGCACAACCAGTGACTCAGTTTCCTGGGTCTGAGAAAAGTGGGGCAGCCATCTCCTGAGGAGCAAAATCAGCACTTGGGTGACTGCGGAATGCATGGGCCAACAGAGACCATAACAAAGTGTCCAAAGAGCCAGATAACCCTCAGTGGGGAATGGGCAGCTGTGTGTGTGTACTTCAGGAGGGGGAGGGCAAAGCCAGAGCTCTGTAAGGAAGGAGCAGGGAATGGTACACAGCATGGCAGCACTACCACAGCACCCTGCACCCTGACACCTGCATGCTGAGCACCACCAAGTGATGGCAGCTCACCACAGCCCTGCTCCTGGCAGCATTAGCAGTATGGAGAAGCTCAGGAGGTGATCAGTGCAGCTGCTGCTTCGCTTACCTCTGGGACTGAAGATGCGACAGGTCGATCGTTGTATCTGGGTAGTTCACCTCTTCCTCTTTCACTTGGCTCTTTGGCTCTGGAGATTCCACTTCGGATTCTCCATCTTCCTCTTCAGAGACACCCTCTGGCACAGGAGGTGTGTTTGCTCTGCCCTGGTCGAGCTCAGCACTGTTCTCAGATGTGGCTTCCACGTCTTCCGGAGCTTCGTGACACTCTGCCTTGTCCTCCTCACTGCTGCTGTCTCCTCCTTCTGGGGCACACAGGTGAGGAAAACACAGCCCACGTTAGGAATGGCAGAGTGAGCCCAACAGATGCCTCTGTCAGCAGCGTACTCCGTACCTAACAGCTCCACTTCTTCTGACACCAGCTCACTGGCACTGCTGGACACCGTTTCCAGATCCTCGTCCTGTACTTTGATCTTCCTTTCTTCTCGGTGTCTCCAGACACAGCTTTCATCCACCTAACAAGAAGAAGCACATGTTCAAAGAAGAAAGAAAGGTAATTGGGAATATACTGACACTAGAAAATAACTTTCCAACAGCTTAAACAAAGGCCAAAAGGCAGAAAGAGCCGCACTGAAAAAGCAGTACCTTAAACAAGAAGCTAAAGCCCATCATCAGATAAGAAGGTGGAAGAAAATTCTTCTTCCCTGAAAAACACAAATGGAGTCTCAGGTGGAGGTTTAAGAGCTGTGTTAGGATGGTGTATTTTTTAAATTCATTTTCACCAGAAGCTTTAGGCTACCAAAAGTTACACCAGGGCTTGTTCTAGCTCTTGGATGAGAGCAGAAGAGGAGAAACGCAAAGCAGTTCAGATAATAATCTTCTGCCCAGGGCCCCAGCAGGCAGATGCTGCCCAGTACGTGGTCTAAATTGCTCAGAACAGACTGTGAGAAGAGCAGGCTGCCACAGCAAGGGGGCAGCTCAGGGCACTGCCCTGCCATTGCAGCACAGCACCTCCAGGTGAAAGGCTGCCCCATCCCAAGCAGTGCTGGGACCACGACAGGGGTCCTGGGCAGCCTGACCTGGGGGGAGATGGCTCTGCACACAGCTGCAGGAGCTTCATGGTCCCTTCCAGCCCTGACCACGCTGTGACTGTGAAAACGCTCCACAACAGAACTGCACTGTGGCTTTGTGCCTCACCTCGGATCATGAAGCTTCCAGTGGTGAGATATTCCCCCGTGGGTGCAGTTTTAGAAACCTAGAAATACATGAAGTATGTACGTCACAGGAGACCAGCACTGTGTAACGAGAGCACCACAGCAATGTTCTAGCAAGACACGTTTTTAACTTTTGGGAACAGCTCTCTGTAAGAACTCCACATCCAAGGGTTCTTCTGTCCTTTGTAGGACACCTCCCTCAGGCACGCTCCCATTCAGCCACACGATGCTGGCACTGTGTCTGAGAGGCCCTGGTGAGGACCTGAGCTAGGCAGGCAGTAGGAACACAGAAGACTCTGCAACCTTCAGCTGACTGTATTCTCTCTACACTCACAGCTGAGCTGTCAGAATGGACCTTATCCATTTGTGAAAGAGCCTATGCAATCATCTCAGACATCTGTAAGTGGGCTCAAAGATACTGAAGAAAGCTGTGCATAAACTCTTGCTGTGTCCACTCCATAGAAATCAGGATTAGAAACGTGTGGGAGTTTGTTAGGAGAGAGGTGAACATCACATATCAAGACAGGTCCTAGTTTTAAAAGTCTATGTTTAGATACTGGCAACAGCCAGGATTATTTCACTAACAGCAAACTGTGTCTGACCTGGGGGATGGCTTTAAACTAAAAGAGGGGAAGTTTCACTTAGATGTTAGGAAGAAATTATTTACTCGGGGGATGGTGAAGCACTGACACAGGCTGCCCAGAGAAGCTGTGGATTCCCCATCCGTGAAGGCCTTCCAGGTCAGGTTGGACAGGGCTCTGGGCAGCCTGATCTCACAGCAAAGAAGTTGGAACGACATGATTTTTAAGGTCCCTTCCAACCCAAGCCATTCTGTGATTTGAGTTACTTGGAAATGCACTGGGACCATAGTTAGTACACAAGCTAGAAGCCCAAGTGAAAAAAAAAAAAAAGGCTCTTTTTAAAAGAAATTTTAGAAATAAGTGTTGCCCCTTCAGTAGGAAGAAGACAAGCTTGCAATATTTCCCCTGTCATGCTGACATCACACCAGAGGTTCACCTCCCCAGCCCTACCCTAAGTACAAGAACAAGGAACACTGCCCCATCCCTCAGCTCCCAGACAGAGCCACTCCAGCCCCACAGCAGCTCCTGCAGGTGCTCTACCTGTGAAGTTTGTGCATAAATGTCCTCACCTGGTTGTGGGAGACCCACCAAGCACTGGTGACAACACGGGCATCCCAGGCAGCGCTGTAGCACAAGGCCATCGTGCCTGCCTCTGTCAGGGTCCGTGGAGGAATCGGTTCACCTACACCAGGAACACCCAATACATCAGTGACTGTAACAGATGTCATCCCCCAGATGTGGTACTGCACACACGTGCTACTGCTCCTTCCTCAGCTCAGCTCTGCTGCTCACAGGGTACATGAACAAGCACTCCGACATGCAACACAGCGCCCTGAGGCTTCAACAAGCCCCAAATCAGCCCCAAACGAAGTACCTGTTGGGTTCTTGATCACACAGCTCGTGGCTCCGTGGAGGTCAGCATGTACATATATGTCCCCTGGAAAAGAAAGGACTTGGGTCAGTTATGCACGGGGTAACCACAGAGAGCCACACCGTGTCGTTCTTGGACAGCAGGAGAAAAAGAAACAGATATATTTTTCTGAATGAACTTAATGACTCACCTGGTTTAAGATAACGCTTCACAATCAGCTCATTCTGCTGCTGATCTCTTCCAGCAATAACGAGGTAATTCTCAGAGCTAATGAACCACAGGAACTTCTCAAACCTGTCAAATTACACCAAAACACCGCGTGAGAAACACCTGCAAGTGACAGAACGTCACAGGGACACTCAGTGTACCGACGTCAGAGAATATTCACCTCAGAATCTGTAATGTATAAAAAGACAGCACAATCAGTTTCATACTGACTGTATGGGGTTGGACTCGATGATCTCTTGAGGTCCCTTCCAACCCCTATGATTCTGTGATACCCATCCATGTGCCTGGGGCACACAGACAAGGCATGACACACACACAGCATTACTGCCAACAATATTCTGAGATGAAGTACTGTTACCAAAAAGCCCAGCCACCTCCTGTTTCTTCTCCACGATTTAGTTATTGAACTATAAAACCCTTTGTGCACTCGTTAACATCAACTGCCACTCCCTCACAGAGACTGAGCAGCCAAAAAGCAACACTGAAGTTCTCTGGCTTTCCTAAGCCCATCTTCCTAGCTGTGCTAAAGAACTCAATCCATGTCCACGGAGAAGAACTTTCCCACACAAAGGCACCACCAGGATCAGGGCAGAAGCTCAGATGAGCAGCTGTAAAGAGGCTGAGTGCAAACCACAGTGCTCACAGACTGTACCCAGCTCCACTTCTGAGCTGGCGAAGTCAGACTGACACAAGGGTTTGAAGTTTGTGCATGACCCCAACACACCAGAGAATAACAAGAAAACTGTACTTGCCAATAGACCTTCCTCGCTTTCTGAATGGTGGTAACTGTCTGAACTTCCTTCAGTGTCTGCTTCGTCTTCTTCTCAGCTGATTTGAATGCCTATTTAGATTGAAAAAAACAAACCACGATCCCAATCTGCCAGAACTGGAATCACAAAGCTGCTCACTGGGCAGCAGGAAAAGCAATAGGAGACTTCTCAGAACTTTTTTGACAGTGCAGGCTCCACACAGTGCTAGCAGCAAGGCCACGTTCCCTTTGAGCACAAGACAGTCTAAAATCATCACACCTGTCCACCCTGCTCCTGGTTAGGAGCTGCTGGAGCACAAGGATTCCCACTGACTTCCCACCGCTGCCTCTGGAATTACAGCTCTGTCAGCACCTCCAGGCACCTGTCACTGTGATTCGGGTCACTTTGAGAGCTTAACCAACCCTGGCTGGTTGTCCTCACCTTCCATGTTTCACCAGAACTGCCTCAACTAAGGCAGGCTCATCCACATGTCAGTGACAGAGACCTGGCATTCAAATGCCTTTTAAAAACAACGAACAATACCTTTTCTGCAGCTTCCACTGTCTTCTGTGTTTTCTTAGCTGCGTGCCTCTTGTGATCATAGTACCTGCAAAAGACAAGTTTGCTTATGCTTGAAATCCCAGTGGCTTTAGAATGCATTTCTCCTGAACCTTTTCTTCTGAACATTCAATTTGGAGGCTGTATTCTTCAGCCCAGAGCATTGGACTGCCTTACCTGAGAAAAGCAGCCAAACGAAGGGACTTCCCTTCTCAGAGTGACAGAGTGCTTGCACTGCTGCACAATGAGAAGGAGCTGTGTTCTGCCACTGCCCAGAACTGCACCCAACATCACAGCAACACCACAGCTACAGAATACCCGCTGTGCAGCTGTGACACACTGCTTCTTGACCAGGACAATGCACACCCCACACCTCAAGCCATCAACCCACTGCAATTTCTAACATTTCTTCTCAGAAGGATACAGACAGAGCCCTTCCTATGCATCACCACCTACACCTGCAGACGTACAGAAACTTGTACCAACGTGCACTGAACCGCACTTTTTGGCGTTGGCGTACGCAGACAAGCTGAGGTCAACGTCAACCAACGACGGTTTGTTCTTCTGAGGTTTCTTCAGCTGCTTGGTTTTGTTCTTTTTCTTTTTTCCCTTGGGCTCCTCCGTTTCTTCTTTCTCCAGATCTGCATCCTCCCCCTCCTCTTCCTCTTCAGATAACACATACGGGTTCCTGAAAAACACGATATTACGTGATTAAGATGAGAGAACTCTTTATTTGTTAATCTCAGTGCAATTGCATTCTTACTTCTTTCATGAAGTCTGGAAACAGATTGAAGAACCCTTAAGCCACTCTCAGTGTGCAGCCAGAGGAAGGCCCCAGGATGCCTTGTAAGTGGAGCAGGACACACAGCCATGCTATCAACCCAGAGAAAAATCTAATAAAGTTTAGAAAGAACAGTTCTTCAACAGTTCTCTGGCTTAAAACTTCAAAACCAAACAGATCACAGAATTAGAACAGTGGTATCCCACCACGGCTGAGGCTGAAAGGGACCTCTGGAGGTTATGTGGTCCAAACCCTCTGCTCAAGCAGGGCCTGAGCTGTCTGATCCACAGCTTTCAAACAGGCACCCCGAGCAAACATCAGCTGGGATCTGTATCTGCTCCTCATTGCTGCATTCAGTCCAGCTCAATGCAGCCACGCTACGACTGCGTGGCAGAAAGCAGTACAGAAGCACAAAGGTTTTCTTCATAAATGGAAGTACGTCTCCACAGCCCTCTGGATGCAGGCGTGATTCAACACGTGTGGGACTGATCAGCAAAGCAATTACTGCGTGCTACTAAAACAGGGGACAGGGATTGATGCAAACACAGAGCTCACTCCCAAATGCAGGTTTACTCTATGTACTAACATTTCTGAAAATGAGATAACCAAAAATTCACCAATGAACTTTGCCACATTATAGCTCCCATGCAAAAGTTCTAGCTATTAAAAATAAATCATCACTTCTTTTACTCTTTTTCTTTTTTAAAGCACCGTGATACAGCTCAAACCTGTGTAAAATGATTCCCAGTAGTGTCTCACCACCAGGACTTCTACCAGAACCTGCATCAGGAGCTGCAATGCTGAACCATCAGGCTCTCATCCAGCCTTCGGTGAGGAAAGAAGCAAAGTCTGACAGGAATTTCCGACCAAAGTAATTAGCAGAACACACACTGCAATTCACAAGCTAAAAAGACACTTGTCTCCTGTGAAGCTCACATCATGCAGTCCTCTGGTGACCTGCCACGCACTCACCTCAGCAGCATCGTGATATGGTTTGTCTGTAGCTTTAATTCTTTGATTGCATTCGCAACGGGGTCTCCCTGTGCCTGAGCCTCCTTAACAATTGCTCCGATCTCTGTCCAGTCTATCTGGTTGGCCAAGGCACTGCGCACCACCTGGATGGCTCGGTTGACGATCTCCAAGTTCATCTCTATAAGTTCTCCTTTTATCTTATCCACTTCCTTAAGGCAAAAAAGAGAGATTCACACCCACTGAAGCTAAACACAGACTCAGCAATATTTTTAAATTAACAGAAGTAATTCATACTGAGACAAAACCCATGAATGGCACGGAAGCAATCACATGATGGCCAACCTGATTCGTGCCAGCAGAGCTGCACAAGTAAAGTTTAGCAAGGGAAGTACGAAGCATTGGTTGGAGAGCAGAGGCACACTGGGCAGGTCAAGGCTCCCTGGTGGCTTACAGGGCACTCTGACAACAGTGGGGGCTCACTCTGGGGTCTAATGCTGACCACGGTGACTGTGGGCAGCAGGTACAATTCTGCTCCTTCCTACTTACAAAATTCCAGTCTTACTTGAGCTTGCTGAAGAGCTTCTAGTCTTTGCTCGTGATCCCTGCGGACATTTTCAAGTTTCTTCAGTGCTTGTTTTTCCTTTCATCAAGGATCAACATGGGAAAAAAAAAAACACACACACACACATATAAATACAGATAAATGGCATCTTATCACCTAATCACTGTAGGACAATTGATACAGCATTCCAGAAAAGAAAAACACAACAGCATAAGAGAAGCAAAGATACCAAAACACTGTTAACATTACTACCTGCATTCCCAGCAGAACAAACTACTAAATTATCTTGTCTGAAATCCACTCTCCACTGACTCAGCATCTCTGTAGCACAAATAAGTCAGCAACACCTTCCCCATCCCCAATTAATAGAATCAAAATGTCCCAAAGAAGCACTGGAAGCTCAGAGAGCCACCTCAGGTGTCCCACCCCCATGAGAGCATACCTGCTGCAATGCCTTCAGGTCGATTTTCTGTCCTTCAAGCTTGGAGTAGAACTCATCTGCTGCCTGCAAGAGAAATTGGTTTGAAGGACCTCCAAGTTGCATTAAGGACCTCCAAGTTGCATTAAGGACCTCCAAGTTGCATTAAGGACCTCCAAGTTGCATTAAGGACCTCCAAGTTGCATTAACCTACAGCAGCAACAAGCAGGCAGAGAAGGCTGGGCACAGCAGAGGTGACTGCAGAGCACTAAAGGAGGAGATCCACTCAAACAAGGTTCAGTAACTTTCTCCAGGTCACCTTTGCAGGAGATGAGTTCAGCAAGGCCTCCAAGGATATGTCTTGCCACAAGCTGTGGGCTGTGCATGACAGGAACTGCTGGCCAAACCAGGGCCTTCACTTTTTATTACAGAATGATGAAATGGAGCCTGCTGTTCCACACAATGTGTTCTGCAGATTGCAATTAAAGACCTAACTGCCCTGAATCCCTGCTGCTTCAGTAGGTCATTAAAAAAAAATCATTGGCTCTTCCAGGGCCTACATTTTCATTAGCAACTTCTGCACCGCTTTTCAACTGTTCTTTTCAGTATCAGTCAACTACAGCACTTAAGAACAGCATCAGCAAAAGCACTGTACCTTATTGAATGAGTCAAATTCCAAGTAGGGACATTTTGAATGTTGAGAAAACAAGAAAGGATGAAATTCCTCATATCTGTAAAATACACATTTGATATTATCACCTGAAAACTAATTTAAGTTACACAGATGAGTAGAAAAGGAAATAAATACTTCAGATATTTACGTGTAGATATCTTCTGCCGGTTTATCTGGTTCCAGGCTTGGCTTTTTCTCCTTCTTCTGGATAATATAACCCTGAAGGAGTGCACAAATATGTCTATCAGCATTCACCCTTTAAAAGAATCCCCCTTATCTTGGGAAGGCAGCAAGACTCAGGTGCTAACCCATCGAGCACCCAAGAGAGTAATGTGCTGTGACAGGGAGACTTTGTGGCACATAGTCCTGACTGCTTGCTCGTCTCCGACTGATTCCACTAACAATGTGAGCTCACCTTACAGACCTCAGAGCTACCCTACAGCTCTCCAAACTCAGGGCTGACATGCAGAAGAGCACTGCCTGCTCTGAGACCACAAGTGCAGCTCTCAAAGGAGCTACGTAACCTGCTTGTAAATTATTTAACTGCTGCACATCCACTGCAAGGAGTAATTTTTATCCCCCCTACCCGGAGCCCGAGGTCCCAGAACAGAATGTGGAGCTGATACCACCAGGAACTGGTGAGCAATACGCCCTACTAGTTCAGTTCTGCAATCCCTGCCCAGCTGAGACCTACCTTTCCACTGAAGTTGTCAGTCAGTGTCATATATTCTTCTGCCTTTTCTAAAGCACAAAGTACTTTTTCGATATTTTCTGAAGAGAGAAAGGGGAAGAGAGGAATATATTAAACCACCGACAACAGGAAGATGTTCTTATCTAAATATGGCACAACAGCAGAAGAACGAAGGACCCAACTGCTCCTTCAATTAAGCTCCAGCCACAACGTGGCCCTGCCAAATATTTGAGAGTGAGACTCCAGTGTGTCTCAAGAACAAAACTGCAGACATCCTTCAGCCCTGGTGCTTCACTACAGTAATTACTGCTCCTCGTAAAAAGGAGCCTCGTAAAAAACATGTTTTACTTTTGGGGATTTCTGAATTTAAAATATATATCTACGTGCACTCTTAAAGATGTATTTATCCCAGTTTCATGCAAAAAGGCCACGTAAGAGCTGGCACTTCCAAACAAAACTGCAGAGACAAAGCATAAACCAGGAAGCGTGAGAAGTTACTATTTCATTACAAAGCTGATTCATTACAGGACCATAAAGCAGTAGGAAGTAAACAAATCTGTTTGATTTATGGCAAATATAAAGCACAAAACAGGACTACAGAAAAATCTATCTCGCATTTCAAACTCAAACCCATAACTTCCCAAGGAACTTAAACACATTACTCTGTCAACTCCCACGTTTGTTGTGGCTGAAGGAAAACTCTTCCATATGGAACACACTGCTGCACATAGCCAGAGTTCTCCTGCCATGGCAGGCAGTATCTCGTGATAAAATCACTGAGGAGGAGTCCTGTGCTCTATCTGCAGTATATTCACAATCCTGGAGCTTCATGTGAACCACGCTGGTCCCAACACAGAACATTACAACACACCATGTGACCAGAGCTACAGGCTTAAGGAATACTCACCTCTGTAAAAAAAAGATATTACAAAGACATAAAAATGCATAAAACCTCTGAAACATTATTACTTCCTGCATACCTTTACTCTCCATGTGTTGATCTGTTTTGACAGAACCAGAAAATCCAGCTTCTATAAGGCAATGCTCAATGAGAGTGGCTCCATAAGCTAGTGAAAATATTAAAAATAAAGATAAGCACCGACTGAAAACACTCTCAGTGAAATCTGCATCCATGTTAAGCTCACAGAAAGCATTTCAGCAAGCCTTGGCCAGGAAACTACTGTCAGTCCCCAGACTGCAGAGAGTGAGGGCACTGTGCTCCCAGATTCAGAAGACAGAATGTATGGTGAGCAGGTGTGCCACGTGGAGCCACCAGAGCCCGGGTGATCAGATCAGTAATGCTCTTGAAGGCTGAGGTTATCAGAAATAACTGAAGTTGGGTACAAACACTACAAAACTGGGACAATGGGAGGAAACTAATTAGAAGCAGGTTGTTTCTTTAGGAGGAAAGCAAGCTGGAGAAAGAAGGGAACAAGGATGGTGGAATGGAGAATCAAGAAATGGGAAAAGTAACACTTAGGTCTGCAAATCGTGTGCTTTGGGCTGCTCAAGGGATGCCTGCCAGGAACCCAAGCTTATCAACAGTGCCAAACAGGGAGAATAAATGAACTTTGTTGTTCTGACCATGCCAAACAAGTCACAAGAACTGGGGCATGGGGTGCTCCACCTCTCTTTACCACAGAGCACCCACACAGATAGGCTGAGCCTCCTGGTTTTATATCAGTGCTCATCCCAGCACTGGCATCATCCAGCCACTCCTAACAGCATCCCAGCCCTGACTGCACACATACATCTCCTGTTCAGTACAACCAAAGACAAGACACAGGGAAAAATGCACTGTCAGAGCACCAACACAACTATCTCCACATCTTCCTCACTGAAGGACCACAGCTCGTTGTACAGCCAGCTTTATAAATGTATATGTAAATCTACTCAATTTTCCAAGGCTTGGTTTATTTTATTACCCCTCTAACATACATAAAAGCAGGCAGGCACACAAAAAACTTACATTAAAAAGACTGTTTGAAGTTAATAAGACATGCAGAATCACTTAAACTGAGCACATATTGCCCTCATTTCACTTCCTTATAAAGCAGAACTACTTACGAAGATGTGGGTTAAGAACCCTCTTCAGCTGTTCCCCTTTGGGTGCATTTGATATGATCTCAGTTAACCTACAGAAGATAAAAGAGCTGTCTGAAAGAACATTCATGTACTGCTGAGAAGCATTTTCAGTATTACAAGGGCAAAATGTGCTGGAGTACACAAAAACCAGCCCCAGTTACACCACCTTCCAGAGTTCAAAGTATCCTTAGGTTCAAGCAGGGCCGTTTCTCAAGCCCGTCTATGTTCCTCTAGATGGCATTCCTTCCTTCTGTTGTATCAGCTGCACCACTCAGCTTGGTGTCATCAACAGACTTGCTGAGGGTGCACTGGATCCTACTGTCCAGGTCACTGATAAAGATGGTAATCAGCCCAAAGAAGGGGGACACCACTCATCACTGATCTCCACTTGGACACGGAGCCAAAAAGTAATCTGGGTTAACTCCAGTACGTACACCACTAAAAAGCAATTACCTTTCCAAGGTTGGCAGAGGCGTGGGTGCTTTTGCACTGTCAACTGGGTATCGTTCCCGAACTGCAAATCTGACGTCGTCTGCTTCATCCGTGCGGAACCTCAGGATGTTTAAAATGAGGTATTCGTGGTCTGTCAGGACAATGTTCCCCTGCAGGCACACCACAACGGGCCCTCAGCAGAGGCAGTGCCCAAGTGCTGGCTCACAGAACACCATCCGGAGCTCCGCACTCACCCTGTCGTACAGCTCAACGATCAGGTGATAAGCAGCTTCGTTGCTTCCAAACTGGAAGTCCACAATTCTGTCTATTCCCAGCTGTGTCACACTGACCAGCCTTCTGGTCTTCAGGTGCTTACGGCACTGCCAACAGCGGAGAGAATGTCTGTGAGGTGATGCAGACACGCTGCTTGTGACATCTGACATCAATATACATGCACAAATGTAAAAATCCTGGCCTTAGTGCCATAAAGATGAGGCAGCTCTTAGAGAATATAACAACGCTTTGATGTTTGCTATTAACACAGCTATCTGCTGGCTCGCTCAAAGCAAGGTCAGCTACGTCACCTCAACAGACCCCACGAACACAGCATTAATACAATCCAACTGGAATGACAAGGGTTTCACTGGAGTGAAATTCAGAAAGGTCAGTATTTTCTTGTCTCCAGTGGCAGAATGTTAACGTTGTTTTCTTTAACTAGCGTTCTTGTTAAAAAAGGAAGCGTCGGTCCGCTTACCTTCATTGCAAAGCCAGATGGCATCATGTTTTTTGGCCACTCGAACTCTGTCATGTGAATCCGTATGCCAGACTCGAGCAGCAGCGTGGCCTTGCAGTCTGGTCTGTTAACAAAACACAGACTCAGTGAGGCACGTGAGCAGCCACCTCTGAGCACACACCAGCCTGCATTGGAATAAAATGGAACTACCACAGCCAGCAGCGCATCATCTATAGAAAACAGTGGTCAACACCAAAGAAAAATCAGCAGACCAGCAGCAAGAGGATGTCTGAGCTTTAAATCTGCAGAGAACGGATCAAGCAAAACGCTTCTGGAGTTAACTCTCCCACACAACTGGAGGCAGGCAGGTGTCATGGGCTGCAGCAGAGGACACGATGTGCCCGACCCACTGCCTGGGCACTGATTTCACTCACAGAACTGCTGTTCTCCATTCCTACTACTCCTCCCATCCTCACACACAAAAACGTGGGAAAATCGGGAGAAATTTCTTCTTGGAAACAGTGGTGATGCAGTGGCAGAGCTGCCCAGGGAGGTGGGGGAGTCACTGCCCCTGGAGGTGTGCGATGTGGCACTGAGGGACGTGGTTTGGCAGGTATGCAGGGCTGGCAGCTGGACTTGGGGATGTCAGAGGCCTTTTCCCATCTTAATAATCCTATGAAGAGGACCCAGCAATGCCGTGTGCTCTGATGGCCTCACAGGCAGCACTTCTCTTTGTACCTGCACCACACAAGCACTTCCAGAATAAAAACTACTCTGCTTTATCAGGGAACAGCGGGATTCGACTGAAAACCCTCTCAGCAAAGCCAGGCACGGTCCACGCACGCAACAGACGCAGCAACAGCGCAACGAAACGCAAAGCGATCCTTACTTCTGGAAGCGAATGAGGTACGTCTTACTGTCCACATCATAAACGTTGTTCACTCTCATTCCCAGTAAGCTGCCGAAAACAAAACACGTACTATGGAGGACGCGATACCCACAGGCATAGAGAAACAGAAACAGAAATCCCCAGGGTAACTCGAACACACCGCTGGCGGACCGGGCCCGGGCCGCTTTCCCGCTGCCGCCCGCGGTACGCGGGTGAGGCCGCGCGGTCCTCCAGCGGCTCTGAAGGGCACGGAGGAGGCCGCACGGGAGCGGGGCACAGCCCCGGCTGCACGGCACGGTACCTGAGCCGCAGCTCGGCCACCACAGCGCGGATATCGACGGTGCTGAAGCGCGACTTCATGCCGCCGCCGCCGCCGCCCGCTCCTCACGGCGCCCCGCGCGCATGCGCCGACGCCCGCTACGGGTGGCGCCAGGCGCCAAGCCTCTCCTCAGGGACGGGCCGCGCGCCCCGCTCCCCGCGCATGCGCTGTGCGGCGGGGTGGGCTGCGGGGTGTGGGGGGGCAAAAGCGCGCGTGTGGTGCGGGCAAAAGGAACCCGCGTCTCTCTGTGTTGCCCAGGCTACGCTGCAGTGGCTATTCACAGGCGCGATCCCGCTACTGACCGGCACGGGAGTTTTGACCTGCTCCGTTTCCGACCTGGGCCGGTTCACCCCTCCTTAGGCAACCTGGTGTGCCCCGGCTCCCCGAGGCTCACCATATTGATGCCGGCCTTAGCGCGGACGCCCGCTCGGCATAGCGCACTGCAGCCCAGAACTCCTGGGCTCAAGCGATCCGGCGAGCTCAGCCTCCCGAGTAGCTGGGACTACAGGCGTGCGCCACCGCGCCCGGCAGCGGCAGCCCCGCTCCGCCGCCACACGCTTCCCGCCCAGCCGCAGCTCTGCGTGCCCGTCCCCTCTCACCCTGTCACCGTGCCCCTCTCACAAGCTCATTAAGGTTGGGACACACCTCTCGCTTACGATCCGCAACCCCAGCCCGCTGTGCTTACTGACAGCATCCCTCAGTGCCAGCATCCCTCAGTGCCAGCATCCCTCAGTGCCAGTACCCCTCAGTGCCAGCACCCTCAGTGCCAGCACCCTCAGTACCAGCACCCATCAGTGCCAGCACCCTCAGTGCCAGTACCCCTCAGTGCCAGCACCCTCAATGCCAGCACCCCTCAGTACCGGCACCCCTCAGTGCCAGCACCCTCAGTACCAGCACCCATCAGTGCCAGCACCCTCAGTGCCAGTACCCCTCAGTACCAGCACCCATCAGTGCCAGCACCCTCAGTGCCAGTACCCCTCAGTGCCAGCACCCTCAATGCCAGCACCCCTCAGTACCAGCACCCCTCAGTACCGGCACCCCTCAGTGCCAGCACCCCTCAGTACCAGCACCCTCAGTGCCAGCACCCTCAGTACCAGCACCCTCAGTGCCAGCACCCCTCAGTGCCAGCACCCTTAGTGCTAGCATCCCTCAGTGCCAGCACCCCTCAGTGCCAGTACCCCTCAGTGCCAGCACCCCTCAGTGCCAGCACCCTTAGTGCTAGCATCCCTCAGTGCCAGCACCCCTCAGTACCAGCACCCTCAGTGCCAGCATCCCTCAGTGCCAGCACCCCTCAGTACCAGCACCCTCAGTGCCAGCACCCCTCAGTGCCAGCACCCTCAGTGCCAGCACCCTCAGTGCCAGCACCCCTCAGTGCCAGCACCCTCAGTGCCAGCACCCTTAGTGCTAGCATCCCTCAGTACCAGCACCCCTCAGTACCAGCACCCCTCAGTGCCAGCACCCTCAGTGCCAGCAGCCCTCAGTGCCAGCACCCTCAATGCCAGCACCCCTCAGTACCAGCACCCCTCAGTGCCAGCACCCTCAGTGCCAGCACCCTCAGTGCCAGCACCTTTAGTGCTAGCATCCCTCAGTGCCATCACCCTCAGTGTCAGCACCCCTCAGTACCAGCACCCCTCAGTGCCACATCTCTGCAGTTCTCGAGCACCTCCACGGTCAGTGACCCCACCTCCCTGGGCAGCTGTGCTACTTTTGAGCCCTTTGAGAGAAGAAATTGTTCCAGCCGGAATTTTCCCTGGCACGACTTGAGGCCACGACCTCTCATCCTATTGCTGTTACCTGGGAAAAGAGGCTGACCCCCACCTCGCTAACGCCTCTTTTGAATTGTAGTCAGCACTGAGGTCTCCCTAGAGCCTCCTCAAAATTTATTTTATCTTCTCAAACCACAGAGAACAAGCCACAGACTATTTTGAAACTGAAGCTTTTCCAGCTAAGAGATGAGTCTGGCCCCATCTTCTCATCCCCCTCAGCTCACCTCAGTGAAGGAAGAGAGTCCGAGGAGCCAGGGCTGGGCAGGATGCTCCCCACGAATCCCTTCCTTGATTACGTGAATCCATGATTCTCTGACAGGAGAGCTGCTCTAGCCCCTTCCTTATTTCATGGATTCATAGATACATTAGGTTGGAAAGGACCTACAAGATCATCTAGTCCAACCATCCTCCCACCACCATCCCTACCCACCTCTGAGATCAGGCCCCTGCTGAGGAGGTGGACGGGCACAGAGCTGCTCCAGGGAGGCCAGCCCCATCCTGGGCACCTGCAGCTCCTCAGCACGAGCCCCGGTTGCTTCTCACACAGCCAGCTGGGGTCTGGCTGCCAGTGCCTAGCTGGGGGCTAGTGGAGCATCAGGGGCATCTCCTTGACTGGGAAATTTCTTTTAAAGAGTCCTTGTGGCACTCTGTCTCTCCTTTCAGAGATAAATAATATTTTCCCTCTTTTCCTCTCTCTTCCCCTCAAGAAAGTGCAGCAAAAGGAAGCTGGGTCCCGCTCTCTTGCCCAGGCTGTGCTGCAGGGACTGTTCACAGGCGCGATCCCGCTACTGATCAGCACAGGAGCTTTGACCTGCTCCGTTTCCGACCTGGGCCGGTTCACCCCTCCTTAGGCGACCTGGTGCCCCCTGGCTCCCCGGAGAACACCATATCGATGCTGGTCTTAGCATGGACGCCCGCTCGGCACAGCTCGCTGCAGCCCAGAACCCCCAGGCTCAAGCCGTCCGCCAGCCTCAGCCTCCCTGGCGCTTGGATTACAGGCACAAGCCACCGTGCCCGGCTATTTTTTCAGGCTTTTGCAGGTTCCTCGACATCCGTCTTGTACGGGCTCCGCTTGGCCACACAGTGGCAGTGAGGATCTGAGAGACAGTCCTGCTGCAGGCGTTTAAAAATGGATGGATGGATGGATGGATGGATGGATGGATGGATGGATGGATGGATGGATGGATAGATAGGACACGCATTTCTGAGCACAAGTAGATTTAAACAGCTGAGAAAACCCAGAGTCCTCACTTTTAGCCTGGAGAGACGTGTTGTGACGCTCTGCTTTCACTTTAACCCCAAAGAGACAAGCTGTTTCCGTCTCTGGGACAGCTCAGTGCTTCATTTACTGAAGAGAGCGTAAGAGATGTCTCACTCCTTGCTTTTTCTTCCATAGAAAGGCATCTTGATTCACCAGAGGTCTCCTGAGAGAAGAGCTCAGAGCTGAGGACTCAAAGGAGCTGTGACAGTAAATATTCAGTGGAGGAGGCTAACGAGATGAGCCTGGGAACTTTGGCTCCATCTGGAGCAGGCTGAACCTGACTGTGTTGGAGGGATGTTTGCTAAAGTGCAGGTCTGGGAAAATCTGCTGCCTGGGACTTCCCAGGTTTGTGGTTAAATGGTTAAATTTCCGGGGATCTCAAGGTTTGGCAGGGTCCTGCACTAGGACCCCTCACTGCTGCAAGAAGCCACAACACACGCTACCTAAGCACACAAGAATGAGCGAGGCTGTGGCCACATCTGCAGGAGACGCTTCTGTTTTCCCCCCACTCCTGACTCTTTTGTGCTCACTCCCTGGGACGGACGGTGCTGGAGCTGCCAAGCACGGGGTCATGCTGGGGAAAGCAGCCAAAAGAGGCCGGGTCCCGCTCTCTTGCCCAGGCTGTGCTGCAGGGACTGTTCACAGGCGCGATCCCGCTACCGAACGGCACGGGAGCTTTGACCTGCTCCGTTTCCGACCTGGGCCGGTTCACCCCTCCTTAGGCGACCTGGTACCTCCCAGTTCCCCGGGGGACACCATATCGATGCCGGCCTTAGCGTGGACGCCCGCTCGGCACAGCTCGCTGCAGCCCAGAACCCCCAGGCTCAAGCCGTCCGCCAGCCTCAGCCTCCCTGGCGCTTGGATTACAGGCACAAGCCACCGTGCCCGGCTGGATGCAGCTCCTACTGCCTCAGCTCTCCAGCACTCAGAGATTGGCCTCACCGTAGCAGCAGGATGCATTAGTGCTACAGCAGCACGCGGATGAGGAGGAGCATTGACTGCAAGGAAGCAAAACCTTTCAAGTAAAGATTTGCACGATACTTCGTTTTGGAATGGCCAGATTAAGGCTTGTAGGACAAAAAATAAAGTGCATCGTCCTCCCCTATAGTGCCCAGGGACAGCTCATGATTTCTGTGATGAGGTACTGGAGAGAGACTAAGAGGCAACCTACTTGTTGCATGAAGACCAGGGGCTGCAATGAAGCGTTCTGATTTCCAGAGAACATGTGATTAGTGAAAATGTAATGCAAATGATAAAATGCAGGAGCTTCTTGCCTTTATCTGTTGACAGCTGCAATAGAGAGCTGTCTAGAAATACCCTCACAGGGCACCTGAGATCTTCACCGTGTGTTTGCACCTCAGAGGGCTGTCTGAGGGAGCTCCCGCAGACATCTCGTTCCACGCTCCGGTTATCTGCTTAAGGAAGAGCTGTCAGTGACAGCTGGAGTTTTGGCTAATGGTATTAGTTAATGACTACAGGGTCATGAGTGTGAGGAGATGGAGGCTTTGCGTCCACAAAGCGGGGAAAGGCAAGCAATCTGCACAGAAATACTACTCAGCTTGCTGCTCCTGGCAGGGCCTGGCATTCCCCCATCCCCCCCTCTTGCCAGTAGCACTGCTCTGTCTGGCCCAAAACACACACTTTTCACCACAAATAAAGGTTTTCATTGCATTTAGAAAAAAAACCTATCAAGGGTGGATTGAGGTAACAAGGGAGTGAAGCTATCTGTTTTGCCTAACAAAATCTGGTAGGAACAAGCTTGGCAGATCGAGGGCTGGAACACTGCTGGGACGCAGATTCAGAGTCCTGAAGCATCCCCCTGGCACGTCTCCTGGCCTCCAAACAACACCTGTAATGAAGAATGACCCCGCTCAGAAAGAGGAAAACTCATCTGCCCCATGGAGACACACGATGGGAACCAGAGACCTTCTGAAGGAGGGCAAAAACACACAGCCTCTGCAAAGCCAAAACAGCCAAAGCTCCTTGGCATTGCCGTACTGCTTCCATGCTTAACAAGACACTGACATGGCTGAGATGGTGCTGGTGTCAGAGATGGCCTGGTCTAAAATCTGGCCACAGGTCTTCAGGACAGAAGCTACTGCCCAGCCCAGGCCTGGAGATCACCACTCTTCTGCTTTTGGGGTGTGAAAATGCAAAAACTCAGGGAGCGAAGGAAAGCCTTACGAATTATTTTTACATTTGGTAAGGTTTCATGAGTTTCCAGGACAATATTGTCGGTGTGGTGACTCAGGATAACAGACATTTGGTCACACAGCATCCACCGCTGCCATTTCCTCTGTCCGCTCCCAAAAATAACCTGTGCAAGGAGAAGCCTGCTTGTTTCCCTGTGCTAACTGCAAAGGCACTGCAATGCACTCAGTGCACAAAGCAAACCCAAACAGACCAGAGGTCGAACTGTTTCTCCTGCTGGGAGGCCACTTTCCAAGGACACTTCCCTGCATCCACAGAAGGGTGGAGGACAACCAGAAAGCCCAGGACAGAGCTTTCTGACGAGAAATATAGAATGCACAGCAATTCTCCGGGGTCCCAACTACACCATCCCAGTACACGCAGGGGCTAACAAATCTGCTGCAACCACAGCACTCAACTCCCACTTTGAGTCCCGCCCTCACGCTGTTACATAAAACCTCACAGGAAGAAGAACTGAGGATCTGTTTAACGCTGCACTACAGATAATGTTTGCATCGCAGGCTGAAGCTTCAGCTTCCTGGCCGAGCCCCACTGCGGCTGCACAAACGCAGATGTTGCAGAATGACAGGAAATATGGCTGAGGTGCCCTGGGGCCACCTCCATCTCTCCCCAAGTACAGCTGCCCAAGGAAAACACTTCATTGACTTGTTCCCCCCCTTGAAGATGGCACTCGGCCTGCTGTATCGTATCTCTCAGCGATAAGAAGGCCACCGTAAAGCTGTGATAACAAGGATGTTACTCGTTTGCACAGCAGAGCTTTGCTAACACAGGCACTATAAGCAAGATATTAATACATCGCCCTTTCCTGGAAGGCCATGGGGTTCTTTGAGGACCACAGAATGGCCTGGGTTCAAAAGGACCTCAAAGTTCATCTCGTTCCAACCCTCTGCCATGGGCAGGGTCACCAACCACTGGAGCAGGCTGCCCAGAGCCACATCCACCTTGCCTTGAGTGCCTCCATGGATGGGGCATCCACAGCCTCTCTGGGCAACCTGTTCCAGTGCATCGCCAACCTCTGAGTGAGAAACTTTGTCCTGTTCCCCTCTCACTGCGCCAATAAATCAAGATGAGCAATAGCGTACTAAAACAGGGCTGGCCTCACAACCCACCCCCACAAAGGGGGTCCCGACCCATCTCCTTGAACTCTGCTTATCGGTTACGACACAAAGCTGAAGCGTATCATCTCCTTCCAGCACGTCCTTGTGACAGCACTTGGATCGCAGGTGGAGGGCAGAACACGCAAACACGGGGAAGCTCTGACAGCTTACACCACGGCGAAAGATGGAGAAGCAGGTGTAGCTGGTGACACGGGCCATAAGGAAGAGGCGGCCCTGTGGCCAGGCCCAGCGGGCACCTGCAGATATCCTTTTCCCCAGGCTTGAGCCTCTAATCGCTTTATAACTCTTAATTCCTTGCTGCTCTCAAGGCTGGAAATCCACGCTGGCAGCTCAGCAGGACCTCCTGCAGGCACACGCCGAGAGCCAACGGGCCCTCCCAGCAAGCCTTTCATTCTTAGGCAGGTCTGTGAAACCCAACCCCTCCGAGGGGTAAGGTACCCAGGTAAGCCACAACACGCTCAGGTGCTGTTAAGGCCTTTCGTTGGGTATTTGACCTTGAGAATCAACCAGCGGCACAACCACCAGAGCTTTACTGAGCACAGGGCTGCGTACGAGCGCCCGATCGCGCTCAGTTCCCGCTGAGCAACGCAGCCCTACACCTCCAACGGCATTTCCGCACCACGGCCAACTCGGATGCCATCGCAAGGCCCGGCTTTCCCCGCCGCACCGCCGCTGGGACGGCTCCCGCGCACAGGCACGGCGCGGGGCCGCGCTCGCCCAGGGGCGGCCACGTGTGCCGCCCGGGGCGCCTGGCCCTTTAAGGGCCCTTTAAGGCGCCCCCCGCCCGCCGCCGCTGACGCGCGATCGCGCGGCGCCTCTCCCCATAGAAACCCCGCCCCCCGCGCCGCGCGCACGCGCACTGCGGCGCCGCGCGCCGGGCCCCGCCCCTCCCTCCGGCTCCCGGAGCTCCGCGCACGCGCGGCGGCGCAGGAAGCGGCGCCCCCGCCCGCGCCGCGGGGAAGGACGCGCGGCCGGGAGCGCGCACGCGCGGCGCTCCTCGCGGGCAAAGTGGGGCGACGCCCCCGCGCTTCCGCTCGGGGCCGCGCGTCGTGCGCGTGCTCCCGCCCACGCCGGAGGGGCGGGGCTCGTCCCGCCGGCTCCGCGCAGGCGCGGTGCGCTGCCGAGGCCGCGCGGCGGGAAGCGAGCGGCCGCCTCCGCCCCGTTGGCGGCGCGTGCGCGGGCGGCGGGGCGGGGCGCGGCGCGCAGGCGCGGTGGCGGCGGAGGGGAAGTGAGGCGGGCTCGCGCGGCGCCTTTCCGGCGGTGCTGGCTGCGGGAGCGGCGCGGAGCGGAGCCGGCTCCGAGGGCGAGGGCGGCCCCGAGGTAACCGCCGCCTCCCGCTCTCCTCGTCCCGCCGCGGGACAGCGCGCGGAGCCGCCGCCCTCTCCCTCCCTCCCCTTCCCCCCGCTCTCCTCCTCCTCCTCCTCCTCCCCCCCCGCCCATGAGCTGAGGCGCCGGGGCGGCAGCCGAGGCGGGAGCCGGGCGGAGCCGCCTCCTCGGGCCCGGCGGGCGAGCGGGGCGCGGCGCGGCCCTTCACCCCGCGGCGGCCGGGCCTCGTCCCGGGCCTTCCCTCGGCCCCCGCCCCGCCGCTTCCGCCGCCGCCGCCGCCCCATGCGCGGCCGCCGTTGAGCCGCGGCCCCCGCTCGCTCGGGCTGCCCGGCGGCTCTCGCCGCTCGCCCTCCCCCGCCCCGCAGCCGGCGCCGGGCCCTTGGATGCCGCCGAGATGGGCAAGGTGCTATCCAAGATCTTCGGCAACAAGGAGATGCGGATCCTGATGCTGGGGCTGGACGCGGCCGGCAAAACCACCATCCTGTACAAACTGAAGCTGGGCCAGTCCGTCACCACCATCCCCACCGTGGGCTTCAACGTGGAGACGGTCACTTACAAAAACGTCAAGTTCAACGTGTGGGATGTGGGGGGGCAGGACAAGATCCGGCCCCTCTGGAGGCACTACTACACGGGCACGCAGGGCTTGATCTTCGTGGTGGACTGCGCCGATCGCGACCGCATCGACGAGGCCCGCCAGGAGCTGCACCGCATCATCAACGACAGGGAGATGCGGGACGCCATCATCCTCATCTTCGCCAACAAGCAGGACCTGCCCGATGCCATGAAACCCCACGAAATCCAGGAGAAACTGGGCCTGACCCGGATCAGGGATAGGAATTGGTACGTGCAGCCCTCCTGTGCTACTACAGGGGACGGACTCTACGAAGGGCTGACATGGTTAACGTCCAATTATAAATCCTAATGAGAGAGTAACTATTTAGTCTACAAAGAATTAAAGAGGAAAAAAGAAAAAAAAAAAAAAAAGAAAAAAAAAAGTAAATAATAATAACCCACACGGCTTTCCGGAAGAATGATTCTCTACAGAAAAGTCAAAACAGAAGCATCCATAGGATTCTGATCACCTTTCTCCAGTTACCACCCATTCCTTCTCCACACTTGGCTGGATTCCTGTTGGAACTCTTCTCGCTTGGCGTTAGGATGCTCTAACCTCCGAATGTGACACGAACACAAGCACTAGATGCTATGGCAGACCTCCAGCGAGCAGGGGAGAGACACGTTGTAGACTTGCTAAGTAACTTCTTTTATTTTTTTGGTCATTCTTTCTCTTTTTTTTTTTTCCTCTCGATAGCCCTTAAGATGGTTTGATGATTTTTGGGGGGGACGGTCGGGGGCGGGGCACCGTTTTCAGTGTATGCTTTCTGGTTCTTACTTTTTCGATGGTATTTTTTTTTGTCCCTCTCTCACTTGCTGTAGATTGCTACTTTTTTTTTGCCTTCATGCGGGGTATGTTGATAGGTCGACTTCATCTAGTAAACTGAACAATGATTGCTTAAAACCCGAGCGCAGTCTGTCTTTTTATACTGAGGACTTCTCGAAAAGTTCTGTTAATGTGTAACTGAGCAGTGACTCTCGGCCTGGCTCCGTATCTCGGCCTCGGGACGAGGCGGATTCCTGCCCGCGGCGGCAGGTAGGATGCCATTGTGACATGTTCAAAGTGCATATCGCGCGGCGTGCCCACTGGGCGATGTAAGAACTGCTCTGAAATGTCAGCTGTGGAGTTCTGAACCGTACGTCGTGCATGAGAAGGGATGCAGACGCGTTCCACATAGCAACCACGTAGCAAATAAAACGCGAGTGATGTAACAGCAGTTGCAGGGTCTGTGCTGTTCCCGTTTCTGCCTTGCACTGCGGATCTGGCGGTGTTCAGCTGCGGCTTTTACTCCTTTGGGCACTCTTTTTTTTCCTTCCAGAAAAAAACGCAGCCGTAGCCTGCAAGCGTTGCAACAAGTTGTGCAGCTTCAGGCAGAGCCTCGGAGTGAGGGCAGGCTTCATCTTAAGGCCTCTCAGTGGCACCAGGGTTTCTAATCTCTGGCTTCTGCCCCTCGGTGGGGTTCCTGAAGCAGGAGCTGAGTGCTGAGCTCTGGGCTGCTGTGGGAAGGGAACGGCACTGCTGTGTGTCTGAAGCCCATTGAGTAACTGCCAACTGGGGTGGAGAGAGCCAGAATACGACGATGAATGTAAACTTCCATCATTAGTTCTTAAAGGGCAAGCAGCTCATTTGCCCGGCCGCCTGCGCGGGTGTGGCTGCCAGAAACACCCCACCCAGAGCCAGTGGCAGCAGGAGGGCTCCGTCGGGTACCGATGCTGGCCGCACAAAGGCAGCTGGTTCTCATTCAGCCTTAAGGATTCACTTCAGCTTTCCTCAGCTCAGGTTGGGGAATTCTAGGAATGTATGCTACCAAACCAGAAGAAAATGGCTTTTTTTTTTTTTTTTTTTTTTCTTATCTTGTGGGTATGAGTCTGACGTGAAATCGGGGCGTTTCGCTTCCGCGGCGTTGACTCTTTGCATGCAAAGTACACGGAGCTCTTACCAAAGATGAACGGGGAAGGTTAACGAAACAAAACCACTCGGGAAATTGTTTCGGACCGCTCCGAAGTTCCCCCGGGTCCGCTTCCGAGCGCCGTGACCTCGGCGTGGGGCGCGAGTGGGTGCGAATGGGTTCACGGTGCGGGAAGATGGAGCACTGACTGCACGGCCTCGTGAGCAGAGCGGTGTGAAGCACGTGCTGGGCACGGAGCAGCCCCCAGATGCTTTCTCTGGGGGAGGGGACACTTCCCACCCGGGCCGTGCTGCCGTTGCGATGTCACTGCTCTATTTTCTGGCACTGATGGAACGTAGCGAAGCGTGGCGGCTGAAACGCGAGGCTACGGTTTATGTGGTTACTGTTTTCTTCTGGGGCATCAATAAAAACAGCCAAGCACAAAGCAAATGCCTAAACTGGAAAACTTGAAGCTCTCTTCGTGGTTCTTGAACTCTCTTAAATCTCTTCTCAGTCCAAAACCCGAACGTCCATCGGTTCACTTGGGCAGAGCGCCCACAACTCTGTACTTCCCTGCTCACGTTGTTGCTCAGCCGTTCTGTCGTAGGTGAAAGGAAACCCGTTTGTTTTCTTGTTTTGCCTTTCGGTTGTTCGTTCTTTTCATGTCTTTTTTTTTTTGGGGGGGGGGAGGGGTGGGGATGGGGAGGGAGAAAAAGTGACCGGAACGCGGCGGAGACCTCAGAAACAAACGGCCGTTGCCACCGAACGCATCCAGCGCTTTCACTTTCACCTCCTGGAAGGATGGAGCTGCAGCTCTGCGATCCGAGCCCCAGCACGGCCACGTGTGACCACGGGCACTGAGGGAGCGAGTGCTGAATGGCCTTCATCGTGTCCCATAAGTGGACGAGTTTGTGGACTGTGGTCTCCCTGACGAGTAAACAGGAATGTTGTGTTCTCAATATGGCTGTAGTGTTGGTAAAGAACTAATAAGCGGAAAATAAAGCGATTACGCTGCAGAGATCTCCTGGTACGTTCCTTCTGTTTAATTAGGAGAGAAACAGAAAGGGGCAGCGTGGCACTGGAGGAGCGGGTCCTGCTGCCGTAAAGAGCTCTCTGTTGTGTCTCACAGCGTGTGGAATTCCTCCGAGACGCGGACGAGGGACTGCTCTTATCAATGGAAAGCACCATGCTTCCTTCACGCTCCCGCTGAGAGATCAGTCATCTCCGTGGGCTGCGTGGGAGCTGCTGGGCCTTCCTGCTCCCCAGCCAGCCCTGTCTGCCCGCATGTCAGCGAAGGGCGCGGCCGCCTAAACGAACCCTCTTCGGCTTAATTAAGCTCCTTCAGGTCTGTAGATGAGGCTCTGGAGGAGTACACTGCGTGCGTTTCATGGCAGGAGTCCGTCAGTCCCCTGAGGATGGCAGCGCTCTGAGCCCCACGTGGCCCTGGGCTGACCCCCCCACTGTGGCCTTCCCCACTCCCAGGGCTGCCCTCCTCACCCGTGGGGTCTGAACAAACCATCCCTAATTGCAAATTAACCCCACTAATGCAGTCTCCCGGGCAGCGATTCTCCCCGAGGAGCGGCTCTCGCTTGTTAGAAACTCCAGGGATGCTCAGCGCACTGCTGTGCCCTTGGCTCTGGGAGCAGAGCAGGGCCCCGTCCCGGCTGTGCAGCTCAGCACAAAGTGCTTGCAAATGGGGAAGTGCAGAGCTGTCGTGGTGGCAAAGCCGTTCCTCTTCCAACCTCAGCAGCGTGACGGCAGCGCTGACGTCCCCGAGCGGCTTTGGGCTGAGGTGTGGGACTTGGGTGCCGCGGTCAACCCCGCGTTCAGGACTCGGAGCGCTGTAATTTCAGCCCTGCCTTGGCTTTGGAAGGGGAAACGGCTGAGTCAGAGCCCCGTGGTGCTCAGCAGTGAGGTTTCCTCCCTGCCAGCGCCCGGAGCTGGGGTGCAGGGCGGCTGTTCTGTGCAGCAGGCTGCATGTGCTGCAGGAAGCAGCTTCTCGTGCTTCGGAACAGGTATCTCCGCCCTTGAAAAAGGGAAGAAAAGAGTCAAAGCTGTGTGAGTCATCCGCTGCGGCCGCAGAGCCTGGCTGGGGCTTCGTGGCTGGGGCTTCATGCTCCTCCTCGGCTGGGAGCCTTCCCCTTCCCTTCGCTCGTTGTGCTGCAGCTTTTAGTTAAAGAAAACCAACAGTAGAACGACTTAGGCAGGGCTCGGTGGGTATCTGTTTCGGTAGAGAAGGAAGCCGGGAACACTGGAAAGGCTGTATTTTATTTTTTTTCCCTTAGGAGTGCTCAGATGGGTGGATCCCCATCCTCAGGGCTGCCACCAGCAAGTCCGGGCTCAGCCTCGTGCCTCTCACCCTTGGGGAGGAGAAGGGAGCGGAGCAGAGCACAGCAGGCCGAGCCCTGAGCTGCTCCTGTGTCCAGCACAGGACGAGCCCCTGGCTTCATGCACAGATGCAGCAGCACAAGGGCTGTGGGGTGAAGGGGACAGCATGGAGCTGGGGCTAGGGTCCTTTGAGATCCCACAGCACAGCCTGGCTCGGTCTCAGTGCTGCTGATATTTTGCTGCTGTGGCCCCCAGGAGCTGTCTGCTCATTCCTGCTGAAGGAAAAGGGGCCGTAGTGGAGCGGTGGCTGCCAACTTTCCGCCGCCACGCAGCGTGCCGGGCTGCGCTCGCAGTTATCCCATTAGCCTAACATCTGCCAGAACGCCCTTTCCCCACAGGGGCTGGATTAGTTTGGAGCTGACCCAGCTCTCCTGGAAGCTCTGCCTATCACGTACTTGCGGCTTTCAATCCGCTGCCCTAACTGGAACCAAACCCAGGCTGGGGAGCTTTGCCTTCAGCCCAACAGCACCGCCGCGAGCTGGCTCTGCTCAATCCAGCCCCGCTGATCAGATATCCGAATTACACGGGGTCCCCATTGCATCCCACATATCACATCGACAGCTGCTTGTTCACAATTGAGCCCCGGCTGCTGGGGAGCACAGCCACGGCTGTGGACCCTCGTGGGGAAGGCAGGAAGGGCGGGCAGGGACGCACAGCACTGCAGCTTCCTCCTTCCCCTGCTGCAAGAAGAGCTTCCCCCGCTTCTCCAGTGGACCTTCCCAACCGCACGTCCCTCTGAGCTTCCTCTTTTAGCACCTAAAAAAAAAAAGCCACAACAAAACCCCGCGGCCTTTCCGGAGGCTGCAGGAGTCACAGCGGTCAGCACGAAGCCGCTCCGTGGGCTCCGTCCCTGTGCTGGTCCCGGGGCTGAAGTCAATCCTTTCCGCTCTGACCGCACGGCCAAGGAATGCGTGTGCACACAGCGTGTGGCTGGGCAGGGCTCAGCACTGCCCCAGCACTGCTCTGGGTTATGTTGGCTATCAGGAGTGTTTCTTCTCCAGAAGAGCGGAGCAGAGCTGCGCAGGGAGTGGTGGGGTCACCATTCCTGGAGGTGCTGCGGAGCCGTGGGGACGTGGCACTGAGGGACGTGGGCAGTGGGCACGGTGGGGCTGGGGGTCTTGGAGGTCCTCCCAGCCTGGATGGCTCTATGGCTGCAGCCAGCATTGACCCAGAGCCGCTCTGAGGCCACTGCGCTTTGCCCCAGGCACGGCCTCCCTGTCTGCAGCACAGAGCTCACCCGCTCCCAACCTCAGCTCTGCCCAACAGGAGCAGACGCCCTGAGCCGTGTCCCGGCCCCGTGACGCCTCGTTACACATTAACAGCCATGCCAGCATTGACCTGTTGCCCTCCAGGGCAATCCTGGTGCCCTCACACCCCGCTGCCACGCCGTGGGCACCACGAAGTGCAGCCACATCACAGCGAAGCAGAGGGGACCCCGACTTTTCCCACTATTCGTTTCGCAGCTGTGCAGCTCCGAAGGGAAATCACGCACCCGTGCTTTTCTCATTAAGCGCCGTCACATTTTCCAGACAGAAGCTCGGCGCTCGGTGCTGTAAAACTGGGATTTTTTCCCCCTTTTTTCAGCTGCAGATGCTTCAGGATCCCTGGCTGAGGGATCACCCAGCCAGACTGGACATGGAGCGAGCAGCGGTGGGTCAGGGAGGTACCCATGGATCTACAGATGTGTGTTTGCCCAAGAAGCGGAGCTGCACACGCAGACGTCTCAGCTCCATTGCCCCCAGCCTGCCCAGGGCTGCTCCACCGGCACTTGGCATGGCGTGATCCCGAGCTGCTTTTGAAGGATGTGACCTAATTAAGGCTCGTCTCTTTTCAATATGATTTTCATAGTCCCACGGGTTCCTTTTCCCCGTGGGACCGGCCGGCCCGGCTGGGCCTCCTGGGATGTCTGGGAGCAGGGGGAGGAAAGAACGGAGCGCAGCCCCACGTGGCACGGTACAAAGGCCGTGCACGGCCTCCAGTTTCTCTCTGTGCTGCAGTGCTGATGCCGCAGAGCTGGGGGCTCCCTGCAGCCCCCTTGGCCGTGCTGCTGAGCTGTGCTGGCCGTGAGCCGCATCAGCTGCCATGGAGCCCCAGGGGCGGGTGTTGGGGCTGATGCACTGAGCCTCAGTGCCACAGAGCCGTCCCCACGCCCTATGGGGTGGGTGACCCGTTCCCATGGGGAAGCCCCACTCGCACGCTTTGGGCTGAAAACAAAACAAAAGGGACCACCGAGGTGCATGTGTTGGGGTGGGACGTGTCCCCTCGCCGGGGCTCTGACCTGGGCTGGGCAGAAGGAAGCCCCCGCTGCAGTGCCCGGGCACGCTGTGGCTGGGTGAGCAACGTGCCACGCGTTCCCACGGCAAGGACGGGAGCTGGGACGTCGGGCATGAGTTGGCAAAGCAGCTGGGCAAGCTGATCTGCAATTAAGGACGTTCTTCACTTCCCCCTCCTGATTAGCATCGAGAAAACCCGTAACACCATGTGCCACCTGCTTTGGCCGGAGCGGCGTTCCCATGCAGCGGGGCCGGGCCAGGGTGGCTGTAGCACATCACACAGACACCGTGCCCAGCAGGAGATGTCCCAACCCCTGCTCTCCTGCTGTGCTGCTCCTCCAGGCCATCGCCTTCCCCGTGCTGCAAGCCTGCGGCAAAACTGCGTTTCAGAGCACGGCAAAACACCATCCCGGCATCATACGGCCACAGCATTTCTTGGCATTAAAACCAGAGCACCCCAAAGGGCACCCAGTGCTTCTCCCCGCTCTCCTCCTGCTGTGCCTGAAGCCCATGTGCTGCACCCGCCCCTCCTGCTCAGCATGGGTGTGCCAGGCGTCACCTGCCCCGAGCTGCCCCAACCTGCCCGGCCACCCCCAGCTGCTCCCGGCCCCCCCGGGCTCACTGTGCCTTCTGCGTGGAGATGTGGAGAGCAGCCTGCAGAGCTCTCTCACACCCCATCGGTCCCCACGAGCAGCAGTGATGCAACGCCCGGAGACAAAACCTTCGGGGCGGTGAAGCCTGGGGTGAAAGCTGGAGCAGGTGGGGACTCCCAGAGGGCCCCGAGCCGTCCCCGCTGCCTGCTGGCTTTGTTGTGGAGCAGCTCCCTGCTGGCTGGATGGGGCAGGGAGCGGCCCACGGGTTTGGGGGTGGTCTGAGACCTGTGGCTGTCGCCCTGTTGGGGCGTCACTCCTGCAGAGGTTCTCTGTGCCCATCAGGTTTTTGGTACGTGGCAGCTGAGCGATGCTGCTCCCAACGGCAGCACCTCCCCCTCGCTTTGTCTAATACCCCATCCCCATGGATGTGGGCTTTGCCACCAGCTTTTTCCATACGGTCCCTTCCAACCGAAGCCATTCAGAGGTTCAATGCTCAGAGGATGCTCTCCCCGGGTGCAGGCGGTGGCAGTGGGGCTGTTGGGGTAGGAGACATCCACTGAGGCAGCTGTGCTCCTGAAGCCATCACTGACTTTTCCCATTACCCAGGGAAAGAAAAAACCCATGGAGCAGCAGCAGCAGCCCTGGTTGGAGGCACCGCAGCTGCAACGTGGCCTCAACAGACCCCAAGGAGGGAGCACAGCAGTGCTGGGGCTGCAGGGAGAGCCTGAGCTGTGAGTTTGGGGCAGAAAAATGGTGGTTTGGGGTTGGGTGAAGTTTAGGGCACGGACATGGTCACGGAATCAGAGTCATAGAATCCTTAGAGTTGGATCCAACTCCCCTGCGATGAGCGGGGGGATCTACACTGACTTTCCAGGCACGGGATGGGGAGAGCTGTGTGAATGGTGATTGATTAGGCACCGAAGTGCTGGCAGAGCCATAAATCGGGTGGGAAGACAAGCAGAGGGGGAGGCTGAGCTTGAGGGACAGAGACCTCGCAGGGCTGGAGCTAATGTTTAGCACTGAACTTTGCCAAGGGTGCCAAGGGGCACAGCGGGGTGCGGGCAGCAGGCAGCATCGGGTGGGCAATGGGGGTGTCATTGGTGACAGCGCTGGTGGTGCCACTGACAGTGCCACTGGCGATGATGTGGGTGGGTCCCATTGCTGGTGCCATCTCCAGATGTCATTTCCCTGCACGCAGGGACCCCACAGACACCCATCCCCACGGCTGGAAGCCCTCCAAGGCTCCCTCCATCCCCCAAATCCCCAGTTCAGCGGGGAGCGGTGTTTGCTGACAGGGCCGTGCTGAGCTCGGCCGTTCCGCTCAGCCCTCGGCACAATGCTCAGCCACTGCAGATTCATTTCTGCTCAGCTGTGCTATGGAGCCTGGTGGCATCAGTGACAAAGCTGGGGAAGTGTCCCCAGTGCTGGCGTGTCCCGCTAGCCTGGATTACCCTCCCCTCCAGGCATCCTGTCTCTATTTAAACCCCTCTCCGGGGACTTTACGGTGTCTGTTAAATTGCTCTGTGCCAGCACGGTGCAGCTCATCCCCATCGCATCGAGGCCGCCGGGCACCACCTTCCCCGTGCTGCATCCTGCACCTTTCAGCTTTGCCGTCGGATTTCACAGTGCAGACACTTCCCCTCTGCTCCCCCAGTCCCAAATTATTCCAAGGAGCTAAAAATACGAGGGAGGAGCTCTGTGCCTCTGCCCCCCACCGCCGTCAGGAGAGCCCCCGAGGTGTTTGGGAACATCGCACCTCCCCGCTCCGTGCCGAGCTGCTGATCCTTAAATATCTGGCCCACATCCACAGGAGCACGGGGCTGCTTAACTCTTCGCTCTCAACCCGAAAGGAAACTCGGTGCCACGCTTCAGCGGGACGAGGAAACCCAAAATCAAAGAGGGGAACACGAGAGCGCCATCGGGAAGTGGTCAATGTGGGTTCTGTTGTGTTCCTACTCTGCGTTTCTTCTGCGGCCCCCCCAAAAAGGGACCAACTCCCCCCAGAAGTAATGGACGCCCCTTAAAAGTGGTGCACCCTCCGAAGGAAGGCGTTCCCCCTCAGAAAGCGATGCACTTCCCCAGAAGAGCCGGGAAGGTCAGCGTGGGGAGGCCGTGGGGCACGCTGGTGGGGATGGAGCTGCAGGAAGGGAACAGAAAGCTCCCAGGAGCCGGGGCTGCGTCCGTGTGCCCACAGTTTGCAGCCCGTGGGCTCAGCCCCGTGGGTCAGCCCTCTGCCGGAGCGCTGAGTCAGGGCGTGGGGCACAATGGAAGCGTGGGCTCAGCAGGGATGGGGACATGGCTGGAGGAGGGACGAGGCCCCGAGGCTGTGCTCCCCCTGGGCAGGCTGCAGGCAGCAGTGTGCCATGCTGAGGCAGGAAAGAGGAGGGGGTGGGTCCTCGTGGCACACGGTGTACCAAGCCCAGGTCCCTGCTTGGTGACAGCCACCTCCTGCACAGCCACCCCCGATGTCCCCAGTGCCCTGCTGCCCCCTCCCTCGCTGAGGCTTTGCCTTCCTTCTTCATTAGAAACGCACGAACCACAGCCAGAAGTGAAAGAGGAATGAAAGGCGCCCAAGGATCCCTGCATGGCCACCATCCCTGGCTCACCCCGAGAAGCCCCCGTGCATCCCCGCATCCCACGCGGGAGCTCTGGAGGGCAGAAATAATTAACACGCGCTAATTACAGACGGAGTCCTGCTCAGTGGGAAGCTCTTGAGGTTTCCAGCTCACGGCCAGGGCGGCAGGAAGCAGGGGCCATCACTGCACAGCTCAGCTCACAGCTGCTCCTCTCTGCAGCACAGGAAACGCAGCGAGGAGCGCAAGCAGCCCAGGCCTGTGCTCCGCCAGCACAGAGGGGGTGAGCTGAGCCACGAGCAGGGAGCGGGCACCAGGACAGGGAGCAGGAGGGGTCACTGCTCCAGGGCTGTGGCTGCCCCGTCCCTGGAGGTGCCCGAGGCCGTGGATGGGCTCTGGGCAGCCTGAGCTGGAGGGCACGCAGCCCACGCAGGAGTGGGGCTGTGGGGGGCTCCTTCCGACCCAACCGTGCTGTGATCCTCTGAGTACAGCTCATGGAGCTCACGGCAGCACGGTGAGCTCAGCCCCGAGCAGCTGGCAGGAGGATCACGGCCCCTTTCCAAAATCCCTTCCCCCCCTCAACCCCAAAAGAAAGCGGCCGTTTCCTTTTGTGGCTGTGCGGAGTGACACCCCACAGCACCCAGCTCACGGCCTGCCCCACACCGCCCTGCTCACAGCCCCGTCCTCCGCACGAAGAAAGGAGCAGCAGCAGCAGCCAAACCCAACGAGGTTTGGTGCAATGCGTGCAGGGTCCACCCCAAGGTGCCCTTCACCCCACAGCGGCCCCAACAAGAGCACTGAGCGTGGAGCTGAGGGCAGGGAGCAGCAGCAGCCACGGGCTGCACACAACTCACTGCTTCCTTTTTCTTCTTTCTTTTTTGACTTCTGAGAGAGAGAGAGAAAAGGAAGTGCTGAAATCACAGAGATAAAAATGCACCCGAGCCATCCCTGAGCAAGGCTTCCCACCACGGCATCAGCATGCTGGTAAATATCCCCCTGCAGGCCGGCTGCTAATGAAGGAGCTCCTTTCCTAGCAGTTAACACAGTGGTCACATTATGCTCTCCCTCTGCTGTGCTTTCAGGAGCGTTCAGTGAGGAGCCAAGCTCGACAGGGAACATCTCAGAGGACGCAAATGGAGCACAGAGGGGTGCACCAGCACCCAGGGCCCTCCCAGCAGCAGCTGGCTCCCAGCAAGCAGCTCTCCCTGCACCCAACGCTCCCACCTGTGGGGCAGGAAGCACTCGGGCTGTGCACATGCTCAGCATACACCGTCTGCAAGAGGAACCTGCTCAGCAGAACAGCTGAAAGGTGACAGCATTCAGTGCTGTGCCTCCCTGGAATAGAAAAGTGCAGATGGAGGTAAAAGAAAGAACAGTCCCGCACGGCACAGGCACTGGCTGCGTGCACACAGTGCCCATCACCACGACTGCTCCTGCAGCGCAGCTCCCAGGACCTCTGCAGTGCAGGAAACCACGGTCTGGAAAGGAAGCAATCAGCCACAGCCCATCTCCAGTACAAGAGCTTTATTGAGCGGCTCTCCGGGCTCGTCTGTCCCCCACCACACAGGGCTTTGTCCCTGGGTGGTGCTGCCCATGGCACAGAGAACACACGGCAGCGCTGCACTGCTCCGTGCTTCCATTCTGGGCTCCCCCAGCTGAGCCTGCAGGCAGCACAGACCATGGTCTTCCTCATGGAAAGGTGCACGCGGCCCAACGAGGCCACTTCTCCTCTTTCTATGTCACAAATGCTTTTCGTGGGGTTCCCTCCTGTGCAGCAGTCCGGGCAGCTGCCGGAGGGCTCACGATGGGGTGTTCTGCAAAGGGATTCAAAGAGAAAACAGAATGGTGCAGGTGTTAGAACAGAGTGCTTCTGTTTCAGCACCAGGCCCGTGCATCAAGAACCTTCTTTATGCCTATCTGTCTTTAACCAACACGTGAGTACTGACGCGGACAGGCTGCTCAGCTCCACCTCTATGCAGTGGGGTCTGGAAGAGGGCGGCACAGCGGAGCACGGGGTGCTAAGAGCAGCACTGTGCGTGGTTTTTAACACTGTGGGCACCTCAGACCTTGAGCCCACAGCTCACGTCCTCCCAGCACAAAGGCTGGCACGTGGCACACAGCTGGGCTTCACAACTAGAGAGCACAGCTCTGCTCTGCAGCTTCGCAGGGTCCCTGATGGCATTTCACAGTCACTTTCCAGCTCCCACCGTGCCAACAGTGGCTCTGCCAGCTCCCTGGCAGGGCGTGCCGTGCTCACCCACCGTCCGCTTCCTGTGGATGGTCACGATATGAATGTCCTCGCTGCGATACTCCTCGTCGTGCTGATCCAGGGGAACGCGTTCCAGCTCAAAGTCCACCTGAAGCAGCTGCGAGGACAGAACACGGGCTCATTCGGTGGCACTGCCCTTTGGAACGGGGCGTGCACCACGACAAAGAGCCCCGAAGCAGCCGAGCCTCCCCGTGCAGCTCACTGACCCTCATTTTAATTAACCCAGTGCCAATTTAAAGCTGCAGCCTAAAAGATCAGTCGTCGGTTAAACTAACAAATACTCTAAACCTAAAGCTTTAGGGTTTGCTTCCTTCTGTCTCCAAAGCATCCGCGCCAAACCACAGCACCTGCCCGGGTCTGCCAGCCCTCACAACTGCAGGGAACTCCACCGTGCGCCCGCACGATCAGCCTGGCTGAGCTGAGGGAGGAAACAAACCACGGGACGGCACACTCAGCCCCGGCTGCACTGAGCTATCAGTGCAGGCACACTCAGAGCTGTGCCCTCCGCCTGTGGAGGGAAACTCTGAGCACACACACTGCTGATCGAACTGGAGAGTCACAGCAGGACCTACACCGGGCTGTGTGACGGCACTGAGCTCAGCCGAGCTGCACACCCAGCTCGTCCCCTCGTGCGTGCTGCAGCTCTCACCTCGAAGTACCTCCTCTCTATCTCAGGGTTCTTCCCCATGGTCCTCTGCTCGTAGCAGCACAGCACGCAGGTATCGGGGCCGGTGAGCTCCCGCAGCGTCTTCAGCAACGGCTCCAGGGACTGCCCAGAAACAGAGGACGCGACGCTGGTTTTATCGGACCCTCTAACTCTGGAAGACCTCTCGGGGAGGTCGTTTTTAGCACACCGTGCGGGACAAGGAGAGCACGGGCTGCCCAGGAGGGACCGAGACGGCAGTGAGGGCCGGCGGGCTCGCCCCCGACCCAGCCCACCCTTTACCTCCTCGTAGTAGATGCAGTCTGCCATGAGGATGTAGTCGGGCGGCGGCTGGAAGCCGGACACGTCGTCCCCCCTGCCCGGGCACAGCGCGGGGTGGGCGCGGGGCGGCGCGGCGCTGCCGCCGGAGCGCGTCCCGGCTCATACAAACCATTTCAGTACCTCGGCTCGCACCGACCCGGTCACCAGGTGCCGGTTGTTCTCGATGTTCACGGCCAGCAGCTCCTGCAGCTCCCGCAGGTCGGTCAGCGTCACGTCGGCCCTTGGGGCGAGCGGCGGCCGTCAGGGACCGTCCCGCCCACCCTCAACCCGGCCGCTCTCCCCCGCCGAGCCCCGCGGCTCACCCCAGCGTGGCCGCCATGATGCCGACGGCGCCGGTGCCCGCGCCCAGCTCCAGCACGGCCCTGCGGGACAGCGGCCACGCACCGCGCTCCAGGAACTTGGCGAGCACCAGCGCCGCGTCCCACACCACGCAGCCCACGCCGCCCGCGCGTTGCTCCAGGCGCAGCGCGGGCCCGGCCCGCCGCTCCAGCTCCCTCACGAAGGCCGCCATTGCCGCTCGCACTGAGGCGGCGCGGCCCCTCCTCCCCGCCGCCGCCGTGCCCTGGGTGCGCGAGGCACCTCCGTGTATAAATACGGGGAAAATGAAGGAACAAGTCAAAGACGCTTCCCTCCCTTCCCCCCCCCTTTCCCAGAAGAGCGCAGCCCGCGCTCCGCGGTGGCTCTGAGGGGTTTCCACGTTCCCTTTCCCGCGGGCACTGCTGCCTTTTCAACTCCAAACCCAACCATTGCGCCTTCTCCTCCAGCTGCTCTTTCTTACCCACCCCTGTAATCAGGAAGCAGCTGAAGCGGCAGTTTGCTGCTGTCCCAGCAAACCGCACTGTGTGGGAACGCAGCCCTCGGCCCCTTCCACAGCGCTGACTTCGGGTCCGTGTGTTGCCGTGCTCCTGAGCCGCTGCCGAGCTCGTTTTTGCCTTCTCCAGCTCCTGTTACGCTTGGAAGAGGGCTTCACGGCGCGGAGAGCGAGCCAGGAGCAGCACTTGCACTCTGCCACTTCCTGAAGGGAGGCTGTGCTGAGGAGGGGGTCGGCCTCTTCTCCCAGGTAACTAATGACAGGACGAGAGGGAATGGCCACAAGTTGTGCCGGGGAAGATTTAGATTAGATCTGAGGAAAGATTTTTTCTCTGAGAGAGTGGTCAGGCACTGGAATGGCCTGCCTAGGGAGGGGGTTGAGGCACCGTCCCTAGCGCTGTTCAAGAAGCGTTTAGATGAGGTGCTGAGGGATTTGATTTAGTAGCTTGGTGGGTAGGGATGGTGGTGTGAGGATGGTTGGACTAGATGATCTCGTAGGTCCTTTCCAACCTAATGAATCTAGGGCTTCCTTTCTGAGTCACGCTGTGATCTGTACACTTCCAGCTGACTCCAGCTCTGCGTAGGTCCGAGCAGCCTGGGGTGGGCTGAGGGGGGCTGTGCTGAGTCAGGGCCACAATCTAAAGCGTTTGAACTTGGGATACTGAAAACACACTGAGCAGCCAACAGCTCGCTGTGAATCCCAGCCACGGCCTCCCAACAACACGCACCGCTCACGCTCTTCAAAATTAAGACCGGGGTGATTTATTCATCCTGTTAAGAACTCTGATACAAAGCACGGTTAAAAGGCCACAGATCAGGAAATAAAACGTGGCTCCTGGCCGCTGGACGAACGCTGCTCACTCGCACCGCTTCAAACCAGGAGTCCAACTGGTAAAGAAAAGTCCCGTTCGCTTATCAGTTTAAAAAGTTTAATAAAGCTTTAAACGCTTGCTGGTTTAAATGCTACCGATTTCCAAAACGGATTCAGGATTAAGTGAGGTGAAATCTAAAGAAAGTTATCAGGTCTGGAAGGCAAAGGCTGTTCCTAAGGCAGAGGAAACGCTTCTGGCCGTACAGGACTGCGAGCAGCAGGCCTCGGGTCACTTACATCTATACAGGTAATCAGCACTGTCTGTAAATACACAATATACACAACTGTACATACACGGCGTGTAGCTTTGTTCTCCAGAAGAGCACGCAGCTCTTTAGCTTAAGACATCTCCACCTACCGAAACAGAAAGGCACATCTGAGCGAGATGCGTGCTAGGTCCGCGTCCTCGTCCGCACTTCTCAGAACCACCGACACCAGCTGCCTGTTTTGGTATCTATCCGTTTCTCTTTGTCTTCAGCAGCAAACCAACGTCAATAAGACACGGCATTAAAACCTTGGGGAACGGCAGCTGTCGCTCACGAGCCCTCAAACCCACGCGGGGTGGGAAGGCAGGTGGCCAGAGGCTTAGGGCAGCTGTAATCATCCCAGATAAAAAGAAAAAGAAACAAAAGGAAGAAAAAGAAGGCCACTAGTGCTTAGATTAGAAGGAAGGTTCCACAGACGCACCATTTTTTTTTGGCTCAGTGCAATCGAACGATGTCAGTTTCAGCTCAGTTAGTGTCGGTTACAGTGCAAAAGGGATCTGTGTGTACTGGCACAGCTGTGGGCACTGAGGGTGAAGGGAGGCAGTGCTGCTGGTCAGCTCAGGGCAGCGCCGGACGCAGCGTGTCCTCCTGTTGCTTTTTTCCCCAAATTGAAGCTACGCTTGTCGTTGTTTCATCAGCAGCACTCGAAGAGCATCGTTTGAGAGAGTACTAAAATACACCGCCTTTCGGAATAAATAAAACCAGGAACTTTACAAATACTATTCCAGTGTCCATGACTACCGTGGCTACAGTCACTGAGGAGCTTCTGCGTTTTCCAGCAAAGACAGTCTGTGCAAAGGGGGGTGGGACAGCTCCCTTTTGTAAGTCTTTGGCGGCAGTTTCGGGAGCTGGGGGCTCGAATTCTGCCTGGGTGGGACGGGGGGTGCGGGCGGGTGGCCGGGGCCGCCGTGAGCGGCATTGATCGCACCGCAGCGACGCAGCACCCGAGGAGATGGAGTGCTGGGGGGAGTGCCAGGAGAGCTGGGGCCCGGCCCGGCGTCCCGGAACCACTCGGGGTCTCTGTGCAAGCGTCCCACAGGTGGTGGCTGCAGGTTCAGGGGGCAGTTGATAAAGTGTTCGGGAGGGCGGTGCGGTACCGGAGGAGGAGGAGTGTCGGGGAGAGGGTCCCGAGGGGGAGGAGGAGGAGGGCTGTGCAGGGGCTGCTCGAAGGGGCTGTAAGCAGGAGCACGGGGCTGGATCTTTGGAGGCGGCGGCTGCCGAGGGGGAATTGCTGGAGGATCATCATCCGATTTCAGGATTCCCTGTGAGGAAAAAGAAAAGATAGTGTAAGAGATGCGGGTTTGCAGGCAAAGACTAGTTTTTGGAGAAGAGAACGTTCTGGGCAGACTTCATGTTGGCCTTCCAGAAGTTAAGGGAGCTTACAAACAGGAAGGAGAGTGACTTCTTACATGAGCAGACAGACAGGCACTGAGGCACTGCAAACAGAGCTGCGGGTGCCCCGTCCCTGGAGGTGTCTGAGGCCGTGGATGGGCCCTGGGCAGCCTGAGCTGGGGGCACCCAGCCCATGCAGGGCTGGGGCTGGGGGGGTCGGGGCCCCTTCCCACCCAGCTGAGCTGTGATTCTATGGCTATCAGTTTCTGGAATTTTCTTGATGTTTGCTCTTGGTGCTGTTAAATATGTGATAGCGGCCCAGCCGTATCTTGGATCTGATTATGACTGGCATGTTCCTGAAGAGCAATCAGACACTGGGAACCTGAAACTTCAAAAAACAGTAACTGGAGCACTGCCTTTCAGAGGTGCCAAACGTCGAAAAGAGCAACAGAGTCTTCCCCGACTAGATGTTCAGTGCTTTGTTATCAGAGCTGCTCAATGTAGGACAACAATACCTTCGCATTAGAAACATCCTGATCCATCTTCTTTCGAGGAGGAAGCGGAGGAGGGTTCTGAGGCTCATCACTTAGTTTAGGAAAGCTGCCCCATGAGCTGAAGAACGTCTCTGGAGAGAGAAGAGCCAGTACTTTAGTGCTTGTGTAACATGCCAGGAACATACTCAAGAATATGAAACCAGCCTAGATGCAACTCAAACAAGCAGGTCTTTGTGCTCAGCAGCAACACGAACCATTAACTCAAGCTGTATGAAACTCCTATTTGGTTCTTTAATCAGAGGTACTGCTCACAAAGTGGTCTCCCATTTCCGATATCAAAGAGATGCATCTACAGTTAATGCTAAAGGATACAAAAATGAAGAGAAACAAGTCAACTCTTAGTCAGCTTTCACTGCATCTGCTCCTCACTGCAGAACGTGCCTGTTTAGCACGCCTGCAGAGCTGCTCACATGGCTAAGTCACACTCTGGAGTGGAGGGTTTGTTCTCTTTGGCTGCATGGGTACACATTAAAATCTGGAGGCTTAGAGGCTTTGTTAACAGTTTCTAAAGCAGGAGAACTTTCCAATCCTTCTTCTGAGGAAAAAAAAAAAATCCTCAAAGTTAAAAACAAACAAACAAAAAGAAGCAAAACCATCCCCCCAGCTTGTATGTGACTTCTGTCACTCCTTTGCTTTTTCTCTCAGGAGCGCACAGAATTCTGTACCTGCACATTAGGACACTGTGCCCTCCAGTCTGAAAGCTCTTTATATTATGAACAAATACATGTGTGCCTGTGCAATAAGGCAGTGAAAAGAGAAGCTCAAAACAAAGGTGAGTACGGGCTTTCCGTTCAGCCCCCAGCAGCAGAGAGCAATTATTTTCACTGAGAGCTAACACTAAATTATCGGGTTGCTTCACTTTTACCATTAGTCAAATGAAATAATCATCAAGGACACTCAAAAGAAAGGCAATATCATACCAGAGGCCTGGGGAAAAAACAACAAAACAGATCAGACAGATTTTAGACTCTGCAGTCTGCTTTACTTTGGCTGATCCGAAGTCTGACAAAACCCCTTCAGAACTTTATTTAATGAAAACAATTCAGATTTTCCCCCCGATTTCTGAGACTGTTTAATCACCATTCAGCCCTCCTGAAAACAGGAAAAGCAGAGTTAAACAAAACGCTTTAAATAGTTACAGCACTTACTTGACTGAGGCAAGCTGACAGGAGCGAAGATGCTGTTGTTGCCTGTTAATGAAAAATGGATTAAAGACTTTCCAGACAACAACTGCAGACAGCACACGAAGTATGCTTCTGAGTGACCTCAAAGATGACCAAGTTTTCTGAGTTTTACTTACTGCTAACACTAATTACGCTTTCCTATGAAAAATACTTCTGAAGTAAAGTTTTTAAGTTACGCTGGGAATTAAATCTCACTGCAGTACTCCACTGGACACTACTGTGTTGTCGTTCGCTTCCTCCTATAGCCCAATCCTCCCAGCATTTGCTGCAGAGAACTTGTCACTAATCCCACACCGAGCTTAACCTGCAGCCCCCTTAGAGCAGAGATGAGACCTCTCACGTGCTGCTCCCATCACTACAGAGCTGCTCACAGCTTCCAGCAAAGCCTGGGGCTGTACCAGCACACCAAGAGTCTCATTTTCTACACCAAGACTGCACTCTGCAGTGAGTGCTGTGAGCACCTCCACTTTCAGCTCACATCTTGAAGCATACAGACATGGCTCCCTTGAAAGGAAATGAAACCAGAGGCACTGGAGTGCATTCAGCCCCCAGAGCACTCCTGACACACGCTGGTGTGGATGCCAGGGCCTCAGCACCGTGTCTCTCTCCACAGGTGCTGCACGTGGTAAAGCAGGTGTAGGCCCTGCACACAGTGCCATGTGGGGACAACAGATTGCCTCAGCTCCGCCAGGCAAGGAGACCAGAAATATCCCCTGTTAATTAATTACTTACAGCAGGCATTTCCAAGCTGCAGCACATGCAACGCTGATGCAAGAGCTTCAGAGCTCACGACTAAATCCTGCAATAATCGTTTTTAAAGGCTGGCATCCACACCAATAAATTCAGAACCCCGAGGGTCTCCAACAACAACTGTTAAAAGTCTATTGCGCATTTACCGTAAGAGCTGTTGAGGTCGATGTCTAAAAACACGCTGAACTCTGACGAGGCGGACACCGGTGGGGTGGAAGGTGTGTTTGGAGAGGTTGGTGCCGACACGGCTGCTTCGTGCTCTGCCTCAGTAATTCTACTGAAGCTTATCTTACTGGGTTCCTTTTCCAGTGGCAGTGGGTGACTCCTCAAGGTGCCAGAGGTGGAGCCGTGCCTGCCAGCATTGGGCCTTATCCCAGGAGACTTCAGGGGGTACGTCGTTTTCCTAGGCTGGAGAAAGGAAAGCTGGTTAGCACCGCTTGTATTCCGGGCTGTAACACTGCCCAGCTCTCCATGAGCAATTTTAAAAGGCACTTGGATGTGCTGTGCAGGTCACCAGGCCCTGGTGACGTGCTGAGATGTGTGCTGCACGGGCACTCTGCTGAGTCAGCCTGGAATTCTTACACACGTGGCTGGTGTGAGCAAACCCAGCTCACGAGACTCAGGTGTAACACTGCACAGATCAAAGCTGATCCTCCAAAGACAAACCGTGCTCCCATCCTACGGTGGTACGCACAGCTCCATCCCATTACAGCACCAGGAACTGGGCCTCCCTGAAATTCCCATCTAGTTTGGAAAACAGGAACTGCAAACAGTTTGTGCCCAGATAACTGAGATGGGAGAATGGATATCTACTCTAAGAAAAAAACAAAAACAAAACACAAGAAAAAGAGAAATGACTGCAGGCAGCAGTTTTGCAGAGGTCCTTTCTGTGGTTTCTTGCCATATCTGTAACATCATCTCAGTCATTCCCCTAGCAGGAGATGGCTAAAATGATTGACAGAGCTCTCAGAAAAGACAGAAGTCTCCAGCACCTCGAGTGTCCAGTGTGTAAAAATCAAGGCAAAGGAAAGACAGAAATCAAGTCTTAACTAAAGAAAAAACAAATACAAATACATATAAAATAAATAAAACCAGATACATAAATAATCAACGATTAAAGTTAATATCTTATGAGAATGTTACTGTGAAATTTTACTGCGTATTCTATCGACTGACCGCCGGGTACGATACTCAGGTGTACAGTGCAGCAGTTTTAGGGAGAAAAAAGAAACGTTTGTTCTGCAGTGAGCTAGCAGCACTATCCTGTAGTGACACAGAACACCTGGAATTAGAGGCAAAGTCAAGATGTGCTGGAAATCCACCTCATACCGAATTCCAGAGGAAACTGCTGCTGCTGTTAACAAAGCGTTCCGTTTCATGGCGCCTAGTGGATTTCAGCTATTCAACACAGGACAAGACTTACAAATCTAGGAGGTTGCTTGCAGTTTCGAGGTTCAATTTCTAATGATTTGTTGAACAGATAATCTGTAAACTCTTTTTCTGGAATCTTCCCCATAGGATTGAGGTTTTCAAAGAATTTCTAAACGAAACAAGCATCGATAATATTTTCTTTAGTGTCAAAGAATACTGGCATCTCTAAAACCCTTCCCAGAAATGTCTGCAGTGATTCAACACAGAATGCAAGTAGCATTTTAAACAACTGTATTATTGCCCGTGACATTCTTTAGGCGAGGTAACCAAGCTCTCTGCTGCTTCCTCACTGATGCTGTTCTCAAACCAAGAGTGCTACCCACAAGAACGTTTTCTGGAAAGGTTACCATTAGCTGTGCACTCAGGAAGAACTGCTGGGTACTTAAAGCTGTTCTTTTAAATCGTTATTACCTCTGTAGACAAACAGCTGCCTTCACCTGGCTTCTTGTTCCAGCATCTTCCTTTAAAGGAATTTAAAGTACCCAGGGTAGTCTCTGTCTTAAAAGTAAACTCTCTTCCTCATTTCTGCAAGCAGAGCAGGCTCGCTGGTACAGGTCTGCATTAACCCAGCTTCCCCCACTCTGAATGGGGCTGCTCATACACGTGCTCTGCCATCCCACAGGGCCAGCAGGCTCCATCAGTAACTGTGCTGCAGAGCACCCAAAGGAGTAAGTGCCCCAGGCTCATACCCAGCATTGGAGATTAGAGGGAAGCAATCTTTCTTCTGAAAGTTCTGCTGCTTAGTCACTGTGCCTCAATCACTGCTTTGTTGCTAAGAAATCACACCTCTACCAGGCTGCAGAACGAGAAGGGGATGAACAAGACCCAGAATGTGGAACCCAAGGAAGCAGACTCCAGCTCTGGCTGCTCTTCTGCCACGTGCTGCTTCCAACCAGCCACCATTCCCTCCCTGCTCCGATGGTCACTGCTGACACAAGATCAGGTTGGGTACCAGGAGAGCAGCTGACTATTTTTGTTGTGCTCATTCTTTTCTTTCCCTTATTCCCAAAACAGGTGTTTAATTTTTGGTTACCCGAATTTCTGGCTCGATCCGTAAACAGTAAGGCTGGTTTTGATACTGCTGAATTTCTCCTGTAATTTCAGCCACTTTTCTCCTCTTACTGAAATTAATTAATTCTTTCCCTTGTCTTTTAAGGAAGTCAGGATTCCCTTCTTCTGTCTTCAAAATATTTGTTAGGTATATCCCTGATAAAAAGAGAGATGGTTTTTAAAGTTCATCGGCATTCAAAGAGCTGACTTCATTCTTTACAATGAATGAAAGATTAAAAAAGGAAAAGAACCTGAGCGTAAGCAGATCGTTCCCTTTAATACTGCAATGGTTTATTAGCTGTCAAGAACGAATTAAGTTTTGCCTTTCACACAGGAACAATGTATTATTTAAATAGGACGCTTCCCCTGAATTCAGGCTCTCATGTTACAGAGACGAAACACGTTCAGGTCACATCACCAATGCAGAAGCAGTATTAAAATGAAGTAACACTCACCCAGCAGCACCAGTAATCTGTGTTACTAAATCAGAAAATAACTTTTACACAGAGGCACTAAGCCTAAGAACATCACAGATCTCTCGAGTCGAAATAACACATTGTATTAAAGAAGTTTTAGAGCAAAGCACAGCCTTTGAGAAAGGTCAAACCTGGTTTAAGATGGAGAACCCACACGGTATCAGCCTGTTCTGGTGCTACTTACCAAAGAAAGGCACACAGGGTGGATTGATTGACTTGAGCTTAGCGAGATATTTTTTGAAGTGATCTTGACTTAGTTCTACTGCTTCATCCAAAACTCTTTTTTTCCTTTCCTGTAGTGCCTAAGTTGTTAAGAGAGAGAAAAGAAAGCAGCTATGGAGATCTTCCCAATAGCAGTTAGGAAAGAAGCAAGGCAATTATCCAGCTCTCTTAACAAACCTTAGAAACTCAAATCCATATCTGAAAGCATCTCTTTTGTAAATGGTTTGTTCTGTACTACAGCACTGTCCACGATGTGAGCTCTGAGCCTACTGTAAACACAGTCTATCAATTTTGCCCACCAATTTACAAGCATAACCCCGGTCTTTTAATGCAATAAAAACCAAATGTTTGATTTTGAACTGAATTTACGGGCTCTGTGTGGTCTTTCAAATGCTTACAAAACTCAAAACATAGCATTCATGCTTCTTTTTCTATTTTAGACAATGGAGACTCTGCTGCCAAATGCAGGGCACTGCTTTTCCTTGTCAAATGCAATAAGGAGTCACAGGCAGTGCAGCACTCTCTCTTCCTACTGCTCACATGAACCTTTCAGCAGCTATTTCTTTCTGCCTTCTACGTCTGAATTGTCTCAGACCCATCCAAGAGAAGTGTTTGAGGTAACTGAAATCTGAGTTTTAGTTATCTCCTCCCTGCCCTTCTACCCTCACACAGCTCTAAGTGCTGCTGTTCAAATGCTCCACGCCAAGGTTCTCAGCCTTGGGATCCGCCTCTTTCAGACCCATAAAACACCAGCCTGAAGCAACAGGTTTATTTCAGACAAGTTAATGAACAATCAGACGGCCACAGTGCTTCCCCTTTTTGAGCTGAACACGAGTAAGGAGACATCTGCTGCAAAGCTCCATTTCCCCTTACAAATCCTTTGAGACAACCAGCCCAACTCTTATGTTTTCTCACAGCTAACTTTTAGCATAACTTAGTCTTGTAATTAACTTATGTCTTCTAAGAAGGCAGCAGTGACTTGGATTTCACTTAGGAAGTCTGCCTGGTGCATTCCTGGATGCAGACTAGTTTTTCTTCCAGGGCAACGCCCAAGACTCACCTCGAACGTGTGATCCAGTCTGTACACTGACACAGAGTTCATCGCACTCACTATCTCCAGAACACCATTGAAATTGTTCAGATCTTGAAACACCTGCAGGATTTCTATGATCCTGCTCAGCACAGCCACTCGCTCTTCGAAGTTCTCAGTTTCCACTATGCACCTAATCAAAAGATAGATGAAACCTGACATTTTGCTAGCTGCTTATCTGAAGAATTCCAAGTAAGAACAGTGCAGTGCACCCAGCAGGCACGTTCTGGCACATTCAAGAAACCCAAGTAAAAATTTGTGTAATCACATCTTGTATATGCTTGAAAGGTCAAGAACGACTTTGGCTTATACTGTTAAACAGCAAAACTCGAGCAAAATCTGGGGTAGACGGGTGACTCTCTCAAACTGCAGTATCTACAATGGTGCAGTAAATTCACAAGATTAGGTGAGCAAAGTGCTACACCCTCCTGACTGCAGCACGGCCACATCCTAAGAAGGATCTGATGTGCAGAGGGAGCAAGACTGAAGTAAGGCAACAGACACAACAGCGCTCTCCACAGAGATACACAGAAGTGGTGCTGAGTCCAGCACTGCCCTCAGTGCCTTCTGATGCACTGTAAGAAACAGAAATAGGGTACAAGTTGATTAAGTGGATGTTACTGGAGAAAAACCTTCTGCTCCAGGGAGCAGTGAGACTGCGACTGGCATGGCACACACTCCTCAACCAAAACCTGCAACTACTGCAGTACTCTACTGCCATCTCAAGATTTGAGGCCACACAACTCACATCAGAAAAGTTTCTCAGTGTCAGACACAGTTAATGCCACTACACTAACGTCATCACCACTGTACTCACTTTTCAAACCAAAGAGTAAGATTTGTAGTGTGGCGAATCATTTTCAATAGATTTGGGGAATTAATTTCCTTATCTTCTTTGGTCCAAACGCTACCGACGAGTTCAGAAGGCTGTACTGCCCTGTGACGACAAAGTGAGACACACAAGAATGCTCAAATGCAGATAATAATTGTACGTTCTGCGTCAGCACTACTAGATTATAGATATTATTTCACAAATTTTAAGTAACTGTTACAGAATTGCCTAACTTTTCAATGAGTAGTGTGAAAAGAAGAAAATCCATTCCTATTGTAACTGAAATTGGCATTTCTAAATAAGCATTTATATCTGAGAAGATGACTACAGAGTGAGTTTAACATCCCAAAGGCAGAAGAAAGGATTCTAAAGACAGTTAAAATGGTTTTAAAGCAGGGAGCACAACCGTGGAGAGACATGGCCTGTTTCAACAGGAAACCTGCTGTCACTGCAACACTAAAGGACTAAAACACTAAACCTGTGAGCTCTGTAAGGCCTTAAAGAACTTCTATCCAGCAAAGCTCTGTTCCTCCATCAAGGCTAGCTTTATTAACAACAAAGTGAGGAAACAGCAGCGCATGACACCAGACTGAAAGAGTGTTAGGTTAGAGGACCCTGACGTAGCAGACACTCGATCCCCACCTGTACAGGTCAGACTCGAGGAGCGTCAGCTGCCGAGCGATCTCTATGGGGTGCAGGGTCATGAGGTCCAGCATCTCGCCGTGCCCCACGCGCCAGATGTGCCACTCGATCGGGGGAGGCGGGCTCTCAAAGGTGATGTTGTGACTGATCCCATTTGCCTGTGCTTTCTTTCTCCTGATGATCTTAGCGATTGATTCCACCCACTTCTTCATGGATTTTCCTACAGAACAGAAACCACGAAGAACATTGTCAGTACTATCTTAACTTCTGAGAGCTTAATGAAACCCAACAATAGAATGTGCGAATGCACTCAGAATATTGCATCCCTACAGGCAAATTAACTAGGTGTGTAGGTGCCCAGTTGTGTTTAAATGCATCTACTGACAGTTTTAGCATATACTCTATTTTACTTGTTCCCCTCAGCCACAACCATCTCCCTTTCAAATGTTATGTCACCTAATTGAGGGTGAATAACTAAAAGGAAACCAGAAGCAAGTGAAAATTTTGCACGGCATAGAGAAATAGATGCTTACAGTACCACTCCAACATCGAGGGTACATCCTGGACAAGGCAGGAAGAACCATCAGCAAATCAAAGCAAAAATCTTTTGCAAGACTAACCAAAACTGAGTTAGGAATTTCCTCCCTGATTATCAGTACTCAGCATGGAGTCCTCTGCAAGAGGGTAACTACTCTTTGTCTCAAGATTATATCATCCATGGTCTGACAAGTGATACCAAACGGAATATGCATCCTCTCCCAGAAGGATAACGATTTTCAGTTAGAACTTCAAATAAAAGGGAAAAGAAGACAATGGAAAACATTAATCACAGAATTACAGAATCACAAGGGTTGGAAGGAACCTCAGGGATCGCTGAGTCCAACCCATGCTAAGGGCAGGCACCCTGTGACAGGCTGCAGCACAGGTCAGCATCCAGGTGGCTCCTGACTATCTCAGAGAAGGAGGCTCCACCACCTCCCTGGACAGGCTGTTCCAGTGCTCCATCACCCTGACCGTAAAGAAGTTTTTATGCATGTTAGCACAGAACTTCCTATGTTCAAATCTGAGGCCACTGCTCCTTGTCCTATCACTGCACACCTCCAGGAAGAGCCTGGCCTCATCCATTTGCCTCCCACATCCTTTTAAATACTTAGAAGCATTAATCAGATCCCTTTCAGATCTTACTCAGCCTTTCCTCATATGGGAGAGGCCCTCTGTCATCTTTGTGGTACTCTGCTGGACCCCTTCTAGGAGATCCCTGTCTTTTTTTGACATGGGGAGCCCAAAGCTGGACATAGTAGTCTCAATGTGGCCTCACTAGGGCAGGGTAGAGAGGGAGGATCACCTCCCTGGACCTGCTGGCCACGCTCTTTTTCATGCAGCCCAGGATCCCATTGGCCTTCTTGGGCACAGAGAAATTAACCAACAGAGTAGGAATTCTCTATGAATACAAAATGGAGAGAAGGAAGGTGGCAGTTGGGCAAGGATGAACATTACCATCCAAAACTAAACACACTGAGGTTAAACAATGCAGCAGTGCTTGACATAATCTTCAGTAGCTATTGAGAATCCAGGCCAAAGACTGCCCACGTGAAAGAGTCCCATTAACTGTTCAATTAAAGTCATCAAAATTACTAGTGTGTGTAAAGATCTTCTCATGCCTAAAATCTGACAGGATTAGATCAGCAGGTTGTATTAAAACGTGGAAGGGAGGACAAGCAATTTCCATACCTCTTACACTTGAAATAAAGGTCTCCAATCTCTCCAGCAACTCCAAATCTCTTTCAAAATCGTAAAAATGGTGCTCTACCCAGTGACGAAAAACATTTAATATTCTGAGAAAGGAGAGAGAAAAAAGTTATGTTTTGTTTTTAACAACCTGAAGCTCTTTCCACATGAACGTGAAACAAAAGGATTATAGAAAAGCTGTGTTACAGAGTTACATAACTGTAAACTATTAAACTTCATGTGGACATAGGGCAAAGACTCAGCGTGCACTGATGACCAAAGAAGTCCCCAGGTATTTTACAGCTATTTCTTCCTTCTTAGCATAGATGAAGCTTTGTTTGATCTTAAAACTTACATAAAGAATGCTGGTGTTGAGGTGGTTTCAGAAGAAGGAAAAAAACTCATCAGGAGTAGATAAAACTGCTATTTTGATGTAATTTTCTGGTATTCTTAAAACTAATAATGCTAATTTAGATCTACTACTGTAGATCTATTGTATTAGGAACAAATTTTTACTACACATAAATTTAATCTTACAAGTTGTTGCAAGTGTACTGCTCTACTGCTGGAAATTCATGACAGCAGCTAACCATCAAAGGGGTTACAATTTGAAACAAGCTCCCAGGAACAGCACTACAGGATCTCATCTCAGCAGTCCTTGAGCTATCACGGTAAGAATACTGAAAAAGCAAGACAGACTGCCTGGTTCTGCTGACACTTCCAGCCTAGTGCCTCCTCTCTCTGACGACCTCACACGTACTTAATCTGGTCAAAGCCCTTAACATTTCCACCCCTGTGCACTGCATAGCAGCATTATCCATGAGATGTGGAATAAGCACACAAGAAGGGGAAGGAACGAGCATCTTCATGTTCTCCACTGTCTTCCCACACCGCAGATGGCTCAGTAGAGGTCAATACTATTCACAAAAATGGGAATTTACAAAGTGCATTGCAAACTAACAAGCTTGAGTTCAGATGCTTCTTTTGTACTGTAAGAGAGCTACGAGTTCCAAGCCGCTGAAAGATCTCCTCAATTCCAAGATTAACTATGAACCACAGAAGTGTGAGTGTTAAACAGCTGCCTTAGAGCACATCTCTTGTCAGGCAGTAAGAAGGACACTGTGCACCAACCACAGCAGGAATTAGACAGCAAAGAGTGGCAGTCACAACAACAGGTATCCTGATCTCTCAAGCAAGGACAGAAACCAGAAACCTAACACCCTGGGAATGTGAAAAATTGAGATACAGGTTTCAAAGAGCATAAACATCATGCATGAAGGTAAAAGAGCTGGACTGATTTTGGAAATTAACAGCAAGAAACACAGCTATGAGCTGCCTCAAGCTTTTCATAGGTTCCACTTCACTGCTCATCACTTGTCCTGCTCAGCTATGGCAGTCAGCAGTGCTGCAGAAAGATGTATTTGTAACATGCAGAGGTGCACTGTGAAGAGGTCCCCAGGTAAGTTCAAGCCTAGCTAGCAGAGGTTACAAAAATGGCATCAAAAGCAATACAACTATATTTAAACTCTTCGAGCCACAAAAGCCCATTCTGTGCAAGTTTCTTGGGACGGGCTCCATAGGCACCTATGTGGGTGTCTGCAGAAGCAGCAAACAGAAAACAGCAAAGAAAATACGTGGTGAGGGGGAGTGTGTGAAGACCTCCTGAGAACTGATAGCTCTGGAGCCTAGTGGCCTTGCTGAGCCCACAGGGACAGATGAACTCAGAACACCAAGAACCTGCCAAATCTGTACAAGGACTATCGAGGTTACACTGGGATCATGTTACATGGATCACATCCAGGAAGGTGCTGGCTCCATTCTGTCAACAAGAACTACAGGATTACACACGTACGTACTTGGGTGTTTCGTTTGGACATTCGTACATGGGCATCTGATGAAAAAAAAGGACTCCTGAAATGACTTTCTAAACACCTACACCAAAAGAACTGGCATTATCCGCCATTCATAATGTCAGCTTGATGCTACTAATAACAGTGTAATGAATAAAAGCTGTTCTAGCAAATACTTGTTGTGATCTGGGCCTCCTCCTGACTCTTTCCTATCAGGGAAATAACCAGCCTCATTCATGTTAGAAGTGCTTAATTGTTCCCCAAGTTAGCTTGGTCAGCAAGACCCTGAAGATTCACTGCAGCCTGCTGCAAAGCACGGCACAGACAAGAGCCTCCCTTTGTGCAAATAAATCAGTACGGCTGGGAAAGGGAGTAAAGTGCCAGCAGGATGGAAAAAATGGAAACAGAAACTATCTTCACAGGGCCTATTAACAAGGAATCCATTCAAAATGCAGTCAGAAACACTTTCGGTTGTACATCTCTCACCCACACTCGCTTTACATAGCAGCCATACAGCGTTCCTGTGGGTGGCAGAGATCACAGCTGGGAGCAGCAGAGAACCAAGTACAGTTGCAACAACAACAGAAGCCAGTATGACTAATCAGAGCATGGTTTGGGCTATTAGTCTGGTTGCAGACAATGATAAGTCCCTACTTGACAGCACAGCAGTCTCCTAAAGAGATTACTGTCTCCAGGAACGCAACATAATCACCAAACTCAAATCTGGATTTAACAGAACAAATTTAAGAGCAAATAAACCTGAGTTGCACTGGCTGGACGTATTCCTTGCGAAACCGCTTAAGGTCTGCACTGATGGGCTGCTCCCCCTTCTCGATTGCCAGCCTGTCTGCTTCAGTAGGCTCAGGCTCTGGGATTTCAAACCTATGAACACAAGCACCAGAAAAGCGATGGTAATTAAGATAAAACACAAGCCCTTTATGTAGGGCACGAAGAGCAATTTTATTCAAAGAAATTCGATGCAGCGAAACTCAAGAACTCACTCATCTAGTATCCAGTCCGCCTGGAATTCCCTCCTCCCATAGCTACGCTGTGCTAACACACCCTGCCCTCACCCTGATAATTTGCTGGTTTTCTGGTCATCACAAGATGTCTAGACTGGGATAGAAGGTTTTTAACTACCTGCTAGCTTGATTAAGCGAAGATTAGAAGAAAGCTTCAGAGCAGCTTTATCGCACTGTATTAACATGCTGCTTACAGAGAGAGTCTGTGCTTTTCAAACAAACTGCTTAGAACATTTCAGCTCTTATTTGCATTGAGACACACTCAAATATGCTCTCATGATCAAGTGAAGCAGTTCAAAACATTACCAGCTGGCAGCTGAGGCACTCTAGCTGGTAAGTCATTCAGGTATTACTTTAACAAAATGGAAAAGAAGAAAGCTTGCATTAAAAGAGATCAATGCCCATTTTAAAAGTTATTTTCGATGACCTTCACTGCTTTTCCTGTTTGCCAAACATATGACAAGCACCAAGATCCCAAGCAGAAAGGGAGCAGGTGAAGGAACACAAAGCCCTTCTGTGTACCTTCAGAAAGGATGATCGCTGCTTACCTTTCAATCAGTAAACTCAGCAGCTCCTGAGGCTTGCAAAAGGAACGGTACGTGGTAAGGAAAGTACGCACAAAATTGGGATCTGTAAAGGCAGGATACAGAAACATAACTAAGTCGAGCACTGCGGTTTAGAAAACAACAGAACTGATACTGTTAGTGACATTTTCATTTAGCTCTTTGATTTAGCCTTGCTGAAGAATTCAGCCACACACACTACGCTCCCTCCAACACTGTGTCCCAACCCTGGCACACGGGATGGCTTACACTCACTGAAGAGGAAGCTCTCTGGTGATTCCATAAAGACAAAGAAAACACGGTAGAACTAAGCTGTCTACTATCTGCACATCAAAAATTCTTTTATCGCCCCAACAAAGCTTTTGTCTTACCTGCTCTTAAAAAATCTCCACAGCAGAGACTGCACACCTCGCCCAGCCACGCCACGGCAACACACAGGCACTCTCTGCAGGGCAGCCAGCAGCAGAAGCATTACAAGAAACAGAGGCCTTACAAAGCAAATAGTCGCAGCAATTCCAGGAGCTGCACCTCCAACGCCACCACACCTCCTCCCTGCTGCTCCTCTGCACTAGGTAGGAGTGTTACCACGAGACGTGCCTGTCTGCAAGCCACAGCTCCCAGCAGAGCACCAACCTGCCTTTCTTAGCATTTCAGCTGAGCTCAACCTGCCTTTCAGTTGGCACACACTGATGCTTTAGGAGCATACATGGATTGCAGTCTTGTTTATGAAAGGCATTAGGTGCACTCTGTATCTCAACTTCAGTTTCTGTCCTGTCAGCTGCATCAGTGCTCCCAGCAGCTCACTCTTCTGCAACAAGGAATGCAAGTCCAATTGTTTAGCACTGCACCGAGGTGCTGCAAACACAAACATTTCCCCTTTTGATCCTCAGTCCCACGCCTCAGCTGAAGCATGCCTACCATCCTGGGCAAAAGATCGCAGCCCCTGGAAGCACAGAATCTTAACTCATCCCTTAAGTACCAACCCGGACACTGAGGAAGGTGGTACAGTACACAAACATGAGGTATCAAGAGACTAGGTACACAACTGCCTTAAGAAAAAAAAAAAATCTAATTAAATAATTAATTACACATCGTCCCATCAATTTCAATAACATCCCTTTCATTTCTTTTGATTCCACTCTTGGAGAACACTCCAGACTGTGAATAAGCAAGCTGATAAACAAACCACTTCCCTGCAAACCCTGCAGGGTCACTACCCAGGCCTAATCCTTCCACCCGTGGCAGGTGCACAGCGAATGAAGGCTGAAATACAGGAAAACCAGGCCTGGAGATGTTCCCTCAGAGATGTGGGTTTGGGGTTGCTCAGCATTTCTTTTTTCTTGCTGCTCCATAAATGGTTTTGAACCTGTCAGCATTCAGTGCAGGCAGCTCGCAGCAGCAGTCAACATGCAGTCAAATAATTTCTTCTAAGAGACACCCAAAAGACAAAGGAGGATTCTTCTAGGCAGGCTTAAATTCCCTACAATGCACTGTTTAATGCACTTATGGGATCCTACAGAAGAACATGCATGCAAACTAGAAGTAATGGTGCTTCGTTCTGTAACAATGCTACTGAGTTTGCACCCCAGTGCTGGCCTGGCCCGTTCTGCTTCTACATCACATCACTCTTGGTTATTATTTATGATGCTTTTTAAAGAAAACCTTCCTCTTACCACTGAATAGGTTCTCTCTGCTCTGTAAGCCTTTGAAAATGGGGACTGCTGCTTTGCCTTCAGACCTGCCTGGGTGCCTTCGCATTATTTTATCAACTATTTATTTATTTTCGTAAGTAACATTTTCAGTACAATGGAAAACAGAAGCTGTGTGCTACTATAGCAGCTCACAAGTCACATGCAAGAGATTAACAACTGCATCTGCTGCTCTGCATCTGCTATGCCCCATGGCAGCCCAGTACCAACCAGCAAGCTGTTAGGACAGAGGTCGTTCTGGAAACGAACAGCCTCTGTGCTGGGACAAGCCTGCTCCCAACAAACCTGAAACTAATGCAAACATCCAATAAACCAAACAGCTACAAGTGTATTTTTCCCTAAACACAGAGATAAAGCACCAGCACAATCTGCTAGGAGTCCCTCCCCTGTGCTGTTATTGAAATGTCCTTGTGGAAGCAGGGTTTGTCAGCCTTGGCTCCAAACACTGCTCAGAGAAAAGCACGTGGGAAGCCAAGAGACAAAGCTTCCACTGGAGATTCCCAAGGCCAAAGCAGCAAGTACTTGTGCTATTAAAACCTGTAAAGTTATGCTATCAAACTAATACTGCAAAACACCAGTTCACTCTGACAAAGACATATGCCACAGAAACCCAGCACTTTTTAGAAGTGGATGACATGGAATTCACAGGCAGCACAGCTTTGATAAAGCAAGTCTGAAGAATTGACTGTGGCTTGCATCCTTTCCTGCTGAGGGGCTTCAGAAAGCAGCAGGCTAAACCATAGCAAATGACCTCCAACATTCCTCCTCTTCCTCCACACCACCTGCAACAGCCCTGCAGCTGCAGCCACCAGGACCTTGGGAAATAAATGAAGCAAGGTTTAACAGAAAGCATCAGTAGCTCCTGGTAGACCACTGGTACACTGTGGGGAGGAAAGGGGTCTTGTAAGCCCAAAGGTTCTTTAAAGCTTTGCAGGTCACTTGGTTTAACAACAGACATTGGTTACTTCTGCAGATCTCACATCACATTTAACCAAATGCAGCAAGAAAAAAATAAGCAAACAACAAATGAAAGGACCAATTTTCACCATCCATGCGTGCACCATCTTCAAAAACACACATGTAACAGATGTACAGGATACCTGCATACATATGGTACGTTAGCCTCTCGATTAATTTCACAACCGTTCCTCCTTTGATGATGGGAATTCCATTCCTGCTTTGCAAGTTGTCCTCAAAAACAATGTTATCCTCAGAATCTTCTACTACAAAGCGGTACACGTTTGGGCTGGGCAATCTCAGCGGCTGTTCATTCTCTTCTTGCAGTAACACTGAGTCGAGCATCCTGTCCAGGGTACTCCGATACTGGAGGGAAATCAGAGCAGCCATCCAATTACTCTTCTCTTCAGCAGACTTGGCAGCAAAGAGAATACTGTTTTCATCTTTAGACACCAGTTCAAAAGCATGTTTATATTCGGATGTGTCATCTTTATCAATGATCTGTATTTTTCTCATGATTATTTTTTCCTTCAGTCTGTACTCCGCGTTGCTGTAACCGGGGAGCCGTGACTGGCCATGGTTAGTTTTACAGCTGATCATTAAGCCATCAAACAGAAAGATGTGTCGTTCATGCTTAGCTCCTATCTTTGTCAAGGTGCCTTCCATTATGAATTCATTACAGCACTGCCCAATATCTTTGCCTTCCCAGCCATCAATATTTTTCTGGATCTCATTCATTTTCTTGATGGCCAAGTGCTTGCTTCTTATTTGCCGGTTATAGAAGCGACAGACTGGCTCCCTTGAACGAATAAAAGAAAAAGTCACGACGGGCACATTCCATCCCAAGAGACTAAAAATCAACTACATTAACTAAATTAATATCCTGATTTCTTTCTAATTATATCCTAAATGCCCTAACCAAGTTTACTGTTCCAAATAAGCCACGTGCACCGCTCTGGCTGGAATAAGAGACTGACGTTACTCACTGAGTGCACTGCGAAGGTTTCGGGCCACGGTTCCATTTATTACAATGCAAACATTCACAAAGACAACTCTCGAAAAGGAAACACACGCACTAACTAGGAAAAAAAGCAACAATGCCTTCCACATAATCACTTCCTCTGCCAACACAGGAAAACCAGCGCAGATCTGCGTGTTATTACCCAGGCCGACGTCTCGGCGAGTGCTTGCTGTAGATGCGCTCCATGCTGCACTGGAGATTCAGAAGAGCAGTAATGGCTTGCTTCAAGCACTCCCGATCCTCTTCATCTTCACTGCATTCCTGCAGTTGCTGTAACATAACAAATGTTTTTCTTTCAGACTTGTCTAAAGGACAGAAGGGTAGGAAGACTGACAAACTTTTTTTTTCCCCCAGAGTTTTTCACAGCACTCGGTGAAATCTACGGCTTCCAGTCAACAGAAGAGTTATTCGCAGCAGCACACCCCAGCAATGCATGTAACCAAATAATGTCAGATAGTCAGGAGCACACTGTACAAAAGCAGAGAGAGGTCAGCAGTTTAGGAAGAAAACCCAGAACAGAGTTCTGATGCTAATCAGCAGAGAAAACATCTCTGCTATCTCTTCAACAACGCTGCATTTCACAGCTGAAAATCATTTTGTCAAACAGTTTGGAGTTTTGAATGCTGTTTTATGTAACTACCTGTGATCTTACTTCAATTAACCTTAATGTTTCAGAGCACATTTAAAGGACAGAATGAACAAGATTCACTTTTTTCTTCTCACTGTTCTAAATTAAGCAATCTTCAGTACATCATCAATTTTGCACAACAAACTCTCCCATCCTAAATAAAGTCTGAAATTCGAGATGTGCTACCAATAGCAAAATGTAAAAATGGTGAGACCCAGCACAAAGACTGGACTTGTCTGTGCCACTAGCTTGAAACTTCTTGAAGTTGAAATGAAGCTTTCATATGTCCGTACACTTGACAGCAGCACGCTCTGAGAGAGGCCTTTCAGACAACTCCTCTTTTTCGTTAAGGTCATCACTCCTAAAGTACTTCTGATATAGGTAAATGAGATCTTTGGTTTTAACCCCTTTTGTTCTCAAGACAGGATCAGTGTCTTACAGGAAACTCAGGCAAACAGAACTGCTGGGCAATACCAAGACAACATGCCACGCAATTTCAAATGAGCTCTGTTTTTACCTCCATACTTTAAGAGAAATCCTACTTACAATCACTCAGCATGGCTGAAGCCTTCTTTTCTTTCCTTTCCCCACTATGTTCCCTCAGCAAGGATATGTAGCTTCCTCTAAAAGTAATTGAGAGAACAGGATTTGACCAGATTGGTGCACCCTCTTCACGTACTCTAACTTGTTATTATTTTTCTTTTTCACATGCCCAAACAACCTCATAAAAATGAAAGTTTTGCAGCCAAAAATTTCTAGGAAGTTGACAAGCTGAGGAACAGCACAGGGAAGGGAAAAACAAGATGTCTAACCCTGTGGAAACCCTTCTTTTCCTTTGTAGGAGGCACAGAAATGCAAAGTGTGTGAAAACGACTTGAAAAAAGCAAAGTCCTAAAAGTGGGAAAAGCCACGGAGCTTGACAGAATACTCTTCCTCCTCACCTGCCCTAAGCACAGCTTCTTGCATACCCTTTCCAAAGAATGAGTTTTGCCAGTTAGCAGACATCAAATGGCATATGGTGCTTTCTGGTGGTGGTGGTACTGAAAACAAAGCCTCCACTTAGCCAGTAACCCACCCCAGTTCCAGAGCTAATGCCTACATTCCCAATGACCAGGCAGATTACATCAAGAGAGTCTCTCTATAATCATTCAGTCAACATCTGCTTTTCCAAATACCTGCTTTTAATCAGGTATCTTTTTGTCTAAACAGCAGATGCAGAAGCATAACTCATTTGCTAGACAGGGAAAACACGTAAATCTTTAGGAAAAGAGAAAAAATGGTCCTGCTTATATCAGATATATTTAAGGACATAGGAATACATATACATATTTAAGATACTAGTGAAGATAAACTGAAAGCATTAATTTTTCACTTTATTATACAGAAAACTGTCAAAAAACAATAATGAAGTACAGTATTCAGATGCCTTGGTGATGCTGTAGCATACTGGCTGGGGTTTCTGTCTGTGTCAGTGATGAGGTAACAGTGGAAGAGATCAAAAGGCAGAACTGCACAGACTGATGCCTGATGACACTATAAGGAGTCACATGCACAAATTAGGGGTAATCTTGTGCCTGACAGTCACATGAGAAGGAAGGATATATTCTCTCAGTAAAGAAAAGCCTCGGACATAAACACTTAATTGAACTGCTTCAGGATTTTAAAGACTCTTCTATCTTGCATGTGCATCTTGCTCAGGACCTGGACAGACCGTATGACCCTTAGAGCTCTTCCCACTGCATTCAGTGAGTGATACTCCCTGGGACTCTGGTATGGACAGACATTTATGAAAACATTACCAGAGCTTGAAGGACTGCTGAAATGACGAATGCCCCTCTTTCCTGCTAGCATTAATGTGCCTGTCCTCACAAGTGCCAAGCAGCATTCTGAAACACTCTGATAATTAATTACAGAGGTCACAATCAGAGTGTGTTTGTTATCTGTTTGCAAGATCTGATATGTTTTGATCACTACCAGTCACGTCTCGAGATAATTCTTCAGTGTGGCTCCCTTCAAACTTTGCTGTAATTACTTGTTGCAAAACAGTCCATGGTGAGCTGTCTTCTGTCATTCCTTGGACAAGCAATCAACATCAGTAAAGAGAGGGCAGCAGCAGGGCCTGCCCTCTGACTCAAGGTGTTCAAGGCCATTTCCCAGTGCCCTCTCTACAGCTGCTAACCAAGAGCAGTCATACAAAAATCATTTCTGTTCTGAAAGAACAACAGTTCATGAAGTTGAGACCTCCATGGAAAGGGAACTCACGCTACTTTGAAAGGGAGATGTAAACTATGGAGCTCTAAGTTCCACATCACAGCAAGGCTCGTGGACCCATGCTGCTCTGACCGCCTGCACTTTGTATCTTCCAAGCTCTCCTCACAGTCACACAAGCTTTATGAAGTATTAAAGCTGTGGTAATGTAGATTTGCTGCTCTCGTTGCAGATGGTCCAGGAACCTAAAGTTGACGGCTTCAGTTCACTGACAGCTACAGAGAGTCATATTTTTCCCCCCTTACACTTTGTCCTAACCTGACTATCAACAGAAACACATCCAGAATTTAAGTCACTGGGAATTAATTTGACTACAGAATCCTGGTAATTCATACAATGCAGATGGTTCACGACCCAAATTAAATGACTGACAGTTTGCTTATCCAACTCAGCACACACAGAGTCACTGCAGAGATAATCAAAAAAGAAAAAAACACGTTAGGTACCAATTGCTCTTCTTCAGGCTTGAGTTTCTCTCCTTTGAAAAGATTTTACGTTAAATTATAGATGTTTTAGGTTGCAAAGTTTCCTATTCTTCCTTCATTCAAGCAACCTTCTCAGAAATGTAAAGAAAGAGCATAGATTACTTAGAGCTGTACAACTGCTACACTGGTTTTCACACTGAGAACTTCAGAACAAAAAAGCATAATTTTTGATACTATTAAATATACTATTAAATGCAAGCTATAGCTACAGGATATTTTATTTCACCCATTTAACTATATCCCATTTAGTTAGAATTCCTTATCTGCATTACAAGCTTTCCTAATGCAACAGACACCTTTTTTCAAACACGATCTTCAGCTACTTTAAAAAAACACCAGGTATTTTTTGAGAGAAGAGCACTTTTACAGCAAAGACTGCTTCTTCTTATTCAAGAATAATTATTATGGATGTCAGATGTTACATTTCTGCTGACTGCTGGCCTCTGATCTCATAACTCAGTGCAGAAACATTTGCTCGTAAGCAAAACAGATACACGCTCAGTTACTTTTTGGCTTTTAGCTGTTATACCCGAGGGAAGGATCTGCTGATGCAAACCACCTTGCGAGAGCACAGCAGAATAAAACACATGGAAGTCATCGGTGGTGAAACCAAGCAAGGCTCCTCTAATGGAAGTAATGCCTCAGTGCACAGAAATGCTCACGTGGGCCAGATGCCAACGTGAACAATTTGTACAGTAAGACCCCCAAAGCACATCCTACAGGAAGAACTTTTTAGCAACTAAGTTGGAATTCCTGAAAGCTTGCATATGTCATCAGTGCCATTTCTGAGATGACAGAAAACAAGAACAAAATACTGCTTATCTTCGTTCCTTCTCATCACAGACAAAGTGTGGTACACCATGAAAAATGGTACTGCCTGCAGCACCCCTACTCTGTAGTGCCCAGGACAAATGGTTGAAAATTAAGACCAGATCATTCTGACCCTGCTGAAGGGAAGTGCTCCTCCCAGCCCCAGTAAGATCAGTTGAGATACAACTGCAGTGTGACCAGATGCTGAGAATACTCATCTAAATCACGCTTAGCTTTTTACTGAAGGGATACAAAACGCAGAACTCAAGCAAAGAAATTACTAAAAGATGTGAGTATTGCACTGTTAACTACATTTGAACTCAAGCTCAGTCAAGGTCTGTGTAATAAATAATGCAGTTACTTCAAACATTCCTATCAGAGCAAGAGCTGCTTTTGAGGGCTTTTTCAGGTGAATTTGCTTCTCAGACACACTCTTATCTCACATCGATGCTTGTCGCATTTTTTGATTTTACACTGCAAAGTAAGTAAAATCTAACTGCCTATTTCAAAGCTCAAGTTCTCCATGTGAAGAAAAGGCTTCAGCAGGAAATAAGCGTGTGGTTTCCCTTACCTGCAGTAACTCAAAGTAGTGCAAACAATGATAGACAGGGATAAGCATGAGCCGTGGGAGGACGTAACGTACAGCTTCTTTAAAACCTTCAGCAGTAGACTGAAAAGGAAAAATAAACAGGATTAATTACAATGAAATACTCAAACCAGGGCAGGGCAGAGCCCTGAGCACTCCGGTGGAGTTCTGAAGTCGGCCATACTTTGAGCAGGATGGTTGGGTTGGATGCAGTCAGAGTTCCTGAAAACATTTGTCTAACAAATCGAGCAATAGAACCTGTAAGTGCTCCTCCAGGCTCTGCAATCACTTTTTTCTATCAGCAGCTTAGAGTGGATTTTCATGCATACTCACGAGCAAGTTCACAGCTCTGAGGACACCTCCAACCCCTACGAGTGCTGCAGCTGCACAAGCTGAACGGTTTGCACTTTTGCCAGAAGCAGCAAATCAAATATAACAGCTAGAGGACCAAGTCATCCAACGCTCATTTGATAGGTATCCCTTTGACATACAAGACCCTCATATTGCAATCCATAGCACCTTTACATTTCAGTACTGTCTGCAGCACTCAAATAATGGCAACAGTTAACAGACCTAAAAATGCACTATGGATAAGCTGCAAGCGTGATTCTGGGCACACCTCAGAATGCAGGGTTCCAACATAACATTCTATCTGGGCAACAGTTTGCTGCAGAACTTGAAGAAAACACTGGAGCACTAAGGAGCAGGCAGGACTCCTGTACTTGCCACCAACTTCTCTCTAATTATGCCTCCTTCAAGTTACACACGCTGTGCTTTATTTTACATCCAATTTACCACAGAAACATGGAGGTGTCATTACATTTTGAGGAAATAAATATTAGTATCTCCCCTTCCTTATAAGTTGAGGCATCACAAGTTTAGGAGTTAGAGAATACGTTGGAAACCTTTTTTCCATTCCCAGCAGTAATTCAGCTCCTAAGATGAGGAGCTATCCTCTAAAGGACAGGGAAATCCTTGCTACCATCCACACCAAGTCAGAGACCAAAAAGAATCTGAATTTCTTGATCTCTCTTTTGAAAATGACACCTCCTCTCTGTTTAAGATGAGACCACAACTCTGCATTTGCCAGAGACAGCTGCTGTGTGTCCAACAGCCCAGAGCCTCGATCTGTTTTTATTCCAGGGTTTGGACAAGTGTAGAGGAACATCCCCAGGAAAGCCCACAACTCTTGTGCTGAGAAGTCCAGGTCCAGCATTTAATGACTTGATTTCCAATTTAATCTGGAATAGGGTTTTCAGCTGTATATTTGCTAACGAGATGATCCAGCTCACCAAGCACTTGAGGGTGGAGAGAAAACACTCACTGTGAAGGAGAGGAATCTCAGTTTTAGAGAGGTAGGTCCTAAACTACAAACTAAGTGCTACTGTAATGGGTTTAGCTGGGAACATAGTTTCTCTAAGCATGGTACTGAGCACATGCTCAGCTCTCTTTTGAGCAGCAGTCTTTAGTGGAAACATCATGCTTAAAAAAATAAAATCACAGATGATCTTGCTGGATAAATGTGTCGAGAACTCTCAGTCTCAGTCCTGATGCTAAACATGAGGACCTGGGGTATGAAAGGAAGCAAATGAAAATAACATTCCTTGATGCCTGTGCTTGGTGATAAAAAGCAAAACAGAAATAGAAACAGCGGGTGTGAGAGGTAATCCCCTATCACAGACCTTCAAAACACGAGAACCAAAACAATTCAGTATCTCTCATTCGTGCTTACCTGAAAGTGAAGAGCAACAGCAGGTTTTGCCATTAAGTTATTAAAATGCTCGTGAAATTGTGGAGAGAGAATATCCTGGGACAAAGTTTCGTATGGATCAAAGGCTTGCTCCTAAATAAAAACAGAGAATTATGTACATACAAGAAGAATGCATATTTCCAGGCCTGTTGGTAACATTCATCCTGTCAATAAGCTAGTATACAAGTCGAATTCTTCCAAAGATCCATTTTGCAATAAGAAAATATTTATTAGTTCACAAATCTTTTCCTACTTCTACTTTTTAACCGAGGAATACTGAAAAAAAAAGTTGTGTGCAATCTTACCATACTTATCGCTAACACAAACTGTTCTGCTGGAACAGTGGGAAATAAGCAAAGTTCTGGCTCTCAGACCACTCACATTTCACCGAGAATGGTTTATCTAACTCCTTCTCTGCAGGCAGGAAAAACAGCTGGGAAAGGAATGCAGCCAAGTAACACTTCAGGTGAACTTTGGAGGCTGTCACAAGGAGGCATTGTTGTACCACCATCACTTCAGAATGCTATGCCTTGTAAACACTCATCTGCACATTTCTCTGGCCATGCAGTGAAGCTGGGAAAGTATCTTGCTCTGGGATAAAGTAACTACACTGAGACTCTTCTGGATTAAAGTCCTCTAAAAGGGTTTGAAAAAGAGTAATTAGGGACAAAGCTGTTTAACTATTAGAAAAGCATGCACTTGGCTCTTGTGAAACTCTGGTGAGAAGCACAGAGAAGTAAGAGTAGGTTGAGCACTATGCCCAAAAGATTACAAGAAAACAAGGGATCTTAATCTAGTTCAAGTACAGTCCCACCAATTCCAATACAATAAAGTCTGCAAGAAATCAAAACCTCCACAGCATCTAGGTGGAAGATCTCCAGCAAGAACCACTGCATGCATCTCACAGCCTGCACAGGACAGCATCAGGAGTTTCAGGCACAGAAATAGCAAGTCTGGATGGGCTATCTGGCTGTGACTCTGTAACATCAACTACAAGCAGGACGGGATAAAACCTGACTTCACATGAAGCTCTGCAGGAATAATTTATGACTGCCCATAGATCACCTGCTCCAAAGCCTGTCAAGTTGTTCCTGAGTCTGCAGATTCACTGGGCTGAATCACTCATGAATCACGGAGTTATCCTGTACTGATGGCACGGTGCCCAGAATAAGAGCACTTCTCTTTCCACCTCAATGCAGAACTGCTCTTCAGAATGAATGCTGTGGAATTTGAGGGTAGGGAGTACCACAAGGGCTCATCTGAACATCAGGTGAAGTCTCAAGCAATGCATGTTCACAGGGCTCAGGGAACTTCCTACCTTACTCGTGGGGCAGCTGTAATTAAATGAGAGGCAAAGAAGGTACAGCCTTTTCACATGCAAATTCCTATCATCACTCTTGACAGTCATCAGCAAGTTCTAATCATCGCTGTACATTTGCATCGGATTTTATCTTGTGGTGGGGAAGAAAACAGATTTGGCAGTTCAGCAGCAGCTGATGAGAAATGAGGAGACACCAACTGAACAGGCTGATTTTCTTGAGCTGAATCTGAATGCACCTTTACAGACTGTTTTGTGGTATATCCCTCTACCTAGAAGCATACATAATGGGAGTCCTACTTGACAGCATCCAAATGAAAGATGGGGAAGATAACACTGCACGGTTTCTCTCTGCCACATCAGCCAAGACAAAAAGCCTATCTACACTATCTTAACACAGCACATAGTTCTAGATTGGTTCTTACAATCTTCAGCCTCTTTTACTGTAGTGCAGCAAGTTTCCAACTTCTTCACATTGTGGATATCTAAAATATCTCTTATGAAAACGCAAACACCAGGATAATGGATTTATAATCCACCGATTACAACTCTGCTTTGTTAGCTGCCTTCTGAAGGACAATTCAGAAGAGGGAAAAGGACACTCTGCCCTCAGTCCTGCCATCCTGTCACCAACTGAACATCACTCATGAGATTATCTAAGGCAGTAATAGAAAATGGTGGTACCCAGGATTGCAAAAGTTAGTGTCAGGCTAAAAAAAAACCCACAACAAAATGAAACAATTTTACCATCTTATCAGCAAACGTCCACTTCCACTCATGTGTTAGGCACCGTGCTTTTGCATTTCTTTCACACCAGGGAAAACTTTTATTTTCCCCATACTTCCTCATCTCAAGAACACCAAAATATTTATGTTGAAACCTTCCAGAGGACTGATGCAGAAAAACAGACAAAGCAGGAAAATTCCAGCTTGCAAGGGCCGCTTGTTTTTAATTATCCTTCCAGATAAGCTGAAGCACCTTTACAGTGGCAACACTCAGCAAAGGAGCCTGGCAATGAGACAGGCAGAGCTACACTTTCACATCTGCGTAACGATCCCTCTGACAGGTTATGATCATCTTTCTGTGAATATATGATGTATCAGATGAACAGTACAGTTGTTAAATAGATCCACGTAGATTTCAGTTTTGTGCTTATCTGCTCGATACAGTTTCTGTGACAGGTAGAAAAACACTTTAGTTTACCTACTGAAGAATGGGTAGGGAAGGCCTCTATTCTGATCTCATTAAAAGAACAACCTAAATGAGTGTAAGTTGTGACCAAATGTTTACTGAGAAAACAGCACTATAGGACTGAAAAAAAAAATAACCTAATAAACCCCAAATGAAAACATTAAAAGCAAAACAAACCCAAGCCCTTACCTCGGCGAGATCCTCAAAGCAGCTGCCAGCCAGAGGATGAGGGCTGCTCTCATCAGTCATTTCAACAGTATCTTCAATCAATCCCAAAAGCTTCACTGTCAGCTCATGAATATCTGAAATGTTGCTGAATACCACGTCAATATCCTGCAAACATAAAACGTTTCTTAGCAGAGCTCAGAATCATTTATCTTGCCTGTGTAAACACCAGAGCCTTTTTCAAGATGCCTAAACCAAGAGGGAAGTGGAGAGGAGACAGGAAGAAAGTTAAATTACACAGCCTCCCCAGCCTGCAGGCTTGTCCGGGCACATCCAGCCTTGCATAATTCTCACCTCAGCAAAAGAAAGCACATCACCCTTCCCAGGAGCAGCAGCAGTCCTGGTACAATCTGTTCGGAGCTTTGGACAGAAATGCCCTTTTCAGCCACAATTCACAGCTGCTGTTTTCTCCTCTCAGAACACAACAGGAAGGAGGCAATTTAAAGTTGCTCCAAGGTCAGAGCCTCAAAACCACAGGTAAAACTAAAGCTGTTACTCGGCTACATTAGCAAAACACTACCTGGGTACTGAGGAGCTGGCTGCTTCCTTTCCACAGTCCTACTTTTAGACTTCAAATTTACACCCCACAAACAGACCCAACTATACAAGAACTTGCATTTCTTCTTATGCCCACTCTGAAACATACTTCTCAAATGTTTCTCTGCCCTCGTCCTAACTGCACAGCTAAATTTGACCTCCTGCTATCTCTACACTACAGCAAGCTCTTCAGGGAAACAAACAATCCAAGTCTTTCATATCCATTCCCCAATTACAAAAGACTGTTCCTCAGCTCCAAAACATCACTCCCTTCTCCTTCTAGGTTCTTCATTTGAATTCTGTCTGCATAATACTCTGATGTCCTGTCAGCTACCGAGGCACCTCCACACTCAGCAGTAATGGGAATGTCTGCTGCTGCCTCTTTTTGTAACCTTTCAGAACCATCCAGGAATCCCAGTTCAGGCTATGCTGTCCTGGTCCCCTTCTCTTCCCTCCTGCAAAAGGATTCACACATCTCTCATTACAACTACTTCAGCTACAAGAGCTGTGCTTTTCCCTTAGGACTAGCATCCTGAAAATAGAATTTGCCACAAATATAATTTCAGACAATCATCAAGTACTCCATCCATTTATCAAACAGAGATTTCCTTTACAGTCAGTCACATGCTAGTGAATCTGGAGCCAAAGGTTGTTTTACTTGTAGTTGCTACAGAAAGGGTGCCCTAGAGCAGACTTTAAATGTTGATTCAAGTATTCATCTGCATTCACTGTACACGTAGACAGACGATTCCTGCAGAATTGTAACTATAATATATACACTTCCTGCAGAAGTGTAACTATTACCTACATGCCAGGAGGCACCAGCTATCCATGGCAACTAACCACGAATCTCATCCTTGGGCTTCACTCTGAGAAGAGCACTCTGCGCACTATTGGTGGCAATTTCTTCCTTTTACATCATATACAGTCAACAGTTGTTGTGCACCGACATACAATAAATCACATTCATTTTACCTCCAGTGTGGTTAATGTAAAATTGGCAAGTTACAGCTACCAGTGCAGAAACTGGCATTACACGTCAATAAACTAGTGAAGGACTTACATTAGGTGTGAACAATTTTCTGTTAGAGAGGAAAGCTTCCCGAAATACTTTTATGATCAGATTCAGCTCCCGGAGATATTGTCTTTCTTCTGCAATTTCATTTCTCACTAGGTCATAATAATTGAGTTCCCCAGAAGAAGAAGGTTCATCTTCACAGAGAGAAACCAGGCCAATGTCATCCTGATCAAACATTTCCATCAAAACCTAGCAAAGAAATTTTAAAAAGTTATATGCAAGCCTGATTTTAATACTTGGCTCTAGCTCAGCTATTTTAATGTGTACAGAGAAATCCTTTGAGTTTTTAATACAATACTTTCTGTGATCACTTTCACAAGGGAGTAATATTTAAACTTTGGCAGCAGAGGGCTGCAACAGTTGCCAAAGCCATTTCTCCCTGTATAAGTTAGTATGGTTTAGAAAACAAGTTACAATTCATGCAGAACCAACTCTGAAACCAAGGCGTATTGCCTGGGCTTCGGACAAAACCCTCCTGCTAATGATAAAATTCAACAACGTTTCCATATCAACGAAGATGGAAAACTAAAGGTCTTTTCTGTATTACAAAAAAGGAGCCAGCTGTCACGACAAAGCAGCATCACGAGGACAATAACAGCTGAGTAACAGAAGACAACTTTTTCTGTCCTTATATTTATTTATAAGAAGTTTCGCTGACCCAATGGAGGCTCAAGTTAAGGTAAAGCCTTCACTCCAACAGTTCTGGCACAAATAAAGAGCAATGGTTCTGTATTTAAGCGAGAGTCTCCTCCTGTGTCACTTCAGACGTACCCTCCAAAAACCCCCTCCTGTTCAGGAGACTGTTACAGTGCCTCTCCTTACCTTATCAGCACACATGGATACTTTAATGTCCTGCTGGGAGATCTCAAAGTGTCGAATATTGAAAACGTAGTTTCCAGCCAGCTTTAAAATGTCAGCTGAGATGTATTCTAAGACAGCCACAATATACAGAGAGACATGGTAATCTACTTTATAACCTAGGACCTCCTACAAATTGAAAAGAAGAGGAAAAACACTATTTATTCTAAAAAGCCATTTGGAATGACATTAATACATCTGGTTTCCTACCAACTCTGATGTTGTCTGCGTTGATAACTTACAGTAATATGATACCAGGGGCAAAGGACATCAAAAGGAAATTTGATCAACAGCCTCAAAGCAAATGCTTGCAAACACTTCCCTGTGCTATTTGCCGTATCCTGACTAGAGGAACTTCAATATTGGATGTAACTTCTATTAAGAAACCAACCAGGCTCTGTACGTACATCCACACACTTCTAACACAGCTCACAAACAGAAGCCAGTGTTGTCTTACAAATTGCTGTTACCTTCCCTAACTTCTCTTCCCATCTCATCAACTGTCACAACCTGAGACACTGGCCTAAAAAAATCAGTGCTGTTTCATCATTAAAAAAGATCTCCATGGGCACAAGAAGAATAGATGTTATGCAGCCTGAAATCCTGACTGCAAATAAGAAGCTCTACATCTGTTATAACTGACATCTAAAACCAGAGATGGTCACACTGCTCACAGCAGCAATAGTCTGTATCTGCTCTTTTGTAACACCACTTTAAAACCTGTTACAGATTTTAAAATGAAGGTATCAGTGATATTTAACAGGAACTGAAAGGACACTGATACACCTACTAGTCTATAGCATACAGGGAACAGATCTACTTGTTCTCTCCTACTTTGGTTTCTGCAGCACTTGGAAACAAACAAAGCTGTCACAATGACATCACAGTGACACTGAAGTGGGTAAGGTATTTGAGTGAGTTTTTAACATAAATAAAACCCCAACAAACAAGTCATATTTCAAAGCAGAATAACATGTTAGATGCATTCAGGGATCTAGATTTACTACACACTACAATGTATTTGTGCTGTTCTATGATGACCATTTACTCCTTCTGCCAATATGAGAAACTTCCCTAATTTTACACAAATTAGAGCTCTTTTAAAGGTTGTGCTGGAGGGCAACAGTACAGCTGGGGTGCATGGTGGGCAGAAGCAGCAGCCACCAATTGGTGCGTTAATTACCTTTAATAAGGGGTGTATTTTGTCCACAGGCAGCAGGAGAGGGTTTCTTCTCTTCCGTTTCTCTATGGCAGACTGCGCATCAGCAATCGCCCATTTGTCTATGGGATGAGGAAACGTCTTCTGGACACGCTCCTGTCCAAACACAAAGACACACTGAGATTAACTGCGTTAATCAAGGAGAAGTTTAAAAAACAAAATAACAAATTACTTCCCCTGCAGTACGGGTAATTATCCTCCTCCTCAGTGTTTGCTATGCGCTTCCCTAATGGCTCTCTCCTTCTCACCCAGCTCAGCTTTGCTCAGTTAACCCCAACCAACCTCCCTACCCTAACCACGAGGAGCTTCCCATCTCCTACGACAGCTCCTGCCCTATGATCTTCAGATCACATGGACTTCAAGAAACTGCAGTTGAGACCAAAATATAAACATCAGGAAGTACTCAGCAGCTCACAGCCTAAACGAAGAAAACAAAATGTTACTGTTCCTCTTTCATAAAAGGATGGAACTTGTGCTGTATCAGATGAAGCTTAGGGCAGGAATGAAAAGCAAGCACAGATCTTCACCAACTGCAGCTCTACTCACAGCTGGAAGAAGGTTGCCTGTAGCACTTTGTGCTCTGCAAGCCTGCACAGGAGCACCTTCCCTGCTGCACTGTGCAATTTCAGGCCATTTTAATTTGGATTTTATATAGATTCACATTTTCCCACCTGCATAAGAACAGGTGGGATGACCCCTCCGTAAGAGGAACAACTGCTTTGGGCTGCAGTCCCACACTTTAGCAATCCCAAGCTAAACACGTGCAAAACCCCAGCCCTGCTCTCCACAAGTTCTCCAGGCTTCCTGCAGCAGCCCCTGTGAGCTGGGCAGTGGATTGCTGGAGGAATCAGTCTAACCCAAACTCTGACAGCTGCTTCTTAAGTGACTCTGGAAAAAACAGATTCTCTCTAAGTTAAATAGCCAGCGTATAACAAACATAAAAAAACCAAAGTGAGATGTTTCCCAGGACGCTGCAACTGATGTGGTTCCATTCTGTTTGCAGCAGATTATCTGATTTTACACCCCTGGAGCTCCTGCACAGCCCACTACCATACTGCTGCACGGACTCTGATGAGGAAGAGGAGGCCTGAGGTCCTCCCAGAGGCAGCTTTCTAGCATCTGCCCACACCATCCAATGGGCAGCTCTCAGTGCCAGCTGGCTGTGCCAGGTGGACGTGCTGTGACCTTTCCTGGGCAGCTCTCACTGAAGCCAGCTTTCCTTGAAACACTACCAGGAGAGCACGTGTAAAAGGGTACAACGTGGAACTTGGGTGTCTTTTAACAAGTCATGTATCACCTGCCCCAGGACTGCGCCAGTTGGGGACCATGTGAAGGGCTTTAACTATTTACAGAATGTTTATAATTGGGATTTTTGATCCTGTTCTTGCAAACGCTTTGGTTTAGCACTGTGCACAAATAACTCCTTTAACTCCAGGCTGTTGTGTAAATAGCTGCACAACAAACTTCAGAGACCATAGCTCTCACATCGCCTCTTAATAGCTAAAAACAACTGAGGAGCAGAGCCAGGAGCCTCCACCTGCAGCTCAGCAATGGCACCAACAAACCGTAACAAAACACTCAATTCTACTTTCCCTGCTCCAAAATAGTCAGAATTTACTGACCTACTCAACAACAAGGTCCTGGGGAATATTTTACCACTATTTATACATAGCTCTGTTTTTATATTAAAGAACTGTTACAGTGCTAAGTGTAACAATGGTTTACTACTCCCAGCTTTAAAATGCCAGATATGTTTCAAACACAACACAGAGGATTTAGCATCTGCAATACCACAGCTCTGAGAGCTGCCAGGTTCCTCACAAGGCTGTGAGCACTTCTGCACACAGTAGTTTGTGGAGCACATGTATATCTAACAAAAAATTAGGTCAGCTGTACAGAGTACTCAATCACTTCTTTACTCAGAAGCAAAAAAACAATGGAGTTGGTGTATAAAACAACCAGTGCCCTCTCGAGCTGTCCTGAGTACTGAAGGGTTTGACCTCTGGCAGCCTGAGAAAGAACACAGAACTTCTCAGCTTCACTTCTATGGTTCAAATCCAGACTCAAAGCAGTAACGATCCTGAGAGCTATTAGGGGACTAATAAGTTTTATTTAGTCATACTATAATCTTTATGCATCAGCATTACAGAATACATTAATCATAAACCAAAATTAATAATTAATGACTCGAGTCAATGTTGAATAAAGGGTGATTACTGCACCTAGTAAGGATCTAGAACCCCTCAGGCAATAATTTTGTGAATGTTTACTTCCACGAGGAACATATAGCACAGTAGATGGGGACTTCACTTTGTTTGAGGCTGAAAAATCTGAAAAATTCTGATACACGCTATAAGAAAATTAATTTCTGATTAAACTTGCCTTCTGAAACTTGAATACTGTTTAATCACTCAGATAAACAGCATCACTTAGCCCTGCTCTTCAGATTCACCTTGCTTTAACTTCAAGCTGCACTGCTCAGCACGCCTTTGTTCCTCCCAGTGATTCTGGGAGCAAGCACTTGTTTTTCCAGTAGATCATCTTACCTCTACATCTTGGACAGTGCGTGGCTGGGCAATGCATAGTTTGTTTAACAGCTGAAGTATCAACTCCTCAATGTAGTAGAGGGAATCTTCCTTTGCTGAAAGGTTTGGGTGAACCTGTTGCTGAACCTGTCCAAAAGAATTGGTACAAATTAGTCTTTTTTTGGCACTTCTTTTCAAATGAAAACTGCTTCCCCTTAATGGCTGTGAAATCTCAAGCCTAGGCAGATTTCTGCTGAAGATGCAGAGAAAGCCATCACTGCGATTCCACAGCTCACAGAAGGAGCAGCACACTAAGCCTACTAATGAGTATTGGGTGACCTGTCAACAGAGGAGCCTGAACGCAGCAGGAAAACCAGGAAAGGTTCTCCCAACAGTGTCTGATGTTTGATGAGCCCAACCACCTTACCCCAGAGAAACAGAAAGCCCACCCTCCAGAGTTCATCTATACACTCAGTTTTCACTGGCAGCCTCTCAGTCAGGAAAGTGCTAACTAGACCTTACACTGTAGCCAACAGCCTCATAAATAGGACAGTCCAGGGAAATTCCCCACCTTCCCCTAAACAAATTGTATGTTAATCATCTCAAAACATTAATCTTACATACCCACATCTCCATTCTGTACACGGTGTCAAGAGCAAGACAAACCAACCTCTCAGCTGCTGCGAATGTGGGAGCAGGGCTGGTTATCTGGGTGTGGGTAGCCAAGGCACCAGGCAGAATGCTGAGAGAACAGCCAAACGTGTGAGCCCCCATGCCACAACCAGGGACAGATTCCCTCACATAACTGTGATTCTGCATCAGCAGCCCTCCTCTGCAGCTCAAGCACCTACATGACTGGGTACTACTGGAAGAAAAAAATAACCACCAGAAAGCCAAAACCACTCCATGAAAACACTTACTTAAGCCTGCAGGTTTTCAGTAATACAGGAACATCGCACGTTCTTCCTGAACAGGAGAGCTGAATTCACAAAACAATGGAACACCAGGAAGTGCCAAGTTAAGGTCCTGCCTTGCTTCTCTCCGAAGAGCACTGCTCCAGCATTAGAGACCAGCTAGGAAACGAGCTGCAGCTTTGCACAGAAGGAACCCTCCGAGATACCCCTCAGAAACACCAAGAACAAGAGCTACAGGAGGTGAGAAGACACACAACGGCTGTTTGCTGTTTCAGACCGCAGCCATCCTCCTTCTCACGAGGGCACGTGTTTCAGTGCCACCAACAAAATGACTTCAGTTCACATCTGAACAGCTCATGCTATATTTCTGAGGAGTGTATGAGTCCCTAAAATGGTGAGGACAAGCAGAGAGCACTCAGCCCTTCCCAGCTCCGGAGAGATCTCAGCTTCACATGATGAAATGCAAACCTAAGTAGTGCAGTCATGTTTGCTCTGTTGGCTGGTTCTCTGCCTCCTGGTTGAGGCTGTGCACTTTGAAATGACACTGCCTGCAGCACCACGAGAGATCATCACTGTAGCACTTCCCAGCTTTAAGAGTAGTTTCACCTCAAGTTTCCTAACAGAGAAAATAATTTGATAGCAAGACACCAACAGAACAGAGAGCCAGTTATGCGATCCATGCCCTTGCTATGTAAACCAGGTGCTGCTGCATCACAGACGGTACATTTCCTCTATACAGAATTCACCTAAACCCTGACTGAAAGATGTGAAAAAACAGGGAGAGGATGCTTGATGGAAAAAGGAGGAATGACTGAGGGTGTGTTTCTTACAGGAGGTACACACACCGAGCTCAGGCTCTGAGCACGTCGTCGTTAACTGGCACTAAACAACACACCACAGCTAACACGAGAATCCATTTCCATCTGACCCGTAGCTGCTTCCTTTAAGGCTCAAAACACTTAAGACCACAATGCATTGCAGCCAACAGTCTTTAAGAACCAGCATATAAGCGTCAATCTGACCCACAGGAGTTAGGGCACAAAGTCTGAACCTCAATAACATCTGGACTTGCAGAAATTGTCAAGTGCTGAGTATAAAATCAAGGCCCCAAGCGTTGTACACGCAACAGCAAAAAGCTGAGAAAAGTCAGGACTGCAAGCAGCTTCCATCCAGGCTGCACCACGGGGACAAGGCAGTGGTTTGGCTGTACTGACTACACAGCTTTTTATGTAACACACGTATTTTGGTCGTCCAAACACGCTCGGAAAGCTCCAGTTGTTCCACAGTGAGAACACGTGCAAAACAAGATACCGCTCAGAAAATAAACAAAGCCTGAAAAGCAACCCAACCCAGGATGTGCCTATGGAGTCTGCACAGCAGATACCACCAAAGACATGCTCATTTCTGTAAGACCACACGACAACATCCCACCTCTCTCACTATATTCCCAATGACGGCGCTCGCAGAAAACAGAACTCAGCACTCACTGAAGTGTCAGAGCAAGAAAGCTCTCATTTAAATCACGCTGCTGCAAAACCTCTTAGCAAGTAATGTTTCTGGACTTACTACGATGCAGAGATTGCATGCTGAAATTGCAAAGTGCTCATCACAGAAACTGCACGCTCCTCTTTTCCCACAGCCACCGACAGCAGCTCAGCGATGATTTATGTCATCCTCACCTCATAACAACACAGCAACAGCAGACCTGGGGACACGTAAAGCTTTGCAGGGCTGTGTAACTGAGGAATATAATGAACACATGTGGGAGAAAGAGCAGTAATTAGTGCATTAAAGAGAAATATTTACTATTGCCTTGCCACCACGGTCAGTATCTCCATGTGCTGTGTTGGAGCTGATGAGAACATGACAGTGTCGTGGAAAGCAGCCATGCTGAAAAGATGGATATTAAAAATGAACTGGACAAGTGTCTCTCTTTTGGTCGGGTTTCTGTTCCCTTTCATCTTGTCTCTTCAGAAGATAACACTGCCCATTAAAAACAGAAAACATCTGCTCCAATGGCATTTCTAATCCCTCAGTCAGGATGATTTACCATCACACACTCCCAAAGAAGAAGGGAACCAGACGTGGCAGCTCAGAGGCCTGCTATGCTTTTATTCACTGAAAAATGACAGCATCAACATTCCAAGTGGAACTACTAGAAAGAAGCACAAAGGTTTCACGACCTGAAGAGACATCCCAAATAAAAACGTGCCACCAACTTCCCAAAAATAGATGCCCCAATTTCTATCTCCATTTCCACCACAGCAATTTCTAGATGACTGCTCCTCAAATCAAACTGTAGTAAAAGCTGACAGAGGAACAGTGTGAAGTAGGTAGCAGAACAGAGCTTAATAAACAATCTGCTGGCAATTAACCCTGACTCATCAGGTGCCTTTCTACAACGGAGTGATGGCATCAGTGGACAAAGGGCAGCTGATGTCATCTACCTGGGCTCCTGCGAGGCCTCAGATGTGGTCCCACACCACACACCCACAGCAGTTTGCTGATGACACCCAGCTGAGCACTAACACAACAGAAGGCAGCGACACGGACAGAGGGACCAGGACAGGCTTGAGAAATGGGTCTGCAGGAACCTCACGATGTTCAACAAGGCCAAGAGCAAGGTGCCACGCTCGGGTCAGGGCAGTCCCAGCTGTGTGTACAGACCATGAGAACTGCCTTGCTGAGAAGGACTGCTGGGGTCTGACCGATGAGAAGCTGGACTTGAGCCAGTGGTGCGTTCTTGCGGCCTGGAAGGTGAAGTGCATCCTGGGCAGCACCAACAGAGAGCACAGAGAGGACTGTCCTCCTCTGCTCAGCCCTTGTGAGGCCCCACCTGCATTGCTGCATCCAGGCCTGGACCCAACACACAGAGATGTGGGGATGCTGGAGCAGGTCCAGAGGAGGGCACGAGGATACTCAGAGGTCAGAGCACCTGTCCTGTGCAGACAGACTGAGAGCTGGGGGTGTTCAGCCTGGAGAGAAGAAGGCTCCAGGGAGACCTCACTGCGGCCTTCCAGTACCTAGAGGGAGCCCCTAAATGGAGAATAACTTCACATAAGCAGATAGTGATTGGACAAGGGAGAACAGTTTTGAACTGAAAGAGGGGAGTTTTAGCTCAGATGTTATGGGGAAAGTCTTCATCCAGAGGGCAGTGAGGCCCCAGCACTGCCAGAGCTGTGGGTGCCCCATCCCTGGAGGTGCCCCAGGCCGTGGATGGGCCCTGGGCAGCCTGAGCTGGGAGCACCCAGCCCATGCAGGGGTGGGGCTGAGGAGGGGCTTCAGGTCCCTCCCAACCCGTTCATTCTGTAACACATTTCAACTTTTACACCACAACCATTTGATACACGGCTAACAAAATGAGATGCTCACATAACAGTTACTGTGCTACGAAATCAACACCCAGCTGCCCTAGCTGCAGGCTCACCCACAGGGACAGCCCACTCAACTGCTATCCTACAGCACCACCTTACCACAAATGCTTTACACCCTCAGCTGTCTGACTACTGATGCCAGGGAAGGACAGAGGTGCAGGGAAGGATGACCCACAGGAGATGGAAGCAGGTCCTGACTGTGTCCCTTTATTCAAAGGGTCAAGCAGAAATGCATGCGTGCTCACACGTACACACCTGTTTTAATTTTAAGGTGCAAACATCTGGATTTCATCCATCCACATAAAATGCCTTAAGCTGAGACGAACCCCAAATGAGCTAGGCACGGCCCTTCACGCCCTTCTCCCAGCAGCAAGCAACTTGTGGTTTTTAATTTGTAGGAAGTGTTTCTTAATTGCTGCCAAATAAAGCTGTGCTGCTCCAAAACCTACCTACCTTCATGCCGTGCCAGTGCCTGAGTAAATTCTCCTCCTACCGTCTGCCGATTCCAAAATCTTTCAGCATCTTTCCTCACAAAGGCCACGGGGCTGGAAAAACCAAAGCACTCAAGAGGAAGAGCAAACCCTACATGTGAACCAAAACAGAACCCCAGACAACACAAAACCTGCCTGGTTTTACTTGCTGCAAGCATCAGTACAAGTAAACAACGATGTGAGCAAACAGCTAACACTGAGCTTTCCTGCTTCAGTGAGTGCCACAGGACCTGTGTGCTGCACTGCATTACATTCACTTCCCACTTGTTTCCAGCACAGCAAAAGAAAAACAGAGCATTTCAGAGTAAGGACACGTAAATCTACCAGCTGGAGGAGCATAAACACATGAAACCACTTCAGCAGTTCCAGCGTAACGAGGTTCCGAGGCACTCCTGCTAACAACATGGTGATTTAAATACGCTAAAAAGGTACAGATTTTAATCACAGAGCTGTAGGGGTTGGAGGGGACCTCTAGAGATCATCGAGTCCAACTCCCTGCAAAGCAGCTGGCTGCACAGGCAATGTCATCTTGCTGCTTAGTTTGGTTTTCCCCCTAGAAGCCTGCCCTAGCACACAGCATTCAGTGCTCATTTGTCATCAAGTATTCCATTTCCCCATCCACCATTCGTCAGCAGCCAAGCTGCACTGCACAGAATTCAGTGCACACACGTGGCTTTAGGCATTCGGATAAAAACGGCCTTAAAACTTGCTGCATGCATAAAGAAAGAGCGTCGAGCTGTTCAAAGCCATGGACTTCAACTGCAAGCAGCGAGGAAACACTGTGAGCACAGGTAACTGCACTGACCCATCAGCCTGCTCCACCTCTCCCCTGCTCCAAATGCTTCTCACACCTCAACATCCATAACAAAAACTTCAGTCAAGCACTCATTTAAAAATAACTCAAAGAAAGCTTTCCAAGTGGGAAACGGACCGCTACCGCTGACCTTGCCACGCTGGTCACTGCCATGAAGCTCAGAAGTTCGGCGTGATCCATAAACAGATGTCTGGCAGGAAAGTTTTCAAGCTCAGCTGCCATCACAAAAGCACGCTGCCTCGTATCTGGGCCGGCTGACAAGCACAGTCCCAGCTCCATCCAGGATTAACTCACACACTATTTAAAACCCGCCGCAGCGCTTTATGAATGCAGAAAGTACCAACCTGCTCCTCTGCTGCACAGCTGGATTTCAGCAGAGCAGCTTCCAGCCGCCCCATAAATAACAGCACTGCTTTCATCATCAAAGCGCAAACGAAACACTAAACCGTGGATTTCTCAAACGTTCAGGTTTAAAAATCCCCAGCGTTTGTGTCAGAGCGTCCCACCTTTCAGGCAGGCTTTCCCAGCCAGAAGCACTGTCACAATAGCCTGCAGCAGCCGGAACGATGACACCGTTTTGTTTTGACTCACTGATACTGCACGGCCATAAAAAGAAACACGCGTTCAAGTGGGATTGCTTCACGCTGAAGGCTGGGCACTGCACGCAGGGCAGTGTGTGCAGAGGGAGAAAAGACTGCCTATAAGCAATGGCACGTTTTAACAAGCAGTCACCAGGGTTGAAAGTTTCTTTTCTCTGGTTAGAAGGAAAGCGTGCAGAACGGAGCCCCTGCCCTACTGCTTTGTGCCCCAAATCAAACGCACAGAAGTTAGGAGCAGCGTTAGTTCTCTGGCTTCCACATTGCTTTTATTTTGCAACTGAAGACACCACTTAGATTTAAGGAAACCCACTGGGGTCAAAGTGACACAGCCCCACCTCACGTCCGGATGGTGGCAGTCAGCACCTGGGTGACACGGGGTGCTTTAACCACAGGTATCCAACTGCAGCAAGGCAGAGCACCCACTGCCCGACCTCAAGCACGGGGTTTGGGTTGGAAGGGGCCCCAAACCCGAGCATGGGCTGGGTGCTCCCAGCTCAAGCTGCCCAGGGCTCCATCCACATCCTCGGGCACCTCCAGGGATGGAGCACCCCCGGCTCCGAGCAGCGCCAGGGCCTCACCGCTTCTTCACGAAGGATTTCCCTCTACCATCCAACCCAAATCTCCGCTCTTTTCGTGAAAAGCCATTCCCCCTCGTCCTGCCGCTACCCGCAAGGCGCAGCCCTTTAACTCCAGCTACGGGAAGGAGCCCAGGAGCGGACGGCCGTGTCCCTCAGCCACGCACCGCGGCTCCGCGCCCCTGACACCGCTCGGCCCCGGGAGAGGCTCCGCCAGCGCAGCGCAGCACCAACGGCACAGCACGGAGCCCCCGACGGGAGCGCCCCCGCACTGACCTTGCGCAGGGCGGGCACGAAGAGCCCCCGCCATTTCGGGCCGTTCTCCTCGCCGAAGAACTCGTAGGGCTGCGGCGGCGGCTGCATGGCTGCTGCCGGCCCTCCGCATCGGGCCCGCCCGCCCCGCCGCTCCCCGCCGCCCGCGGCGCCCGGGCCGAGGAGGGGGCGCTGAGGGGAACGAGGAGAAGCCGCCGCCGCCGCCGCCGCCCGTCAGGGCCGGGCCGGGCCACGCTGGGCTCTCCGCCGGCCGCTCGTCATGCGGGGCCGCCGCTCACCCCCCCGCCCGGGCGGCCATCACATCCGGCGCGGGAGGGGGCCGGGCTCCGTGCCGCTCGCCGGGCGCTGACGGGGCGGCGGCTGAGGCGCCGTCGGCCCCGCTCGCTGCGGCCCGCTACCGCCGCCGCCTTCCGCGCGCATGCGCCGCCGCCGGCACGCCGCCCTGTGCCCTGCCGCCGTGGCGCCCCCTGTCGCTCGCGCCGCGCCTCAGGGAACTGTGTGTGTGTGTGGGGGGGGGGGAGTGCGGGTCCCGGCCCGCTGCCCCCATACCGCTGTCCGGCACCGCCCTTCACCGGCCCCAAGCTGAGGGCGGCGGTGCAAGCCGCTGCACGGAGCGGTGACGCGCTCCTCGCTTTCCCGTATCCCTTCCCTCTTTACTGGAAGCAGCCTTGCCCTGACGGAAGGATCAACCCGAACTGCCGTCCTGGGAAAAGCCGCCGGCGCGTTGCTCAGTAACGTGTCAACAGCGGCCTCGCCCGACCTCCGGGCGCTTCCTCCCACCCCCCAGGAGAGCTCTGCTTTCAGTCCCTTCCTCCTCCCGAGCAGCCAAACCTTCCCAGCGCACCGCATTCACGGCTCACGTTTTTCGTAGATTCATAGATTCATCAGGTTGGAAAGGACCTACGAGATCATCTAGTCCAACCATCCTCACACCACCATCCCTACCCACCAAGCTACTCAATCCAATCCCTCAGCACCTCATCTAAACGCTTCTTGAACAGCGCTAGGGACGGTGCCTCAACCCCCTCCCTAGGCAGGCCATTCCAGTGCCGGACCACTCTCTCAGAGAAAAAATTTTTCCTCAAGTCTAATCTAAATCTTCCCCGGCACAACTTGTGGCCATTCCCTCTCGTCCTGTCATTAGTTACCTGGGAGAAGAGGCCGACCCCCTCCTCACCACAGCCTCCCTTCAGGAAGTGGCAGAGTGCGATGAGGTCTCCTCTGAGCCTCCTTTTCTCCAGGCTAAACAATCCCAGCTCCCTCAGCCACTCCTCGTAAGACTTGTGCTCCAGACCCCTCACCAGTTTTGTTGCCCTTCTCTGAACACGCTCCAGGGCCTCCATGTCTTTCTTGTAGTGAGGGGCCCAAAACTGAACACAGTACTCGAGGTGCGGCCGCACCAGAGCTGAGTACAGGGGGATGATCACCTCCCTGCTCCTGCTGGCCACACTATTCCTAATACAGGCCAGGATGCCATTGGCCTTCTTGGCCACCTGGGCACACTGCCGGCTCATTCTGAGCCGAGCATCAACCAACACCCCCAGGTCCTTTTCCTCTATACACTCCTCAAGCCATTCTGCCCCAAGCCTATAGCATTGCATGGGGTTATTGTGGCCAAAGTGCAGGACCCGGTTAGCACCAGTTCTATCCGCTGTGACAAAAAGCTGCACAGTGTTCTCACATACAGGTGAAGAAAGGTGAGCTCCACGCACCCTATCCCCTAAAGAAAGGCATGAAGGAATGGCCTGCCTAGGGAGGTGGTTGAGGCACCGTCCCTAGCGCTGTTCAAGAAGCGTTTAGATGAGGTGCTAAGGGATTTGATTTAGTAGCTTGGTGGGTAGGGATGGTGGTGGGAGGATGGTTGGTCTAGATGATCTTGTAGGTCCTTTCCAACCTAATGAATCTATGAATCCTGTGATGCAGAGCTGCATCCCACCTGTGTCAGATGAGAGTTAGCAACTGCCAGCCAAGCGTTGCTCAGTGTCAGGGGAAATACAAAGACCTTACAGCATGTTTTTTTGTTTGGAAAAATACACTCCTTTAATCACAGTAGAGAAAGGCAGGCTGCTTGAGCCATCCAGGTGAATTGGACCCTTTAAAAATATATATGCACTCATACGTTTTCACACTTCGTGGGCAACACACAAGAGATGCACTCAGTCTCTGCTCACAGAATTACTCCTTTACAGAAGGTTTATGGTGAGCTCTAAATATCACAAATGTCCCGCTGAGTTACTTGGAAGCTTCAGTTCTGTGCTACCCCCAAAAAAACCAACTCCTGAGAATAAAAATTGCAGCAGGACGCACGTTAAATGCGCTCAGACTCACCCCGGTATATGACTGTGTTACATTCTGATGTTCTGCTGTTAACACACGTTAGGGCCACACCTCGTGTGGGAGGAAGTCGCTTTTGCAATCTTTTTTTGCAGTATTTACTGTTGATAGGCAACACTTCAGGAGGGGAGCGAAGATACGGCTGTGAAGATACAACTGCGCAGAGTTACAGCGTTTGGAACATCTGAATCTTCATCAGCTGCTATCATGGGCAGGAGCTGAGGAGCTCTTCTTCAGAGGGCTACTTATTTGCACACCTGACCTCCTGAGCTTACACACTCCTTGGTGCGTGGCAGGGAACTGCAGAGAGCAACTTAGAAAAGAAAAAAAGCAAGCAAGCAAGCACATGGCAAATTGCCTGGTAGCAAACTACCCACAATTATCTGCATTACCCAACATCCTGTGAACATCTGCTTTCAGAATATGCTCAAGTGCTTTGCCCCCGAGGCCACAGATTTCTTTTTGCAGCAATTATGCAGAATGCCCTGCGATGCTGTTAACTCAGGACCTGTTTAACATCTCGTTGTATTTTACAGCGTGTTCCTCACGTGGATTCTCTTCTAGGTGCACCTTTGAAAAAGCTCTGAATGCCGGTGAGAGCGAGCTCCCCTCCTGCCAGCCAGGAGGAAAATGGGAAGCCTTCCTGACTCATCGCTGCCTGGGCTCCAAGGGAAGCAGAATGCAACATGACTCAGTTAAGACAGGTTTCTGTAGCTTCCCTCCCTGTACATTTGCTTTTACAGAGACCATTTCCACTGGGTTGCTCAACATGCTGTACAAAGATAAGCTTCTTTTGTCCTACCGGTATTCAAAGGGTGAAAACAAATGAGGAAAAAAACAAACCCAACAACCTAAAGCCACAGAAGCAGCTCCTGATTCATGATGACTTCCCATGAAGCTAAAATGAGAAAATGACTGTTTCTGCATACATTTTAATTTCAGTTCTATACTAAAATAGAGACAGATAAGATAAAGATGCAATTCAGACTCACAGTTGAAATTGCCTTGGGTTTGGTAATCTCTTGCCAGGCTTATTTCTCTCTGAAATACTCTACATTTAAGTACACAGCTCTGAATACGGTTTTCGGTGTCCAGTAAAGCCTTTAATTCTGTATCTGCAGAAGAACCCTTAAGCAGGGTTTATCCTTCTATCTCCATTAATTTAACATAAGTTAGGGGTCTGATGACTCTGAGCCAATTTAAAGAGGCAGAGAGACAGTGCACAGAACCACACAGTGCCTGTGGTTCTTCAGAGGTGGGCAACCCAACCACAGGGACTCTTCCTTCCCCACCTCTGCTGGCCTGGTGGGAGAACCTCGCCCTGCACCGGGCACCTCTACAGGCTGCTCCCACTGAGCCTGCAGCCCAGCCCTTGCTGTGAGCAGTCCATCTGCTTGCTTCTTGCAGATGGAACTACCAAACCAGGTCTCGCCTGGCACCAAACATCATGAAAGGCTGCAGAGTTCAGACAAGCTGCTCCACCTCTAAGAGGGGTAAAACAGCACTGCACCTGGCAAATGTTCACAATTCAAATCTTCGCTTCGCTTCATCGGCAATCATTTCTGCGATGGCCAGGGAGGAGGTGGCAGCAGGAGAAGGGGCATTTCTGACATGAAGAATTCTGCTTCCAATAGCTCCGGTGCCACCATCAAACACAAAGTCATCTACCAAATTTCCATCGCTGTCCAACGCTTGAGCTCTCACTCCGGATGGACCCCTGCAAAATAAAGGAGGAGCACACCGTCAGAAAGATCAGAAAGGAACTGTTACAACTGCCAACTGAAATATTATAAGGGCTAGCAATATTATTAGTAATCCCTCTTAGAAAACACAGAAGATCCAGGGATTAGTTACAACGTTCACAAACCACAGAAACAAAGGAAAAGACAAGACACTGGTCTGCCTCATTCTAAATCAAAAAGAGGAATCTTATCTGAAATTAGGTCGACTTTTAAAGTTACACAGTTCACATCCTCTCAGAATGTAAATAAAATTCTGATCAGTTTCTTCGTGTAGATATTTTCAAGGTTAGTCCTTGAAGACATTCAAGGTCAGGCCGGACAGGGCTCTGAGCACCTCATGGGGAGAAATCTGACATAACAGCTCATTGCAGGCTAATGCTGTGGAAGTTTACATCTCATCAGAGTCTCTGTGACCCTCTGGTGGCAAAACCAAAGATATTACACTTCATGGATTATCAGCCCAGGCAATGTACTTCCATTCAACAGGCACTAGCTTGCTTGTCCACTTCTGCCATTCTCTAACACCTCACTGGGTGTTACCACCTTGGCTGGTTACTAGAAAAAAACATAAAAGCTAAATAAACAAGAATCAAGAGTACTTTTACTAGAAAACAATCCCCAAGGATTATTTATGTTTCATAAGCTACTAATTCTTCCTATAAGGAAGCTGTTCCTTGTGGGGTGTTGGAAGATATCCCCTTCTCCATTTCAAGTCATTCCTGAAGGCTGTGAACTCTTCGGTTTTCTGAAGTCCAAAAATCAGCTCTGTTCTGTGAAGATGCCCAGGGAAAAAGTAATGAGAGCTGTGCTTCTGGGGGAGCACAGAGCAGTTCAAAGCCCTGAGAGGCACAGTGGGAGGTATCTTAGCATGATTAGGACAGAACGAGGGCAGGTAGCCAGGCAGAGGACTTGCTGTATTTTTCCTCACTGTAAGGTTACCCTCCCTCCCAAACACACAATCAAGCCCTTTCTTTACAAAAGAAAATCCTTTGTTTTGAAATGGTAAAACTTATCAAACATGAATTTCACGCCAGTGGTGTACTGCCTGAGTTCAGTAACTTCTTTTTACCATGCTTGAACTCTGTATTACACTGCGTTTTCTCCCTGCAATTATTTAGACAGTTAAACCCATCCCCAAGTATTCAAAATGCCTCAGATTTCCCAACAAGTCTCTGCAGTTCCTTATCATTTCTGTAATCCTTGGAATTCATTTTTTGCTGTCCTCTCATTATGAAACTGAATACAGTTTTATTGACCCATTCAAACCAAGTCATTATCTGCTCCCATCTGAAGACACAGTACTTTAAAGTACACATGTAAAAACATCCCTGTTCTCCTCCTCATACAAAACAGAGATGGAAGCACTTCTTAGAATATTTGCCAAGCTCTGCTGCATTCCCAGCACTACAGCCTTCCATTTTTAATTAAACAGCTATGCTTAAAGCATATGCTCAGGGGCAATTAGCAGGCTTCTCTTCTAAATACAAGGAATTAAGCTACATCCCTCCCTTTAGCAGCACCAGTAACAGCTCTCTGGCTTTCCCTTCCACTAGCCATTCACTAATTAATTAATTTAGTATTTACTTTCTTTGTGAATTGCAATTATGAAGAATATTTTTTTGCCCTCTTCTGTGAATTTCAGCCAATGGAGAGAAAACAAAGTAAAAGAAATATTCCTGAGACACCTTCTCATAGAAAGCATCCATGCTTTCATGATCTGGTAGTGCATTTTGGTGGAAGAAAGCAGCAAGCTGCATTTGCTGATGTTAAAAAAGAGAAGAGATTTAACAAGCCAATGGGTGTTACTAACAAGAAATGTTTTCTTTACCTGAGTACGTCATTGACAGTGACCTCTGGGATGAACTTCTGAAGTCCCTTCACCTGTGCACTCAGGAAACACGCTCTGTACATTTCACTCAGTCCGTATGACAAGTTTCTCAGCACGAGTTTCCATAACCCACTGTAAGGAAAATAAAATAACTGCAGGAGGAAAAGAACTTCCACAATAAAGCACAGCCACATCACACTAAAGCTGTCTAAGAAGGAAGCAAATGCTGACTGCATGCTGGAATCTCCCCTCCCCAACATCAGTGATCTGATTGATGCTTTCTCTTTGGGGAATATATTCTTGTCGTTCCCTGCTTTAACAAACCTTGAATACGAAGCTGTAGTGCTGCATCTACGTCCTGTCCGCGTGACATAACTCTGAACTGCAGTCCTTCCTATGTCCAGGATTTTCCTCTGGTCCAATCAAACAAGAGGCAGCAAACTCACATGCACAAGACAGGACAGCCATACTGCTTGGGCCTTTACCCCACAGTCGTTCTGAAAACTTCGTCACACTCCTAAAAACCTCAGCTTTCAGTCAGTGAATCTCGCTATGTCTTTGCAATAGCCTTATCTGCTAGCTTTGTTCTCCTCAAGTCTTCCAACATGAAAATCTATAGACACTGATCAAGACGCTTTCAACTTTTCCCTTTAATAAACTGCACAGAGTTGAGCTCCTTGCCAGGAAGCTGTTCTGCAGTTCCCTGACCTGTTCTGCTGCCTCTTTTTGGATCCCACCCAGAATTTCCACATCATTTTTCCAGCTTCATTCCTAAAATCAAACATTCAGTAAAGGTCTGTCAACCCCTACAGAGAAGCAAGATTTCTCTTAGCTTCTAAAGATACTTAGTCCATTTATGCCTGCATTTTTAGCAATGATTCCTAGCTCCTCCGACATGCTCTCTGTTTCTCAGTCTGCCTTTGTGGTTCCTAACACATTTCCTTGCTCTTGGAAGTATTTCGATTCATACTGATGATCTGATAAAGCTCAACATGACAATTCAGGCCAATGTGTATTCTCTCTTCCAAGCAGAGATTTAATGCCACTGTCTAGGTTGATTAAAATGCTGCACTCCATTGAACCAAACCCAGCCCTGGACGAGCTCCATTGGTAGGAACACAGCTCACCAGCACCTTCTGATGCATGGCCACATCCTCACACTTGCTAAGGCATGCCCCAGCAGCTTAAAAAAATCAAATATTAGATTATACCAAGTCAAATCTCCTTGAGAAGTCCACTCATATCAGCACAACAGCCTTTAAAAACACCCAAAACTTGGCAGGGTTTCTGACAGGAGTGAGCTTCCACGGAATGACAAGCTGACATTTAATTAAGTGTACTCAGCAGAATAAAAGACAAGACATTACCTGTACAGCACAGCATCTAAGAAGTCTGTAGTGCTGAAGTCAAACAGTTCGTAGCCCTCTCTCTTAAAAGCCAGCACTGCATTAGGACCGAGCCAAACGCTGCCATCCATTCTTGGTGTGAAATGAAACCCCAGGAAAGGGAAGCGAGGATTGGGAACCTAAAGCAGGATGCAACACTTACTGCAGTTATTGCAAGCCAGAGCACTGAAACAGCGACACAGCCACAACAAGTCAACATGCCACTCCGAGAAATGCGGGAAAAATGGGGACAACTACATGAGAGTTACTATAACACACCAAAAAAGCAGTAAAGGTGTTGTCCTCCCATTAAATGGAAACAATTCATTTGAAATAAAATTGTGAACATGAATGCAATATTCCATTTTATTTCCAGTCCCCACAGTAACATTCAAGACAAATAAGCACCTAGTGGCTCCTGAGCTATTTTCTTCTGCTTGTTGATTGTACAGTTGTAGTAGGCAGCTAATTGAAAATGTCAGAGAGAAGGGCTAAGTGAGGCTGCATCTCAGATAAAGCAAAACGATCAGCAGGAAAAGAAGTACACCTGTTTTCTCAAGGCATAAATCAACCCACAACAAAACTAACGACACGCAAATGCAATTCACCCATAGTAATTACACTACAGTAAAATAAATGAGGAAAATCTTACCATTCTCGTATAGCTCCAAACAACACACAGTTAAGCAAGCCTGATTAACAGTAATAATAAGTATCTGCAGATTCTGTTTTTGTTTGTGAAAGGAACAGAGTGCAATTGTGTGCGAAGGCTGTAACAGAAATAAGCTGCCTACATACAAAGAGTACAAAACAAGCAGACCTCTCCCCATGCTGGTGCTTCAGTATCTGTAGCTGTTTAGAAAAGGTGCCTACAGAGGTGAGCAGCTTCACTTCAGCATAGGTTTCTTTTGTGCATTCAGAGAGCTGCTTTTTCTGTTCAAAATACACCTCAAGAGCTTTCTAAGCTTAGTACAATCACTGCACAAATGACTTCTATTTCTGGTAACTACTGTCTGTAGTTGTAGCAGTTCCCAGAACACGTACGAGAGAATACATACTGGATAAATGTTTCCTTTAACCATATAGCACTTCTCAGGTTTTAGCACCAAGTAATCTCCACGGAAGGGTACAATTCGAGGTTCAGGGCTGCAACCACTGATCTCAGACAGGCGGTCTGAGTACAGTCCTGCACAGGTCACTATGTGCTGGCAGTAGATTTCCTCACCCTGGGCAGGGATTAATGAAAAAAGAAAGGTAAAACCATCATCAGTCACAACTGAAAATCCAACATATCCACCAGAAGGCCTATCACCCTAAAGCCTTGGAAAATCTAGTTAAAAATCATAGAGGAAACCAACTATTTCTTCAAAAGCAGGCAAAAGCAGGCAGAAGTTTCATTCAGTTCTTGATAGTATTCTCCTTTTCTCTGGAAATCTATCCTAAAATGGCAATTCATGGGACAGGTAAGACTGGAAGAATCTTTATAGAAGAGAAGGGAAAAACCAAAACCAAGAATTGCCATCAACTCCCAAACCACGTTCAGGTTCATTACACAAACGTGCTTGTTGTAGAGGGCAAAGTCCTCCTCTTCCAGCAAACCATGCATCTCCCTTTGGCACTCCCTCATTTTTTCTGCATCCTACAAACCCCAGGGAATCTAACAGAGTTTGGAAATTACTTTTTAATGACAGTGGGGAAACAGATAAAAAAAGCAGCAGTGCTAACTTCAAACACTATTTGCATAGGGGTAGGGGAGGTCTTCTTTATGCATTTGTTGTTTGTCTTATTTCTTTTCCCCTCTCTCTCCAAGGGAAAGTTCAGGTATTCTCTCCTGAAGATGAAAAGGTTACAAGAACGTTTCCTGAGCAGCACGAACAGGAATGACCTCAGTGTTATGTACCTGTTTTACTGAATGACCTTGTGGCTTACTGATAATAAAACAATTACAAATGCCTACTTATCTTTTTTATAGATGCTGAAGATTGAGAACAAACAAGAGAATGCGTTTCTCTCCTAATAAGTCATAAAAGGAGTCCATGGAAACAACAAATGAAGGAGTGTGCAAACAAGGGAGATAAGGAGCACATACTGTCAGGCAGCAGAAAGTCATACTTTCATTATTATTCTCAGCACACAGTAAACTCTGGACATATTCATATGCTTTGCTATCAGCTGACTGCAGTCATTTTGCAACAGTAGTCCTAGGTGACAATGCACATGTGGCAGAACAGCAGCTTTTTAACTTGTTAGAGGTTGATTAACACACTAGGACTCAACAGAAATCCTTAAGAAAAGGAAAAATGGCTTCCGAAAAAGACATTAAATCTTGAGTTTAGTTCTTACCTTGGAGCTCCTAACAATCACTGGGTACTTCAGTCCTGCAATAGAATTAGACAGAAGTAGTTAATAGGAAACACAACAGAAAATGAACAGAACTAGCCACCCGTTGCAATGAAGGATTCTCAGAATCATCACAGAGCATCCCAAGTTGGGGATTCTCAGAATCATCACAGAGCATCCCAAGTTGGAAGCGACCCGCACGGGTCATTGAATCCAACACCTGGCTCCACATAGCATCACCAGCTGTAGACCACCGTGAGGTCTCTCATTAAACAATCAATTGGTGATTGCTAGGATCTCTCTGCCCTCGAGGGAGTCAATAGCTCCTCCCAAATTAGTGTCACCTACAGACTTACTTAGTAAACCTTCAAGTCCTGCATCTAAGTCACTGCCTTACCATCTTCACTTCCTGAAGAACTTTCTTTAGCCATCTCCATGTCTGTAACTTCAAAATCAGTCAAGATTGTCCCACCTGCTTCCTGGAAGTCTTCAGCATAGGACTGAGCCACTTGTTTGAAATCCACAATGCCAGTATATGGGGAATCGAGGGCCATCAGACCCTGAAATGGTATTAAGATACACACAGACACACACACAAAAAAAAAACATCAGTGAAAGTGGCATGCACACTTTGGCCTTTGATACAGATATATTCAATCCATTTCCTCTGGAATAATGGACACTGTCACTGAGAAGGGAGTTCTGCTGTCTCCCCATCCCTGGCTGCTTGTCCATCACCTCTCCACATGCCAGCTCCAGTAGCAGTTTTGTGTTTCCTGACAACTAATTAGGTGAAAACTAAATGACAGTGAAACTACAGCTATTCGTGACGGAACGCTTAATGATAAAACAAGTTACATAACTCTGACTTCAGTTCATACAGGGCTGTTAGTGGTGCCTCCTGTGGGACTAAAAGATGCATTCCAACCTGGTCTCAACCCCCACTGCACTGCACATTGGAGAGAAAACTATCTTTGCAGAAAAAAGTATCTTCTGAGTTAGAAAACAGCCTATATTCGCCCTAGCAGAAAGCACCCAAAGGGTACAACTTCAGAGTATAAGGAGGATTTGTAATGTTTCTCAGTCATTTTACTCTTTTTTTTTTAATATCAACAAGTCTCAGTCTCTCACACGATTTTTATCATGCTGGATGGCACAATATTCAAAATATTCAGTTCCAGTACAAAAAAGGGATCAGAGGATTGCTTCATCTCAAAGAGATGCTTCAACCAGGAACACAGCGAAGACAGACAGTTAGACACTACAATAATAAGTGCCATCTGCAAGCCCAAGATGAGCAGAATGGTTGGTGAGAGTGCACCTTGCACAAAACCTTCCCTTCCATTTGACATACAGTGCAATGTACAGCAAGATCATTCAAGCCCCCTTTCTTTAGGCTGAAGGGATTCAGCTCAGGAAACCAAAGCAAGTGCAGGAAGACTGAGTCCAGTCATCAGCAGAAGAAAATGCTCAGCTGGGTCTTGATGGCATATCAGGAAACTTTCAAAGAGCGGATACAAAATGAAAAAGACAAAAAACTGGTGGAGGGGAATCTTTTCTATATGTACCTACAGCTACTTGAAAGCAGTGAGTCACACAACACACACAGCAAGCTGCCAGGTGAAACTGTAGGGGGAATTTACATCCACATTCCCTTCCATCAACAACAAATCAAACAGTAACAACTCTGTATTCCATGAACTACTCACATTTCTACTGCTGTCAAAATAAACAAGCTGAGAAATGCCAGCACGTGTATAGGAAACAGTTCCATCAAAATTGGCTTGATACCGATCTGTATTTGCAGATGAGAAGAAAATGCCATTGCTGCACTATCCAATTTGACATAAGCTATGTAATTTTAGTGGGGAGGAACAGAACTGTCACAGTATAAACTCAAAGGTTGCAGTTCTGAACCAGGCAAGGGAAAATTTGCCAATCAACAACAGAAACATGACACAGCCAGCGTTTTGTTTGCCACTGGTGCAGCAGCAGCTCCTTATGACTGCAGCACACAGAGAACTGAAGAACAGCAAGCAGGTAAGCAGAAATCAAAATACCTTCAACATACGAGATTCTGCAGGATCACCCTATGCTGTGATAGACCTGGTCTGAGTTCTGTGCAATGACAAATACACAAGAACTGGCCTGAGCTAAGAAGTCCCAGAAATGAATGGATATGTACTTTTGTGCTGGCGATTCTATTTCTTCTAGGCTTTCAGGCTCTTTGGAGCTTATCACTCATGCAAATCCCCTCAAAGCAGAAACATACTTACATTAAATTCAAAAATATCATCACCTGAAAAGCTGAGATCTTGCATGACAGTTAAATATAAGAAAATCCCTTACCCTGCAGAAGGGTTCTTTTGCCTGTATCTCTTTTGCTCCAATCAATTTCAGACCTTGGACGTTGTTCTGTAGTCCTCTTTCATATAGAGCTTTGAGTCTTGGAATTTCATCTTGTTCAACAGCTACAATTAGCTTCAGAAAAGATAACAAAGCACACTAGTGAGCAAAATACACAAAGCCCTTTCAGGACTGGCACCAAACCCAAGCTAAGAGCAAGCAATAGTGAGAGCCAGCAGTGAATAACAATGCAAAGGGGAAAAAAATACGGTTTGCACCACTACTGACACAAGTCAGTAAATACCATCCACAACACAGTGAAGAAACTGAAAAACAAATGTTAATGTATAGTTTCAGCAACTATTCGTGGAAAATATTTGCTAAAAGCATTATGGGACCACGAACCTGAAAGAAAAGATTATGATTTTAAAGAGCCACTGGGACGCTTCCAAAGAGACAAAGTTGAACTGAACCCAAGATGTACAAATCTCAAAACTGTCTTGGTATCAGTGTGAAGGATGTGCTCTGACACCACATGTAAACCGAAGTGCAGCAGCCTCTCTTCATTTGAGCATGTTGTTGGATCACAACTATTACAAGAGATTTATCCAGGCTGTGAACTGTCTGCACCAAGGAAGCAAATCTGCAGAGACAACACTACCTGCAGGCCCAGCTCAGCTCTGGGAACACCTTTGCACTACAGGACATGAAGTTATCCAAGCCTGGGGCTGCTTTATTTAAAATCGGCTGTAAAGAGTCATCGTCTTCCCTGGAATACATTCTGCTGAGGAAGGTAACGCACAGAGACACACCCAGTGTCAGCAAAGGTCTAAGGACGCTGCTGGGTGAGTGGTAGTCCCCCCCCAAGCACCCCCCTCCGTGCTCTGAGCTGCGAGCTGGCTTCTAACTCCGAGTGAAGGGCTGCGCAAAGCTACACTGCCACCTTGTGACCAGTGTCACAGCTTAGGGAGCACCAGCATGAGCACAGCGCTATGAGGCAAACGAAGGATCCACCTGCACTGCCACATCGAGGGTATCTCTGCTCCGCGTCCCAGATCTGGAAGAGATCTGTGCCCAGCTTCGAGGAAAAGCCAATGAGACAAGGTCTGCATTTTTAAGAGTAAGGCCTTCGTTGCCCAGGACATTTCTGAGTGACTCGGAAAGGGGAAAGCAGGTAAGTGAGGAAGTCAAGTGGTGGCTTAAAGTGGCTCGAGGTGGTTTAGATACCTCACAGAGGTGACAGTGACAAACGGCAGAGGGACCTTCCGAGGTGTAAAAATGGCTGATGAAATACAGCACAGCTAAGTGTGAAATGATGTTCATAGAATGAGAAGTTTTGGCCTCTGGCACAAAATAATGACAGGTTTCAGGTTCAAAGTTATTGCTCAGGACCAAGAACTTGGAGTTATCACAGACAGTCCCATGAAAACATCAGCTCTATGTCTTCTGATGGTAACAATGCCCCAAATTGTGTATTGGGAACTATTAGGAAAGGGGTACAGAGCAGTAACAGAGACCTGCACTATTTCACTGCAAAAACCCAGTCTGACCACACCCTGAATGCTGGAGCTCATCTTGTGTCAAAGAGGCATAAAACAACAAATGGTTCACAGAACAAAGATGGGAGTAACAAATTCATGAAACAGCTTCTCTAGCAGGAGTGACTAAGCAGGGTAAGAGTCACCAGCTGCAAGATCTGACTTATGGGGAGGAGGAAACACGAAATTATGCATGACTGGAAGAGTGTGAGCACAGACTGATTGTTCACCATGTCTTCCAATTAAAGGGCCAACAGGCATCAGATGAAGCCTGGTTTCAAAACAAAAAGAGCTAGCTGGGCACGGGCTTGTGCAATGAGTTGCTGATCTCTGAAACTGCTTTTAATTGGAAAACACTTGGACAGGAAATCCACTGAATTACCACGGACAAACTAGACGCAGCTCAGAGTACAACTGTGAACCTGAGCTGAAAGCATGTGGAATCTGGAAGAATGAGCAGATTTGCCTGTCTTCTTCTCATTCCTTCCTTGGTCTTTGTAGACACTTCCAGACACAGGCTGCACAGATCCTGATCTGAATTTAGTAGCTTGGTAGGTAGGGATGGTGGTGGGAGGATGGTTGGACTAGATGATCTTGTACATCCTTTCCAACCTAATGAATCTATGAATCAGTATAGCCATGCTTCTGTCCTCAGCACTTGTTGTATTACCTGGATGCAATATGACATATATGCAAATAGCTGGGTCACATCTGAAGCTGTATTCAAGTCAGTGAGCCTCCTCTGAGCTTATTATTCCACGATGCACACTGAGAGCCTTTGTGCTTCTTGGAATTAGCAGCTCTGCATGGGTTCCCTCTGTGACACCTCTTCCTGTGTCACACTTCCACTGCTACCTGTGCTGATTCAGCTCAGGCCCCAGATAAGGAGAATTACTGCTTAGGGTCAGTGAAGGGACTGACCCGGGTAGACGAAAAACAAAAAGATGTCTTTGTCTGGAAGAGCATCTCTTGGGAGAAACTACCATAGCCAGGCATGTACTATACACTGTAATATACATTATACAGTTACAGTTTGCAAAGGTAAAAGCACACAGTAGTTCCCATACCTTCCCACACTGCTTATATGGTATTCCCTTTCTGTCACAGTACTCATAGCAGAGAGCTGCACCCCGCACACACAGCTTGGCTTTCAGGGATCCAGGAGCGTAGTAAATGCCGCTGTGAATTACACCGCTGTTATGTCCGCTCTGGTGATGAGCTACCGAGAAAGAAAAATACACCGTTAATTACACAATTAGAATCCCACAGTTGATTATTTCAGCCGTCAGAGAAAAGCGTGCTATTGGAGGTCCTGCCCTAAATCGGTGCTATTGCGGGACATGCTGAAATAATGTAACTGCACAGCTCTGCTCCGGGTTTCAAAAGGTTACAAAAATACAGCCCTACCAATGCTTAGTTAATAACAAACCAGCACGAAACCTGCTGAAACAACATGGGGGGGTGGCAAGTTTTTGCTCCAAGAGCTCCAACCGCAGGCCAGCTTATCCAAGCTTTCTGTGTGCCACAACTAATATTAAGAAACTCAGATTTTAAAGTGAAACGCACCCTTAAAGGCCTCGTGTAACACAGGGTCAGTGTGATAGTCAGCTGTTTTGGGCACATCGGGGCCAGAAGGCTTTTTGTGCTCTTGCAAGCTGCACCAGCTCGCTATTTCACTTCTTCAGCTTACTGAGTCACTTTGCAACCAGGCACAACTGAGGTGAAAACCATCAATAGCGCTTTTATTGAAGGGATCAGGCACGTAGTCCCTCTTAAGGTACAGAGTTGGAAAGGACCATTAAAAACACCAGGTCCCGTCTGTTCTCCTCTCTGGGGAACCCCACAGACCGCTTCCCAACCCCGCCGTGGCGGTGCCCGTACCTAGCTCCTGCTCCTTCTCCAGCACGGCCAAGCGCAGCGCGGGGTGCCTCAGGACGAGCTGCCGAGCGGCGGCCAGCCCCACGATCCCCGCGCCGACCACCGCCACGTCGAAGGTGCTACAAAAGCAAAGGGCGCCGGAGTGAGCGCAGCCAGCGGAACGGGACCCGACGCGGTGGGGCCGTCCCCGAGATCCCCATCCCGGCCCTGAGGGAGCGCGGCGGCCGCGGCCTCACCTGCGCTGCCGGCGCTGAGCCCGCCACAGCGCCGCGCCGCCACAGCGCCGCCTCAGCAGCGCCGCCATCTTGGGGGCGGGCCGGGAGCTGCCCGCCTTCTCCCTCTGCCCTCTGCCCTTCTCTCCGCTCGGATCTTCGGCATGCTGTTGGGTAGAGCCGCGCAGCCGGCGCGCTGCCTGAGCGAGCGGCTGTCCCCGGGCGCCCGCAGACGCTTCTGGGGCTGGCTGAACGCCGTGTTCAACAAGTAAGAGGCACGCAGCGGATGGCGGCGGGGCGGGCCCGGCGCGTTTCCCCTCAGTAGCGGTCGCTCCTCGGCTTGCGTGCCTCGGGCAGCGCCGAGGAGGGCTGTGCTCCGGCTCTCCGTGCCGGCCTTGTGTCCATCCATCTTACAACGTGCTTGTGCTGGGAGTTTGCCCTAAGTGCCCTCCTTGGTGTCCCGACCCTAACCGGCCCGTGGCTGATAGTTCTGCCGTGTCTCCTAGCTCAGCTTTGCACGGCGCGCAGGCAAACCAAGTCCTCCTCCAGCTCTGCTTCTGCCTTCATTCCTCACCGTCCTGAGAAGCACAGCCTGCTTCAGAGTGGATCCAATGGCTGAAGGGTGACTTTGAGTGCTGTAACTCCTGAGGAAAAAGCCCTCAGGAATGGCGTGCATGTCGAGGTGTTGGAAGGCTTAATGCATGCCAAGTCAACTTGCATTCATATCCTTTCATCAACAAAAGCCATGTTAACAGAGCAAACAGCACACCACAAAACCCAGTGCCACACTGCTTGGTGACAGCTGGACTGGATGATATTGTAGATCCTTTCCAACCTTGGTGATTCTGTGATGAAGTGCCAGCATGATCCAAATAACTATATTTAAACACATCAGGAAGTCATATTCTTAATTTTCTAATGGCTGATCGTACACGTAGCTATGTATTTCTTGTGTATTATTGTTATTGTAAAGGTAATTACCTGCTGCAGGGAGCCTGCTTGGCAGGGGGGTTGGACTCAGTCATCTCTAGAGGTCCCTTCAGTCCCCTACAATTCTGTGATGATAAATCTGCCGCCTTATGAGAAACATAAATGCTCTTTCTGGCTTTGCAGAGTGGACTATGAGCGCATACAGGCTGTTGGGCCCGACAGGGCAGCTTCAGAGTGGCTGCTGCGGTGTGGCGCGTTGGTGCGCTATCAAGGCTATGAGAAATGGCAGCAGGACTACAACGGCCTCCCGACAGGGCCCCTGGGGAAATACAAGATAGAAGCAATCAATGCCACTGAGTCTTGCATCATGTACAGAGGATTTGACTACTTGGGTAAGGTAGACGCACCAAGTCAAATAACATAGTTCTTGTAGCACATAAAAATATTGATAACTGGGTGGTTTCCTCGTTCTGTAGTAAGATAGAGGGAAATCTGCTTGGCTGGTTGGTTGGTTTCCTTAAAACGGCCCTACAAAGATTCAGCAGTTCTAAGATTTTGTTAGAGGTGTTGTGGGAAGCGGGAAGAAAGTCCTCAGCTTTTCCTTGGAGTGGCAGTAGCACTAAGGAAGCGCAGCAAACATTGCTTGTTCAGTTGAATTCATAGTTAAGTGGTTGGTTTAAAAGAAAAATGATATTTAAAATAGTGCCTTACACCACCAAGAGATGTTTTTGGTGGCTGTGAAGCCATAATAGTGCTTGTTCTCCAAGCATTTATGATATCTTTAAAGTAGGTAAAAAAAAAAGTGTGCATCCAGTTTCTTATAAAAATAAAAGAAGATTGAGAAGTGCTTCAGGTTTCCTTCACACAACAGAAACCAGAGTGAGGATTAGTTCATTACTTCACTCCTAATTCAGAATCATTCTTTATCACCCAAACGTGCAGAGTTTTGTTGTTCCTTGCCTGTGCCAGAGCTTTAAGAATACCACCAGAGAGATGCAAAATGGTAGGTTGCTCATCATTTGAAGTCCCATAAAGGAGGCTTTGGACATTTGTGGTGAATGATGTCCCTCCTGCATGGGAGGCTGCTGTGTCGCTGCATGTGCAAGGGAGAATTTAACAGCCAGTACTGGATGTTGCTGGTTCTCTGAAGCCAATGTTCCTTTTTGTCTTTTCAGATGGTCTTGAACATGTTAGCGAAATCAAGCTGCAGAAGTGTATTTACATACAGGATGAGTGTCTGCAGAGGATCAGCGAGACTAAGAACCTACAGAAAAGTCTCCTGCGGCTGAAGATCATTTCCTGTGGGAATGTCACAGATAAAGGTGTCATTGCACTTCACAAGCTGACGTACGTGAACTGCTGAGCTTTTCTGTACCAGCCCGCAGTGCTGGGAGTAGGTTGCTTGGGAGTGCTGAAGTCTGGCTGTTTTCTGGGCTGTGGGATGGCTGGCTTTGAGGAACTGACCCAAATAAAACCTGGGAGGGTGGGGCCCTGCCATTGCAGGAAAGATTTCAAGTGTGGTTGAAGATAGTGGTGTGGGTAGCTCTGAAATGACATGTGAATTAATATGAATCGGCCTCTTAAGGATGGTATCAGGTACTCAATGCAGCACTGAAGCTCGCAGCTGAGAAAGCCAGAATCCTCTGTGACAGTGTGTGAATCTCCAAGTTGTGCTTCCACCCTTGGAGCTGAGTGCAGCACATTCCCCCCTCCTGCCTGAAGTTACTCAAGCAGTGTTGGTTACTGCACAAATTAGAGCATTACGTGCCCTCTGCCAACACACAACCTTTGCAGGAGCAATAGAAATGAGCAGATGCAGCTTTCTCTCGTGAGCACACCAGGATGGTTTTGCTTGAGAGTAAGTAACTACTGACGACCACAGCTTCTACTCCTGACCGCCCTCTGTGCTGCAGGTGCTTTTCAGGGCAGGTTTTCAGGGTGTCTTTTGTTATCACCTTTCTGCATCTTACACTGTTTCCTGTCAGTTGGTTATCTTATGCTCTCTGTGGCCTTAGAGGTCTCAGGAGTTCCCTCTTGCAGTGTTCGGCCATGGGAAGAGGTATGGGTTGGATACAGCACTCCCTTGTAGCTCTGAAGCACATCATGTGTGTGCTTTATGGAATAATGGGCTTAAAGTGGCCTGGGACTGTGCAGTGTTACAGTTACCTCTGCCTACAAGTGGGTGATGTGAAGAATTGGGTTTCGTCCCACAGAAAGCTATTATTAAGGACTTTTTAATTTTACTCCAATTACCATGTGAATGAAAATGAATTGACATTTAAATAAATACTGATTAAATTTAAAGGAAACTCGATGATGCTGAGGGGTTAGGACCTCTTTTTAAACTGTCCAGGACTGAATTTATTATCAGCTAAAAACTTAAAGCACTCCATTTAGAAAAAAAATCTTTTGTGAGGATCAGTTGCCTTTAAAATACTCAAAATTGCTACAGTAAAACTGTCCTCTGCCTGATACCTGAGTCAGCAGTTAAATAGTACATGCTGACTTTTCTTTTTATGCATTTATAGGAACCTTGAATATCTGTATCTGAGTGACCTTCCTGGAATAAGACAGAAAGAAACTACTGCTCGTATCCTTCAGCAGGCACTGCCAAACCTGGAGCTGGAGCTGGATCTAGACTAAATGCAACTCCACGTGATTGAGGGGTATTTGATTTCATACTACTTATCACATGCTGCATAAATTAAGTTGTGGGTGCTGCTGTATTTACAGATATCAAAATAAACCCAGACCTCTCAATCCAGCCTTAAGATCAGCATGCAGTCTTTTGACAAATTATGCAATTAAATTTCATTAAACTGTATGGTGAGCCAACGGGATCCTTTGTGTAGCAGTAGGCTTTATAAGAAGCCATTAATTTATCAATCAGTATTGCCCAAAAGTTCTTGTGTAGAATGTCAGTGAAAAGAATGCCAGCACTGTGTTGCAGGTGTCCCCTGGTCACTGAGAGAGGATTCTATCACAAAGCTTATGGGCCTTTTTTCTGTTGTTCACACTTTGATTGGTGAAGTCTTTCTTTGTTTCCAGTGGGCTGAGCTACAGACAAGCAGTCTATCTTCATGAAGTCTGAGCTGATGAACTGACTGTTCGGATTTGTGGAGAAGTAGGCTCTCCTCCTTAAGCCCTTGCACACATTTTTGCCACATACTCACATGGATTAAATCTTCATACCTCTTGCAACCGTATCACTACTGCCAAGTAAGAGAATCATCCACCCTCAGGAAGCATACATCCTTTTTAGTCAGATCTCGAGCTTCAGTGGTGGTGGAAAGATGGGAGCTGATGATTCCAAGAAAGCAGCTTCCATAGTAATGCCTCAGGAATGGCTACCAAGCCAAAGCTGAGAGCCTGTATTCTTATCCCCAACTGCCACCTTATCCTCTGAACTAAATGATGCTGAGCACTGAAAGGGATAATGTTTTTGTCCTAGCTGCATCTCTGTGCTGATAGCTCCTAGCACAGAGCAGGCAGGAACGGTGCCAAGGGCAGCTCCCTCCAGCCTGCACTAGCCAGGGCCACATCCAGGAGCTGACTGCTGGGCTGTTAGCTCACAGCTGCACATGGTTGCTGGGTACTTAGCAAATACACAGAACTAGATGACTCAGCCATACAGCAGGGCCAAAGCATTTTAAGTGCAGTCAGAACCACCCAACAAGGTCTGAGATGAAAATATAATATGAAGTACAAGGTAGGCAGGTATGCTCACTAAGGATGGAGCTTCTGTTTCACTGAAATTGCTCTTTTTGTTGCTGAACACGTAACAGCACTGGGAAAAGGAAACATTTTTTGCTCTAATTTTCAAGTAGGAAGGGGCACTATCTTGACCATTATTAAAACCTGACTAGGTAAAACACATCCTGTAAATTGGAAAAACAAGCTACATTTCTTTTATTAAAAATCAACAGAGTATTTCATTCTGAAATTACACAAAATCCAAGATGTGTTCTACTCCACAGACTTAGGTAGAATTTCTGCCCGTGTCTGGCTCCTGTTATAAATTATACTGTTGAACTGTTTTTGATAAAAACAATTTCTGTAACACTACAGGCGAGTGACTTCATTACTGTCAAAACCAGCAAATATAAATAACTTCACAATGCAAGGAAGAAACAGACAGGAGAAGCTCTGGAAAGGCCATAGAAAAAAGCAGACTGCAGTAATTTCATTCTCCTGTTCACAGTGCCTGTGGAGCCTTCCAGTAAGTCAATACCTGTACTTGTAATACCTGATGCTGTATAACTGCAGCACCCAAGACAGACATACCTTTAAAACACTGCTATTTCAGCAGGTTTATAATTAGCCATGCACACACACATCTGTCTTCCACTCACAAAGGGAATAGGTTTACAGTTCCTTGCAGGATCAGTTAACTAGCCACAGTGACTGATTTATTCGGCAAGGTTGTGGTTCTCCTGCCAAGTCTGAAACACAGGCAACAGATAGGCAACAGAGTTCTTGAGGTGCACCCTGTGAACACTGCTTTGCAGCAATCCTTAACCAGCAGGCAATCACACATTAAAGAGTTACATTTTCTCTACACAGAACAGTGGCTAACGTGAGCTTGGAGCGCACCGCTTTCCTTCCAGTAGTGACCCAGAGTACCTTAGAGACCACTTCTGCATACATCATCACATGTATTAGCTCAGTTTTTCACCACGTGTCCTTCTGTAAGTTCTGAAGGACTGGAACTTTGAACAGTAGGTAGTTTTTCATCCACTTAGATGTTAGGGAAATGGTAGTTGGATTTCCTTGTTTTGCAGAAGTACTTCTTGCTGTCCAAAGCTGGAAGAAAGTTGCTGCTGCTTAACTGAGGCAGGTGCTGAACCTAAAGCAAGAGTTACAGTGTGGTTGTTTGAAATGAGGAGAAAAACACACAGTTCATTTTTCAAAAAGGAATATAAGGCATAAAATTATTCATACTGCAGTCCTACACTTTTCAAACTAAATGTCAGTGAGCTATAACTGTGTCCTGGATAAAGCTCATCCGTCACCTCGCTGTGCTGCCTATCTCCAGCCATTCAATGGAGCTGCAGTGCAGAAGTCAGCCTGTAGTGACTTACTCTTTAACCAGGAGGTTCATTTTAGATTCGTTCAGACGTTGTACTGATGGACATGGTTTAGTGGGAAATACTGGTGGCTGGTTGGACTGGATCCCAGGGGTCTTTCCCACCCCTGGTGATTCTATAGCTCTCTGTCCTCGGGCTAAAATTAAGGTTGCTCCAATGTGAGAGCTTTACCTCCCCATAAACTACCCAGCATGTCCTTGAGCCCAGCTTGTGGGAACCACGTAAAGAAAACAATTCCCTTCCATAGACACCGAGCGTTAAATACTACTATGAAAACATTACCCCTGGCACGTGCTTCCGTGTTGCCTTGGCTGGTCTCCGAGCTGCTTTTTCATGTTCTTTCCCCAGATCTCCTGCCTCCCTCATGCTGTCAAAATAGGGATGCTGCAGCAGCTGCTCACACGTCTGCCTCTCCGCAGGGTCCATACGAAGACAGCCCTTAGGAAAGATGAAGGATCACACGGAACACTTGGGACGTAAAGGTCTGCACAATTCCATCTCTGCAGCAGTGAGTATTTATGCAGATGGACACATAAGTTTCATTTTTCAAGGAATTCTGAGTCTGGCTCTTGAGAGTCTGCTAGAGGCTTGCAAAGCAGCTCACACTGAACAACTGCCACTTCTGATAGAAGGCAATAATAGAAACTAAGGCTAGAAAGACAGTTTTGTACTATAGCAAACCATCAAGGCTTAAAAAAGCTAAGCCCATAACCTCCATTTCAACCAGAACAGCTTTCTTAAACTGAGGAATCCACTGCATCACTAGCTGTGCTGTTCCAGGGTTTGGTGTTGCCTAAAGCTGCACCTCAGTTTTAATGTATTCACCCACACAGTTTCCACTTGGCACGTCGTAATGGAATAATTTGTTTTCCACGTCTGTGCTAAAGATGAGTGGATAAACGAGAAGCAGATTAAAAGCTTTCCCCACTTCCCCTCCAGCTCTGTTTTTCTATGAACGCATGATCACTCAGTAGCCAAATCTCAAATCATTTACCACCTGAACAAGCAAAGCAGAGTGTGTTTGTTAAGACTCAGTGTGGAGCTCGAGCTGTAGCTGCTCGCCTCCTGGGCACACTGCTTCAGGTGGAGGACCCTGCCAGCCTCAGCCACGTGGTGACACTTTGCTTACCTTCATGAGAGCTAAAGCAGGGTATGAGATACTAGGGAATTTCATTTCCAATGGCTCCTGGGGGAAAAACATAGCGAGTAGTTGTATTAGCAAGCTTTTCTTTCACCACACGGCCTATAGATTGCTGGTTAGTGCTGGGCTGGAGGGGAACACATCTGAAGGGAGCTCTCACCATGCTCTCTGGGTCTGGAATCGTTACACCGCTGAAGAACTGGTTGGTGCTGAACACTTGCTGGTGCCTGGGAATAAGATCCCCTTTGAGAGAGGAGGAAATAAAATTAAAAGCAATCAGAGTAAGTGGCTGGTTATACAGTGTCTGCGTTGAACAAGCTGATCTCCTAGCAAGGCTGGCAGCATCCAAGAGAACACATAAGGAGCCAATAAAATCCTGTTTTGTGAACACCCTCCATCAGTGACCCTGCAGCCATGGGACCAACCCTGTGCTGGAGGGAACGTGCTGCAGCTTTTTCCCCTGCACAGCTTCACTGTGGGGTTTGGGAGCAAAATGGAGCTGTCAAAAGAACAACAGCCCAACCATCATCATTCTGCAGCTCCAGCTCTGGAGCTTTCTCTGTAAGTGCTGCCCCAGCAGCACCTGCACCCAAAGGGGAACTTCCAGCTGGAAAACTATCAGTAAAACACATAATAAGCAACGCTGTAAGATGGAGAAATTGCAAGTTTAACTACATTCCTAGCTAAGGAATTTATAGCTCCAGCTCACCATCATGGCTTCATACATCACAGCTCTCCGCTCATTCCAACAAATCTGAGTTAAACACGGAGTTTTGTTCCCTGCCACCCCAGAAACCAGCCGTTGCACACCCACACCCAGCCTGCCTCTTACCCAGCGTTCTCCGGATGAGGTACAGCTGGTCCACGTCCGACTTGCCGGGCCACAGCGGCACCCCGGAGAGCAGCTCCGCAAAGACACAGCCTATCGCCCACACGTCCACAGGAGGGCCGTACTGCGTGTCCCCCACCAGCAGCTCCGGGGAGCGGTACCACCTGGTCGCCACGTAGTCTGTGTAATAATCAGCCGGGCCAGCTGGGTTGGGGTTCGGGGGGTGGGAGAGGAACAAGGAGGGGTGTGGGGTCAGAAGGGCGCAGACGCAGCTTGGGGCAGCAACAACAGCATCTTCGGGACCCACGTGAGCTGCGGGAACTGGATGAGTCAGTGGCCACCAGCAGAACCCAACTTTGGAAACACCGAGTAGTTGGGAAAGACCAAGAGCGTGTTTTTCCCAAAACAAAAACACGCAGAGCTCTGCAGCAGGCCCCTGACAGCTCTCAAAGCCCACATGATTCGCTCAAACAAGAGCTAGAAAAATAAAGTTCGGGGCTTTATTATGATGGAAAATGTGAAGCCATTGTTTGCAGAGACATTGCCTTCTGCCAAAGGGAGCCCTCCTGCTAGGGAACTCCAGCTGTGCCCCAGCATTGCTCAAGCAGTGGCCAGGCCAGCCGCCATCCCCCGGCTCAGCACCAGCGGGGAGCCCAGGGCACATTACAGAGCTATTCAACTGTCTGAGCTACCCTGTTTATCTGGGCTGGGGATCTCAATCCAAGCATCTCTGGGGATCTCAATCCAAGCATCTCCAAAGCCTTCAGCAGAACTTCTTTATGAGAACACAGCGGCCCTTACACATTACCCACAGTTCCTGAGGTCTGAAAGCCCAAACCTGCACTTCACTGAGCTCTGGCATGTATCGCCCACAGAGGCAGCCAGCACTCACTCAGCATGCGAGCAAATCCAAAGTCACAGAGTTTGATGACGGAGTGTTTTGTTATCAGGATGTTTTCAGGCTTTACATCTCGGTGGATGCACTGCAAACAAACAAACAGAACCAGAAAGTAAAAAAGCCACAGCAAGGTTAGAAGCAGGTATTTAACCTGGCCCCTGGCCAAAGAACCACTTATTTAGCTGCATACCCCTTGTACATTGTGCCACAGGGCTGCGCCTGTAGATGAAGGGATTTCTTAGCAGTTTCATAGAATTACAGAATCATTTGGGTTGGAAAAGACCTCTGAGATCACCAAGTCCAACCCAAACCCACCCCCACCGTGCCCATTAAGCCACAGCCCTTAATGCCACATCCACATATTTCCTGGATAAACGGAACACAGAGAAAATACCATTTTAAAGTTAAGAACTCAAAATTATCTAGGAACCTCTTTCTTCAGAGGGTGGTGAGAGATGTGGGTGCCTATTGTGGAGGTGCTCGAGGCCATGGATGGGCCCTGGGCGGCCTGAGCTGGGGGGTGTCCCTGCCCTGGAACCACATAGGTTTTAAGGTCCCTTCCAACCTAAACCATGCTGTGATTCTCTGAAACTGGCAGAGAACTTCATTTCTTCTGCCTTTGTGTGGGACATAAGCTCCACTGAAGTCACAAGGCTCTAGCTTGGTTTGTCTCTCACCTCCCATTGCATCAGTTCTAACACAGTGAACTTTCCCTACCTGAGCTGGTGGTAATTTACTGTTTCTTCTCCTGAGGACTGAAATGCTGCTGGCTAACCCAGCATCACAGAGTTCCAGAGAAGGGCAAACTGCATAAAACCTCGTTACCAGCAATCCACAGCGGGTCAGACTGCAGTATCCAATGGTTCCCCTGGCTTTAAAACTCCGTTAAATCTTTCAGACTGAGAAACGGAGCATGAAAAAGAAGCAGAATGACAAATCGTGGAGGCAGGACAGACTTCTGACCGAGTCCCTGTGTCTCAGCCTCTAGAAAGCAGAGAGGGGCAGTAAAGCAGTTCTGCTGCCTCTCATTGCTGAGGGTACACACTATTTCAGATGGGCGTTTTCTGCTGAAAATGGGAAATGGTGTCTGACTTCTTCCCAAGAAAACTCCACGAACAGGAGAGCGGCATCAGAATCTCTGTGTCACACAAAGGCACCATCACAGCTCTTGTCAGTGCTGCTTAGGGGACTTACGTTGTGTTTGTGGCAGAAGTTCACAGCTTGGAGGGTCTGCCAGGTAATGCTCCTGACCAGCTGCTCCGGCACCCTGTTATAAAAGAGTACGTTTTCACTATTTTGGGTCCAATAATTTCACTATTACAGGAGAAAGCATTGCCTGACTTGCAGTGTCGTCGTGTCCAGAGTGGAGAGGTGACCAAATGGGAGAGAAAGGATGTTCCTACAAGAGCATAAAGCTCAGCTTTGGTCTGCATCTCCTTCCCTGCTGTGAGTTCAGCTTCCCTTTCTCTCCCTTGGCCCTAAAGGTCGTCAACAACCCCAGGAGAGGCAGCGGTGAGTGACAGTCGTGGCAGTTTCAAGTTCAAAACCAGTTTTATTTCCTGTGTTTAATGCTGCAAGACTTCTGATTCATCATAAATAAAAAGATAAGCCAAATCAAAATGCACGAGGCTGGCTTCAGGACACCCACTGCTATCAAAACAGAAGGTCTTGTGCTGATACTGCTGTTGGAAAGCCTGAGTTTCCTTGCAGAAACATCCTAGAAGGATCAGTGCTGCACTGACAGAGGGATGGAGCTGGTCAGAACAGCGTGCAAAGAGACACGAGCCCACCCATCTTAACCCCAACCACAAAAGGCTTTACCGTCTGCAGTAGCAAAGATCAAAAGCCAAGGATACAGCCAGGCATCCCACAGAGCTGGACGGCACGTGAACGTGAAGCATTTTAGGCAGAGAGAGCTACACATCCTCTGCTCAGATGCAGGTGGACAGGCTCAGTCCGGGCTGGGTCTGCTCACAAAGCCATCGCTATCAGCACGCTCCATTCTACAGCTCCCCATCAGAGGGAAACAACAGGCTCTGGTTTACTCAAGCCCCACTTTGGTCTCCTGCAGGCAATTCATTTCCCTTCAGGCTTGCAAAACGATTTAGGAACTTCTCCTCAGCATTTCCATGGCACTGTGAGTAATTGGATGTCAGGGGAAGCCACCCAAACGCTCCAGCTCTGTGCCCTGGTCACTGTGGTGAGCTGCACCGTGCAGGAGCACACGTGGGCTTATGGGCAGCAGCAGGTAACCCTGGGCACTGTGCTGGCAAATCTCTCCTGGGGCGAGCGATATTCCTCCAGGAACGCTGCAGAGCAGCAGTGGGCTCTCACAGACAGCCTGGGCTGCTCTGCTCCAGGCTCACAGCCAGAGAAGGGCCACTCACCCCCGAGGGTGCTTGTCCAGCTCGTGGAGAACAGTGTGGTCGCAGTACTCGAAGACCAGGTGCAGCTTCCTCTTCCTCCTGAACACCTCCAGCAGGTTCACCAGGTTGGGGTGTTTCAGTTGCTGTAACACACAGCGGACGGGCCGCTTAGTTACTGCACGTGTCCAGGCTTTGCAGCACTGTGATAAACAGCTCTCCCTGGGGAATCACACCGTAAGAGCCCGTGACATGCAAACACACACTGAGGAAAACAAAGAGCTCCTCTGATAAGCACAAAGAAAGCACGCGGTCTCAGCATCTCTGGGCTGTTGCCAGAATTTGGATGGATTAACAAACAAGTTTCGAAGCAAGGGAGCTGCAAAGGAGCGTTGCCTGGGAGCTAACCCCATCTTCCAGAGGGCCTCTCCATCACACAGAGCCTGCAAAGGAGCGGGGAGCAGAAATGTGCCAACACTCAGCTGCTGCCTGAGCCGGGCAGTGCTGCCACAAACAAACTGTTACTATTGACAGAGAGAAGGCAGAGCGGAAAGCCAAGCAGGTCTGCACTCATTAACGGTGCCTCCACCACACACCTCCCAAGAGATTTCTGCAGTTCTCCTGCCCAGATCTGTAACGCTGTTTAAATCTTTAGAAAGAAAACTTGCTCTTCGTTGGGGATCTGAGAGCCAACTGCTTCCCAGCAAGCAAAGCTAGGCTACTGTATGGAAGGGAGTGTCAGTGAGAGCCCACGGGCTGGGAACGTGGGGAGAGGAACTGGGAATGAAACAGCACGTCCCTCTCTGAAGCTCTCTATGGGTTTTGTTGATTTATAACCCTACAGCCTTGGCATTCTGCTGGACTGCCTCGTGTCCAGGCTGCCCTGCGTGTCTCCCGTAAAGGGAAACACCTCATCGGGATCCTTCGGTGGGTGTGATGTTTGTGAAGCTATTCCTCTCCTGCCAGGCTGCGGCCGGCCCCCAGCCAGCACTGGTTTGTAGCAAACGAATGGAAATGCCGATCACACAGCGCTGCCTCAGGATGCCATGGAGACCAAACGAACACACAGCACAGGCACAGAGGCTCAGCGAAGGTCTGCGAGCCACAGAGCTACGGGCACAGCCTCGGGCTCCGGAGCTGTGCCTGAAGGCATAAGGAATTACGAGGGCCGAGGCCAGGTCAACCCGTTGGGAGGGCAGCCACGCCCGCCCGCAGGACAGAGGCCAGGTCAACCCCCGCCCGCAGGACAGAGGCCAGGTCAACCCCCATCCGCAGGACAGAGGCCAGGTCAACCCCCGCCCGCAGGACAGAGGCCAGGTCAACCCCCATCCGCAGGACAGAGGCCAGGTCAACCCCCGTCCGCAGCGCAGGGCAGCGCTGCTCGCCCGCTCCCCGGGGGTTCCCCGCTGACCCCGCGCGGTGCAGCCCACCTTCAGCATGCGGATCTCCCGCAGCGCGATCTTCCGGATCACCGGGTCCTCCTCGGACTCCAGGAACTTCTTGATGGCCACGATCTGGCCCGTCTCCTTGTTGCGGCACTTGAAAACGACGCCGTAGGAGCCCTCCCCGACCTTACCCAGTTTCTCGTACCGCTCCATGGCCCCGCAGCCACCGCCCCCGACCTCAGCCCGGCGCTGAGTGAGCACCTCCCCGGGGCGGGGAGGAGGAGGAGGAGCCGTGCCCGGGGCCGCCGGGACTCTCCCCCGCGGAGCTGTGCCCGCAGCTGAGGGCTCCGAGCTGTGTGCAGGCAGCAGGGAGGGGGGAAGCCGATCCCCGAGCCTGGGGCCGCAGGTGTGCCCCCACCAGCAGCAGCAGCGCTCCCGTCTCTTACCGTTGCGTTCTCTTTCCTCGTGCTCCAGCCGTGGGATGAGGTCACCTTATGCCCCCGCACACGCTGCCCAGGGAGTGGGGGGGGGGGGGGGGGGGGGGGGGGGGTGGGTGGCATGGGGGAGTCTAAGAGCTGTGGAGATGTGGCACTGTGGGATGTGGGCAGTGCGGGTGGGATGGGGTTGGGCTTAGGGAACTCGGAGGTCTTTTCTAACCTGAGTGATTCTTTGGCTCTTTGTACTAACAGATGTCCCCCAGCAGAAGCCCTGGTCCCCGAGATGCTCCTGGCTCCATCAGGACTGCAGCAGCACTCAGCCCTGGCTGTGGCCCTTCCCACCAACTGCCACAAAGCCTGAGATCAGCTTACTCGGGCTACGACTGATGAGGCATTGTTGCCAGCTGAGGTATCAAATAAAGCATCATGTATTTGGCAGAGCCTGAAGAAACAGAAGCAGAACAAAGCCGAAGCTCCAAACGGGGGCTTCAGAGACACGGCAGCTCAGCGGTGCGTGGTACCTCTTAGACAGATGTCATTCCAATTACAGTGGCATTTCTCAGCTCTGATGAGGTTGGTCAGGAAACCCAAAGCTCGTGCTCCACGTGCTGCTCTGTGAGAGCCTCCCGTACTTCACAGAGCAGTGTGAGCCCATTTCAAAGCTTTTCCATTCGAATGCACCAACCCTGTGCCACACACAACCACTCCTCTGACTTCTGTCAGAAGAGTAAGGAGGGAGAGAGCAAGCTTTCATGTCATCAGCTCCAACTGTACCTCTGAACCTGGGCTGAAACGTGCCACAGAACCACAGAGACAGCAACAACAGCACCCGACAGATAGAGATGGTGCTCATCGGAGGCAGCTGGGAGGAGACATGCAGTCATGCGTGCCAAAATGTGCTCAGGGGAGCAGCACCTCACAGCCACGTGCACTGCACCCCTCCATAAAACCAGAGCGTGCATTTCAGAGCCACAAGAAATGCTTTATCAGCTCGGAAAGCAGCTCTGATTGCAGGAGGACTTTCCCAGAGCCCTTCCATGCGGCTCAACTGATCACCACTCCCTTGGTTAATTTTGCCTGGCAGCATCCGGACCTAATGGGTACTGACTCTCGTTATTCCCCATAAACAAATGTTCTGTGCAGGTTTCTCTCAGTCTCTGAGATCTTCCTGAGGTCAATGGAGCGATGAAGCCCAAACTAACTTCTGCAGCGAATGAATTAAGCAAAACCCTTCCACTACAGCACCTATACACCGTGCTTCCCTTCTGCTTCGCTCCTGCAGTAGAGCTGCTGCTGTAACGTGGGGCTGCTCGCCCAACTGCAGCGTGCTCACATCAGTGCTGGAGAGCTCTGCTTCCACCCCACGCTGAACTCAAAAACCTCTCCCCCAGCTGAGATTGGTGACTTCTGAGCATTGGTGGTGGCTGAGTTTTAGGTTCTGAGTGTACGCCAGTTATTAAACCCCGACATGAGTTCAGACTTGATTCAAACCCCAGGTCAGCAACAAGAACTGCTTCTACTACACACCACGCAGCCTCGAGGCGCAGCCACACACCTCCCGTGCCCCCTGACAGCAATGCACAAAGCTCCTAACCCAGGAGCTGGATGGATGCCTTCCACGTGCTGCTCTGTGTGCCTACAGACTGTGATGCCTTGCATGGAGGATGTGAGCAGTAAAACCAGACGCCAGCCCACGGCGCCTCAAACACCTTAATGAACGAGAGACACAAACGGACCCAGGTGACTTTTTAATGGAGAAATTAAAAAAAAAAAAAAGAGAAACACGGCGGACAAAACAGGGCAAGGGATCGAAAGCCTTAATACAGAATACTGCTTCTTATCGTGTTTATTTACGCCACCCATGGGATGAGGCACTCCCACGCCACGGGAGGGCGAGGGCAGAGCACAGGGCACAGCTCCCCTTGGGAGCGGCGTAAATAAGCGACACGTCACGGGCAGCCTGGAACGCAGCACTACGGACATCCCTAAGGACGACGTGCACCTCGTGTCACAGGGCTCGTCCCTCGCTGGTGAGAATAAAGCATATATATTTTGTACATTTATATATATATATATATATATATAAATATATATATATAGATATAAAAAATACACGCTGGCGGTCAACTGAATTCACATGCACACACACACACGTGGACGGTGCACACCCCCCCGGGGGCTGCATGTCCAAACCAGCACTGCACTGTGTACACACCCCCTACGTCTAGCAAATGAGAAGATCCCTCTCAGGGCAATTCTGCAGGCAAAGAAGAAAACCGATACAAAATACTCTGTTGTACAAAACTGCATTTTTACACGGCCCACCGACGCTGTAACACAGCCCTCAGGAACGCACTACATCTCTACGAGGAGAAGAAGAACCAAATCTTTATACAGTTGTAAAAAAAAAAAAAACACAAAAAAAACCAAAAACCAAACCTGTAAGCTGCTCTGCAACCTTCCTCTGCTAAAAGTTAGATCCGTTACACCATCCTAGCAGCAGATTAATAAATAAGGATTAAATAGTCTATAGTACAAAGCCACACCGCATGGCGGATTTAAAACCGAAAAGCTCTGCGGATACTTTCACTCCCTACACAAATTGGTTTCTTAATTAAGAATAAGACTTGGTATAAAACAGGGAAACGGCCAGCACTAGGTCTGTATCTACAGCATACACAGAAAACCCCAGGGAAGTAAAATAATTAACAGTTTATGGCACCTTTACTGAATAACATTATTTTAAAGGCTCTGTTTCCCTACACTAATGAGTAAAGGGCTACTTATTTCATAGCTTTTAATAAGCAAACTTGACATAACCAACCACACAGTGGCAAGAGACAGAACCAGCTGTTCCCAGCTGCAAGAAATGTATTGATTTACACCTGAAAACAGCAAAATCTCGGTGTCAAGAGTCACAGTCCCACGTGCACTGAGCCCCCTAATGCTCCTCTGTTCCACTGCTGCTCAGTAGCTGTTCTCGTGGCCAGCCAAGATGTAGAGGTTGCTGTGTGCGGTCGGGTTCTCCGTGGGCCTGCTTTCCAGCACTACCACTCTGCAACCAAACACAAAAACACCCGGGTGGTCAGCGGTGAAGCACGTGGCTGTGCACAGCTTCCTGCAGGATGGAGAGAGAGGGAGCTCCTGCAGGCCTGGGGCACTCAGGTCACAGCAAAGAGTGGGGAGACAGAGGTGGCAGGTGGGTGGTTGGGTAGGATGAGTTTGGAGGTCTCGTCCAACACTGGTGATTCTATGATTCAGGTGCCTCCCCTGCAGGCTGCCCCTCCTCTCACTCCTCCCAGGCTGGGGATCCAAGAGTGTAACCAAACAAAAAAAAACAACAGGGCAGTGTTTCTTCAAGGGGATTACCTGTCAGAGCCCAGTAAGCGAAACACCCTGGTTTCATCCGATATCTCCTGGGTAACCTGCAGAAACATGGAGATGTTAAGGTGTGTTTCAGAGGCACAGATGTCCTGGTCTGGAAGGAAGACTCAAAAATTCAAATACCGTTCAGTGAAAATTACAGGACTGAATCAGACCAACTGGCACTAAGTAAAACTCTGCTCTAAAATGCACAAAGTGAAAATTTACATCTCTTTTTTAATTGCAGACTGCTATCAGCGTAGAGGACTTGCTGAGGGCACCGATGGACCGTGGTCCCGCAGCACAGACCAGCTTCTCTGCTTTCACAGAGGATGCCATGGAAAAGGATGATGTTCTTTTTGAAAAAAGGATTCTTAAACCCAAATGCTGCTTACACCACAACTGCAGAGCCTCTGCACAGAGCCTCTGAATGATACTCCTGGAAACAGAGGAGCTTAGAGCACGGTGTGAGCTCTGAGGCACCAGGCACTGCCCCCAGGGAAGCAGCTAAAGGAGCCCAACTGCTAAGTAAGGAGCAGGACTCGGTCAAACCAGGAGACGCTGGGAGGTTACTTACTTCATCTGACTTGAAGCTCTTGCCCTGCATGCCGTGTTTCCAGAAGGCCAGCACGCTGTCCTGAAGGCACACTGCAGAGCAGAAACACAAACTCAGAGCCAGGCATGGCTTATCAGGACCAGGAAAGCTGGGATTCTCACCAGCAGCGATAATGGGAACCATGTGGACAGAGAACATGTGAGACTCTGACTCGTGACAGAAGAACGAAACTAAAGTCTCATATAAAGACTTGGTTGGAATTACCATTTGGATCGGAGGCACACATCACTTTCTGCAGTTCAGCTCCAAACACACCACTCAGACACTCACTGTTTGCCAAGACAAGAGGCAGCTATCTCTTTTTTTCCCCTTTTTTCCCCCCTCACTTCCCTGGATTTTTATTTTCCTACTGATTTGATCCTGGAGAAAGCACCACAAAGTGCAGGGACGCTGCCAACAGCGCTGGGGACTGCTGCAAACCACAGGTCACAGCAGAGATCACTGTTACCTCTGAGGAACCACGAGCACAAAGATGGGGAGGACTCTGGCACAAGGAACTACCAGCTCTGAACGATCTCGTTATTCGATTCTTTCAAATAATGGATGAAGAACACGGTGTTCCTTAAGCAGCACTGCAGAACATTTGTTTATATATTTATAATGCTTTGTTTTCCCTTACTCCTCCTGGTCACATTGTGTCTGCTCAGCATTAGCTGTGTCCCAGTGCACAGAGCAACGGCACTCAGCACTGCCCTGAGAGCAGCAGCTAATGAACCAGAGCGTGCCAGAACCCAGGGAAGCATCACAACTGTGGTTCTCTTATCGACCTTTTGTCAGTCAGATCTCAGAGCACACCCTCCTTCCCCCACGTTCTCAGCCCTTCAGAGTGGATGGAACCCAATCACTCACCCACTGACTCAATGCAGAAATCGAAGCTCAGCTCGGAGGCCAACTTCTTGCTTGACTTCAGCTTCCCTTGTAAATTCACTATTTTCACAAATTCTCAAAAAAAAAAAAAAAAAGCAGAAAAGACAACATTAAAACACTTCTCTCAACATAAAGGCAGAACGTTTTCTTATTGATTTCCTATGCCTTTAGACTTCACTGACGGCCTTCCTGAAGATATGCAACTCAGTGCAGAAAGCACACACAGCATCACGGCTGCAGACTCGGGCAGATTAAGCCCATGCAGAGTTCCCAGTGAGGTACCAACCCCTGGGGTACAGAGGTTACAGCCACTGCCGTGTGACACGGGCACATCTATTCTCATCTGCACTGCGTTGTGTTTGGGGAAGAAAACGGTGCACAAATGGACAATGGAACCTCGAGAGCCAAAGCAGAAAGAGCAATCCACAGCATCCGTCACCTGTGCTGTGAGCCAGGAAACGTTACACGCGGATGAGTCACGAAGGGAGAGCAGTTAACTTATGGCAGAGGTAAAATGACAGCTGTGGCCAAAGGAGGCGTGCGAGGGTAGCAGGGGGTGTCACTTACTGTCCAGGCACACCAGCACGGTGTCTCTTTCCAGCTGTGTCACGTGAATGGCATCCAGCTGCTGGTTGCCTTGTGGAAAAGGAAAGAGGTTATTTGATACCACGCTGTGAGACTGAGCTCAGAAACCCCCTCAGGCTCTGCTGACTGCCACCGTGTTTTGGTATACCACAAGCATTTTGCAATCTATGCCATCTGTGATTCTTCTGTACCTTTCTTTAGTGCTGCACCATCCCAGAGTGCTGCAGGAGCAGAGCACGGCTGAGGGACAAGCCCGTGAGCTCAAGGCATGTACTCAATATGAAAGCACTACAGTTATTGGCATAGAATACATTCTGTGTTACAGCTTAGCACAGCTTCCTTCAAGAAGAGGCGCTACGATGAACAAAAGGAATCATGAAGGGAATCTTTGCCCCTATAAAATGTGCTCTTTTTCTCTAAACTCACATCTGGAAAGATTACTGTGCTAATGCTGAACTAGAATCGGATGGTTTGGATGCTTTTTAATTAATGAGGTTCTCATCACAGCTGTATTTAAATGTAAAAAAGCATATCCAAGAGTGCTTGCAAAGCATCTGCAAGATATCAACCAGCTTTTGAAGATAAACCAAAACATTCTACTTCTTAATAAGCAGCTGAAGACGACAGTCCTCCCCCAGAGGCTGGAGGACAGACAGGAATGCATTCATGTGAGTCCTGACACAGGAATGAAGGGGAAAAAGCATCAGGACTGACCCCAGCAAGAAGTATGCAACCACAAATGAGAATGCGATCAGCAGGGCCTGCATTGCTATTTAAGGAAATTTAATGAGAGACGTGTCTAAAAATGAAGTCTTTTAGGATAGTTTGCACTGAGGTTGGCAAATCATCACAAGAGGAACTTGGGATTGGTTTCAGTGCTCTGTGCAGAGGGAGGCTGCCCAGCACAAAGGGATTCCAAATGACTTCTGAGGCTGCTCAGCAGGAGACAGGGACAGCTGCAGGACAGCCCGGGCAGCATACCTGCACCGATTTCTGTAAACCACGAAGAAGCAGAGTTCAAGTTGATTGTCTCGAAGTGAACGACCTGGTTTGGCTCAGCGCCCTTGCTGATAGCCACGCACACCATCGGGTACTCCTGCTCCGGGATCACCAGCATCTCAAACACATTCAGAGGGCTCGGCAGAGGAAAATCAAAGTGCTGGGGGAAGGAAACAACAAAGGCATAGGTAAAGACTCCTTCTGCCTTGGGGGTACGAAGCCTGAAATGACACGCACCAAGTGTGAAAGATACGGGGCTGCTTTTCACTGCTCCTCAGAGCGCATTGTTAAGCTGAGCAGACTATGAGCTATGCCAGTCCGTTCTGCTGGTACTGGGCCAGATCCAACACTGAATTCAGCCAATGGATTTTCTTAGTGTGCATCAAGTGCTCAGAACCCACAAATGACACCAGACAGAGGTGGACTCTCTGCTATAAATTCTAGACAAGGGACACTCAGATGTTGCGCTGAGGGACGTGGCTTAGAGAGAACTACTGTGATAGGTGGATGGTTGGACTGGATCGTCTTGGAGGTCTTTTCCAACCTTGGGATTCTATGATTCTATGTCACGATTAAGGTAATGGGGCAGGTAAGAGGGACAAGCAAAAGTAAATGTTCCAAACCAAAAGGAAATACCTTTATTAACATGAATTTCTGCATTGGCTCATACCACTGTAGCAGAACAATTCCAGACTGCAACGCGCCGCAGAGGTACTTGTGTCCTGTGTATGGGTTTCTTACTGCACGGAACAAACAGAACAACAGAATGAATCCCTTTCAATGCCAGAAGGCCAGATGAAAATAGAACCTGCAGATATCTTTACAAACGATTTAACCCACAGCCTTACTTTCACACTGCTAACTGTTTTCTAGATTGCCATTTGAATATCCACAGCGATTCATGCTGTGCCATGTTCCAGAGGAATGCAATTAGCCTTCTAATTGCTAACAACCAGCATGTGTTAAGTCCCAGTGAAGAGGCCAAGTGCTGAGTGGCCAGAAAACAGTACCACCTTCTTCCTGGGGCTGAGGAGGGGGAGTGAAAGGTCCAGGTCCAGCTGTAACTTAAATAAAAGCCATCTCCAGGCAGTCCACGTGCCCCAAAACTTCCTACGTGCTCTATCAGCTAATGCAACAGACATGATGAAGGGCTGGTTGGTGTCTTTTGGCTCGGTTACATGCAAGAGCAGCCTGATTTCAGGAATAATTTATAAATACGCCTACAGCAGACACCTGAGATGAGCTGAGCAGGACAGCCACGTTCGCAGCCGGGGACCTCATTCTCTGCTTGAGCAAAAGTGTATAATGGTATCTCACATGGTGCTGGGGCCACTTTTCCAAAGGACACACAACTGGCATCCTCCACTGGGTATCCCAATGGATCTCATCCTAGTTAGCAACATGTTTAGGTTAAGGGCTGCTATGAAAAGTTCCTGCTGAATGGCACCAAGACTCTCTGCATTAATTAAAAGGAAAGCGATGCACGTACTCACCTATACAGCATTTGTGACATCCTTTTGTGTCAGGAATCTTTGTCGTTAAGGCAAACTTCCTGGAATAAGGGGTACAAAAAGCACATCAATGTGAGAGGCCCAGGGCCTTCCACGCTCCCAACCCATCAGGATTCCAAAGAACTGCCATTTGTTACTAGTTGCGACAAGAAAAGACTTGTACCTTGGTAGTATTTTGTCAGGAAACCTATGGGTTTGAATGTGAGCAGCCAGTCCTGTTTTTTTGGCTTGTTCAAACAAAGCTATCAAATTGTGGGAGTAGAGCTGGAACGTTTTCCCTGCAAGACAGAAGAGCACACAGTGCTCCAGCACACAGCCTCCAGCAGGGAGCCGTGCACGAGAGGAAAATGGATGGAGAGAAAATTACCTTCTAGAAAAATGGACCACATGCGTCAGATATTTCAAGTCCAATTAGGAAGAAAAATAAAACAAGACAACGATAATAATGCATATAGAGAAGACATGGCATTCAACGCATAGATCATAACACTGACACAGCTCTGATCGTTACGGTATGCACGCGCTCTTAGAAGCTGTAATTACACAACAGCAATTAACTACACTGGGACGTTTTATCTAGAAATCAGTGGAAGTGGTGTACCACAAAACCTGTGTCTTTAAAGGCACAACATTACACTTGGTCTGCGTGCCACGTTCCTACTGTTTCCCTGCTAGCAGTTCCAGGAGAGCTGCAGAGCCTCCTTCCCAGCGATCCGCCCGCCGCAGCACCGCCACCTCCTCCTCCTTTCACTTGGAAACCAGTTTTGTTTTAGCTTTAGTCCTCTAACTCTGGCTCTGACATGCAGGCAGGCTACGGCAGGGATCAAACCCAGCAGCAGCAGCACGGTAATGCAGCTGCCTGAGCAAGCTCTGGCTCAACCCTCTCTTAATTTTCCTACGACGTTTGGAGGTGCCCTTATTCCAGCTCTCCTGGCTCAGGAACCGAAGAGGAGGACGCTTTGTCAAATGACAACTGGGGCAGTTTGACAAATACCAACCTTCTTTCAAACTGATGCCAAATCTTCTCCAAACTGATTAAAAATAAGTAAATAAAAAGGTGGGAAACCCTGGCCGAGTGAATCTACTGCTTGTGAAGGCACAGTTCTAGCTATGGAAACCTTCCCAACTGAAGCACTCGTGAAAAAACCCTCCTACATGAACACAAGAAACCATGCACAGCTTTCTACTTCAGAACAATGAACATCCGATGCACTGAATTAAGATTTAAGTGCTTCTCTTTATCGTTTTTCAAGTTTTCTTCTACTTACACGCACCTGACAAGGACATCAGGGTGTTGTTGATGACGTACAGCCAGGTGCACTTCCGGGGAAACAGCTGAAATGAGAAATTGCTTCCATGAATTGAAGCACGCAGGGATCCGTCCCCACAGCCTTCCCTGCCCCTGGCCCTCTGCATGATGGTTTCCACTTCAATCCTGGGAGCTGCTTTTGTTTCAGAGGAAGGGAGGTACACAAGGGGCAGCCAGTCTGGACTTGGGAAGCTTTAAGGGCAAAGCCTCCTGAAGGGAACGACAGCATCCAGGAGTCTCAGTTGTGAAAGGAGTAACAGAATAAGGACATGGACTTTGTGGTTTTTTTGCTGCTGTTGACTCGATTTATTGAAGAAGATTCACAGATAAGGGCCTCCCGGGAGAAAAAAAATCCAGTAAAAGAGTTCAGAGGATTAAGCTGTTTCGAAAGGAGGCTATTAAAAAAAGACAGCAGCAGAGTGGTCTGCTGAGGGGAGCTCTGCAATCACTGCAGAAGATCACAGAATCATAGGATTGTTTGAGTTGGAAGGGATCTTTAAAGCCCATCTAGTCCACCTCCCCCACCATCAACAGGGACGTGCTGGAGTCCAGGATCTGCAAAGGAACAGCTGCACTGGTTCAAGCAAACGCTCACCTATTTCCAATGGGCACTATAAAATGTTATAACTCTTCCTAAGAAGTGATCAGCACAGGAAAGTAATGGACATACTGCTACACCAAATACTTCCTCAGCCTGGAAACTCCTGAATCAGATAGGGGTGCTTTGCTTTTAGTGAGCTCCACTGCATTTACCTTCCTCCAGTCTGTCCCTCCAAACTCACTTGGCAGCCTTCATTCACAACTGCCCTCAGCACAATGTGGAGAGAAGGGAACAGTTGGGCCCTATGGGCCCTCTCCATGCAACACTGAGATGGGAAAACATTTCTGATTTCCCCTACGCCACAAGTACCACAGACCCATGGTACAGCAAATGGAAAGCGGGGCACAATGCTGAGGACAAAGAGGCAACCACGGGATAAGAAACCTAACCTAAGAAAGGTTAAGGTGTAAATCAAATGACCAGTGCTAATTAGACAGAGGCACCAAGAGAAACCAACAGAGCAGATAAGTGGGAAAGCAAAAGGCTGGGCCCAGAGCTTGATAGGAAGGAGCATCTGCACTACATGATGGGGTGGACAAACTTGTGCTGTACACAGATACAAGCCAAGTTAATGACTATTTTGACCAGATACGCTCATGTCAGCAGGCCCCGACAGTTTACTTCCCAGTACTTAAGAACTGGCTCAAACCCCAAGGTCTCTGTAATACTTATTTCCAAAAACTGTTGGAGGACGACCAAGGGCCTCGAGGACAAACTTAAATTCGCAGACTCACAGAATCATTAGGGCTGGAAAGGACCTTCAAGATCACAAGAACAACCCCAACCCATCCCCCACCACATTCAGCTGACACACAAAAACAACCAGCATGGCTGAAGCACTGCTGTAAGGCCTTGAAGTGAGCCACAATGGTGCCAGCTGAGGCTGCTCTTTCAGGAAAGGAAACTCTCATCTCAGGATGCATTAAATGTCCTACACAGACATTACTGTTAGACAAGCAAGTAGCTGTTCCCTGAATCTGCTGATGCTACAAAAACATTTTTAAAGCCTTCAAACTCTACGTTCTCCTGTTGCATTCGGGCGTACACTCACCTCTCTGCACTTGGAAGGATCTTTTCACTGTATCAAATTCAAATTCATACTTCGCACCCCCAAACCATTCCAAACCTCCTCTCGCTTTTGCCCGTGTCCCAGTTCCCTGCCAACAACACCCTGCTACTTCTGACCCCAAGAAAGCAAATCAGCACCACTGTGACTGTGTGAAGTGCCTCTGGAAAGGGTTAGGGAGCCCAAGAAAACAGAAGCACATGTGTGATTATTGGTGATAATAACACCAGCTAGAGTAAACAGCCACGGCAGCACCCTGAGGAAAAGCAATATGCCATCTAGTGGAGATCAGATGGAGTCTCCAAGGAGAAAGCTATTTTAGTACACAGCCCCTTTGAAAGCAGTGTTATATGAACAGCAACAAAAATTCAAGCAGGGGAACTCGTCACTTCGGGACTTCCAGGGATTACTTTGATGTAAATCCTTTTACACCACAAAGTCCAGCGTCCCATCCTTCCCCTTCTAACACACAACTTGCTCTCTTCGCGTCACCAAAGCCATTCTGCGTGTCCGATACACCCAAGATCACCTGTTCCATTGTTGCTTCGTGAAGTTCATTCAAATTCAAAGTATAGATACCTTCTTCTGTTCCAAAGATGATGTACTGATCTGAAAAACAAGCAGTGGTTCACTTCACAAGCTCCTCAGCGCCCACAGACAGCGGGCTTCAAACGCCCACAGGAAATAACGTTACCTTTCGTATCTGGATGGATCCACGATGTTGCACAATTAATCTTCAAAGGGCAACCATCAAAGACTTTGGAAAAACACGCTCCCATCTGAAAGACACAGAAGCTGGAGATTCAAACAGGTTCCAGCACAAAGGTTCCACCTCCCGGCACTCGGCCGCTTAACGCGGCTCTACGCACCGCTGCCGCCTTTCTCTTCAGACACAAACTTCACTGTAACATGCAAGATCCTTCTATCTTCCCCCAAAATCTACAGTGCAAACCTTTCTGTAGACCCCACATGCATTAAGAAATGCAAAGAGGGACCAAAAATACATCTTACCCAGTGGTAAGAACAAAACAGAGTGCTCACGTAACTGCGTGGGAAGGCCAAACCAGCAGAAACGTTCTGCAGTGCTCTCCCATCACCACCTCCCTTCCCCTCTTATCAAACAGAGAGTGCCACTGACCACAGCCCACAGAGCCAGTGAGGTGTGCACCTCTTCAGCACCCAGCTGAACAGTGCCGGGAGGATTTTAAGGAAAGAACTGAATGAAAAGTGATGGGCTACAGCACGTGGACACCAGCCCAGATGAGGTGGTGGCCCAGAGCATGAACTTTCTGACACTACAGATGGCACGACAGCAGGCTCCCAACAATTCTGAGCACAAATGGGGTTTCTTACCAGCACCTTTGGCGTTGGTGGCAAACCATTGATAGCTGGCTTCTGCAGGAAGAGAGAAAGATCATAACGTAGGTCCTGCATAACACTAGCTAGCTTGAAAGGAAGGGTGACAGGAGGCAGCTGATGAGACTGAGCATCACAGTACTCACAGGAAAATCTCTTTTCTCTTTTTTACGTGGCAGCTGAGGGATCTGTCCGGATGCTTCTGCGTTTTCCTCAGTGAGTTTCAACACACCGTTCCCATTTCCTACAAAGAAGCCCACGAACACTTTGGAACTCGCTTGACATAATGAAACAGAAAATATTTAGTTGCCCTATTCTTGCTTCTCCCCTATGTTTAATAGGAGCAGAGCGCAGCGAACTATGAAGCTTCGTATGGACATCTCAGGCAGCCAAGGACAGCTGGCCACCCTTCCACACACAAAGCTACACCATAATTAAGGCTCCCCGTTATCCAAACAGACCCTGAGAATAAAGCTGTGCCAAGGTTCTTACAGATGGTCCCTCCTGCACGTTGACTGCTTTTATTTGTGCAGGCAATGGCACTGCTGGCTGAGCACCCCTGCTCGGGGAAGAACACTCCCACCAAGGGTCACGGCTCTAATAAGAACCAGCACACACGTTAGAAGGAAAGCTGTGCTTTGTGGTCAGCTTGCATTGAAATAACTGTCTGCTGCAAACAAAGCTGATCCCAAACTGATTTCCTTTTGCAGGAAACAAGTCCCCTTTAGGAAATGCAATGCGTTTACCCAAGTCGCTGTATCTAGCTGTGAGCAATCCCGGGCTGCTGATGCTGTTGGTCATGCCAATGGGGGAAGAATCACTCTGAGGCCCACAGACAGGAATACTCTGCCTCCTGTGAGCTGGTGGGGCTCTGTTCTGTGAGTCAGGGAAGTGTTTTATCGTCTGAGACTTCTCATCATCCTGGAGGTTTTCCTCAGGGTAACTGCTTATTCTTGGCTGCAACAAAACAAAGAGGTGACCATTACCTGGGAAATGGCATCTGCAAGCACACACTTAAAGCAAATTTTAATTCAAGACACGCTGTTGCCACATTAAAAAGGAATCAGCCTTTGAGCAAAGGCATCTGACAGAAGAATAATGTAAGAGGTATTCCTCCTCCAAAGAAGAATCCCAGCAGCGGGCAGAACGCTGACCAAAAGCACATCACACAGCATGCTCTATCTAAAGCACAGCTGCAAAGCACTGCAGGCTGCACAAGGAGGGCTCTGCTGCCTCAAACCCTTGAAACCCACAGTCACTCACCTTAGGGGGGAGCGGAGGTGGCCCTGCTCGCTTCAGGGTTGACCTGAAATGCAAAGGTGCAGCAGCTGTCTTAGTTAAACCAATATAAACAGAATCGCCTGAGAACAAAGACTGTAAATAAGAGAAGCTAGATGCATAGAAAAGACTCACTGCAGCTTTGCAGTGGGGTTAAACCAGAAGACTGAGACTGGGGGGCAAAAATACCAACATGAGCATGTTAATGTTGTTAGAGGTGCTGCTTCTAATAAAAACTTGAGTTGTTTCGTAAATGCAGCTGTCAGAGAGCATCGCAAGGCGGGCACAGCATAAACGTTAAGGGACTGCTTCACTGAAGGCACCACCCTCCCATTACTGGAATGGTGCTTTTGTGCTTGCTTTACTAGCAAATGCTTCCTGACAGCACAAATGCTGCACTTCTGCACCAGCCAGTAAGTCAGGGTGCAGAGCCGTGTCCTCCCCGGATTCTTCTAAGTGTCAGAACAAGAGCACTGGACATCTACAAGCAACTGCACCCAAACCTGGGGCCAAGCAGCACGCAGCTTCCCGGCCACTCCGTGCACTTTGAAGCTTTTGCTGTGGCTCAGCCCAACGTTTGCCACAGGGAGGAGCTGCACAAACCCCCCCAGAGCTCTGCAGGGATATCTGCATGCCCACGGCCACTGTTAGGCCTGGATGGATTAGTCAACGCCGAGTCGACTTGCAAGTATCAGGCGCTTCCATACACCCCAAAGGAGGAGAGCAGGGAAGAAAGCATCGCTTTGCACACATCCTCCAGATGATCAGACAACCAGACAAGCGTGCGTTAGGCCTTGGAGCACGACCAGCCCTCACGTGGTGAGTGGCAAAGCTGCCTGCAGCCTTTGAAAGGAAGAGCATTTGCCAGAGAGCGCTGCCTGCTTAGCGAGAGCCACACGGAGCAACGCAGAACGAAGGAGGTTCACTCACTCTTCAACATCTTCGCTCCCATCGCCAAATTTGGTAAGCAGCCCCCTAGGTGAAACGTTCATGAGATTAAGAGTTGTGCACTGAGGTCCACACGTGCAACCAAACGGATCGGTGGCACCATTCGGTTTCTGAACGAGCACCTCGTGGCCCTTCTCAAAGCAAAGCACTCTGTACGTTGGCACGGCCCTTCCTTCCCCACCCACCTCCAGCAATCATTGCTGCTCTTTTCCCACACCTAGAGCTATCAGCGTGTCATTCCCTTCCCTACGTGGCATTGTCAATATTGCCAAATGCCTACTAGCAGTGCAAGGAAGAAGGGGAAAACAAAGGAAGCTTCTTCAGGGACGGATGGAGAAAAGCCTCTGCAAAGAGAAAGTAGCAGCAGGCTGCCTGCTCCGGTGCTGTACGTGCCTCCCAGCACTGTGAAGATTTCTGTTTCAAAGCTACCCAGGGCAGATAGAGGCTCAGGGCAGCCCTGAGAAATACCACTTTAAGACAAACAAAACCAAACAGAATTTTACAAGATGGCAGTTTCAAAGCTGTGTCTTAAAAAAAACCAAACCCAGGAGTTACGTGGGTTGCATGTGCAAATGCACTCCTCAGGATGCTGCTGTGGTACTGTCAGGTCTGGGCTTCTGCAGCCTGCAAGAGTGAGCTGGAAGGGGTTGTTCAGGCTGCAGAAAGCCAGGGCAACCCAGGACCCTGCAAATCTGCACGAACACACACATCCCTACCACGCATTCAACCAGAGGGAAAAAGAGTTGCCAGCAGGAACTAGTAAAAAAACTAACAGAAAGAAAGGCCCTCCCATCCGCAAAACCCACCAGAAAATATACAGAAAAGTCAGAGAATCACACAGAATTGTAGAGGTGGGAGGGGACCTCTAGAGATCATGGAGTGTGGTTTAGGCAGTATCAGAAACACTACAGAAAGAGAATCAAATCAGCAGGTCGCTTTGCAGGAGGGCAGAAAGATGAGCACTCGGAGCCCACCTCCCTCCTGCTGCCTGCACAGAGCTCACAAACAAAACGGGAATGAGGGAATGGGAGAGGTCACCGTCACTAATGGACAGGCCAAGGAAGGGCCCTGAAAGCCACGCAGAACTGCTACGATGACAGCGAGAACAGAAAAATGAGCTGCACTTAAAAAAGACCCAAAGGCAACCTGCACGACACGGCCAGCCTTCGAGGGGCTGCGGTGTTGCTTATGCAAGGCTTTGTCTGCTCACAAATTCAGAGGCTGCCTTTAAAGGCAGAAGGCGACAGCTTGCAGCCAAAGGAAGCCACAGATGTGTTCGACTCAGCACTAACGTGGGCAGAGCTGTGCTCCCTCACTTCAGGCCTGCTTCGGTCCGGGGTTAATCACAGCTCTGCCTCCAAGGCTGCAGCCCCAAACCCTGCACAAAACTCAGATGCTTTGGGTACTCAGATGCTTTGCTTTCCATCTGCTACAAGTTTTAAACAAACCACTGCTCATTGGTAAAACAGACTAAGATCCACTCCCCAAGACAAGGACCAACCAACTGCAGAAAGGCAACTGCAAACCAGGCAACATCTCTTTCCTTTTAAAACACACTTGGTTTGGTTTTCCAGCTCACCACTTTTTCTCTCACGCCCTACTCATTCAGTCACACAAACAGAAGATGTTTTTAAACTCTGTACTCACTTGCTGCTTCCACCTTCAACAAAAGGATTCCAATGCGAAGCAAAGTTGGTGCCAGCTGCCACAGCCTGAGGATGCAGAAATGCTCATTGTTTTTTCCCCTACCAAACGGAATCCACAGTGTGAGAAAGGCCTGGGACATCCCCAGGCTCTGCAGAATGACCCACAAGCAATAAAACAGAACTCCAAAGCGAGGTCGTGCTTCACAATACAAACAACTATTGAGAAGATAACGTCTTCTCCTTCAGCTCAGACTGGAAAGCAGCACCTGGAACAGGCACAGTGCCAGGAGCAAATAATAAATGACACGAGAGCAGCAATTCATGGTGAGAGATGGAGCCTCCACTCGGGGCACTTCCAAGATGCTGCTATTCACATCCCTTGTAAGAAAGGGAGCCCTCATGCACACAGCCACATACAGCCCCACAGGAAGGTTCATGGTGTGCAGGAAGCTGCTGAGAGCTGAACAAACAGCAGCAGCTCTCACAGGGGCACGGCTCTCTGTGCAATTGCAGAGGGCAATTCATTTTCCTAAAAACGTGGTGATTATCTGGGGACCAGGAGCTGTCTTCTCAGGACTTCGTACCTCGGACACGTATGTACCACTCTGAGTTAGACTGCCAAACAAGGAAGGGGCTATGACTGAAAGAAAGAAGGAAAAGCCAAACTTGTCCTTACCATCTCATCCCGAGCTTCTGTTTCTTTCCGCAGAGGGGGTTCAAACTGGAGCTTATCAACTACAAAACATGACGTTGTCCACTTTAATACACTCAGCACTGTGCTAATACCCTCCCAGTGCTTACAGCAGTGAAACACGCACTGCAGAATGGTGCAGGAACACTCACAGCACCGAAGTGGCCCACAAACTGCCCACCAATCCCAGCCTCGTTACTGCCCAGAAGCTTACACTTGCAAACGTGAAGCACACAGGAAAGGAAGAGATGAGAAGTAATACCAAGTGGTAATATGAAAACACACTCATACGTAACTGTGTAACCACACATTATTTTTAAAGCACGTGGAAGAAAAAAAAGAGTAAAAGGCTTTTAACAGTGATCCTCCTACAAGTGGGACGCTTGTGACTCAGAGCAGCCAGTAGTTATGCTACCACAGGCATCTGTCCAAACCCAGAAAAAGAGTTCCTATGCTCAAAATTCCATCTCAGATCCAACCAAGCAGAGCATCAATATTGTTTTAAAAGAAAATAACAGGTTTTATACAAAGAAAATGCACGGAGTTGACACACGCCCTGCTGAGGACAGCTATTAAAATCATAAGTCAGGGTCAGGAAAAGGTCGAGCTAATGAATGTGAAGCAGTGCAGAGAAAAACACAAAATCACAGAAAGGAAAGGGTTGGAAGGGACCTCAGAGATCACCTAGTTCCAACTCCCTGTTGTGTGCAGAGTGCTACCACCTTACTGTATTTTCTCACTGCAGAATAACAGCTGACATGAAAAATATGCCTAATTATCAAGTTACTCCTCATTTTTGATGCTGACCTGTAATTAAGTGATCTTGTGTTTTTTTTTTTAAGTAAGGCTTCAAGTGCGACAGGGATCACAGAACTGGAAAAACTGCATTGGCCATAAAAGATTTCAGCCTGAACATTACTACGCAGCAGTGAGATGAAATGAAACAGAACAACATGCATTTCTGTTTTGGAAAAATGGAGCTGGCACTGCTGCCCACAGAGCTGTGGGTGCCCATCCCTGGAGGTGCCCGAGGCCATGGATAACAAAGTAACATCACCGTAAGGGCAAAGTACATGAGGAACTCACAGTTAATCTCCGACGCCGTTCTTTCTGCCCTGACATTCCTGTTCGTAGAACGGATCGTGTGGCGAATAACAGAATGAGGCTGCAACAACAAAGAACACAACACATCATGTGGTTTTACGTTGTACCTCAACCAACAGTCAAACCAACGAGGAAAAAGAACAGGTTGCACACTGTAACGTACATCGTCTTTGTCCCAGCCAAGACCCTGCACAACTTCATACACACTCTAAGGCAGAAGTGTGATGTCCTGCTCCTCCAGCACAGTAACTTACAGGAGCTCTCAAAATGCTGTGGCAGTGCTCCTGCCAAGCTGCAGCCTTACACGGTGAGAGCAAAGCAGGATGCTTAAACAGTATTTTTACCCCAAGCCAAAAAATGAAAGACGTTCGTACCTCAAAATCATCATCGTCGACTTCACTGCAGTGTGTGTGGTTGTCAGGATTATTGACTTTGTCCAACAGCTCAACTGCTAAAGACCTCGAGAGGCCGGGCTGTCCTACAAAGCTGTGCTGAAACCACGGAAAAGAACAAGTCTCAACACGCAGCTCATACTCAATGTGAAATAACAAATGATCAATTCACAACACTGAATTCTGCCTCTTTTCTGGGGACTCAGCTATTTCCTTAGTGGCAACTCTGTGGCTATGGTTGATATCCCCCCAGCAAGCTGCAGAGAGAACACGAGACAACTTTCTGCAACTATCCCAACCAAAAGTCTTACAATTCTTGTCCCTGAATAAAATCTTGCTACTTCTTATAGTTAATTATTGTCCCTTTCATTCAGACTTCACCGCTCATGCTGTAGGATAGGGGAAAGAACATGGCTCCAGTTTAATTTCCCATGGGTGCACTGCTCACTCTGAAGCAAGAAATCACTGACGGCTGCTGCCCCCATCACTTACAGCAAGGAGCCTGTCTGCTGTCGGCCTCTTCTTTGGATTTTTCGTAAGTGCTATTTTGACAAAATTGTGGAATGTCGATGACCTTAAAGAAAGAAAAACGAGGTCTTACAGATAATTTTTCAGGAAGGTGTTTTTGATTTAATCACTGGTACTTAGAAGATGATGAAGGGATGCACTGAGAACGCTGCCTCAGTGCATCCCAGGTTTGAATAATTAAGTTAAGAAAATCAGGGAAACAGAAATCCAATTTCTGGAACATGCATGGCAAATGTTTCAGTACTATTCCAACTTTTTCCAGGTTCAGCTGTTACAGCATTAAACAGAAACTGTGAGTGAGGTACCCAGCAAAGCCTCAAGCTCCAGGCAAACCCATTTACCAGTTCTTGGCTACAGACAGGAAAATGAAGTACGGAGTTGCAGACAAACTGAAGCCTTTAAATTGTCACTTCTTCTGTGGACAGCCATCCCAAGTATGTTTCATTTTAAACCACACCCTGCTGCTGGAGCTCAGTTCCCTCATTTGCTCTCCATGGACACCTGCAGCAACCAGCGAGCAGCTTCTCACCCACCCCTCCTCCAGGTGAGGTCACTTCTCAAGGCACTGAGCTTAAAACTAAGCTGTTTTTCACAGCCTTCCATAATCAATACTGACAAATACTGTTTTCTTTCATACTGTCTGCAGAATTCTGAGCAAAGAAGAGGGCTACACCTACCATTTTGCTTTCTCCTTTAGCTTTGGTGGTTGAAAATTGCTTTTTGACATTAAGAACAAAGCCCTGAAGGTGAAGGAAGAATAACGTTATTATACGGTGGAAAAAAAATCATTTTCATTCCAGTATCTAAACACTTCCAATTAATACTTTATGATAAGAATCATAATGGTGAAACTGGGTTACAGACTCTGCTATGCTGTGGTAAAGCTGTTGATTTTCTCATCTTTAAATACAATCTTCATAATGCCATGCATAATCTCATTAAGCGTCAGGTTACGGTTTCTCTACTGATTTATTTCACTTAATCGCAGCATTGCTGACACTACAACTAAAACAAAGCAGCAATTTACAACCTCCATTTCTGATTTCAATTCTAAATTGAAGCCTGTAGCTTCAGAGCAGCGCCTTCAACACCGCCCACAGCTCACACAGAGGGGAGCAGTCTGGGGAAGGAGCCCTGAGGAGAGCTGTGCTGCAGGCAGCAGTCCCTGCTGGGGCTGAAGGGGCTCAGCAAGGGCAGCGAGGTGCCCTGCCCACAGACCTCATGGGGTGCAGGTCGAACATGGGGGGCTGAAGCTCCGCCAGCTCGATGGCCGTGATGCCGACCGCCCAGATGTCACAGAGCTGGTTGTAGCCGCCGTTCTTCTCCACCGCCGCCACCTCCGGGGCCATCCTTCGGAGAGAAGGCAGCACCCAGTCAGAGAACAGAGCACAGAGCAGAAAGCAATCGCTGCCCGCACACAGCACGCAGTGCAGGAAGCCCCACAAGAAGCACACTGCTGCCTGCAGGGCACAAAACAGGCAGAGTGTTCCACCAACCCGCCAGCACTGCTAGGAATAGACCCAGAGCCTCACCGCTCCTGGTGCAATGCTATAACAAGCAGATAATCCTCCTGCCCTGTGCCCTCCTGCCGCAGCAGATAAGGAGGGCAGCGAACAATTAAATGCCATTGTCTGGATTAAGCTGCATGTACACACCCAGCCAGTACTGAGAACATCACCCTAAGAGAAAGGCAGCTGGTACTGTCAGAACCCAAAGGCAGCTCACTGACATGTGTAACCCAGCTCGAGATTCACGCTGATATGGCTGCACACTGAATGCTGTCTCCCATGGAAAATTAAGTACTAGAGATAATTAAATGACCGCTTAAAGTCTGTTCTTCTGCTGTGCTGAAGGAACTGTGAAGAAACCTGGAAGATGTCTTCAGGTTTATTCCTGAGAAGAACACGAAATTAAAGAGAATCTACGCGGCCACTGCGCATTCAGATAAAGGGAGAACGTTCTGCATTAATGAACCTGGGAGAAACAGCCACGCTGCCCCACCTCCAGGCACAGACACAGCAACAGCAGCTGCACTCAGTGCTCCCCAGACACCATTCCCCCTCTGGCATTTAACTTGGAAGAAAGGGAGTGTATCAATTTGCTTCATCTACTTCAAAATCCTCTTGCATGCTTCTATATTTACTTATTTAGGCATCTTTCAGCACGTGTATTTCAGAGCTCTCGGTGTGATCTGTAAGTGCAATGTTAGTCGTTCCTTACCAGTAAGGGGTACCGATAAATGATTTCCTCTTTGCAATGGTGGCTGTTATTTTTGCTGCTACACCGAAGTCAGCTGGAAAATGAAACCATCGTTCACTCAGAAATCTGAATGTAACACTCCAATTCCATTCCAGGAAGCGCCACGTTATGAAAAAGCACTCCCATTTCTAACACAAATTAAAAATTCATTAAGCTTTGACAGTTCAAGACTAATAATAAGAGCAACTAATTTCTTCACTGGCACAGTTTGGAATTAAAACCATTAGTTTCTACATACAGATCACCCACCATCCTGCTCCTCTCCTCACTGCTTTTCCACCTCGCCAAACAGCAACCAAGCAACCTCACAGAACTCAGGGGGTATTCAATTTAACAGCTGGGGGGAAAAGCAGTGTCCTGCTTTGGAAACAGTACTGTCTCTGCTACTTATGGAGGGGCCATGGGGGTCACCTGGTCTTGTTTCTGGAGATTCTGTTGGGGGGATAACGAGCCCTTCCTCTGAGCGCTGCAGACGACCAGGAGGTCTTACAGAGCCACAAGTCATTCAAGTCCAGCTTTATTTTTATTGCATTTGTAGTACGATAGCTGGAGGATAGTGGTGGACAGATGTAATCAGCTTGGCAGGGAATGCAAGGTACCAGTGTGTACACCAAGTTTAATGGAGCTAGTGGAAGCTCCTGTCGGTTTTAAGGTTTTTGCTTCCTGAGGGGCAGCAAAGCAGCTGCTCACAACCACTCCTGTCTCAAGCCCAGGCTGTGCCCATCTCGTGCTGTCTCCCAGGATATCTCCTTGTCTGCTCCTTCCCTCCCAAAGAGCCCTCACTGCACGTAGGCTCCTACGAAGAGGCAGACGAGGGCTTTGAAGGCAGCATGCTCAGACAAAAGATCTGCCCTGTCCATGCCCCTCTAAATGCAAGGCAGCATTAGAGGAAGCCAGCAACGCCAATCTCTTTGAATGCTTGTCTGCAGAACCCAAAGTGCTTGACAAAGAGAGCTTCCACACCTCCACGTGCATGGAAACACCCAATGCCACATGCTGGGCTGGAGGCACAGCCAGGGACAGAGCCTGCATTTCTACACACTGCCAGGTGCAGAGCTGCCCTTCTGGCTAGGAATGTTCCTATGGATACCCAGTAAGCTCAGTCCCAGCGAGAGCTGGGAGGCTTCAAGGCTGGCTGGCTGAGAAAAGCAATTACTGTAATTTCTTAACAGAACGCAGAACTTCTCATCTCACCCATGTGTGTTCTTACACCTCAAAGTGCAATGCAAGAGGTTTGTACCACACAGAACTGGCTGCACCAATACAGGACTTCAGCAGTAACGTGCTTTATAGCTTATAAGCTCAATCACTGCTGTATGTGTGCTGCTCAACAGAAATAAGGCCATATAAAATCTGAACATTCTCACAGGACAAAATTTCTCCCTCAGAGAACAGCCACATGCTAAACCCATCACTGATGGCATCCAAAAACTCCTATTAGCTTTCCCTCTTCATATTAACTTCTGGCCACTTACCTAACTTGACATCCCCGTAGTCTGTTAGTAGAATATTTGCACCCTAAAACATAACGAATACGATATTAAAATGCAATGTCAGGAACATTTTTCTGCAGCAGAAAGTTTAAGGCGGGGTTCTCAAAGTTCCAAGTTACCTTTATATCTCTGTGCATTTTGCCCTTCATATGCAAATAAGCGAGACCCTGGAAACAAAACGAGATGTGACACTTTGTTTTCGCAGCTGTTAACAGAGCCAGCCCCATCCAACCAGGTTTGATCACTGAATGTGTGTTATTGCAAAATTACAAAAATTTGAGATGTGCCAGGTTCTGTTCCTCATCCCCAGCTCCAGCCAAGGCACGTGGAGATCCACGCAGAGCAGTTCAGCATTCTACAGTGGCAAATGGGCACTTTCAGAACACGGCCCAGCGCGCAGCACCGCTTCCCTCGGCTAACATCAGCTCTGGTTTTGAAATCCTGAAGGTTTCAGCAAACAGGTGCTGGTGCAGCCCGGCCTGCAGTACCAGTTCCTGCAGCAGCAGGAGATCAGGAACAGAAGTGCCAAGCAGGTGATTGCATGGGCTGCACCCCTGCCTCCAGCAGCGACCAGTTCAGCCACTGCTTCGGGGAAAGGTGTGTGGCTTCAAGATTCCCAATTACACACAGGTGCAGACAGCATGGAGGGAAATGCTTACAGAAGCACGCTGTCTTCATCACCTTATCTTGGATTTCAACAATTACAGGCAATCAGAAAACAAAACAGTTGCAGCCACCTGGCTGTAATCTTTTCTCCACAGATGATTGGAATTTAATGCCATAATCAAGCAGGTGCTTTACGATACATCTATTTTTGTACATTTAATCATTATCACCACCCAGTTACTCACCCTTGACTACTGGGTATTAGCTGCTTTCTGCAACGACATTCAGAACTTTATCCTAAACAACTTCTGCACTGAACCGCTGTGTTACAACACATGAGAACTGCCCACAGTGCTCAGCCTGCAAAGATCTGTGTTCCACGTTTTCACTGCCACCTCCAGGATCACCAAGGGACAGGAACAGCACTGAGATTCAGTATTTCAGTCCTGCAGTGGGATCCACATCTGCTCATAGCAAACTGCAGCACGAAAGCAGCACTGTTCTGACAGTGTTTGCACAAACCCTGCTGTGCTTCCTGCTGATTTTTATTTACACAACATGGAGAACTGGGATTAGCCTCAGGTGGATTCCCAGAGCTATCAAATGGATGTGACAGTACTGCATCCTCTTCTGAAATCACTCTTTTGTAACTATTTCTGCACGCAGTCTCTATGGTAAAGGACTCTACAATGTACCTGCAGAAGTACAGTACCTGCAAAGTTTCTCTGCAAACATATGCAATCTGTAACTCTGACAGAGGTCCCGTTACTGAAAACAAACACAAGAAGTGTGTAAGTCCACAGCCTATGGCATGTGAGGAACATTGAGAAGCAGCCCAAAGAGCAGTACTGCCATGGCAGTTTAAAAGCCTTTTCTACACAGACTGTAATTTACACTGAGCTGAGAAGAGGGTTTTGATGTTTGTTAGAAAGGCTTCCTGCAAGAAAAACAACAGCTCACCAACAGAAGACAATGCCCACAGTGAGATTCCATATCCAATTAGCACCATTTCTGGTTGTGAAATGATTTTTAGAGGTCTTTTATTTTTCCAGTGCCTTCAGAAAAAAAGGAGATCAACTGCCACTGTGCACCGACACTGGAAGGCACAGGGCTGGCAGGAGCCCACCGTACAGCAACTGCAGACACTGAAGAGCTCTGTGGTGGGATAAACCAAGCTCCAGTTACCTACGTGTCAGCAGAGAAAGGAGCAATGCCACGATTAAAAACCAAATCTGGCCTGGGATGGCAGGAAATAGGCACAGAGCGAGTGCTGCCACGCCGAGCAGCGCTCCTGACCAACTCTTGACTATAGCTAAAAAAACGCACATGCAATGCTGGCCAGCACCAACCGTCCCCCAGTAATTTGCTTTCAGATTTCCCCCTTTGCATCAATCACTCAGAGGGTACAAAGGTTCCAGTGAGTTCCCAAAGTACCGTGGTAGATATCCTGGAGGGATCCCCCGCCGCAGTACTCCATGCATATCCACAGCTTCTCACGGCTATCAAAAGAAAGGGCAAACACACAGACATCAGGAGCTGGCTGATCTGCACGCAGGACGCAGCAAGTAACAGGCACTGAGAGTGCCTTCCATTGGCCACCATCACTCTTAGCTTAAAATACACACTGATGCACAACAAGCAGTTACACGTTTTACGTGCTACTAATGATACATCTCTCAATTTATTATCTCAGCTATCAGAATGACAAGCTTTAAACTCCTAACTCATCAGATGCTGCTTTACCACCGACCTCCAAACTGCAAGGAAGGGGACTGAGAAGGAACACCTGAAGTTTACCTCCTATCAGCAGGAGCACATCAGCCAAGCACGCTAAAGTCACGGTTTCAATCTGAGATTGACATCACCTCATCATACCTAAAAAAATCCTACATGGCCTCCAAAAGAGGTGCTGGGGATTTCAGAACACAGCTATTTTGTTTCACTGAAGCTCACTTGGGCTGCACGGATTACTCGAGAAAAACGCAGCCCTCCAAGAAAAGCCCACATCAGCAAAGTGGGGATCTATATTCCCACGGAGCCAGCTGATACACGGCACTGCTCCACCGAGATGGAAAATATCCCCCAACTTTCTGTGTAAGGTTTAACGTGTGTGCCTGCAGACACAGCCAGCTGGCAAAGCCCTGCTCTCAGCACACTGCCTCTGCACCACAACCACGAGCAATGCTGCTAGCAGCAGCTCAGGCTGACAGCTCTCCTGCATTTTGCTGCCTGTACTTTCCCAGCACACGATGCTGCCATTAAATACAATACCCCAAAGCAATACTGCCCGAGCTCGTTTTGTATTACGAGTGATAGACGTTTAAAATCTGCCCAGCAAGTGAGTAGGATTGGATATGTTGCAAGAGTCTCCAAGGGAAAAGTTTCTTTCTGTTCCTAGTGATAAAAATATTCCAGCCTTTTGGCCAGCAGAGAAAACAAAGTATTAGTCACTTTTTTTTAATTTTTTGTGTTGTTTAAAAGCCAGAAAAGAACTGAATGGAATTCAAGCCAGAGAAGAACACAGAGAGGATACAAGTAACAAACCAGACGTAGGAAAAACCCAGCAGAAACACAGGTAGTGCAGCACTGTTTACCTGAGATAGCTCCCAAAATAGGCCACTATGTTGCAATGTTTGCATTCTTTCACCATATATATTTCCTGCTGGATCAACGAAAAGTCATCCCCTGAAAAACAGGAAACAGTCACCATTACAGCACACAAAAATGAACTTTGAAAGAGATCTGGAAGCATGTCTGCAACTCACAAATCCCAGCTGTGGGCAGCACAGCGTTCTGGTGTGTCAGCCACTCCTCCCAGCTTCACATCACCAGCAGATCACGTCCTCCAGGTCACTGATGAAGACGCTGAACAAGAGTGGACCCAGCACCAACAACCCCAAGGGAACACCACTAGTTACAGCCTCTAACTCTGCACTGCTGATCACAGCCCTCTGAGCTCTGCCAGACAGCCAGTTCTCGACACACCTCCCTGTCCACTTGCCTAGCCTGCTCTTCTTAAGCTCACCTACAAAGATGTTATGGGAGACAGTGCCAAAAGCCTTGCTGAAGACAGGACTGACAACATCCTCTGCTCTCTCCCCATCTACTCAACCACTCGTGACAGCATAGAAAACCACCAGGCTCTATCAAGCTATCTATCAAACTATTTCCTCTTGGAAATGCATGTCGACTACTCCTGAAAACCTTCTTCTCTTCCAAGTCCTTGGAGATGGCTGTTCCATCACCTTCCTGGGGATGGAGATGAAGCTGACTGGCCCACAGCTTCTCACCTTCTTGAAGCCTGCAGCAGCACTGTCTTTCCAGCAGTCCTCAGGTTCCAATCCTGTTCTCCACGGCCTTCCAAAGATGACAGAGAGCGGTTGGACGATCACTTCTGCCAGCTCCCAGATCACACACCGTAAGCTCATCATTAAAAACATTTTGTCTCCAAATGCCTCTGCAGCAGCATATGGCCTGCACACCCACTCAGCCACTGCTGACTCATAAGGAGAAGCACAGAGCCTTCGTGGCCCATCCTGTGCGTGTTTGGTGGCTAGGACAGCTACACCAGCTACCTGAGCCCTCTAGCTGGACTTGCACAGCCTGCCAGCATGCACTGCCCCACAGCACTGCTCCCTGCAATGGAAATCGTGGCTCTCACACACACTGCTTATACACTGAAAGAAGTGCCCCTTCATATCACACCATCACCATCTTTGGGACTCCTACTTAAGAAAACAACACAAAAGGCAGAGAGGGACAGGTTCGTACAAACATGCCCAGCAGACCCTCAAGGGCTCCTTGAGTACTTATTAATTACGTGGAGAAAGGCTTCAGCAGGGAAAGAAAACAATAGCAGAGGAGTTTAAAAAAAGATTCTTGACATTTGGAGCACAAACAGTACTTTGCTTAATGAGAAAATGAAAAGGCAACACAAGCTGGGCAACGGAACTTAGTACAGACTTTGTACAGACACTGTGCTTGCTTTATGGCCACCTTTCAGCTATAGCTCGGCTTGAAGTTGAGCACCCTGCATACAAATGATTGCTAGGAACAAAGAAATGTTGAGTTGGAAGCAGGTGGGTTAATCCCTCCTATTATTTGACAAAGACCCAAAGGGAAATCAGCAGATACCCACAGATATCTCTTTTTAAAACTAAGATCTCCAAGAAAGTTCAATCGAAGCAAGTGTGAGTGCAAGCACTGCCTTCCTCTAACACTGCAACTCGTCCAAAAGATCAGAGAATCCCAAAGCCTCAAATCAAAGCACCTTTGACATGCACAAATCAGCATTTCAGAAGAGCGAGATGCTGTCATGTGAAAACTGTGACCAAGAAGTGTCACAAAAGAGCAAAACCATCAGTAGGCAGCACCCTGACCTGCCCTTCAATATCACATTGACTGCATTGTCTGCTGTGGGCCACTGACTACTGTTAGTTCTTAAAACCATGGACAGGGAAGAAGGAAATATGGTGATATGGACAAGAAAAAAGGCTGCAGGAGATATCAACCTCTGTGTACACGAAAGATACCTGCTAAAAAAAATAACAATTCTCTGTTCTGCTTTTCTATGGTTGGACAATTAGAAATAGCTTTACATTACCCTAACCCTATAATCAGGATAAAGATGAGAAGCTTTTCCTACCAACGAGGCACTGAACTCAGTGATAACCCCTGCGTGAAGCGACACACGAAAGGTGAACTTCTGATCTGCAATTAATAAATGGAGAACCTATGAAAGAATTGGGGCAACCCACAAAAATAAAGAAAGAAAGAATTAAGTGGGATTTGGAAGGAGGGGTACAGGATTTATGTGAGCACAGAGCTGACAAAAGCAGCAAGCAGATGGAAAGGAGACGTAAGCATGAGAAAAGTCTGGCCAAAATATGTAGAAAAAGATCCTGAAAGATCAGACTCGGAGATAGCAGAGATGTATAGTGCTTCAAAGTCCAGAATGAATTCAAAACAATGGAATTCAGAGTTTCCAGGCAGCTGGAGTATTAATCTTGGCACGAGATGCTGGAATTGGGCAAAAACTGAATATCCTTGGATAGCATGAAAATAAAGACAAAGAATTTGTAGAAAATACTTCATCAAGGAGACGTCAAGATAAGAATCATTAGTTCAGAGGTGACAGCATAGCCACAGAAAGAGATTTTCATCTGTTTTAGCCATCAGAGATCTCCCGATGCTAAATAACACGGAACTGGAAAAACGTCCTTTCTGTCCACTCACATGTTTGCAATTACGGTCCAGGGGCACGCTGAGCAGGAGGCAGTTTGGGGAGCTGCTGTAAACCACACAGCAGCACGGTGACTCACGGCAGTGTGCTGCTATCGTGCAGCTTCACCTCTCTAAGGAGCCATGCAGGACACAATGGAGAGTTACAAGGGAATGTTCTCCTCCGGCCAGAGCCCGCTTTGAGGCCGTGCTGCTCTGCACAAAGTGCTGCCTGTCCACCAACACAGCTGGTGGGGAGGAGGACTACTGGAACTTGTGGCCGCATCATCTCACAGTGGCTGGGTCAGATTTCAGAAGCTAAGCAAGGTAAAGCCTGGTAAATTCATGATAAACCCCTATTTAAGCGGGTGATGGTTGAGAGAACTGGCGGCCCATTAGCACTTGTGAATTATTCTATTTGCAGACACCAGTTCTCACCTACGTGGAGCTGGCACAGTACAGGACGTCCTGCCTGGGCCCACACAGCCACTCCGCAGCACAGCAGGGACTGCTGGCTCTGCTGCCCCTCACACAGCATCACTCTGAGCGTGCCTGACCTTAATGGTTTGCGAGCAGATTTACTCCTGGTCATACATGGCACACACTGCCATGTGCTCCATGACTGCTCCGAGTGGTGCCATCCTGCAAGGTCACTGCTCACACCTCTCCTGGCTCAGCTGAGATTCTCTGTACTGCCCAGCAGGTTCCTCGGGGCAGAAGCTATTGTTATATTTGGTTTACTCTGCATTACTTCAGCACTGCATCACAGGATGACGCCGTGTGGGAACAGTGGGAGGGACGGGCAGGCAGCATCCAGGGCTCGCACGCAACCGGGCGGAGAGAGCTGACGGCATCTGGAGGCACCGACAGTGTCACCAAAGGGTGGGACAGCAGCACTTACTGAGGCCAAGTGGTGCAGGGCTGGCCCTGAGCCGCTGCTCCCAGCTCACATGGGCAGACACTGCTGTGTGGGGCACTGATGGTGAACGGGAGGCACGGGGCATCGACTCCAAGCATCAGCACTGTGCCGCCCTCTTTGCTTTCCTCACTGCCCTGCAGACCTGCATTGCTCCGTGCCAACCCCTTTGAAAACTGCAAAAATAATCCTATTAAAGTCCTACACCTTTAATAAGAGGAACACTTGAAATTTCACTCCAGCATCTGAGCTGTTTTATCCATACCTCGTTCCTCGGGATTAAAGGAAACCTGCTGTCTGAATTTCAACTCCCCAAACTTGAAGCTCAGGAACTTGATTCCAAGTGGGATCCAACTGTTTGGAAACAATGAGGTTACCATGAGCAGGTTTCATAGCCAGACATCTCAGCTGTCACGTGCTAATGGTGCTGATGCTATCGACTACAAACATTACAGATGGCAGTGCACTGCTGCAGCACAAGGATGTTTGGAGTGAGTATTAATACCACAACCAATCTCCCCACTCAGTGCTACCATTTCATCGTTGCTATTTTAATGTGACAAAAGGCATGGAAGAAAGTGTATGCTCAGCTGTGAGCACCCTGTACCAACCTGCCTTCACCCAAATGTTACTCTCCATTACTCACCAACACCACACGCTTCTTTCCTACTCACTATAACTCCTTCTACAGCTGAAGTGTTGGATATTACAAAACATTTCTTCTCCAGAAGAGTGGTAATGCATTGGAATAGGCCGCCCAGGGGGCTGCTGGAGCCACCATCCCTGGAGGGGTTCAAGAACTGTGGAGATGTGGCACTGAGGGACGTGGCTGATGGGTTTAGTGGTGATGGGGTGGGTTGGACCTGGTGATCTTAGAATCATTAAGGTTGGAGAAAAACATCTATGATTCTGTGATCCTCGTGCTGCCTTCCTCATCCATGCCATCAGTTCTGTGAGCAAAAACTTACACTACGTGGGAACACGAGCTCACCCCTCTGGATACACCTCTTTCTGAAGGCAGAATAGCAGATTACAAACGCATTATAGGCGTGCAAAGCAAAACGAAGCCAGATTTCAGGCAGCTACAAATGATTAAAATGCTGGGCACTCTGTATCGTGAGAGTGCACTGTCTCTGCTCTGCTTTGTGTATGTTCAGAACAGCTGTGTGGCTCAGCAGCAGCACCCAGCAGCGCGTGGTACGGCGCAAGAGGAATGCCCAGCCCTGAGCAGCAGCAGCGTGTTTGGGGATGCAGGCATGTGATCCCAAACCCAATCAGTGAAGATGGGAAGAAACAAGCAGAAGTTATTTTTGTATTTCTCCAAGCCCTGGAGCTTTTGACAACTGTTAACACCCCCAGGCTTACTCAAACAAGCCTCAGGCTTGTTCTTTTCCCCACAGCTCACAGCATCTTTATGGAACTTATTACACAGACTACACTGCAGCATTTCTCTTCTGCCACAAAGCAACACCACAGCTCCCCTGTGCTGCAAGCATCCCAGGAGGACGAAGCACAGCCCTCACCCTAAGGCTGCACTCCAACGAGCAGTACCAACAGCCACCTCTGAACTGTGAGATGCAAACCAACCTTAATAAAGCAGTGCTGGCTGTGGGTGTCCTGAGCACAGTGCTACACAACATCAGGGATTGCTTTCCCACATACAGACAGCCTTGGATGGGTCCAGGTACAAAGATCCAGCTCGAAGCACATAACCAGCTACTTCTGGCCCTTGGGAAGATCCCACATGGCAAACAAATGCTCAACCAGATGAAACCCACTAACAGGGCTCCGTAATCCTGTGCTACAGATTACCACCAGCCCTCCAAGTGTCAGAGGTTTCTGAGGTCACTGTTTATCATCACAGCCACACTGACACCAGACGTCCACTAAGTTCAGAACATTTTATGACATTTTTCCCAGGGAGAAAATTCTGTGGAGTAAAGCTGCCCTGGCAAACAGTTATCTCTGTGTTGACTCCGCTCTCGATTCATCTGCTAAACCCATAGAAGGAAGTGGCTTCAGCGTTTCAGATGGTTTTGGCTTTTACGCCGCTGAGTACAGTTGGATTAGTTTCTGAAATAGAATTGGCTCCCAAATTATTTGAAGCATTTGTACTCGGTGAATGCTGGGAAATGTCATTAGCGTGCCATAATACTTTTGCCTAATGCTCTCCAAAGTCTATGCCAAAAAAGTGAAAAACACTGTCTATTTTGATTCTAGCAGCACAGCTTAAGTAACTGGTAGCACAATCAGTTACTGCCCAAAAATTCAAACAAAGTTATGATGGTAACTTTCGAAACAGAGCTCATTTCTTTTGTCTGGAGAACAGACCAACGGAGGCGACAGCAGATGAAATAAAATATGCAGTTGGGGTCTCAGTTCTAAGCTGGAATCTCATCACCAACTCATTACTTGCAGCAGATGAGGGGTTAACAGGGAAGGACACAGCCTGCTCCTACCTTCAGTGTCGGGGCTTTGCTAGGTCTCCCAGAACTCTGCCATCTTACTGCGTGCTGCTTCCTGCAGCTTTAATTCGACACATTTCTCACCTCCTGCAGGGCACTCCTTGCTCCAGAGGCTTTTGCCTTCTGATTCCAACTGCCCCCTGTCCATGTGTTAAACCAGCGTTAAGTCTGGAGCTCGTGTGTTTTTCCATCTGCAAATGAATGCTCACTCCTCCCCCACAGAAGATGCTGTAAATCAAAGGGAGCCACAGTCCAGCTGAAAAGGACCTGGGGGGAACGTTGGAAGACCCTTCCACCTCCAAGGACTCTATGATTTTATTCTATACTCCATTCTGGTGACTGACGTATGAAACACACGAGCAGTCACTGTGCCATGTGCTCTGGCAGCAGCTTTGCTGATGGTAGAGGGGTGTCCTCACCAGAGAGCCTCACCTGACACTGACTCAGCCCAAGACCTGATGGTGCCCTGCAAACACAGCCCAAAAGCTCCAGTCCAAACTTAAAATGAGTCTGAACACCGGCAACAAGAAGCAGCTGATGTTTGATTTTTAATCTGGAAGGCTCTGAACAGCCATGTTTTCCTGTCCAGCAAAGAGACAGCAAGCTGCTACCACAGAGTCACAGACATCCCAGAGTGCTGCACATAAATAAATAAATGCTGTGAACCCTCCTCAGGAACAAAACAATCCCCTGAAGGGATCCCTGTCAAGAGGCTGTGGGTGTCCATGCCCTGGATGGAGAGCAGGCTAGTAATGTTTTAAAGGTTATTTGAAAGCACAAAGCAAAATGAAAACAACCCCAGAAGAAATTGTTTCCCCAGGGCAAGCTGGGACTAAAACATAATGAAACCTATAAAGACATGGTCGTTGATGCTAATTAGAATGGGCTTCTCAGCAGTGATCATTTGTGGCCAGAAACTCATGTTGCTCACTGCAGCACAGCAATGTGAGACGAGGATTACTCGGCCTTCAAAGGGCCCTGCTCTTTCTCCAGCTCCAACAGCCTCACACGTCCTCTGCCTTCAGCCTTCACACACATCTGCTTGGCTGAGGAACCAAGCAGAATTACAAACCAGCGCTGCACCGCAGTGCCAAGGAAGCACTGACAAATGGAGCACACAGAGATGGTTCCTCAACCACTCTGCCGACCCCCAGAGAGTTACAGCTCAGAAAAACCTCTCAGTGAGAGATGGCACCTTTGTACTGAACAGTCCTTCGTGTATTTTTCTCTTGTATGAATTTGCACAGTTGCTTTTCGCACCTACGTGAGCACAGCTGAATACAATGAGGAGTTTGAGACGTGCAGAGAAAACCACACATCCTTGCTGCTTGGAGTCTGCCATCGATCACTGCCACCAGCTCTGGTGTGGTGTCACCGACATGCAGGCACAAGGGACAGAGCTGCAAGAGGACAGCATGAAGCAAGTGGGGCCAAGACAACTGTCATGAGCCATTAAACATAATACCTTTCAGTTCTGGAACACAACTCCCAAACACAGTGAATGCCCACGCTGTGCACAGCACCAAATCATCACTGAAAACAGACAGCTCAGCTCCATCAGGCTGCCACCAAGAAACCCAGCTCAAGGAGCCAGTGAGTCACAGAGGGGACACGAGTGGGAGCTGAGGTCACACCTGAGGTTTTGCCCATGGATTACTACTGTCGAGGTTTCACCACCATGAATTCTGGTGTAAGTGGGTTCAGAAATGTAAAACATCAATGCAATAAGGATGGAGCCACAGCCACTGACATCTGCACCATGCAGAGAGCATGATGCTGAACTTGGGGCCAACACGTGGAGATGAGAGGTGCAAAGGAGGTGGCAGCATCCTGGGATTGCTCCGTCACCAACAAGGCCTGGCTGCTCTCTGCTTGCTCACCTCTGCTGGCAGATGCCAATGGAAACTTTGAAAAAGGAGAAAAAGAAAAGCTGAAGAAGCAGGCTGAGCCCTTCTCATCTATTCACTACAGTTTTTCAAATTCTTCCAGCTGGGAAAAAAAAAAAGTTCAGATGTCAAGAACTTTTAAAAAACAAACCAACCAAACCGAAATAAAAGAAACCCAACCTGGAAACGAGCAGCTCAGCTCATGGGAAACCTTACATCACTCAGATCAGAGGATCTCGGACATGGGAAACCCCCGATCAATTTGCCTGCTATCACTTTTACCAAAGAGGCCGGCTACCACCCCAAAAACAGGGCAAGAGTCACTCCCATGGGATCAATTCCCATTTAATTCAGTCAAAAAGCAAAACATAACTACACTTTCAGCAGGAACCAACGTTACCTTGGAATACCTTACAGCTAAGTAGAAAATGCAATATCCTGCAAGGAGAGAGAACTCAACTGCATGTCTTCACGTTCAGAAAGAAAAAATGGGTCTGAATTTGTCCCCTAGCCACATGATACATGAGGACTCACACAGCTTTCCTCCACAGCGGTGTAAATGGCACTTCAGTCTTCCTGATAATCCAGCTTGAGAGGAAGAACGTAAGGGGTGTGGTAAAGCCACCACAGCACTCTGGTACAGAAATGTTTCTAACTCATTTTCATTTTGATAAGAACCGCTTCAATGAGTTAACTCAACCTCACGCAGAGATGTTCGACCGTTCAAAAAAGGCTGAAATACTAAAAGCAACACCAACCAACCAAGCAAGCCAACAAAACCAGAAATCCCACATCTGAGTACCTCAGAGGCTCCTCGCAAGACTGTTATCTTCGAGAATCAGGAACCAATTTTTACAAGACTGAAAACCAAAACAATGCAGATGCCAAGACCTCGTTGCTCCTGTCTCGAGCTCCTTCAGCTCGAGGTGCTCCAGCCCTCCGAGCATCCTCACCACCTCCACTGGACCCACTCCAACAGCTTCACATCCTTTTAGCTGGGACCCTGGGCCTGGACGTGGTACGTGAGATCCATAATTGTTCAAGGATAACAGGCACGTTGCAAAACTTTAGTCCCCTGAATAATGCTAAAGTCTTACAAAAAATGAACACACCTCTGTAAAAACACTCTTCCCCGAAACTTTATTGCTATAATAAACATTTAAAGTATTGGGTTTTTACGACTGATTCCACAATCACTGTAAGTGGTGTCAGTCACAGAGTCTTCAGTGGAAGATGTACTGGTGCTCGAGCTGGCCAGAACCCTTGGGTTGGCACGCTGGATTTGAGAAGTTCTGCTAGCCTGCATTTGATAGAAAGCTGGAGAAACTACAAAACACAACACCAGAAGACCCTCTGTGTTTATGTACCCACCCAAATGAGTAAGACAACCAAGGAACCACAAACAAACAGGATCGTGTATTTCTTCGAGCAAGAAATAGGAACATGCTGACACAGCAAGATCCTCATCCAAGAGACAATCTTATAACCTGCCTAGTCAAGAAAAGATGTTGGGTGCTCAGGGAGTGGAGATGTTTCAGTGCTGGTCTTCAAAGCCTTGAATGCCTGAAGAGAGGTTGGGACTCTGGGGGCCTCTGGTCCAGCCCTTTGCTCCAAGCAGGGCTAACTGCAGTCAGCTCACGTTGCTCAGGGCCCTGTCCCAGCAACTCCCAGGAGTCTTCCAGGGCGGAGCTCCCACCATCACTTCTCCCACACTCTCTTTATGAAGAGTTTTTCCCATTTCCAGCTGGAATCTCCCTTGCCATAGTCTGTTCCTGCTGGCTCCTGCTGGGCCCCACACTCTACATGCCTGCAGTGGAAGATGGTGTTTAGATCCTTCTTCAGCCTTCTTGCCTCCAGAACAAAAAGCTCAGTTCCATCCGCCTTTGCTATGTTATGTGTCCTTCCGGATTTTCCTTTGCTTTTCCCCTAACGAGTTAATTCCCTGTAGCACTCCATCACAGAAGTTAACCCACCAGATCTCCATAAACCCTACTGCTTCCTAGCTTCGTGACCACACATAAACTTCCAGTGTCCCTTAACTTCTCCACAGACTACAAGTGGTAACAACTTGGGATACAGTGGGAAAGCCCCCGATCGCAGAAACCTCATCCCCTGTCCCAGAGAGCCAGGACCCCGAGTGCATACAGCACAGGACTGGCTATGGAGGCACTAAGGAGGCAAGGAGATGCAGAAGAGGGCTACACTGATGGGGGATTTGAAAGGTATTCTGTATGGCACAGATTTTCCCAACAGATCTTTGGTGGTCACTGGCAACTCTGCTCGGTTCCCTCCTTGTTTTGATTCACACAGCTCCCCACTCTTTCACAATCTATCATCTGTCCAGAATCTTTTCTTCATACTGCAACACGCTGCAACTGCAACACCTTTTTAAGAAGCAACAGATAAGGCAGATAAGAACGAACAAGGAAACAGTGAGCAGGATATAACCGAAAGCAATGGCACATCCTGCAGAGCTTCCTGTCATCTAACCACCGAAACAACCAAAAAAAAAAATCAAAAAACAAAACCCACTTCTTTTGTCTGGAGCTTTGCAGCCATGAAAATCAATGCTTGTGAAAATACTGAAACTGCAATCTGAAAACGAAGAAAAGAATGCAAAACTTACCAGGCTCTAACTTGATTATTTTTACAGCGGCCAGTTCTCCAGTATGAAGATTTCTAGCCTGAAATAAGAGAGTTAAGACACATTCAATTATACTGCAAAGGCATCTCAGAGAGTCTTACAAGGCACGAGCAGGTATGCTGTGATGTAACGTGTTACAAATACTGCACAATGCAATTAGCTGTGAGCAACCTGAGTGAGGATTACCCGGTCTCGGCATTAGCGCTGCACCAACCGAGCTGGAGATCTGAAGGGTTACCAGCAGTTCCTTCCAGAGCTTCAAAACCCAACCAGCTTTTCGTCATCAAATGAGAGCTCGTGCCTTCAAAAACACCACTTTGAGGGCCGTTAAAACAGGAGTGCGTGCAGCCCATGCAAACCGGAGTGATGTGAAAGTCTGTGCCACGCCATGGGCTGCCAGAGCATGCTGAGCTCAACCCACCCACCTCGCGGTGTGAAACCTCAGCGTGCTCTGAAAGTGGAACTGAGGCAGAAGAGAGAAGCTCTGCAGATGCAGCACGTTTTGTGGGAACAACTGGACTCTTAAACTCCTCCCAGCGGACCCTGGCTGACTGGTGTGGTCCCCATACTTTTCCAGATGAAGGGGAATGGAGCTCCAATCCAACCTTCCCACCGTACCTGGAGGGAGCGCTCCTGTAAACTTCCCCCTGAGAACTCAGTGCTGGAAGAGAACGTTACAGGAACCTTAGATCTGGAAAGTTTTATGAGGGGATTTCAGTAACGCTGTTAACTCTGGTTAAATTGAGCTCTAAATCACTCAGACACCATCACCAGAGCTAAGCTATATCATTTCTGACACGCAACCTGATCTAATTAGGGACTGTGGCATTCCCTTTCTGCTGAGCATCCAATGTTTTTTGACTCTTCTCTGACAGAAGTTTGGTCTTCAGAACACATCAAATCTGGTGAAAGGGTAAACTGTAGAAAATCTGAGGGAAACTGAGCCAGGTCAAATTGATTTGATTTAGGATGAGGATGCAAAGGAAATCTGCCCAAGGGCTGAGCTGGGGAACAGAATGCTCTGCTCTTGCTTATGGACGAGAAGTCTTCATTTAGCAACAGGTAGAACAGGAGCTTGAAATAGAAATCCCTCAACTGTGTCAATGCTTAGTCAAGCTCCCAAATCAAGCTTTCCTATCATTGGGGGAAAAAAAAAAAGCCAGCAATAATTGGCCCATTCAAAGTCCCACAGCGCTCAGGTAAGTGCCATCTGTCAGCACACATGGTAGGAACACTGGCAAGTATGACTGAACTGAAAACAAAGTGAACCTGGGCAACTGTGCAACAGAGCCAAACAATTCACGCAAATCTCTGAGCAGAACGACGGCTTTCTGCTAACCACAGGGGAAACCTTTACCACTTCAAGTACCTTCCTACCAGATAATGCTCTGCAGACCACAGCAAAACCATTTGCATTCATCTCCATCCGGATGAAGACAATTAAGGACCTTCTTGGTCCATGATACCAAAACACAGAGGTGCCTATGAGAGACCAGGAACGTTCTGCTGCCTCCCCCTGAAGTCAGGGAACCTCAACCAACCATCCTTCCAAAACCAGCCAAGCTATCCGGATAAAGGAGACCAAACTGCATCGTGTGCAGAAGACCACCTTCATCTGAAGCACAGAAAAGACTATTCTTTCCTGATATTCCCTTTCCATATAAACAGTGACTACCACTGCTCCCATTATGCCAAAGCCTGAAAGAACAGCTGCAGACTGCCAAAGGTCCTTGGTTCACACACTGCTTGGCTGGGCTGCAAAGGTGCAGTCCGGAGCTCACTGCATCACTGGCTCTCAGCTCCCGTGCTTCACAGGCCACAGTGAAGAACGTCCTGCTGCTACCCAGCACGACCATCACAGTTTTAGCACAGCCCCAACATGGACTGTTTAGGTTTTCAGCCATCAAACCTTGCCTGATGGCATGGGGAGCTTTTCACCAGGTTGGTATTAATGGACTGAACGTGTATGGGTTGTCTGAACCGGTTGCCCTAAAACAGGTTTCCTGGTCTTACAGTTTCAAATTTCAACTCAACACTTTTCTTGAACTGGCACCAGGACCACACACACTGTTTAAACCCTATCATGCCAACACCAAAGGCAAAAATACTAAGCATTCCCTCACGCTCAGTATCACAGAATCCCAGTGTGGCTGCGACTGAGGTTCCTCTGGGTCCTTCTGGTCCCATCCTGTCCCAGCACGGACACCCAGAGCTGGCGCACAGGGCAGCTGGGGCTTTTGGAGGTCCCCAAGGAGGAGACCCCACAGCCTCTCTGGTCTCTGTGCCAGCGCTCCATCACCTGTCCAGCATAGAAATGCTTCTGATGGTCAGAAGAAGCCTCCTGTGCTCCAGTTTGTGCCCATTGCCTCTTGTCCCTAAACACCTGAAGGGGAATGCAATGAGGAGCGAGGACACGGATGGGACCCCCTCCTCATGTCCAGGCTGAGCAGCCCCAGCTCTCGGCCCCTCCCCACAGCAATGCTGTTTCAGGCCCTGCAGCACCTCAGTGGCCCATGCTGGGCTCTCTCCAGTACGCCCAGACCTCTCTACTGTGGGTCCAGAACTGAGCCCAGCACCCCATGTGCAGCCTCACCAGCACCAGCAGCCCTCTTAGCAGCAAGGACCTGATACCCTTGTTGGGATGCTTACAAATACTACAACTGTATCAGATCTTCCACCTGGAGAATCATGCTGCAAGCATTCAGCAGGCTTCCCAAGGCAGCCCCAAACCCCTAAGTACGACCATCAGCTTTTATCCATCCTCTGACTGCACCCACTTCACACAGGTCCCTTCACCTGTCTGCTCCCACCTCTTGCTTTCACAGCCTTTCTCCTCCTCACCTTTCTGCATCAGTAACGAATGGCGCTCACCTCATGTATCACGAAAAACAGAAGATGGTGGATGAGACTCAGAACCAAAAAATTACTTAGAATGAAAACTAAAGCTGTGGGGTTTTGGCAGAATGATTGCGCAGTCACAGCAGGAAGCCTGAACGACACAAGAACGGGACAAGAATGGGGGCCTGTTTGAATGGGGTGAGCCACAGGATTAACCTTCAAGTCACAGAATCATTAAGGTAGCCCTTATTTAGCTCTGTGTCATATACAGCACGTATGTACTGAAAGAAGGGCTGGGTGGTCACATCAGCCATCCCACAGCTAGCTATGGGAGGAATGACAGCACCCCAGCGAGCACAGCCCTCCCAGAATATTCCACCAGCCACATGCTAATCCTACAGAACAAGAGGGCCTGTGTTCAAAATAAAACAAAATACAAGGACTGCTGTTTTTTTTTTTTCTTTTCCTTTTTTGCTATGCCCCACTACAGGACAAACCCAGGCACGGCACAAGCAGTGTGTCCCAGTGCCAAACTCAAGCAGCAGAGATGCAGTACCAGGAGGGCTGGGGGTTTGGGTTGACAAAAGTAGAACTGCTTTATACACACATCTGACGTTCAAGCTCGTGTGCTTGGCCTCCTCGTCCAGCTGCTTTCTTTTTCAACACTGAGGAAGAGGAGGGGAAGATTCAGATGCCAGCATCACAACCTCCAAATCAGTATTTTCCATTTCCATGGTGAAATATCCCCGTCATCCCTATGCCCGTGTCGGATCTCCAGCCTTGGATCAACCACCCAGTTCACCAGCACATTCATTTGTTCAACTGAGGCTTCATTTAATCTAATCAGAACTGCAGCTCCCGTGGCAACTCTCCCACACACCCCCACGTTATTCATTCCTTGCCAAGCTTCACTCATCAGTGACCATGATGTTTCCCTGCCTCAGCCACTGCTTGCTTCAGCTCAGCAGCCATATGCACCTCCCAAAGGTCCCTGAATTCCATCCACTGAGATGGAAGTTTATTCACCTGCTTTCTAGCTTCTGATTCTGTATCTCTTAGCTTGCTGCACCCTGCTCTGAAACTCCCACTGTGGGTGATGGGTGAGCTTCCTTTCTAAACCTGCCACTGAAGAACTCCTCACAAAACCCTTACAAGCCAAATGAAGTTAAACGATGCTGTGTGAGCCCACAGTTGCTATCCTTCACAAAAGGACACCGCAACCTTTTGTGGTGTCACACATAAGCAAAGCACTTTTTGTAGAAGAAACCAAACTCTCTGAAAGCTCTGAGAGAACAACCCTTGGACGTCTGCAGCCAAAGGTTAACGTGGCACAGAGACCACTCATGGCAGATCAGGGCTGCGAGGAGGCTCCCCATCTCCTCACATAAACCCTTGCCTTGGGGTCAGGACGGTGCAAAAGCTGAAGGGTCACCTCCTCGGGCTGCAGGCTGACTGCAGAGCAGTGCTCTCCAGCCTAAACCAGCAGGGCCCAGTCCAGCTTCCTAGTTTCAGAGGACCTGAGCACACTCCAGTGCTGCCATCACACCCTACAAACACCTTCTGCTGATCTTTCCAGACGTGGTATATGACCCACCTCTTTTCCCTGTGCTCTCCTGCACCTCCCTCCTACCAGGAGCACGTACCAAGCCCACATAGGCAGGATACTGGAGAACCCTGCGTGTATTTTTGTTTGTTTAATATAAAATAAACAAAACCCATCCCATAATATAAGTGAAACCTTCTCCTCGAGCAATCCCACGCAGAGCGCTGGGCTGAATGAAGGCCCTCCTGCTCAGCACTGACAGCATCTCCACAACACACGCTGAACATTTTCCTCTCCACGCAGAAACCCTGGCAGAAGGAACACACCAAGGATGGCTTTAAGCAAATCCTGCCATGTGGGTATAGATTTGTGCCAGGCAGAACAACTGCACTTCCCACCTCGAGTCCCCGCAGTGCTCCGTTAATCTCTTCAGGTGTGCCCTGTAAAGCAGACGTCAATCTAATCCGAGCTGTTACAAAACAATACCTAAGAGCACCTTGTTATTTCCAGGGCTCTTTTCTCTTCCAGGAGGCAGTCACAGCCAAAAGGCGATTGTTCACTCTGCAGTTTTCCAGCTGGATCTTTAATTGCGAGCAGTACCAGGCTCTTCTGTGGGGAGCAGGCACAGAGGCTTTCAGAAGCCGCTTCCCTAACAGAGCCTTCACAGATTCAGCACCCTGAAACAGAACCATCTCTCACAGCCATCAGCACAGCGCTTTCCAGAATAAGCTAAGAATAAAGATTCACACGCTCATTTTCCTCGTGTCACCGAGTTCACGCTGCAGCAGCACCGCCAGCAGAGCCATCGCCATTTATTCCCCCAGAGAGCAGCCAGGCACTGCACGGGCTGCCCAGGAAGGCGGTGGGCTCACCATCCTCGAGGTGTCCAAGAACCATTCAGATATAGTACTGGGACACGGTTAGGTGGGGGATACTGGGGATAGGTGGATGGTTGGCCTGGATGATCTGTGGGGTCTTTTCCAACCTCGATGCTCCTATGGTTGTGTGACTTCAGACACTTTCCTACTCGAGGCCAATCAAGCAATAAGGGATTAGAAGCTCACTAATGACATTAGGCCAAGTCCTTTTATTCTTGCACAGAAAACAGCAGCCACAAAATGTTCAATTCTCATTCCTCACTGCTGAGGGGCAAAGACCTACGGCAGTGTGGGTAACAACAGCACCAAAGCAAAGCTCTGAGCGGTGCTCAGAGGGAAAAAAAATCACACCATCAGACAAAAGCAGCCGTGTGCTTCCAAGTTGGTTATTCTCCTTGTGATCCTCCTGTGAAATTCTCTTGGCAGTTCACTGTTTGCAAATATTTGGTGCAATCCTTCCAAAATCGAAAAGCTAAAGCTAGAAATAGACCCTGACCACAGAAGTGCTATTTAGCAACAAACGCAGTGCGAGAGATACAAACAAACACCACATGAGAGGGGAGAAAGAAAGAGGGAGGGGGGGGGAAAAAAAGCCAAATTTTGATGCAGTTGGAGCGTAAAAACAAACACAACTTCTCAAGTCACAACAACGTGAGAAAGGCTGTTTTGAGAGACGCAGAGAAATAGCTCGCTCTCCTGCAGAACAGCCATTTGTGAGCATGTAGGATGACACAAATCAGAGCAGGCCTGTGAAGCTAAGGACATACTTAGAACTGTGCACACAGCCTACAGCTTCACTGGTTGGGGTGTAGGCAGGGGGAAATTGGGAATAAATAAATGATAAAAGAAGATATCTTCAAACATATTGTTAAAGCACACATCACAATGGATGCTAAAAGGGTTTCTTACAGAAAAGGGTCATGAAAGGGTTGAAGGCACATATTGAGACACAGGAAAAAGGATTCCCCCAATTTTATGGATTATAAATGCAAGCAAAATTAGAAGACTGCATATTTTATAGCCGCAAGGGCATTGATTTATTCCTTAGAGATGGTGTAATCCAAAGTACGCGTAGGAAAGCATGTGAGGAATCAGGGAATTGAAGTGATGGAGCACTCATCCCCTCAGCATCCCCACCAAGTCAAGGTAGTGCCATCAACCCCACTTCATCTGTCAGAAATGCACACGACAGACACCAGTGCCATTTGTTTCAGGGAAGCTCTGAGGAATTTCTGACAGCCTGCACGTAACATGAACAGAACCGCCGAGCACTACTCAGGAAATCAATGATTCAGGTCCAAAGCACTTGACTGCACTTTCCCATCACAAACATAAGTCAGCAAAACCCAAACATCTGCTTTCTAGACTAGGAGGAAAGCATGGTCTTGAAGGAAAAAGTAAGCTGCTGTTCCATTAAAGAACTGCGAGGCCATCATTTGCTGTGTAAGCAGAATTCTGCTGCCTCGCCCTACTAGGATGAATTACTCTGCAAGATGCTGTGCCCCTTTAACAGTGCAGAACAGTGGAAGTGTTGCTCCTGTCTTACAGAAGAAACTGCAACTCGTGCACCACCACCACCTAGAACAGCAGGAAGGCTGCAGATCAGCCACAGCAAAACACCCACGTGAGCACTTTGGCGGTGGTGTTTTTAATTAAAACAATTCTGCCAAGAATTGCAGCACTGCGTGGTGCAACACAGCAGTGTGTGCAAGCTCTTCTTTAACCATGGAGCATCCGAGCAAACCCTTCTGGACATCAATGCTGCACGCAGGTTCCTCTGCAGCACCAATCCTTCCGAAGCAGGGGCACAAAGTGATTCTTTTTCCAGGAGAAATGCACAGATTTCAGCAGCAGAATCTAACGCCAGCATCGTCACTCTGCGACCGCCTCCTTCAATTTCAATTCCTCAAAAAATGTGCCAACAGGGAGAGAAGCAGAGGAACCAAGCACAGCTGCTGTGAAGATGACAGATCTCGTCCGGCGGCAGCACTAAAAGAATGACCACAACTGATGGAATGAGGGAAAAAGAAGCTAGCTATGTGAAGCAAAGCAGACAGAAGAAAACTAATTCAACCAAAGGTCCAGTATGAAACATGTCCTGTACTTGCATTGAGTGCAGAGTGGAAATACAATCTGCAATGAAGCAGTAGTGTGTCTGTATGGGAACTGCTGAATCACGGCCTGAACCACTGATGGACCACCTGAGGTGAGCACTCAGTCAGTTGTGGGAGCACAGGCAATGCACCTGTGTGACCAGAAGGGCTGGAGTCTGACCCCACCTCTCCCAGGCCCCATGTAAGGGCTGAAAAGCACTGGGGACGGACTTCTTTCTGGAGATTGCTCCTTTGGAGTTTCCTACCATGAGCCTAGGACACGGCTGAGCACTTTCCTTCATTTTGATTTTCTCTTTCCATCTGTAAAACCTCTCAGCTACAATACTCTTTAGCATTACTCATTCTTTTAACCACATACCATACAGTATCTTTCCAGATTTTAGAGCTACCTTATCCCCTCACACCTTATTTTAGCCCCAAAGAAGGGTTTTGGAATTCGTGTTGGTTTTTTTTATTTTTTTTTTTTTCCATGTTTGAACTTGCTTCCTCAACTTCGACTCATCCACTCACACAAATGAAGCAACCAGAAAAGAAGAACCAAGCATACCTGACCGCTTGCTCTACAGCTGTCAAACTCTTGCTTTCACTTCAGCAGCCTTGTTCCAACCCACCAGGCCACTGACTTCCCCAGCTCACTCGCTCTTTAAAACACAGACAGAAAATAAGGTACGTGCTTACAGAAGTTATAACCCCGCAGTGAACTAGGCATTATGATTTAACTTGTATTTTAATTTTTTTTCCCCCAATTTTAATGCAGTTGAAAAGATTTTCCATCTCGTTATTCCTCTTTGTTTCATTATGTATGCAAAACTTTCTCTCAGCGTGAAGTTCCTAAGTTATTCCCACTTGGAAGGGACCCACACGTATCAGTCCAGCTTCTGAGTTACTGCATCTCAGCACTAATTCAGCTGCCACTCACACGTATCCTCAGCATCCTTCCTGCCCCAAGAGTGCTCTGATGGAGGGCTGATGAGCCACACACCTGCTTACAGCAAGGAACGAGATCCTCATGAAATCAAACATTAAGCTGCGGGCTTTGGTTTTGTTTTTTTTTTTACATAAGACAGCAGCCCAAATACAAAGAAACAACAAAAAACGAATCCAAAAAGCAGATCTGTAAATGAAAACAGATCCCAGCCACATCCCTAAACAGAAAGCCAAAGCTGTCATGTCTAATTTGATACTTGCTATAAGGTATCTTGAAGACACGATGTACTCTGCAAGTGTATTCCACCTGCAGGAAACTTAAGTTAAGTTTAAATCATAATTACCCTTCTCTGCACAAAGCCACCGGAGACTGAACTCGCACCATCAAAGGGCAACCACGCAGGGATCACATGCAGATTCCACTTCGGGCTGCCCTCAGCCAAAGAAAATGATGCGCACGGGTGAAGTAATGAAATCAGAAACCATGAGAGAGTAGGAGGGCCAAAGCTGTCACGTCAAGATGAACTCAGTGCCCACTGAGACTGAGCTGCATTGGAGCTGTCGAGGACACAGCTGGCCCTACACCTTTCCTGTGGCAAACCGAGCTCGGGGCTGACACGCAGCATTCCCTTGTCGCTGCAGGAAGAGCTGAAGCTCCTAGAAATAGAGGCAGCAGCTGCTTCATCTCCCTCCCAAGTTCATCACTTTGTTGTTTCATGGAGGAAAGCCACAGCCCGCTGCTCTCCTCCCAAATTCATCCCCCAGAAGAGACCTTTGCTGCCCAGCCCAGCACAGCCCAACTCAGGACATCCCGCTCTAGGAGTTGGACAAACCTCAGCATCTGCAGAATGACAAAGACACAAATTTTCTGTTTCTGTACTCTAACAAGGCAACCAGTTGTGGCTGCTGGAGCGACAGCATCTGATGAAGCTCAAACCTCCCTCTCCATCCTCAGAGCTCTGCCCCCAGTTCGGCACTGGGAGGAAACCTGAAACCAGGCTCTCTAGACAGGAAATGCTTGACAAAGTTTTAAAGGCACTGTGCAAATCAGAAGTGCTACTCGATTGCTCCTACAGCGACTTATGTCTCTCCTCAACTATGCAAGCAGTCCACTGTCACAACTCAAACAGCGCTTTGAATTTTAACTCCGATGCACCTGAACCTCTGACTGGGATCCCTCCTGATCTTCATGCAGGCCAGGTGTTGTGGATATGCAGACACGCTCAGCACACCCCAGAAGCCCTCAGGAACTGCTGATAGGACAGAAGTGATGTCCACGCCGTGCTGCCTCCCTTTGGGTACCCTGCTGTTATCCTCATCCCAGCAATGGAAACTGCCCTCTTAAGGCAGGGAGCATTTCACACACTAACACTTCTTGCACAGAAGGCTTTCAAAAGACAAAGGCATCTCAGATGCCTTAAATTAACTCCCCCCTCTGAGAGCCCAGCGTGAGCAACACTCTCCCTTTTACCCCCTGCAGGCTAAACTCATCACAAGGAAAAAAAATCAATTACTGCTGTTTTCACACCCTCTGTAAGCACAGCACAAATACCTGATATTCACATTTTAACTCTTTACTGCTTATCTTGCATCAAGATTAATGACTAAATCCCTGGGAGGTTATCATTCATCCGTTATCTTGCACATCCACACATTAAACAGCAAGTGAAGGCAAACATAATGCCATCCCCTATCAGCAGACAGCCGTATAAGTAGCTGAGAGCAGAAGAAAACCGTGGCCTCTTGGAGCAGATCACTGAATTCAAGTTAACATTTGGCTTTACCATCTCTGAGCCTTTGCTGTTCCTTCTCACTGATTCTGGAGGTAACCACACGCTGTATGACTTGGCACACACGGGGCTCCTTGAGCAGCATTTTGGTAATACAGGCGGCTGAAAAACACTCAGCAGAACTCCAGATATTCTGAGTAGGGCATTAATATGGTAAATGGATAAACCATCCTGAGTAAGTTCATCTGTTCTGCACCTAATCAGAAAGGGAGCAAGCTGTCAAACAGACTCTTGGCAGAGACAGCCACAATTTCTCTTTAGCACATACAGCCAGAACAAACTTGAATATATACAACATACACCTAAATGTAGATTTATGCATTTAGGGGGAAGAAATGATGCCATTAATGCTACAAGAGAGTAAAGCACGTTCAAGGAGTTAATAGCAACAAAGACAACAGAACCCTGCAAAGATCTCTCTGTGAGCAGGAGCAGCAGCTGCCCCTCTGGAGCACCTCAATGTTTACATTTCAACAGGTCCAAATCCAGCTGCGTACAGCTGAGGATGTGCATCGTCCAACCTGAGAGGAGACATCAGCCCTTCCTCCAGTGCCCCACTCCTGCCTTCCTCATGTTTCTGCGTGGACAAGTCTCCTCTGAAGCCCTCAGCCTGCGACTTGGCAGGGGGAGGAGCACACGCTGAACAGATTGGCCTCCAAACCAAGCCCTGACTCGAAGAGGGCAGGAAGAAATTCCTGGCTCACCTGCAGTGGGTGAGACAGCCTATAGACACAGTGTGGGGTCTTCCATTCACCACCTTCATCTCTTTGAGGGGCAACGATGGTCCTTGCAGGCTCTATCCATTGTGCTGGATAAAATCAGGAACTCTTGGGTGAAGCAGTTCCAAGAGATGAAGTGCAAAATGGGAAATTCCCTGCACCAAATGCAGATTTTCTCCTTCAAATAAATCCCAGCAGCTCAGACCCCTGCGTGACACACCGCTCCTGCAGGCAGCTGCAGGACAACATGGGAAGGGGCAGGTCTGGAGTCCAAAATGATGGCACCAGGCTGAGCACCATCCAGCAGATAAAGACAGCACTTTCAGAGAGCTGGTTATGTGGGAATGGAGTGGGAAAATATCCTGCCCTTCTCACAGAGCGCTCACAACTACGCAAACTGCCATAAACCACAAATCAAAGGTCCACCAAACCTTGTCAGTGTCCTAATTTGGTAGGAAGCCTTTCAAAACTTGGAGTGAATTTAAAGTATTCTAATTCTCTGAGATCCTAAGAAAACGGACAAGAAAATCTTTGAGCAACGTTTATATACCTGAAGACCTACCCATTTTGCATTGCTCACACACGCCATCACTGTCTGTTGATGCTGCCTCCTCTCTTCAGTCCCAGCTGTAACCATGAAGCAAGGTGCCAAACATGAATAAAGGTAGCGAGCGTGTTTGTTTTCTCAGCTGCAGGGCGGACGGACAGTTGCTGGTGTCAGCCAAAAAAGCTGGCAAACTCCGTGCTGGCCTCGTGAACAGGAAGAGCTGCTCTACTGGACACGGATGATCTGCATAGCTGTGTCACACACCTCTCCTGATGCAACTTGGGATCTCTCAGCCGCCTCCTCCTACAAGTCTTGGTCACATCTGAAGTTATCCACACCAGCTGGCACCAGAAACAACTACTGCACCTTCTGGAGATGAAGCTGGTGGGCAAATACAACCATCTTTTACCTGTTCCTTCTTCTTGAGAGATTTCCTCTGCTCCTGTGGTGTTTCAAAGGGGAAGGAGAAACCACACCACGCAGTTGAAAGGGAGCTCAGGGTGAAAGGCACGGCCTGCATAAAGCACCTCCCCTGTAAAAAGGGGTGTAGCATGCAGGGACTGAACCAACACGCCCTGGTTCCCTCCTTCCTCTGCACATTCACGAGACACTACAGCCTCCCTGGACTGTTCCATAGATAAATGAGAAAAAACAGAATCATCCACCCAGCAGAATGCCTCCTGAAGGACAAGCATGAAGAGATAGCAACACTGCAGCAGAAGGCTACACCAGAAACAGGGGTGGTACCTCTGGGACGTTAAACTCAACACAACAGGCTCTCAGCTCCCCTATGACTTCAGAAATGCTTTAGTGTAAGGCAAACAGTGCGTATAATCCTCGCAGACAAGTGCTGTCAGCACACTCAACATTGCTTCCTACACCATCACTTGCAAGAGAAACCACTGCTGGCACCAGCAGTTGCCTTTCTGGATGCAGCCCTGGTACAGCTGACAGAAGCATGCTGAAAGCTGCCGCCACACATCCTCCAGCTCTTCTCCTCTGATACCTGGGAGGGCAATTCTTCAATAAGACATGAAGACCAGACCTTATTTTTAAGGTTTTGGACGCTGCTTGCTTTTCAGAATCAGAGAGGAATTGGCACAGGGAGGTACAAGAGCTCGCCATGATGTCAGGACGTTGCTGGACAGAGGATTGCGAGGTGAGATCAGAACTCACACAGATACTCTGACACAGAAACCTCAAGCACTTGTTTCAAAAGGCAGCGCCCTCTGCTACACACTGAGTTAATGAGCTTGGGTCCTCATATACCATCAGTGGGAAATACAGGTACACAGGAGGTGATATTTAAACCCAAACAGCTCTGAATGTTACATGATAAAGATGCTTAACACTCATCTGTTGAGTTGGAACAGCAAAACATTTTAACCAGGAAGTTAAAGACAAACTTTTGTTTTAATATTGAGGAGAAGGGTGTCTGGCTGAGCTGATCTGACCTCAATGCTCAGTGTCTCCCTGCAGCAGCCAGCGAGCAGTGTCAGAACACCACAGCATGCTTCTGAGTTAATGCCACTCATTGGTGCAGGAGATCAAAACGCACCCCTAGAGAATAAGAGACTGAGCAGAGGAATGGGGAAGGAATTAAACTTCTGTGATATTTACTAAAAACATATCTCCTTCACAGGAATTTTTTGCTATTAATTCGGTACCTTTGTCACCTCTCTGCTTACTTTTAAAGAATAATACTGCACACAGCCCTGTTTAAAAGTAAAAAAGAACAACACAAGACAGGACAGCTTGACAGTGCTGCACAGGACCACGCTCAGCTGTCCCCCTGGGGGAGGACAGCCAGTGAGTAGCCTGCAGAGGGTGCAGGCCTCAGCAAATCCACAGCTCCAGCCAAAGCAGTGTTCAAAAACACCATCCACATCACCCACCCCCTTGCTGCCCTTCTTCAGTATTGAAGATACGTTCAAACTCATTCTGCCTGCACGAGACTCCACAAAAAGCAAAGCCTCCAAAGCTGGGGGAGGAATGGGACAGCAGAGACAGCAAGTGGGAGCGAGCAGGACCCACACACACGTAGTGTGTGGCTTCCAGATCCTGTCTGTAAGACCCCACCTCTCTCACCACAACACACTGCTATTCCTTGCCCTAAATCCCTCCACCCTAACCCATCACTACAACCTCTTTCAGAAGTCAGCAATTTAAGGTACACCTAACACAGTGCTCCGGCCGAAATCATTCCAACGGGTTGGGATCAGCTTCACAACCAAATCCCCCAATACAAAGCAGAAAAAGGCCTTCCCAACGCAGATGGAACGACAACTGCGCTAGGGTTTTAATGACAAGTGCACTCCCACGACTGGTAGGCCCAGACTTGGATCCAATTCCACTCGCTGTGAATAGATAAGAAAATGTTTATTTAAGGACGGTTTCTCCCCCACCCTGAAATGCATTTTGGGGAATAAATATTAAAACAACATCAACAATCCAGCACTTATGAGCGCCCTACAAGCAACCATTGTGCGCCATGTGACAGAGAAAAAAACACGAAGGCTAAGAAAACACATTCTAGTTTTAAGCCTCCATAGTAGTTACGGAAAGCAAAGGGGGCAGGAGATTTTCAGAAAGGCCTTAAGTATGTTTCTGTAACCTAATAGTGAACACAAATATTTGCTTAACCCCAGCCTTCGGCTTCCAGAAAAGAACTAATTACTCTGACAGCTACCAAATGCCCCAAGAAGAATTTGAGGCACGAACCACCATCACCAAAAAGCAACAGAGAAAGAGACAGCGCTCCCACCATCACAGGGGCTGCCTCGTTTCAGCATCCTAAACTCCACCAGTGACTCATGATAGCGATGGAGCAGAGGAACCACTTGAAGAGGTGAGAGGAAAATTCCATTTTAATTTAAGAGCGCTCTAGCAAACCTTGTCTGAGCTCTGAAACATCACAACAATCAGATACTGACTAAGGAACGCTCTCTGTAAACACTGCTGTCAGTGCCCAGCGAAGCCATCTGTGCTAAGAGCCCTGCGAGGGACACAGAAAACTACGAGCACAATGCTCATGCATCACCTGCTTTCAAGAGAAGAAGTTTACCTTTGTTCCTTTCAAAATGAACACAACACTTTCAAAAAGAAGCTGGCTTTGCTGTTTGCCATAACAGCCTTCCCCGTCCCGTTCAGTATTCCCTCGACACAGTTCCTCCCTGTTTGCAGGGCTCTATGAAAGCAAAGTGCAACCCAACGACGCAGAAAGGGATTTGGGCTCCCTCTTTGAACTCATTAACTTCACACTTGATTTAGAGGTGTAACAACTCCATCCAAGGCTTTGATTTACGTTTCTCAAGCTGTACCAGGAGAGGGTTTATCACTGACACTACTGCAGAACAGAAGGATGTTTATCAGGACCCGAAGAGAGGAGGGTCTGGCAGGAGTAGGGGGGTGTTTACAGGGCACGGTGCATCCAGCCAGCTCCGGAAACGGAAGCTATAGGACATGTCAGCACAGCTCTCCGCTCATTAGCACGATAATGAGAAGCAGAATCCGTCTTTTTTTTTTTCCACTAGGGGCAAAGGGATGACACAGAACACTTCGCTGAGACACAGCCAGTCACTTCTCACCGCGCTGCCCTACGCTGTGCAGCTATGCCCAAACAAACCAGCTGAAGACACGCTACGTTTCAGATTTACAAAACCCCAGATGTCCTTTTTAAGTATTATGGGCCAGATTTCCCAGCAAAGAAGTCGACTGATTTGTGCACAGCACTCTAAGGAAAAAAATAAGAAGAAGAAGGTAAATATCTATAGCCACGAAAACAAAATAGTTCAAAATAACTCCTCGAGGCCATCAGTAACCGTTTCAAGGGGGGGATGAGAAAGAGATCCAACTATAAAAGTCCAATGTGAGTATTAGCAAAGAGCCCTCCCCCAGCACGCAGCAATTACCGGCGCCTTTCATGTGGCACAGCCACGCTCCTCTGCTCCTAAGTTCAGCCACGCCAGGACTATTTCGGGTACACTCGGCAGCATTACCCAGTACACCATCACAGCTGCTCTGCCCACGGCCTTCAGAAATTCGGACCGCCAAGAACATTACAGAGCTGCTGAGCATCTGTGGCAGACAGAAGGGGCTCACAGCATCAGCACGGAGCAGCTGGGTTGGAAAGGACTCAACGAAGGGACCCTGTGTGGGCTGGGTGCCCCGGCTCGGGATGCACAGAGCCCCATCCACGGCCTCGGGCACCTCCAGGGATGGGGCACCCAGAGCTGCGGGCAGCCTGAGGAAGGCTGCCGAGGGAGGTGGGACGCCCACACCGTCCGAGCAGCGCCCGTTGGCCCTCAGGGCGAGCTGCAGCTCTGCTCCGGCTTCTGAAGAGCTTTAATCTGCTTCTGCCTTTCGCGGGCTATTATTAACCTCGGGGATAAACTCGCACGCTGTTAATCAGGTGCTCCAAGCGATGCACAGGTAAATACCCTCCGCCTCCAGCAGCGCTCCGAGCGGAGCCCGGGGCCGCCGTCCCGTCCCGGGGCCGGGCGGGCCGCCCTTACCTTGTAGACATCGCCATAGGTGCCGCTGCCCACGCGCTGGATCAGCTCGTAGTCCTGCTGCGGGTTCCGCCGCATGATGTCCCCGCTCGGCCGCTCCATGGCGGCGGTGCCCCGCGGGCCGCCCTCCGCTCGGGGCGGCTGCGGCTGCGGCTGTGGCTGTGGCTGCTGCTCCTAGCGCGGCCGCCGGCCCTCGGCCCTCATGGCTGCGGCGCCGGGAAGTGCCTCCCCTCCCGGGGAGGGGTCTCGGCCGCGGCTGACAAAACAAAGGGAAAAGAAGGGGCGCTGAGAACGGCCGCGGGAGGGAGCGAGGGGGGGTCCCGGCCCTGAGCGGCGCGGAGGGCCCTCCGCGGTCAGAGCGGCCCTGCCCTACCTGCGCGGCCCTTTGTCCCGGCGCCGAGGGAACGCGGCGCTGCCGCCTCCTTCCTCCTCCCTTCTCCTCCTTCCTGCTCCCGCCGCGGCCCCACGCACGCACCGCGCCGGGACGGGCCGGGCCGGGACGGCACAGCGCCTCCGCAGCGCCGCGGCGCGGCCGGACCCGAACCCGCGGCCCTCCGAGGCCGCCCCCGCCCCCCGGCGCGGCGCGCTCCGCTGTGGCGATGGGAGGCCGCGTCCCGGAGCCCCGGGGCCGCTGGAGCTGCAGCCCGGAGCAGCTGGAGCCGCTGGTTGGCTGCGGGACGTGCGAACGTGGCCTCCAGTCGCACCAGGGCTGGTTCGGGTCGGGTGTTGAGAAACATTTCTTCTCCTGAAGGGCGGTGATGCCGTGACACGCAGTGCCCAGCGAGTGGTGGGCTCACAGCCCTCCGCTGGAGCGTTTGCAGCAGATCCCTGTCTTCTTTGTAACGGGGAGCCCAGAACTGGACACAACTGGACGTGGGGACGCAGGGAGCCCGGCCCTTTGCAGGCTGGCTCAGAGCCGTACCACGTAACGCTCCTCATGGACGCATCACACAACACAGTGATGGCGGTGATGGCTGCACAAGAATTAACTTGGGCTTTTCAGAGCTCATCTCCTTGGGCTCCCGACTGAAAAAAGCCTTGAAATGGAGACGGCAGCTGTTCCCTACCTGCCTTTCTGCCTTGTTTCCAGCAAAGCAGCTGAACACCTGAGTAAAACCCACCCGTGGTTGCTCAAACAGACACCAAACAATTAAACAAAGCACCCAGACACGGGGCGTAGGAATGCTGGAATCCACAGCGGCCCGGCTGCGCAGTATAGTCATTACGGCCGGCAAAGGAGGTGTGAGTTTGGAGGTGCAAAAAATACCACATACTCAACGCAGGAAATATGTTTGCAGAAGCTGGGGAGGACGAATGAAATGGAAGCCAGATGTACGGGCCTCTTGGTGTTCGGGACGCCGGGCTGCTTACTTGGGAACAGATCGGGCCTCCTTGGCAGGCAGGCGGCCCAGCCGGGCCCGACGCGTTGACAGAGCAGCTCGGTGCAGCTTCCCAGTTTGAAATGGAGTCTGCGTTTCCAGCTTAGCACAGCACATTTGGGAACGCCACGTGCGAGCACCTGAAAGCGCACAGACGATTGCGTAAGCTTTCCCTTCAGAACAGGCTCTCTAGCACAACTCATTAGGATTATTGCACCGTTTGAGGTCGAGCTCGAAGCCTACGTATGCCGGCGCTCAGGAATCGCACGGTCACATCTGATTTCGTTGGGCCTTGATTTATGGGCTCATTGGAAACGGTGCTTTTCAGGAGCGGGCTCCGAATGTCAACTGCTTTGAGATTCGCATTTCATTTCCCCCTGCGCTCTGCAAGCTTTCTACATCCTGTATGTTCCCTCCAACATAAATACGTAAGTTTTCCTGGACGCCCAGCAAATAAAGAAAAGAAACAACAATTTACCCTTCAGGGGGCTGTGTTTCCTCCAGTGGTTTTCAACAAAACAATTCCCTCTCCCCTAGAAATCGGCTTCCTGCACTGCTGATAGCGAGCTGTTTGTGTCCTTTCTTTTTTTTTTCCTCTTCCTTAGCTGAATGTTTGGACACCACTTTTCATTCTGGACATTTTCTGCCATCAGATGACAGCACAGGAAAGGCCGTTTCATTTTCCAGTAGCAGATGGTGCATTAAGACTTGGCCTCCTGCAGCATTCTGTGGATCCAAGGGCTTTGCAGTGTGATGCTCCTTCACAGACCGCACTTCTGTCCTTGCTGGGTCACCCTTCACTTCCCACCTGGAGCTTTGGTTTCCTGGGGCACTTTGCCTGTGTTGTGAGCTCTGAGGCTGCCTGATGATCTTTGCTTTGTCCCACCTTCCCCAGGTGGTTCTCAGTCCCTCCTGGAAGCACCACTGGAAAGCGTACATCAGTAACAGCAGCACCGAGTCTACTGATAGAGCCATGACTGCAAGAATGGAGGTGAGATGTGCGAAGCATTCGGTCCAAGGCATGGCATGATGGAATGGGATGGAAGAATGGCTGGAAGGCTGTGCTGCCATTCAGTGAGACCTGGACAGGCTGAGAGATGGGCAGAGAGGAACAGGAGGAGGTTTAATGAGAGCAAGTGTAGAGTCTTGCACCTAGGGAGGAATAACCGTGTGCAGCGGTATGGGTTGGAGATGAGCCGCTGGAGAGGAGCTCTGAGGAGAGGGACCTGGGTGTCCTGGTGGATGACAGGTTGGCCATGAGCAGTGTGCCCTGGTGGCCAAGAAGGACAAAGGGATCCCGGGGTGCATTAAGGAGAGCGTGGCCAGCAGGTCGAGGGAGGTGATCCTCCCCCTCTGCTCTGCCCTGGTGAGGCCTCACCTGGAGCACTGTGTCCAGTTCTGGGCTCCCCAGTACAAAACAGACAGGGATCTGCTGGAAAGAGTCCAGCAGAGGGATACAAGGGTGATAAAGGGCGTGGAACAGCTCCCTTATGAGGAAAAGCTGAGAGACCTGGGGCTGTTCAGCCTTGAGAAAAGAAGACTCAGAGGGGATCTGGTCCATGTCTATCAATATCTAAGGAGCAGGAGGCAAAGGGACGAGGCCGGACTCTTCTCAGCAGTGCGTGGTGATAGGATGAGGAGAAATGGCCATAAACTGAAGCATAGGAAGTTCTGCACCAATGTGTGTGGGAACTTCTTCACAGTGCAGTGATGGAGCACTGGAGCTGCACAGAGGTGGTGGAGTCTCCTTCTCTGGAGATGTTCAGGACCCACCTGGATGCCTACCTGTGCAACCTGGGCTGGGAGCTGCTTTGTAGGGGGTTGGACTCCATGATCTCTGGAGGTGCCTTCCAACCCCTACAATTCTGTGATGACACTGCACCATCCCAGGCACAGCCTCTTGAGCACATCCATCTCTGTTCTTCATTTACCACCCGGAACCACGTTTCTCTGCCGGTCAAGCGCAGTGAGGAATGTGCTTTTATGCAGCATCGCTCATCTGGATGGGTCCCAGCCCTAGAAGGAATGTTAAGTGGTTTTACATAAGGCTTTACGTAGGATTAGAGAATGTGATCTGTTTGCATTGTAGTCTTGAGAGGAAGGTTATTTTAATGAGATTTAGTTGGTAACGGTCGATGCAAAGCTGCACCAATTTCTAGCTGAACGGCGGTACAGAAGTGCTTCTTAAAGCAGCACAGGGTACAAGATGGGCCCTACTTCTCCTGAGATGGCCAAAGCGCCTTTAATTTCACATTGCTTAACGACCTCACACCGAAGCTGCTCAGAACTGTTCTGCGAGATTGCTTTGTGGTTGTGGTGCTACTAAAATAGATCAGATGCGCAGCAACGAGGAAGCCGAAGGCACAGAAATCGGCGACAAGGCCTGCAGCTTTCCCCTCGTTGATTCATGCCACGCACTCTGCATCAGGCTTCATTGTTGAGGAGACAAAGTAGGCTCTCAAGAAACGCTGCAGCATTTTCCCTATGGGTTTTTTTTTTTTTTTTGTTTCGTTTTAAGTTTGTGGTTTGGGTTTTTCAGATTGCTTTTCCTCTGTGATGAAACATATGCTTTTGCTACAGCACGTCTCCCTGCTGCCACCAGACAGGGGCTTTCCTGGAGGGAAGGACTGAGGAAGACATCCATCCGTTGCCCTGTCCCTGGTGACGATGGCCAAAGCCAGGCTGGATGGGGTCCTGGGCAGCCCAGGCCATTCTATGATTCTGTAACAGAGAAGAGGAACAACTTCCAGGGCAGTGCCCTGACACCAAATCCAGTTCTGCCTGCAGTATGTAGGGTGCTGAGCATACGGCAGCTTCTCAGTGTCGCTTCAGGAGCTCACAGTGTTGCTTACACCGCTTTGTGCTGGTGGGACCCACAGACAGCGGGGGCAGGGCAGGTTTTGCAAGGGCAGAACGACCTCTCCTTGTTGGTGCATCCCTTCGGAGCTGGGAGCAGCTGAGATAACAGCGAGCACAGGATGGTCAGTACAAAAGATGCCAGAAAGAAAACAACGTGCTAGTAAGAGGACCAAAATTGCATGCTGCGAGAGAAGAAAGGGAGGCTTGTTGCTGAGGTGCTCTGGAAGGAGAGAAAAGTCACCTAGGGTTGGAAGAACAAAGCCTTCCCAAGCTGCCAAGAGGCACAAAAGTCAAACAAGACCCTCTGCCAGCTTGAAGCCAGCTCCACGGGCAAGGATTTGTTTTCCAGGGAAGGAAGAGGAGCGCAGGTGGCTCTGCACCACTCCTGCGTCACCTTGCTCACGTCACGGTGTCCCAGGTCGCTCTGCAGCTGAGCGTGCTGCCTGCAGGAAGGAAGGCAGGGCAGAGGTGAGCTGGCAGCTCCACGAGCAGCAACTGCTCAGCACAGAGATGCAGAGAAACGTGGCTGCTCAACTCAAAGCCGCATTAACAGGGGGACTTCAGAGAACTGCCTGGAAATCCATCTGCTGCCCCTGCTTCCAGGTGCACAAAACCTGGCTGGAGCACATCGCGAGCACCTCGATGAGTCTTGCAGGCAGCCAGACTGTGTGGGTATTTCTGCCAAGGCACAAGAGGAGCCGGAACCTTCTCCCTGGGAAGAGGTGTATCTTCGGGGGAAATCCTAGAAACAAACTTGGCACACGCAGGCTTTGGCTGGGGCTTAGCGCAGCCACGTTGCAGAAAACAGAGCAGCGGGGAAGGATGTTTGGAATACAGCGTCCGTCAGAGGGGGAGAGAAAGAAAGAATTAAAAACAATATCGGAGATAAATGGGAAGCTGGGCTCAGAAGAGCTCTTACTGACCTTTACAGAGAGCTATGAGGAAGGAAGAGGAATCTGGGGAGGCTGTGGCTCGTCCTGCAAAACTGGTATTGTCTGAATCCGTGGTTCAGAGTGGGATATTTTGCTCCGGTGCAGCAAAACCCTGCATGAGTCCTCAGGGTGCTGTCTGGGGTGAGGGACCAACTGCAAACGGGCCCGGTGGTCTAAATCAGATGAGAAGAGTTGCATCTGTTTATTGCAGGCCTTGTGCAATCGCTCGTTGTTCCCATGCTCAGCCTGAACCCAGCTGTCCCCACGTGCACTCTGAGGTCGCTGTGGTTGAAGCTGTTGGCTGATATCTCCTCTATCTCAATCACTTCTTGCATTCTTAACTAGTTCCTGCAGCTTACAGAGCACCTTCCAGAGGAGGGCCCTCCCCACAGAGTGATTAAACAAGTTAATTAATTAACCGCTGAAATTCCATTTCCTCTGTGAGTGAAGTGGCTCTGTTACAGCTCCGGTGTGCAGAGATGTTAACAGGGGAAGCAGAGAGAGTTTCCTCTGGTTGCAGTCCCCATGCATATGTGGGTGGTCGCAATTCGGGGTGAGAAATAGGAGCCGCAGGAACAGGAGGATTTCCTAAGCAACCAGGATCTGCTTTGCTTAAAAATACCTCAGTAAAGGGGGGAGGAAAAGGCAAACAGAAATTTGAGACAGGTTTCGGCTCTCAGGGAAGGGCGAAAAGCTGATTCTGTCCTATCCCTTTTTGATGTTCCCTAGGAATCTTGGCCCACCCGGCCCTTACATAAGCATCACAATGCTTCTGCTCGTGAAGGAGCTGGGATGGGAAAAGCAATGGTAAATGCTGCTGTGGTAAGTGGGCCAGGAGAGGCAAGGTGAATTATGAAACTGCCCCCGTGAGCAATGCGCATTATTGGGTTTGAATCCAGGTTTTCTGCTCATTCTGTGGTCTTTTAAGTGCTGCATCCCCCGGCACTGCAGCTTGCTGACCCCACGGCCATGCTCATTTTCTGCACGGAGCTTTCTCTTTTTTGCCTCTCTCCCATTTGCCATTGTTTTTTCCTTTGAGAATCCTTCCACTGTGTGCCTGCTCAGCTCTGAAATTGACCCTTTGTGATCTGGAAGGATGCTCACAGGTGGAAAAATGAAGGCGGAAGAATCAGAGAATGACTTGGGTTGGGCTGGGCTGGGCTGGAAGGGACTTTAGGGCTCCTCAGCCCTACCCCTGCATGGGCTGTGTGCCCCCAGCTCAGGCTGCCCAGCGTCCATCACCAGCCTCAGGGACCCCCAGGGATGGGCACCCTATGAGCTGCCTGGAACGTAACACTGATGAATTGTTGAAATTCCACCCTGGATCACACTGGTTCCCGTGCATCCAACAGATCCCAGCGGCCACTGGCTGTCCTTCACCACCACCATGAGCACAGTGTGCAGAAACGAGCTCTCCCAGAGTCTCCGCTTAAAGATAGCTGAGCCCTTAGCTCCTTTTCCCATCCTTCTTTGCTTCTGTCAGTGCAGTCCCCCCATGCTCCTGGCTCACACCGAGGGGCTGGGGTTGGTCACTGCCCACATTTCGCACCTGGGTGCTCCCATGCACTTGTGCTGAGTCACCGTTTCAAAGTGCCGTGAATCAACCCCGAATGTGAGGGGTCAGAGCTCACTGATATGGGGAAGTGTGGTGCGTGTTATCAATCCCACTGCGGCCACACGACCTCTGGGCTGCACAGGGCTGGGTCTTCTTTGGAGCTGGTCCAGAGGAGGGCACAAAGATGCTGGGAGGTTGGAGCACCTCTGCTATGGAGGCAGCTGAGAGCTGGGGGTGTTCAGCTTGGAGAGAAGGCTCTGGGGAGACCTCACTGCGGCCTTCCAGTACCTGAGGGGATCTGACAGACGGGGGGAGAGCCGCTTTTTGCGTGGTCTAATTGTCACAGGACAAGGGGGGATGGTTTTAAACTTGGAGGGGAGACCTGGGTTAGATGTCAGGGGGGAAATCCTTCACCCAGAGGGCGGTGAGGCCCCGGAGCTGCGGGTGCCCCATCCCCGAGGTGCCCGAGCCCGTGGATGGTGTCTGGGCAGCCCGAGCCGGGGACACCCGGCCCACGCAGGGGTGGGGCAGCGAGGTCCGTTCCAAGGCGGCCGTTGCTCGGGCCGTTGCCCGAGCCGATTTTCCCGCCCGGGCAGCAGCCCGCAGAGCCGCAGGCTGAGGGGACGGGAGCGGAGCAGGAGCCGTCCCCCGCCGCCAGCTCTCCCCGCGGGGCCGGGCCGGGCCGTGCTACGCCGTAGCGGGCGGGGATGCTGCCGGCGCCCCCGCCCGCCCCGCTCCACCGCGGCAGCCGCGCCAGACGCAGCGCGGCTCGGAGCCCGCACGGAGCTTCCCGCAGCCGCCCCGCGCCATGGCCCGGAACCGCAGGGAGAGGAGCGGCTGGGGTAAGCGGCGGGCTGAGCGCGGGGCGCCGAGCCCGGTGAGGGGGGGGGGGGCACGGCCGCGGCCATCCGCGGCGCCGAACAATGCCATGGGGCGGGGGGCGCGCCCGGCTCCTCCCGGGCCTCGCTCGGCCGCCGGGGCGGGGCGGGGCGGGCGGGGGTCGGCTCCTCCGCGCTGTGTGCGCGCGTCCGTCCGTCGGCCCGCCGGGTGCTGGGGAGGGGGCTCCGCGCTGTCCCGAGGGGCCGCCGCCCTCAGCCGGGGCCCGGCCGGAGCGCTTCTCCGCCTGTCAGCACCCGCAGCCCCGGCGGGGCGGCCCTGCGGCGGTTCCCCGCCGTGCCCCAGGCTTTCCCCGCTCCTCGGTGTGCCGCAGCCGTTTCCGCGCCGCTCCGCCTGAGCCCTGGGAGCTTGTAGCATTGCTAGCGAGGAGGAGGAGGAGGAGGAAGCCTAGCAGCCGCCTTCCTGCAGGCCTTCCCGTCTCCCAGCCGCCTTCCTGCGGGCGGGCGGCGGAAAGCTGCGTCCCCCGCAGCCCCGGGCTCTGCCCCGGGCCCGCAGCCTGGCCTGGTCCCACCCTGCCTTCCTCACTCGGTGGCAATGCAGCTCAGGCGGTGTGTCGCTACTATTTAAGGCTGCAGAGAGCGTGATGTGGCATTCCTCCTGTTCCCTTCCGCCCAGCGAGGCATCCGATGATGCTCGCGGCGCCTGCAGGTGAGCGGAGCTCTGATGTTTAGCTACACAAATGAAGGTTCTCATTTGGATAGATGAGCGGAGCATTTCCCGTGGTAATGATTCACGGCTCGGGGACGCGCTTGCAGAGGCGCACAGATAACGGAGGCTGTGATTGAAGCAGACGGAGCATGCGGTGTTCCTTTCGCAGGAGGAGATGAGCAGCGCGCTCCATGCGGGCCGCGTGTAACCGTGACTCTGCAGGAAGGAGCTCAGAGCTCGGGGAGATGGGGCTGACAGCTCACGGCGAACACTGCAGCGCCTTCAGCTCTGTCTCACGCGAGCACCAGTCCCGTTTGCTGTGCGGGTTGAGCATTGCGTGCACATAGGCGCGCTTGCACTTTGGCTTCTCATCTTGATAGTGCGAGAAAAAAACGCACGTGATGTCAAAACAGATTGAAATGGAGGGAAAAAAAACATCCCAGGAGGGGTAGCCTCGGTCTAGCAAAGCAGTTATGCACGTGCCTGGTGCGAGCATGCTGCTGAGCCGTGCTGGAGTGAAACCCTGCTTTGCTTCTGGGTCAGCTTTGCAAGGATCTGGATCTTCGCACGGACTGACTGCCCTCCATCCACCCGCAGAGCAAATGTGAGGTGTTCCTGGGGTGGTTTCCAGCGCTGTGCCAGGCTGCTTGGTGCTGCACTGAGCTGGGGAGCCAAACACTGTACTTCAGTACATAACAGCCCCCTTTAAGCAGATGCCTCCATGTGTATGACAGCACCTCGTCGCCTGAAAGATGGGTTTTGTCCGCTGCCTGCTGGTGACATCAGTCCATGGGGTGACTTCAGGGCTACGTTTCTCAGCCTGCCTGCTGAAGGAGGACTCTCAGTCTCCGGCCGTCCAGTCACTAAAAATCCGATGCTGTTTTGGAATGGAACAACTCTGTCCTAGTTCCAAGTTGTTAGGCAGGCCTGAAAACTGCTCGGTGCCTTGGTTTCATAAAAATAATTTGCTTTTTTAAAGATCACAGGGTGAATGAGGGTGAGCAATTGCAAGGCACCCAGAAGGAGTTGCCCAGGGTCAGCTACCAAGGCTGGGTTACTGCTGCGTGCAGGAGCACGTCGTGCATGTAGTGCAGGGCTTAGCCCTGGGCACAGGGTCAGCGTAGGGCTGTGCATCCCTTAGAAATGTGCTAAGTGATGCAGAGAGCTTCCAGCTGCTGCTGGCTGTGGGATGGCTGGCTGGGAGAGCAGTGCATGGAGAAATCATAGGATCATAGAAAGGAATCGTAGAAGGGCCTGGGTGGGTTTTGATCTTTGAGGTCATCTAGTTCCCCCCTCTGTGCCTGAGAAATCACACCGTGTTTTCATCAGAGAAAGGGATCCTGCTTTTACCTGGTCTGAATCCCAGTGGCTGCAGTGTTGTGAAGGTCTGCAGTGTGTGGCAGTGATGTTTTTTTCTGAAATTCCTTGTCTTTTCCCTCTGCTGCCACAAAGCCATCCGAGATCTCTGCTCCCAGTCACTCCTTTAAGCAGCTCAGATGGGAACAAAATACATGAAATCTCTCCTATCCCATCACAGCACATTGTTGTCACCAACATGACCGGCTCGTCAAGAGTTCAGTTTCAAAACCATAAAGAGGATTACAGAGGTTCAATTGAAAGAAAAAAAAGGTGATTTTTTTTGTATACGTATGCATATATTTCTGTAGGTGATGTTGCTAACAGCCTTTTTGTTTGTCATTCTGTTCCTGACCTTTTGTGGTGGAATTTCAGGTTCTGGTTACAGGTGTTTGTGACTCTGGGTGTCAGGAGCCTCCTGAAATAGGAAAGCTGAGGTTTTCCAGGCAGGAGGACCTTTACACGAATGCTGCTGGAGGTGAGAAGTTTCACAACGAAATTCCTATCCTGTAAACGAGATGGAAGATGAGGTGTCGGGGCTTGTGAGCAAGCTGAGCCAACATTGCAAGCCAGAGACCCAGAGCCCTAAATAGTGTTTGGTCTTGGTGTGCCCGTGGTTGTGAGAGGCAGTTGCACAAAGAATGTGAACAGCAGGGTGTGAGTCACTCAGAGATCAGCAGGAGCAAGTCCAACCTTGCCCCTCCTGGGGAGGAACAAAGACCTCCTGAGCCTTGAGCACAGCTTCAGGTAACACGAAGATGTGGCACGTAGGAACTTGGTTAATGAGCACTGTGCTCATGGGTCTCAGTTGGCCTCAATGATCTTAGAGTTCTTTCCCTACCTCAGTGATTCTGTGTTCATAGGCACCAGGAATTGTGTTAACCCCTCCATGCCGCTGACTGCAGCCACCTGCTGCTGTGTTGTGAGGCAGGGGCACGCTGTCAGGCTCCACAGGGTGCAGGGTTCCAGTGGATCACCTCCAACACTGCCTTGGTTTGAGGACACCACAGCTCGTGGGGTCCTGGAGGAGAGTTCTTGTTTTGCTCTCACAGAGTGGCAGCACAGCATTTTGGTGTGTCAGCCACTCCTTCTGCTTTGTTTCATCAGCAAACGTGCTGAAGGTGCACTCCATCCCTTCATCCAGATTAAGATATTATAAGAGACCGGTCCTGGTACAGACTCCTGGGGAACACCACTAGCTTTGTGCCTGCTAGCAGCCTTCCATTCTCCCTGATCCATGTGTGTATGGGAACTGTTGAACCACGGCCTGAACCACTGAACCTAAAGTGAGCACTGAGTCAGCCACGGGAGCACAGGTGAAGGCAATTCACTGTGTGACCAGAAGGGCTGGAGTCTGACTCCACCTCTCCCAGACCCCATCTGAGGGCTGACCAGCACTGGGGAAGGATCTCTTTCTGGAAATCCTTCCTTTGTGGAGTTTTTCCCCGCAAGCCTCGACCCTCAGAGATGGGTGAGCATTTCTCTTTATATCGATTGTCTCTTTCCCATCCTGATAATCTTTCTGCTTAAATCATTATAAAATATATCAGCTAACAGTACTGTTTGTATTCATTTTGTTAACTTCACCCCTTACAGTCTGCCATCAGAAGAGGGAGCTGAGCTGTCCATGCTGCCCTGGTGCCTCAGGGCTGGCAGGAAGAAGATGCAGGGCCAATTCTTTACATTGTGCTGGTTGATGGGTGGAAGAGGGCTCTGCCCAGCCTGGCAGCCCTGCTTTGCCCTCCTGAAGACGCCGTCTCCCTGGAGCAGCACTGTCTAGACAGACACCTGGCAGCTCCACACCTGGGGAATTTGCTCACTCACAGCTGCCCTTGGTGCTTTGGGATGCAGCTGTGCCCCTCAGCACTTGGGAAGGAGAGCTCTGCAGCTGAGCCTCTGTGCAGGACTGACACAGGTTGCCTTAACTCTCCAGCGTGCGCTTTGTTTCAGTGCTTTATTTCTTGTTTGCCTTCCCTGGCATGCTGTGATGCTGAGTTCTGTGCAAGCCTCTCTCGGAGAGATCTCTGGCTCCCACTCAGAACGCTGCAGTCTTTTCCAGCCTCCTCTGATCCTTTGCTGGTGGTCGTGCGGTGCAGTTAGCTCAGCACGAGCGGAGCCAGCAGGACTCGTGGCATGGGAGCTGGAAAGGTAAGTGCCGGGGATGCCACGGCTGGAGAGAGATGGCTTTCTCTGCCTGAGCTGTTTGCACAGGGCAGATAAGCTTCCTGGCAGCCAGAGCCCTCTGGAGAACGCGCCGAGGGACCCAGGCTGAGCATGTTCTGCTCAGTGTTTGGCTCGTGGTGTGGGCAGCGGCACTGTGATATGTTTGTAATGCAAACAGCTGGGGCAAAAACAGCCTCCGAAAGGATCTGTGCAGCTATCACTGCTGCCTGAATTAATCCCCGGAGGGCTGCCGATAAGCAACCGAATCCGTCAATACACACGTGGCTCATTCCAGAGAAAGAACCAGTTAGAATCAGAGGGTCACAGAATATCCCGAGCTGGAAGAGGCCCATAAGGATCACTGAGTCCAACTCCGGGCTCTGCTTAAAAATTAGAAGTTAAACCGTTACGTTTCTATTTTCTCTCCTTGGTGGTTTCTGTCATTCTGTGCTGTGAAGGCTTTCGGAGCAGCAGCTCCGTGGTAAATCAGCGTGCTGTAGCAGGGCCTGGGATGCAGCCCTGTTCGTCCTACACTGTTCCACCAGCTGAGGCTGCTGGGTTGGTTGGTGGCCGTCCCAGGGTGTGCCCTGCAGCCCGTGTTTGCACAGGCTGTGCCCTGGGTCGCGGGTTAGTGTCTGGAATGAAATGTATTTGTTGTGCAAACTCACGTAAGGAAAAAGCCCACGTTATTAGTCGGTCTCAGTATATGTCTTAGCGCTCACCAAAGCGTGCTGCGTGGTCAGTGGCGTAGCCTATCTGCTTTATTTTTCTGTAGTGCCTTCGTTGTATTGCAGAATCACAGAATTGCAGGGGTTGGAAGGGACCTCCAGAGATCATCTAGTCCAGCCCCCTGCCAGAGCAGGCTGTCAGCTCTCTGCCCTCACGCAGACGCAGCCTGAAATGTGCTGTATTCATTTACTACACTAGATTTAATTTTAACTGTACATAATTCCTACAGCGATTGAAGAAAGCTGTGTTTCTCCCATGGGCTCTCACGCAGGGAGCAGTGCTGTGCTGGGGCTGCCTGCAGGAGCAGGGCTGTTTCCTCGCTGCTCTCTGACACAATAAGAGCGAACGCGAATCCCCATCTCCTTCATCTTTCCACTTCAAATCGCCGCATGGAAAAGAGAAGTGGGTTCCACCCTGCTTCTCGGTCATGGAAATGAGCTGTTATGAAATGGGAAAAAGGAACCGTGTCCTGGTGGTGTGTGAATGAGCAGCTTGAGAACTGACGTAATCGCAGGGCGCCGAGAGGAGGAGGAGGAGGAGGAGTCGAGTCAGAAAAGGAGTGAAAACAAGAGTGTGTCTGGGGGACCTGAGGCCTCCTGCCCTCCCCTTTTGGCCAGGTGATGTTTTGCCATTGCCAGGTACACCTTCCTACAAAGCAGATAACTAACTTAAACCAGAAAGAGCAATTCAAGTAATTGATTTCAAGTAATGCACAGCCAGCTTATAAAAACATCTCTGGCAGATCATCCTATAACCAGACCCGGAGTTCCATCGCTTGGAAATAAATAGGAAGGATAAGAGCTTTGTTTGCAGGCGGCTACATGAAAGCAGAGGAGATAACAGGGCTGCAATTAGCTCAGAGACCTGCTTCATGTGATGCCTCTCCTCCTGGTATCCCTGAGGAACTGGAAAATCAGTGCATCCTGCTGCTCGTGCTCCATGTTGAGCAGACAGCCTGGCTGCCCACTGCATTCCACTGGGGGAGAAGGACATCCTCCACCAGAGTACGGCCACTCGAGACTGCTGCCTGTGTCCCCAAATCCATCGCTGCTCAGTGAATGAAAATCAAAGCACTTCCAGTGAAGGACAGCACAACCTCCTGTTGGTGCTGGTTGGTGATGGAGCAGGGACCACCGCCCGCCGGATCCCTTTTGTACCGCGTTCTGCTGCGGGTTGGACCACCCTCAGGGAGCTGCTGCAGTTCTCAGCTGCTCCCGTTGCCGTCGAGCTGATCTAATTCTCATGTGAGAGCAGTGGATGCAGTAAGAATTAGTTAGTGGAAGTTTCCACTGGGGTGAGAAGATCCCTGCTCTTCCTGGCAGTTGAATGAGAGCGAGAGGAAGAGCTGGAGACCTCATCCAGGCACCGGCATCAGGGAGCTGGGTAGCAAGCATCCCGTGGGAGGGTCCTTGAACAGGAGTTGGCGTGGATAGATCCATGGCAAGGCCAGGTCTGAGCTGGGATGCCCACCCGGGGTGTCCTGCTGTGGGATTGTGGTCCCTCTGTGTGTATGCTCTGTGGAGGGGGACCTGGGGGTGGCAGTGCTCTGTCACCTGCACCGGGTGGCCTTGCCATGGCTACAGCCAGCAGTGTTTAGATTTAATTCCATTTACACATATTTTCCTGCCTCTGCCGTGAGTCACATCCTACAAGGATCTCTCTGCTGTCCTTTCTGTGCAGCTGTAGAACAGAAAAAAAAGGAGAAGAAAAAAATAAACAGGACTTGCTTAGCTCAGCATTGGGAAACACGGTGGGAGAGAGGTATTTCTGATGCTAGGCTTTATATGGCACTCCCAGCACGGCAGCCCCTAAAAAGAGCACTCAGATCCGTGGCTGTTTGGCACCTGTCTGTGCTCCTAATGCTGGAGGAGGTACACAGTGAGCAGACAGAGCACTCTGGGGTCTTCAGTTCTTGGGTAGGGACACGTGCCTGCTCTGGGCTCTGGGATTTGGGGGGGTTTCTTGGAGGCTGCTGAGCAGTGACGTGGGCTGGGGGCTGGAGCTGCAGCCTGCTGCAGAAGATCACTTTTCAGCACATTTGGGACTTTTTGTTTCGCTAAGGGAACTCCAAACATGGGGAAGAAAAGATCTTTGTCTTTCCACTGTGAGTGAAGAAAGCTCGCAGTTACATGTGTGAGAACCACCAGAAATCCCATAGCAACGAGGCTTAATGATCCTGATATTTCATAGTGGGATCGTGGGCAATCAGAAACTCCGACAAAAGCGCCGTTGTTATTTAAAATATGAAGTTGCTGCTGCAGGCTTCTTTCGAAAGAGGCCCGGAATGGGCAAACCCCATTCTTTGTGGTATTTATAGTTTGCCTTTTAGCATGTCTGTGCATCGTCCCTGTGCTTTGGAACAGCTGGGACAGGCTGAACGCAGGGCCCTGGGGTCAGGGCTGAGCCGGGAGGAGGGATGCTTTGGAGAGACATGGGGCACTTCCCATCACATGCTCCCTCCCCAGGGCCCATCCACAGCCTCGGGCACCTCCAGGGATGGGGCACACACAGCTCTGGGCAGTGCCAGGGCCTCACTGCCCTTTGTGTGAAGGATTTCCCCCTGACATCTAACTTAGTCTCCCTTCTGTGTGTTATCAACACGATTCTCATCCTAAATCTAGAACATGGCACCATATAAGCTGCTAAGGGAGATGCGTTGGCATCAGCTGAGGCTGATGGAGATGCTGGGGCAAACTTTGTGCATGTAAGAAGGTGTTTCTGATGGGAAGAGAATAATCCGTTCTCCATGTCAACTCCTGTAGGAGCATTTTGTGCAGGAGGGTTGCAGCAGGGACGGGCAGGCATGCTGACAGATTGCCCCAATGCAGCTGGTGGCTTTGTCAGTATGTCTGGGGAGTGCTGGAAAGACATCCACTCTGAGTAATGCTGTTTTGGGGTGGATATTTCATCCAGCTGACCTGTTACAGCCCTGTCCAGTCCTGCTTTCCGTCCTTCTGTGCTTTGCAGAGGGAACCAAACGTCTCTCGTGTCACTTGTTTCCACAGGTAGTTTTGCAGACAAGGCTTACGAGTGGAGCTCGGAGGAGGAGGAGTCAGTGAGGAAGGCAGGACCGGTGCAAGTCCTCATTGTCAAGGATGACCATTCTTTTGAACTGGATGAAGCCGCGCTCAACCGCATCCTCCTCTCGGAGGCCGTCAGAGATAAAGAGGTTGTGGCCGTGTCCGTTGCTGGAGCGTTCAGAAAGGGAAAGTCCTTCTTGATGGACTTCATGCTGCGGTACATGTACAACAAGGTATGGCTGCACCTGGCTCTTCCCACTGCTGCTTTGTCCTCCTGTATACTCAGGGCTGATCGGGGAAGGGCTCTGGCTGGGCACGGTAGAGGTGCTTCAGCCTCTCCTTAGCATGGAGCCTCACCAGCTACAATACAGGTGCTTCCACAGCCCCATACAGTAGTGGGTCTCCAGTGGGAAGTATTCATATTTGCTACCCTGTAGGAAACCTATATTGTGGGGACTGCTTGTCTCCAGCGCTGGGGTGGAGGCAGCACAGAAGAGAGATGTAAAACCACAGTGAAATGGGAATTTCAGCATTTCTTCTGTTCCCACCTGCAGGAAGCAGTGGACTGGGTTGGGGATTACAACGAGCCTCTGACTGGGTTCTCCTGGAGGGGAGGATCTGAGCGGGAGACGACTGGCATCCAGATCTGGAGTGAGGTTTTCCTGGTGGACAAGCCTGATGGTAAAAAGGTATTTGCTTCTGTGCTGTGTGGCTTTCTATCTGTGTGTGTTACCCATCAGTTCACCTTGCTGCTCCAGCTCCTGCTGCTCCAACTGCTTTGCTGGAGGTGGCTGAAATGGCTGTGCAGGTTTTTGATACGTACTCCTGGTTTAGCATGAGTGGGTTTAGTGCACCAAGTGCACTGAAGTCCAGGTGTTTGTGTGTCCCTGATATCCTATCTACCTGTCCCTGTAACTCTGGGCACCCCAGAGATCATTTCTCTGCTGTTTCCAGGGATCTGGGATTTGAGGTCCTTGCAAACTACTCCTCCTTCCTAAAGCAGTGGCTGTGACACGGAACGCCTTCATTCAGGGAGGTCAAGTATAGTGAGAACTGGGAAATCCTGCCATTTAGCTTTTAGGCAGGAATCACATATTTCTATCTGTCAGCTCTTCAGTGAAGCTGAGATACGCTGCTGTATTTGGCTTCTGTGGCGTGAAGCTAGAGCAGGCTCAGGAAAAGACCCATCTGCACTGACAGCAAGTGTCAGAAGAACAAAGCAGTTCCCTCCTCTGTGTTGTGCAGCAGTCACTTCTTACCATCAAGAGTGACTCGAGATGCTCTTTTCCTTTATCTTCTGCCAGCTGTGTGTCTGAGGTGGGAGCACTGATGTTCTCCACAGTAACACAGCTGACATTCAACCACCCGTTGGCATTTGGGAGTGATTTTGCTTGGGTGCAGATGCTGAATGGGTGCATCCAGGCTGACCTGGTGCTTTCTGTTTCCCAGGTTGCAGTGTTGCTGATGGACACACAGGGGACCTTTGACAGTCAGTCCACCCTGCGGGATTCAGCCACCGTGTTTGCCCTTAGCACAATGATCAGCTCAATACAGGTAAGAAGGGAGATGTCTCCAGGAAGCAGCTGCTAAAAGGTGGTGGCTAGGAACCAGCAGCTTGGCACCAGTCTAATGCAGAGACAAATGTGGTGGGAGAGACATAGGCCAGCGTGTTGGCTGCCCTGGGGTCAGTTGTGACTGCACCACTGCAGGGAACGGCCTCATCTCCTCACCCCAAGGGCAAAGCCAGCAGCAGATGCATCCCTTCCTCCCAGCAGACAGTAAGAAAGGACATGGACTTGTGAAGTTCATGTGCCTTTGTCTCAGTGCTGCTGGAGAAACCTCTGGGCTGAGGGTATTCCCACAGCAGGTGGTTGCTGTGGGCTTCCCTTCCCTTCTGGCCTTTGCTGCTGGAGGACAGCATTAATAGGATGGAAGCTCAGCACATCATATATATGGAGGAGAAGAAAAGTTATTTGTAAATAACTTTTGAGGCTTCCTGGCTGGGACATGGCAGCCCTTGCTGCTCCCAGCATTTTGCTTTGCTGGGAGGAGCAGTGCCTGTCTGTCTGTCTGTCTGTCTGTCCAGCAGTATGGCTGTGCTTGGAGCACCAGGGGCCAGCTGGGCCTTCCCCGTGGTCACGTTGTAAGCCTTAACCACACTGATCCAAGGGACAGTGCTCTGAAGTTGCTGTGTTTACTTCCAGGTTTATAACTTGTCGCAGAACGTGCAGGAGGATGATCTGCAGCACCTGCAGGTAAGGAACCCTTGTCCCCATGCTCTGTGTCACTGAGGTCCCTGGATTATGCAAAATGACAAAAAGGTCTCAAGAGTTTCCCAGCTCTCATTTTGGTTCATGGGCATAGAGGAACAGTCACTTGTCCTGCTCACCTCTGCTTACAGTTCTGTCTTGTTCACTTGGCTCCTTGACTGGCTGGTGAGGGTTTTTTCATTAACTTAAGGAAAAGGGGAGGAAAGGAAAAGTCCACCTGGAAAAAATCAGAAGAGTTTTGTGCTGTTTCAGACACTAAACACTTTTTAAACAATAATGCTTCATTTATGCTGCACTTACCCAGTGCAAATCCAATCTTTCAGATGGCTTTGGAAGCCACTTTTGTTTAACACATTGACTGATTTTGAGGCATCTGTGAAGTACATTACTGGTGCCTTTGCTAAGAATTTGCAGTCCAGAGAGACTGGAGAGCCTTCAGACGTTGCTGGTAGGCTGATCTTATGGTCTCTGCACAGTGGGGGTTTGCAGGGAAAGTACCTCTTTCTGAATTCATTTCCTCTCCTTCTTGGAGTGGGTGAGGAGAGCAGGACTGCAGCAACCCCCCCCTCACACGTGAAGTTTGAAGGCAGCAGCAAGCAGTGGATTGGAGCCATTTTTCACAGATTTGGCGGCCAAAAAAACTCCAGGCTGAGGTTTTTTTTCGTGTAAGGGCTTTATGGTGGCTGCCCATAGCAGCTCCCCCTGCCTGTAAAACGCGAAGCGAACGTTGCCCTGCCTGTGGCCCCAGGAGCTGACAGTCCTGCTTCCCTTGCATCTCTCCCCAGCTGTTCACCGAGTACGGACGGCTGGCCATGGAGGAAACCTTCCTGAAGCCCTTCCAGGTGAGTAGAGGCTGCTGGCCGCCAGCATCCCCCCAACCGAGGGCTTTGCCACGAGGTGTCACTGCAGCTTGCAGGACGGATGAGCAGAGAGGCGTGGAGAATGGCTGAGCTGGGGCGAAGGGAAGGCTTTGTGTCTCCGTACCCCCAAGGAGCTTTCTGAATACATCCGATATCTCTTTCTTTCTGCTCTCAACCTTGGCTGCTGGCGGCTCCCCAGCCCTGCAGCGATCCCCTCACCCCGCAGGTCTGGATGCAGCTGGAGGCTGTTAGCTGAGCCAGGCTTTGTTCCCAGGGACAAAAGGCTTCGGTGCAATGTGATGAGTGCTGTGTGGCATCAGCTGTGTCCTGGCAGGGCACCGTACAAGTGATGCTCTGCCTTGAGGGCTGTGCACACAGTGATGCAGTGTCCCCAGCTGAAGGAGGGTGAGCCATCCCTGCAGCTCAGCCCTGCCCTGCTGGGCTCATGAGGTGGTCAGCTTTAGCTGCAGAGCTGTGGAATGAACGCCCAGGCAGGTTTGTAACAGAACAAGCTATGGTCTGTATGGCTTTGGTAGGGGCTGTACTGAATCCTGCATACCTGGAAGGGGTCAGACAGGTTTGGAAGGTTTTGGAGATCATTGGTATCTGCACGAGCTAGGAAGCAGAGCCCAGTACTCAGTTCCCTGACCCAGGTGTCCTCTGTCAGTCCCAGAGCCTTAGTCCATCCTGTAGCTTGCACCTGCAATAGGAGAGCTGGTTGCTGGATGTGGGGTTTGTGAGCTTCCCGAAGCAGAAAGCAATAGTAAAAATGCACGTAGTAATGGGGAATGGGTTACAGCTGTCTTGCTTTGCCTTCCAGTGTTAAGAGAATTGTCATTCCCTGTCATCCTGGAAGGCAGAAGGTGTTTATAAGGTGGCTGTGGTCAGGAAGGGGGAATGAAATGAAAAGGTTAAAAAATACAAGTGGACAAACAGAGATTTGTAGGGAGCTTTGGGTATGTATTGGACATAGTGTGGGTAGATGGTTGGTAAGTGGTGTTAAAGCTACCAGTAAAAATATATGGCCCGAAGCTGGAAGGACCAGGAGAAAACTGTAATACAGTACAGAAGAAGCCAGACATTAAATAAATATTTTTGTTCCTTATTTAAAAGCCAGCAGGATAATCTTGCCAAATATTACAGTAAGAGTGAAATACTTCATGCTCCAACAGTGAGAAGGGGGCTGTAAGGAGGCACTCTGAAATGTGCTGAAGTCATTAGGGCTGGCTGTCAGCCCACGGCTTCCCCTCATGCTGCAAGCTGTGTCAAGTCACGCAGGTCTGTGGGCAGCAAGTCTGCTCACACAGCCCAGGATGTATTTTACAAGGGCACGAGCACGGCTGATAAAGGTAATATCCCCGTGGTATTGTGCCTTCTGTGGGCCTCATCTCCGTAAAGTGCTGATTAAAAAAGAGCCAGCGACGTAGCTGCTCAGCATTGTCTGTTTTCATCCGTGTAAATGGATTAAAAAGCCATTTAAGTGATAGATGGCTGAGACGAGGAGTGCATAACGCATCTGTGGAGAAGCCCTAAACATGGGCACATCTCCTCAGTGTCCTGCAGCCTCCAGAAGAACAGCACGTCCTGTCAGGCAGAGCTGCGGGCGTTTGCTGTGGCTTGCGTTGCCTTTAGCAGTGGCCAACTCACTGCTCTTTTTTGCTCTTTTTTTTTAGTTTCTTCCTGATGTTTTCTGGAAGAATAATAAAGAGGGGAAATATTTTTCCCTCCCTGTCCCAGATCTTGGTTTCAAACATAGACGAGCTGCAGGGAAATTCCGATGGCACGCGTTCCCCTTTTTCCGATGCGGGGGGGAAGCTGCAGCTCCTCTGCCCCCAGCACTCAGGGCACCCAAAGGACTGTCCCCCTCAAACCTTCCGTGGGGTGCAGATGAGACACTGGAGCTGATTTCCAAGACCTGATTTGATAAAGGTGCAGAGCTGTCCGTGCCGTATTCATTTGTTGAATAGAAGCGTCGGATGCCTCGGTAAAGATTACCAAAGCCAGCGAGTTCTGAACTCCTCCTCGCTGTCCTACATGTGCTTCTCGTTATAAGTCTGTCTGGAGAGCTGCCCAGTGCAAACGGCTGGAAAACAAGCCTGTGAAATTCCCATAGGATGGAGCTAAATGCGGTCGGAGCTCGCTGCCTTTTGTCCCGGTTAGCAAAAATCCCTCCCTTGTTTTGCAGCCGAAATGACTGGTGCTGTTTTTCGACTCAAACTGTCATCCAGCAAATCCCCTCCCGATAACGTGCGGCCGTGCAGCGTTGGTCGCTGGTGCTGCGTGCCCTGACCGCCTCTGTTTCTCTTTCCCAGTCCCTTATCTTCCTTGTGCGTGACTGGAGTTTCCCCTATGAATTTTCCTACGGATCCGACGGCGGCGCGAGGTTCTTGGAGAAGCGTCTGAAGGTTTGTTCTTTCTCCTCCGTGTTTCATGAGTGATTTCCACGTGGGCTTGTGCCGCTCTACGAGCCAGGGGGTTGCTCAAGGGTTGGCTGGTGGTTGCCCTTGCCTTAAAATCACAGCAGAGGTGCCTTAGTGAATGGCTTGGGTTGGAAGGGACCTGAAAGGTCATCAGCTGAGTGATTCTACTTGATGACTTTTGAGGTTCCTTCCAACTGAAGCCATTCTGTGATCACTTCCAGCCCCTTACCATGGACAGGGCTGGCAGCCATTCAGTCAGGCAGCAGATCAGGCTGCTCAGGACCCCATCTGGCTGCCTCTGGGCACCTCCAGGGATGAGATGTGCCAGCACGGAATCACTCAGGTTGGAAAAGACCTGCAAGATCATTGAGTCCAACCACGACCTGACCATACTGCCCTAACTCTTAACAGCCCTCCACCAAATCATATCCCTGAGCACCACATCCAAACGGTTTTAAACACACCCAGGGATGGTGACTCCTCCACCTCCCTGTGGAGCCCATTCCAGTGCTTAACGACCCTTTCTGTACAGAAGTGTTTCCTGATGTCCAACCTAAACTTACCCTGCTGCAGCTTAAGGCCATCTTCCCTCATCCTGTCACTGTCACCAGTGAACAGAGCCCAATCACACTCTCACTGTGAGCACCTTTCAGTTATTGGAAGAGTGCAATGAGATCTCTCCTCAGCTTCCTTTTCCCCAGACTGAACAGCCCTAGTTCCTTCAGTCTCAGCTCATAAGGCACACTCTCCAAGCCCTTCACATCCTCACTGCCTTCCTTTGGACCTGCTCCAGCACCTCCATGTCCTTTCTGCACTGAGGTGCCCCAAACTGAACTCAGTACTCAAGGTGAGGCCTCACCAGTGCTGAGCACAGGGGCAGGATGGCTTCCCTAAAGCACTGCCCGCAGAAGATGTGTCATGGGAAGCTGAATTCTCTGGGCTACCCTTCTGCTGGAGGGACCAGGAGAAGTGCTTTAGTAATAGGTGCTTTAGTAATAATTGCTTGTACAGTGAAACCAACAGGCAAGGGCTCTGTGGGGATTGTCCAGGAAATGCATGGGTGATTTGGTATTGGAGAGACCTGGTCAAAGGCAAGACAAGAATGGCCCAAGTGGGAAATCCCAAATGCTTTTGCATTCGGGTCATACACTCGTGCACGTTTTCCAAATGATAATAACATGCCCCAGGGCGTGTGGTTGGAGATGGGCTGGTTCCTGGGTTGCTGGCAGAGCTCTGTGCTCGTGCATTGCTCCTGGTGTGGGGCACCCTGTGCTCCTGCTGGTGCTGTTGTCCCAGTGTCACTGCATCCAAAGGAAACCTGACTGCACTTCGGTCTCTTGCAGGTCTCAGGAAATCAGCACGAAGAACTGCAGAATGTCAGGAAGCACATCCATTCCTGCTTCACCAAAATCTCCTGCTTCCTCTTACCTCACCCCGGCCTGAAGGTAGCCACCAACCCCAATTTCGACGGGAAGCTGAAAGGTACAAGGCCAGGGGCCATTTTCAGACATAGATGCCTGGACAGACTGTCCCATTTGCAGATATTTTCCATGAAAGTGCTTCAGCAGTTCATTCCCATTCCTCATTTGCAAACTGGGTGCAGACTGGCTGTCGCATGGCAGGTTGTGCTGGCAGAGGGTGGAGGGTTTGTCACACGTGCTCCAAAAGAACGTTATTTTGCTTTGAAAAGCTTTCCAAGGAACATTTAGCCCTCCTGACTTGTCGGTGGTTCCCTTTCAGGGCAGACTTAGTTAATCAGGTAGAATAAAAAGGAAGGGTGAAATAAAAAGAGCTGCAGGGCAGGTGAGGCAGGTGGGGGGAGGCCCTGCTGGGAAGGTGAATGGGTTCGTTAATTCCCCCTTCAATTTCAGGTGCTAAGGAGTATTTAACAGGTGCATACAGAACTGGCTTAGGGTTGTCAGTATCTTCTTGACAGCATCCTCTTGTTCTTTCAGAGCTGCACGCAGCTTTTCTCTTGGCAGGAAGGTGCTGCTCTCTGCCTGTTGGTGCACTTCGGCAGTGTCATCAGCAGAAGCATTATTTCTCCCCATACAGCCACGTCTGTGTTCCTGAAATTACTTTTGAGACAGTGGAGCAGTCTTGTGTGTATATGCACAGCTGTGTGTTCTATCTGTGGGTTAGCTTCAGTGGGGCTGAGGTCACTTCTGAGTGCTCCCCTCACTGAGTTACAGTGTCAGTGCCTGTACCCCAGCTCAGCTTTCCTCTTGTTGTGTGATGATGAATCATAGAATGGCCTGGGTTGAAAAGGACCACAAAAATCATCTCATTTCAACCCCTCTGGGTGGGCAGGGTCGCCAACCACTGGAGCAGGCTGCCCAGAGCCACATCCACCTTGCCTTGAGTGCCTCCAGGGATGGGGCATCCACAGCCTCTCTGGGCAACCTGTTCCAATATGTGATGGCAGCACGTGCTGTGGGTGAGGGCTGACACTGATGACGTTGGCCTTATTTTCAGAAATAGACGATGAGTTCATCAAGAACTTGAAGATTTTAATTCCCTGGCTTCTTAGTCCCGAGAGCCTGGATGTTAAGGAGATCAATGGAAACCACATCACCTGCCGAGGCCTTGTGGAGTATTTTAAGGTATTGTTTTTTTTCTGGAGAAATGGGGTTTATTTGTTTGCAGCATGTTAGCACTTCTGTTTTAACGAGAGGGGAAAGCAGTGAGCCCGAGGAGTGGGCAGGGCTGCTCCCTCTTGCCATGGAGAATGGAGGACCAGAGGGAGGGAGGCTGAGGGCCTTTGGAAAACGCTTCACTGCGTTGTCATGGCTACTGGGACATTTTAATGCGAGACATCAGTGAGTAATGCTCACCACCTACTCTCTGGGGCTACCTGACTCCAGCTCCTTCTCCTTCAGTGAAGGACGGAGGTAGGTGCAAATCCTATGGGGTAGATGCTTGGAGTAAGTGATGGGAGTGTGAGCCTTGAGAGACCCAAGGAACGGACGTCGAGCCCTGCGCTGCCCAGCAGAGCATCCCCTGCTGAAGCCATCCCATGCCAGGAACCTCCAGCTCTTCGGGCTCTCCCCCCCGTGCTGATGCTGTGCTGTAACTGGGCGGAGGTGTCTGAGCGTTGCACGTGACGTGGTCTCGTGTTTTGCAGGCATACATAAAGATCTACCAGGGGGAAGAGCTGCCGCACCCCAAGTCGATGCTGCAGGTAGGTGAGCTGTGTGTGGTGGCCGTTCCTGTGCTCACTGCTGTTGGTTTCCTGTTCTCTGTTGGAGTCCTGCTCGTGCAGCACACAGTGCAGGGCCGGGCTGCTGGGCTGCAGTTGTTTTCCTGCAGGTGAGCAGCGTTGTCCCCTGGCTGCGGTGTGACCGCACACGGAGGGATGTGCCCCACGTGGGTGCTGCTGTGCCGGGTCAGGGCTCAGCAGGAGGCTGCAGCTGTGGCTGTTTACATACCCTGAGCCTTTCATCTGTTTCCTTGCTGTTTCCCACAGCTGAAGCCAGAGGTTCCATTGCTCTGACTTGGAGGGGGTGGGGGATCCTCTCTGACTCAGGCTTTTGTCCTTCTTGCAGGCCACAGCTGAAGCCAATAATTTAGCAGCAGTTGCCACTGCCAAAGACACCTACAGCAGGAGAATGGAAGAGGTAGGTGTGCTGAGCACCCTGATTCACAGGTTCTCCTGTCCTGATGGAAAACATCCTGCAAGGACTTGGCCAACATTTCTGGCCACATCCGTGCTGGTGCAGCATGTTCAGGATCCCAGTGAGGCACTGCCATGTTTGTGGTGGGAAGGGGCCGAAGGGGAGCGATGCGTGGTCAGGATTCCATGGTGGGGTATAGGAAGATGGTTGACAGATGGTTGCTCTTCCATCTGATGACAGCTTTTGCAGAGCATGGGACCTCAGCTGAGTTTGCATCCTTTTCCCAGTGTTCCCTCAGCTGCTGCAAGCCCTGAGTGTCAGAATGTGAAGTGATGGCACAAAGGTGCACCAGGGGAGGGTCAGCCAGGACATGAAACATTCCTCTCTGTGAGAGTGGTCAGGCACTGGAGCAGGCTTCCCAGCAGTGTGGTTGGCTGTCAGCATTCAGAGGGCCCTCAGTCACACGCTTTAACTTCTGGTTGGCCCTGAAGTGCTCAGGCAGTGGGACTGGGTGGTCTTTGTGGGTCCCTTCCAAATAGATATCCTGTCCTGTCCTATCCTGATCCTATCCTGTCCTTTAACCCGTGCTGTGGCTGGTGCTAATTAGGGGATGAAGTCATTATAACTGGCTATTCAGCATTGCCCTGCCCTACCAGCTCAGGCATGAGATGAATGTGATGCTTTAAGGTGAAGCTCAGCCCTCAGCCTGTCTCCAGCCACTTTCAGGTCTGTTCTATGGTATTGGAGGTTGCTGTGCTTTGGGTGCAGAGCTACGTAGCCAAATTACTGCACTGCCCTGGGTCTGTGTTTGTGCTCATGCCTTAAAACCCAAGGTGAGAAAGGAGGAGAAAAGCGCTGCTGGAAATGGTTAGCTGAAGGTGGGCTATGGAGTCCCCAGGTTCAAGTCCTGAGCTTGAAGTCACAGTGCCAAGAGGAGGGAAGGGTCTTGTGACAGGATGAGAGCCAGGCAGGCTGAGGTTCAGTATGAGGAGCCATTTATTAGGCTGAGGGGAGGATGAGAGCATGGTTCCCAAGACACCAGTGAACAGCCACAGTGTGGGCACAGCAGTCCGTGCCAAAGAGGAGCGCGGGGAGCTGCCGTGCTGCTGGTTTGCGTGGCAGAGCACAGGAGCTGAGGGTGCTGAGTGACCAGGCTGTGCTCTCCATGCAGGTCTGTGGCGGGGACAAGCCCTTCCTTGCACCCAGCGACCTGCAGGCCAAACACGTGGAGCTGAAGGACGAGGCCGTGCGGCTGTTCCGTGGGGTGAAGAAGATGGGTGGGGAGGAGTTCAGCCGCCGCTACCTCCAGCAGCTGGAGAACGAGATCGACGAGCTCTACATCCAGTACATCAAGCACAACGACAGCAAGAACATCTTCCACGCCGCCCGCACCCCCGCCACGCTCTTCGTCGTCATCTTCATCACTTACGTGATCGCCGGAGTGACTGGCTTCATTGGCTTGGACATCATAGCCAGTCTGTGCAACATGATCATGGGCTTGACACTTATCACACTGTGTACCTGGGCGTACATCAGATACTCTGGGGAGTACAGAGAACTGGGTGCAGTAATAGACCAGGTGGCGGCGGCGTTGTGGGACCAGGTAGGAGAAAGAGCTTTTCATTTACAAAGCGACTGACCAAACCCAAATCCCCCACCGTGTTCTTCAGCACTGTTTCCCGGGGCTTTTCCTCCTCTTGGAATGGCTGTTGGGTTTGCACGCAGGGTTGAGAGGTGCAGAGGGACAGCAGGCTTCAGTGCATGCCTCAGGCCTCGTGGATGGGGAAGGTGGGACTGGAAGGAGGGGATATTTACAGGTGGGGGTGTGGAGCTGATTACGAGGGGAGAAGTCTTAGATTTGGGTGGCTCTCCGAGGAGAGAAGAGCACAGTGAGCTGAAGCTGGCTCCAGTCTGATCCCTGCCTTTTTCTGCTTTGTTTCACCCATCCCAAGACGCTGCTGTGTGGACTCTGAATGCTGGCACGGGGCAGCACAGAGTGCGATGGTGCTGAGGAGGAAGGCCTGCTCCTCCCTCCTGCACAGGGCAGGGATTTGGCCGTCCCTGGGCCGCAGGAGGCTGAGCTCAGGGCTCTGTCCTGCCTGCTTCACGCGTGCCCATCTCACCCTTTCTTTGTCTTTGCTTTGTGCAGACAATCGCAGAGCTCTTTGGCTCCTTAAAACCTTTACAAAGGTTGCAGTGAGAAAACACTGTCCTTGGCAGCACTGCCCCTTGGCTGCTTTTTATCCCCAATAGAGGAGTTTCTGCTTCAGTGTGACCACCCCCGCCTGCTCCAGGTGCAGCTAACCAGGAGCTAAGCACACGCTTTGTTCTTCACGCTGAGCTGTTCATCGCAGCAGTGATGTCACTCAGCAGGGCTGCCTTTAAGACAGCAAGGACAGCCTGTTGTTCCCTGCAAGCCAGGCAGGCCCCTCCTGCCATCCCAGCGCTGCTGTTGGTGCTTTTCAGGGCATTGCTGGGCATCGAAGGAGTGTAGGAACCTGGAATGCCTTCAGCACCGTAGTGAGGACAGGATGGGGCCAGCAGGAAGCGAGAGGCACTGGGCTGCATGCATGCTGCCCTGCTGGGAAGTAAAGGAGGAGGTTTAAGTGCTTGCAGCTGCTCCCTGGCGCCCAGCTGCCCCAGGCAGACATCTCAGCACTTCCCAGAAGGAGCTGTGCGGAGCAGCAGTGCCTCAGGGGAGTGCCGTGCGGGGAGGAGCAGTGCTGGGAGCCCTTGGGGCTGTGTTGGTGTGCAGGAGGGCTGGCCGGGGCCTTGGGGGGGTCCTACAGCCACGCTGCTGTAGGGGCACAGAATGGAGACATGAGAGGTTTGCACCCGTGGGTGTGTGTGATACACAGAGACGCTTCTTTTTTTATTTTCTTTTTTCCCCTTTTCTTTCCCCAATGCCTCTCGCAGGGGAGCACGAATGAGGTAAGTGTCTCTCGGGTCCCCTTCTCCCCACAGCACTCTCCCACGGGCGCCTCGAGCAGTGGGGAACCCCTGGGAGCTGATGCATGTGGAGCTGCTGGGTGGGGCTGGCGGCAGAGCTGGGGCACCTCCAGGGCCTGGGGAGGGGCACTGATGGAGGCCAAGTGGGGGAGAGAGTTTGGGGGCTTTTGTGTGTTTGTTCTAAGGGGGGGGGGGGTTGAATCTTTGAGATGCTGTTTGGGGATGCTGTGGGGGTCAGCTCCGCTGTGCAGCTTTCCCTGCGCTGTCGGTGCTGCTGTGTTTTGCTGCTGTTGAGTTAGGTGGGGATTTCCTTGAGAGGTGGAGCAGCTTTTGCAGGTGCTGAACCCCCTCTGTCCCAGGGGCAGAGGCCGCCTGGGGGTCCCTCGTGCCTCAAGCACTGCTGAAGGCTGTGCCTTCTGGGGCTGTGGGCTCTGCTCTTTGTGCAGTGGTAAAATCACAGCACGCATCTGAGCTTCCATCTTTCCCCTTCTGGATGTCACGGCAGTGGCTCGAGCTCCACCCAACCGCTCTGCCGCTCCATCAGCAGCGGGCGAGCTGAGCGTGTCCTCTCTGTTCCTTGCAGGCTCTGTACAAGCTGTACAGCGCGGCAGCCACGCACAGACATTTGTACCACCACGCCTTCCCCGCACAGAAAGCGGAGCCGGCCGAGGGCTCGGACAGGAAGAAGATGTGACGCAGCCGCGCGCGGTCCCGTCGGTGCATGGACGACGCGGCCGGCAGCGGTTCAGCCCTTCGCTGCTCACCCATCCCGGGCTGCTGCTCGGGGCCTGGGCGCGGCGTGTCCGTGCGGCCCGGGCTGGGCGGGCGGGGGCATGTCTTGTGTTCTGTTAGTTGTACGTAGCGGTGCTGCCGCCGACACGAAGTGCTTTTCATTTGCGATACCCAGCGTACTCCCCCAGCTCGTTTACGAAAGCCTTATTTCTCCCTTTTTAATTAATCAATAAGCCGTGAAGGGAATTAGGATTTGCGCGGCGCCACGACTTAAAGACCTTCCAAAACCTTAGCGTTATTGAGAACCAGCTCCTGTCCGGGTACCTGAACGAGCTGTAACACGTAACCACGGCTTGTCCTCAATTACAGCAGCGTAATTAAAGACGTATTAACTCACTGTGTCCGCAGCTGTAAGGACACTTCCACGGTGCGTTAACGACGCTGTAAGGAAAGCGCTCTTTGCCGTTCGATGCACACGGTGTCACTGTACAAGTACTGGAGGAAGTCTCACTGTATTTCTGTATATATATTCGTTGTGGTGCGTAGGAATGTGTTCAGCGGTTCTGTTCTTTTATGGTCACCACTATTAAAGTTTGCTTTTTGTTCCTAAGAGCTGCTCGGGTCCCGACTGGGTCGTCCGCCCTCGACGCCGCAGAAATGAGCTGACCGTCCCCGCGCCCGTTAACCAAAGTGATCTTTATTGAATGAATAGGATTTACAAGAAATGCCTTCCGTCTGCAACCGTGTTTATTGCACTAAAAAGAATCCATAAATAACACTTCAGGACAATCGATGAGTTGAATGGAAAACGGTGGTGGTGAGGGTACACATTAAAAAAAACAACTCCCCCGGGTCAGGAAAGCTCAGGGTGAGACACAGCTCGGCTACAAAAGAGAAGTAAGAAAGGAGAAGGTGGGGACCCAGCCCTGATGTTCCACGTGCGGTGCTGCCACGCTGAGGTCGCTCTGTAAGGAGGGTCAGGTGTTTCAGCCTCCGACATCTGGAGCAGGAAATGCGAAGGAAGGACGCGTCGAAAAGAGTTAAAAAAAATAAGGCAACTCCCGCTTCACCTGCGTGAAGCCGTGACGGCAGCTCCGTGCTGCTGCTACCACTGACAGTGTCGTGTCCGTTAAAGCTGTAGGCAGAGCTCAGAGCTCCCAGGCCCTTCGAACCGCAGCTATTGCCGATTAAAAACAGCCAGCTTCTCCGTCGTGCGGCTGACTGCTGGAGAAGGAGAGCGTGATCGGGTCTGCGCTCCGACTCCATGCTGGTTTTCAGCACAATCCACTAGTTTTCTTACGGAAAAAAAAAAACCAAAAAACCAAACCCCAAAAGATTAACAAACGCTTCTAATTCGTATAAACCATACATAAAACATGTAGAAAAATATTCAAGAGGATAATAACAAAAGGTGCAACGTCAACAAAAATAAGCTGCCTTTTCAACCAAAGCACTTCTCGTGGTTATGGACTGTGGGGACTTCTGGAAGCTCCTGTGTCCGCGGGGCAGGCGTGGCTCAGAAGTTCTTGCCGTGCTGCTGGGCGTACCACTGCTGCCGCTGCTTGCGGTGCTCCAGCTCGGTGAGCAGCGCCTGCCTGTAGGCCTCGTACAGCTTCACGATGCGCTCCAGCTCCTTCATGAAGAGCAGCTTCAGCATGCCCTGGTACGTGTCCAGGTCGGCCAGCTGGAACAGCTCCCACTTGAGGATGTGGTCGTACCTGGAGCGGCACAGAGGTGTTACCTGCGGCTGCCGAGTCAGGTCGCTGCCTCCCAGGGCAGGGCAGGGGAGGAGCAGGTAGCACCAGGAAGGAGAAGCAGCCCTCGTTAGTGGCCACGTCAGCTCGCTGCCAGCCTGCAGCACTGCTGGCCAAGTGCCTCAGCTCCCTGAGCCCTGCCCAGAGCTCAGTGCTGCTTTTATCACGCTTTCTGCCCTGCTCGCCCTCCTGGTTTTTATTTTTTTTACCCCAGGCTCGCTCCATCTCTCTACTTGGATAAAGCAAGCCTTGCTGTAGCTGCATCCTTACTGCAGGTTCATTATTTCCTACTTCCCAGCCCTTCCAAACATTGGTGACTCATTCACAACCTGGTTTTCTTGACTTGGATATCAGCAGCTGACAGGGCAGCTACTGAAAGAACAGAAGAAGAGATGGAATGAGCAACGAGCAGAGCTGTGAGATCCTGGTTACGTGGAGGAAGGCACTGTGCTTCAAAAGAGGTGGGGAAGAATCTGAACTGCAATCTCTGTTCTGAGGAAGGCACTGTGACAATCCCCTCCCCCTGAAGGCTGCTCTCCCTAACTGCAAAGACAGAAACACCACGTTCAGGGCTTAAGCACATGCCAAGGGTCCTGACTGCACTGTCCAGCAACTTCAGCTCTCATAAACCCTGGACGGGTCCTGGGAGGGTGCTTCAAGGTGTCACCAGTACCTGGATACTGGAAATCACTGCACCTCAAAGCTTCTGTGATAAGCAGAGAGCCAAGTGCTGCCTTTTCATTCTTAACAGACTGCTTTTCACCATGAAAGCAGAACCAGAAGATCATGGCTAACACAACTCCCCGTCAGAGCTCTCCAGTGGTCAGAATTCTCCTTCAGAGAAACTCATCAAACCGAGAGCTAGCAGTGCCTATTTGCCATCACATCTCCTTACAAGCATTAACAGCTCCCCCCTCCACGCTGTAAGCCAGCTGTTTTATCAACAGGGGAACCACATTTGTAATGAGAAAATGAGCTGAGGTGACAGCAAGTCAGCTGCTACCTCTCCCCCTCACTTTCCCAGTACAAAATAAGCATGAAACTGGACCTGCTTCTTCACAGCCTATTTGAGAATGCCAAACACCAGTGTCTGTACCAGCACTGCTTCAGCTGAACAAAGGTAAAAGGAGGCTGGAAAATGTGGGTTCCTCCCAGCAACGCCCATTCCAACACTGACTTCAGTGTCCCAACCTGTCAGAGTCCCTAAGCATCTCAGTGCTTATCTCCAATTGTTAAGAGAGGAACCAGCAAGAACCTACACAACACAGGCTGAGACACTTCCAACTGCACTGTCTATGTGTGCCAAAGACCTAACTAAAGAAATGCAGCTGCAGCCAAAACCTGGAAGTATTTCTAGGAACTCAGCCCTCTCACAGGTTACAGGAACTCAGCACGTCCATGCTGCACGAGCATACAGCTGGATTTTAGGGCCATTGAAATCTGTATGGGTCTGCCAGCAGCCACGAGAAGTAATTAAACCCATTCCAATTACAGTCACTAGAAGCAGCGACAAGTTTCAGCTGGAAGTCACTGCCACACGGCTGGAGAACTCCCAGTTGTGCACTGTCTGCTGCTGTAAGACTGCCTCGCCACATTCTCCTTATGAAGAAACACATGGTTCTGTAGTTAAAGTGCCACCTGGATGCTTTAGAAGCTCAAATCCTACTCAGTGTCAGTCCTCTGCAGAGCTGCAGCCACCAGAAAATGTTTCATTGTACTGACTCAGATTTACTCCCTGAGAAGAGATCCCCTGTTCCTAAAAACATCCCATGTGTTTTATGAGCCACAGGGCACCATTCTGACAAGGGCACTGAAAGTAAAGCCCATCCTCCCAGCTCTTCCCTTCCTTTGCTGTGCTTCTGGAGATGCAAGTGCCATACGTATGGTTTAAACCATAGTGTATATATACACAGGTAATATGCACGGAGAGTTTTCTTAATATAGATGCACACAAACCATACATACATGTTTTAAAAGCATGTTCTGACAGCAGTTTGTTGAATGGGTGATTGAGCACCAAAAACTACACTCTAAAGTGTTCAGGCTGTGGTCCACTCAGTTTAGTGTGTCTTGTATTTCTGATCCTTCCTCATCCACTGTCAGCAACAGCTCTCATGCAACGACAGAGCAGACACCAGCTAGAGCTCTACGTGCAGTCACTGGAATTCATGTGGTTTGTGTCTAAATGATGCACGTGTGATCTGCTGCAAAATAAGGGTAAAGAAAACAAGCTTACTTGACAGGAGCTCTGGCGTAGACCTGCAGCCAGTCTGGGATCTCTGCAGTGTGGTAGGGGTTTGCAGGCACGAGGAGGGGCTGGCTTCTCTCCGCCTGCTGGGGCTGGTAAGTCACTGGGGGAGGCTGGTCGTAACGGGGAACGCTGTGTGAAGGAAGGCAGAGGAATTCAGCAAGCACAGCAAGAAGGAACAAAGAGCAGAAATTAACTGCTAGATTTGGTGCACACCAGTTTGATTTTGCCTTCATATTTTCAGTAGCTAAAATGTCTGTTTGCATCCCAGAGATGACTTAGTTCAGGTTTCAGACACGTGCCCTTTGCTCAGACCGTTTCCTGGAACATCAATCAGGTTTACCTTCAGTCTAAAACCCAACTCTGCTCTCAGCAACTCTGCTGCTCTGCCAACAGAGAATGGCTGCTGTATTTTGTGAGGTAAGAATAATATCCTGTTTCTAAACTAAAGTAACAGGTGAGACAGAAACCAACAATTACAGCTTCCAACATCTCAGTTGAGAAGCAGTAAAGCTTCTCCAGTTCTGGCACACAGCATGCAAGGCAAAAGCAGTTCTACACCCACAGCCAGACTAGAAGAAGGACCATCACAACGGGCAAGGCTGGTGTCATACCTGGGAGCACAAGGATGTTTGTACTGAGCCCTTTTATTGATGTGATCCACGTAATACACTCCAAATTCTGCTGACTCAACCCTCTCCCAGCCCGGCGGCAGCCCCTCTCGCTCCAGGGGATGGCTCCAATGCGTGGTGTTGGTGTTGTGGTCGATGTAGTACTTCCTTCCTCTAATAGTCCAGTCCACCGACCAGCCGGGGGGAAGAGGTAAGTCTTCAGAGCTATGATTTGTTAGGTTTCCTAGAGATGTAGCAGCAACTCTACCAATGCCTGGAAACAGAAAAACAGATATTTACCTCAATGGGTGACACCTCAAACCAACATTACGTACTGACTCAGCTTTCTCCCCTCAGACACAAGGCACTATGAACTGTGCCACGTTTGCAGCACGCTTCTTTACGCATTCATCAAAATCATCATTCCTCTCCTCAGCTTGAGTGACTCCATCCCTGCTCCAGGATTAGCAGCCAGCTAATCAAAGTCAAAGCTTGTTCAATGAGTGTATGTCACAGGGTGCAAACTGCTGTTACTGTGTCAATTTGCTGAGCCCTACAGGCTCAGGGAGGAGTGGCTGGAAAGCTGCCTGACAGAAAGGGACCTTGGTGTGCTGAATATGAGCCAGCAGTGTGCCCAGGTGGCCAAGAAGGCCGATGGCATCCTGGCCTGGATCAGGAATGGGGTGGTGAGCAGCACTGGGAAGTCATCCTGCCCCTGTGCTCAGCACTGGTGAGGCCTCACCTCGAGTACTGAGTTCAGTTTGGGGCACCTCAGTACAGAAAGGACATGGAGGTGCTGGAGCAGGTCCAAAGGAAGGCAGTGAGGACGTGAAGGGCTTGGAGAGTGTGCCTTATGAGCTGAGACTGAAGGAATTAGGGCTGTTCAATCTGGGGAAAAGGAAGCTGAGGAGAGATCTCATTGCACTCTTCCAAAACTGAAAGGTGCTCACAGTGAGAGCGGGGTTGGGCTCTGCTCACTGGTGACAGTGACAGGATGAGGGGAAACAGCCTCAAGTTGTAAGTTTAGGTTGGACATCAGGAAACAATTCTGTACAGAAAGGGTCATTAAGCACTGGAATGGGCTCTGCAGGGAGGTGGTGGAGTCACCATCCCTGGGTGTGTTTAAAACCATTTGGATGTGGTGCTCAGGGATATGATTTAGTGGAGGGCTGTTAAAGTTAGGGCAGTATGGTCAGGTTGTGGTTGGACTTTGTCATCTTTAAGGTCTTTTCCCAACCTGAGTGACTCTATGATTCTATTACCTTTAATTGGTTTAAGAGACTGTTCATTACCACTTTAACCTTCTCTTCTGGCTGCTGGATACACACAATTTTACACTGTTGAAGTGAGAGTGCTGGATGCTGGGAGATGTACCGAAGGAACACCATTCCCATTCTGTCTGCCCTTTCCTCCTATGTCCCGTGGACACACAGGGCTTTTATATCAGCTACTTTCCTAAGAAAAACTAGAGAAAACCACCAACCAAGTGACACATTCAACGCTTCCACGGGTGTCTTTCACCTTCTGAATGCTTTCTCAACATGCTCCTGCTGGGCATGCTGGCCCAGATCAACTCTGCTTAAGGAATTCCCTTCCCTTATCTGCAATTCTACAGTTAATCAGTCTCTGGCTCCCAAGAAATTCCAATTACCTTTTCACCAAATGCATCTATACTCCACCTCAGCACTCAGGGTTTGTGTATTACTATTTCCCTACAGCCACAAGAAGGGGTAATGGGAGCTCCCCTCCCCAATCTCTTAAAGTCAGGAAGAGATATGAGACCATAAATGCTGTGTTAGTGAGTGAGGATCACGTCCCCCTACTGCTTTTCAGAGCTAATATTTCTGTGAGCTCATTCCTGAGTGAGTGGAAGGAAAAGGCACAGCCTTTCAGGTAGGGACATTAACTACAACACGAAGCAGCAGCAAAGCTCATCTGTTTCTCAGGAAATTCCATACTCTTGTTGGCTGACCAAGGAAACAGCCCTTTTCACCAGTGAACATACAAGATATGGCACACCAGCCAGGGGAAGCCACCTGCTGAAGTACCAGGTTAGCTGCAGAATGGCAGATGGACAACTGCCTGGCCTGAGATTCCAGTGAGAGATCAAAGTCATCACCAAAGGAACGGGAAGGATCCGAAGCAACGGGACCAACAAAAGCAGTAAATGCAGGAAGTTCCTCCTGAGTTGTGCCCTGTGGAAGACACCTGCTCACCTACAAACCCACTGCTGGCCTCAGCACGCACTGGATTCTGCAGCCTTGAAGTTTCTCCCTGTGTTGGAGTACTCACCCACTGGTTAGCTCTACAAAAGCAAGCTAATAGCTGTACTCACGTGGCAGCTCCATCCCTCATTAGGATTAAGCAACTTGGCCCTTTACTTGCAGCAAGAAGGAACATCCCAGCTGCTGCCCGACCTTTGGCCATGCTGGGGCCAGGGAGACCATTTCAGACCCTAGCCTGAAAGTTACACCACTGGCTTTGTTTTCATTCCAATGTCAAAATACCAACGTTCAGGCTTCTTGAAAACACTGCGCTTTGGATCAAAAGCACAGAGAAACAATAAAGTGTCACAAGTTTGCATACCCAGATCTGACAGAGGGAAACGACTTTCATGAAGGTATCAACACGGTGCTGCTCACCCCATCAGTGTTTTGTTTTGTGGGGCTTTGCAAAGAGTTCCTCCCACTCAAATTCCTTCATGATTGCAGCAGCAAACACAAACGTATTGGTTTCATGGGGTAAAGGTGAATGTTTCTTAACACTGGAGAGCTGGTATTAAAAGTTGCCCAAGGCAGGATGACAGCCAGCACGCAGCGAGCCACCAGTACTAATTCAACTGTTTATGTAACTGGAGTTACTAAAGACCCAGGGAAATGATCTCAGAAGATGCCTCCTCAGAGGAAGAAAGAACACAGGCATGAGGAACAGCTCCTGCTACAATTTGAGCAAGGCAACAGTGAAAACCTACTGTCAGATATACATAGCTGCGATCATCACTGAGACCAGGCAGCACCAAGAGTTACTTTGTATGCATTCATTTCCAAAGCACCCACCAAAGAAGCAAGCTACAAGAAACTCTGAAGCCTTCCTGCGTGAAGCTTTTCTGAGTGATACTGATCAAGTTATAGCCAATGGGGTTTCAATTTCACATAAGGTGCAAAATCTAGCATGAGCTGCAGCTCCTCCCAAGCACAGCTCGCCGCACTCTCTCCTCACACTGATCAGTTATCACAGGCAGCTGTGCACAACCCAACTCCACAAAGTCCTTTTGCACTGGGATCTCAATCTCCAAACTGTCACACACACTGAGAACTGCTCAGGTGGTACAGGTTAACTCTGATTAACTTGCTTACAAGTCAGCTCCGATTGGAACTACGCTGTAGATGTAACTTCAACCACAGACCTTTCACCTAGAAGGGAGGAAGAGATGGCAAGGAAAGACAGAGAAAGTCTCTTAGAAATAAGTTGGAAACGGACACTTAAAAACATAAATTACAAATCAAGCAATGCCACAGAGGTAACTAAACATACAACACTATGAAATAACTGAAGGCACTTTTCAGGGCAAACAACAGCACTGGTTAGTAATTAAAATAAACCTAATGAGACTAACAATAGGAAGGCATGGAGAAATGAACCAAACAGAGCGTGACTTGAAGGAGAAAGGCCAATGCAGTGCAACACTGTCACTGTCAGCTCCTGAGAAAATCAAGACGTGCTTAAATGCTTTGCTGAATACTTGGAGAGTGAAGATGTGTTCTCACTGACAGATCGATTAACTTTGTGAGGAATTCTGCTCAGGTGAAGCACTTACAAACAACAGAAATGCGTGGGGAGGATGTGATCCAGAGCATGACAACGAACACGAGGCCTGTCCCTGTGCTGGACACGAAGGACAGAGGAACTAGCAATTAGAGGGACTGGTGCTGCTCAAGGAACAAGGCTCCAGAACAACGGGCAGCTGAAATAAGACTGAGCTTAGTGGTGAGGGGAAGAAAGGAGGAGAGGTGAGGTGTTGCTGACCACATGGTACTTCTGCTGATAGAACGTAACACGGATTCTTGAGAGGACATTCAGAAGTTAAGGACAGAGGTTAATATTCTTATAGCACTGAAACTAAAGGTGGAGCTTCAGAGTGCACATTCTGTGTAAAGATGAAAGGTAAAAACAGAGGATAATATGTTGGCAGACAAGAGATTCAGCTCTTTGGATTATTTCCTGTGTATTTGTAAGATTGAACGCACACCCATTATGGAATTAGTAAAATCTGCCCAAGCTATCAACTGCACCACACACAAGTGACAAAGACCAAGCACACATCAGCAGCTCCTGTGTTTTCCAAAGGCTACGAAGGCACGGAGACAAACAAGAGAGAAAAGCCTTCTGTGAGAGAAACCTGTGCTGCTACAGCTGAGAGAAATACAGCTGTGCAGCCCTGCTTTCTCCTCGTTAGAAAGCTGCTGGAGTAACTTTGTTCAGACTAACAGGTGGAGCTCCACCTCCGTTGAGATGCTGCTCCAGTCCTGCACTGTGGCAACACTGTAGTTGAAGGCTCTTAGCATTCATCATCATCACTGCATCACTCTGAGTGCAAAGCTGTGGGTGAAATGTCCCCTCCTGCCTCCAGTCCCACAGCAGAAGCCACCAGGGGCTGCTCTGAGCACCAGGGACACGCTGAACAACGAGCAGCCCACAGAGAGGGAGGGGCTCCCCACAAAGCCTGCTTAGACCCAGCGTAGTTAGGCAGCATCCAGCAAAGTTAAGGATGGAGCAGCAAGTCTGAAACATCAGCATCTCAGAACACACTGCCCGCTAGCATCAACAGCACATTTCATTGCATTATTTACAGGTCTCAAGTGCTTCTTGCAAACTCCTCCTTTCAGCAGTACAAACACTGCTCAAATCTGCTGCACGTGCTGGCTGTAGGGTCGCCTTTCTGCGGGTAACACCACGACCCCACACTTCTTTCAGGAGATCTACAGCAGCACGGCACACAGAACAACTCCTCTGTGTCACCACATACTGCAAAAATTCATACCGAACGATTTTTATCTCTGATTCCCTCATCCCATCAGAAAACGCAACAGATCCCTGTGAGTCTGTGAGTGCGACTGCTTCCCCTCAGAGTTAGGAAGTGAGTTTCAGCACTAACAATTTGCTAATCACACCAAACAGTCATTAGTCATTGTCTCACATTAAGTGATTCAGTATGAAATTAACAAAAACCGAACCACACAATATTTAGTAATAATAAATTAGAGCAGCCACGTTACTGTTTAGACCTGCTGGTTATTCCATGCAATGTGATAACAGCCGCTGTTTCCTATGGTGTCCAACTCCTTGCTTTGGGCCCCTCGCTACAAGAGAGACATCGAGGCCCTGGAGCGTGTTCAGAGAAGGGCAACCAAACTGGTGAGGGGTCTGGAGCACAGGTCTTACGAGGAGCGGCTGAGGGAGCTGGGATTGTTTAGTTTGGGGAAAAGGAGGCTCAGAGGAGACCTCATCGCACTCTGCCACTTCCTGAAGGGAGGCTGTGGTAAGGAGGGGGTCGGCCTCTTCTCCCAGGTAACTAATGACAGGACGAGAGGGAATGGCCACAAGTTGTGCCGGGGAAGATTTAGATTAGATCTGAGGAAAATTTTTTCTCTGAGAGAGTGGTCAGGCACTGGAATGGCCTGCCTAGGGAGGTGGTTGAGGCACCGTCCCTAGCGCTGTTCAAGAAGCGTTTAGATGAGGTGCTGAGGGATTTGATTTAGTAGCTTGGTGGGTAGGGATGGTGGTGGGAGGATGGTTGAACTTGATGATCTTGTAGGTCCTTTCCAACCTAATGAATCTATGAATCTATGAACAGAACTGACGTGGTCAAGAGAACAGCACGTGTGTTTGGGATGCAATCTGCTCAGACTTACCTCGTTTATTTCAGAAACGAATCACTGCCCACACCCACACCATCAGACTCAGCCCCGAGACGCATAACCACGCTCAGATCACAGCAACGCCACTGGCAAAGAGGAGCTAAAGGAACACGGCCGCGATCGTTCAGGAGCACCCCTGCACCTGAAGCTTTGCAGTGACAGCAACGAGCCGTCCTCACCTGACGTGCGCCGTCCATGGCCGTGAGCCATCCTCTGCAGGAGATCACCGCTGTGTTCGTAATACCTGCAGTCCTCGTGCAAGCGGTCGTTCAGCTGCCGCCTCCTCTGGGCATTGTAGAAGTGATCGTAATAGTAACAGCGCGTGCCGGCATCTCCGTTTTCCACGACTGAGTTAGTTTCTGTTAAAAAGGACTGGGAGGAAGAGCCGTATTCTCTTGCAACATCGGCTAAACTCCGAGCGAAGTAGGAAGGTGCGGACAGTCTGTTGCTCTCACGCCTCATTATTTCGTGCGGCGGTCTCTGCACCGGCGTGCGAAGGAAGCTCTGGTTTCTGGAAACAGCTCCATCTCCAGCGGAGCCGTACGCACAAGGACTGGGCTCAGGAGGACAGACATCAGTTCGTCTTGGAATGGTCGGACCGTGTCGGATAAAGGAAGGCATCAGATCTGTGACAGCAGGGAAAGGAAATGAGTACTCTGCACGCACTTGGCTAGCTGCAGCGCTTGCCAAGGACTCCACTCTAACACCAGAACCTCCTCAAAGCACCTCTAATGCATGTACAACACCAACACTGCAGTCTGCACTGGTGCAACAAAAAATGTGTAGTACGGGGAAGAGAAGGCTGAGGGGAGACCTCACTGCTCTCTCCAAACACCTGAAAGGTGATCGCAGTGAGAGTGGGGTTGGTCTCTTCTCACTGGTGACAGTGACAGGACAAGGAGAAACGGCCCCAAGCTGCACCAGGAGAGGTTCAAGTTGGATATCAGGAAACGCTTCTGGACAGAAAGGGTCGTTAAGCACTGGGATGGGCTCCGCAGGGAGCTGGTTGAGTCACCAGCCCTGAATGCATTTAAAAACCATCTGGATGTGGCGCTCAGGGACCACAGATTGTTACAGTTAGGTTATGATTAGCGCTGCAGTTGGACCTGATGATCTTGAAGGTCTTTTCCAACCTGAGCGATTCTACGATCACGCTCTCCATCTGCAACAGCAGCTGTTGCCAAAGAAGCACAGTTCTGACAGCGTAACTGCAGCTACCAAAAGCAACACAAACAGCTCCCACGCCCACTGGACTGCAGCTCTATCAGTCAGGTTTTAAGCCACGAATCACAGAATCATAGGGGCTGGAAGGGACCTCTAGAGACCATCGAGTCCAACCCCCCTGCCAAAGCAGGTTCCCTCCACCTCCCTTGACCTGCTGGCCACGCTCTTTTTAATGCATCCCAGAATGCCATTGGCCCTCTTGGCCACGAGGGCACACTGCTCATGGCCAACCTGTCGCCCACCAGGACACCCAGGTCCCTCCGTGCAGAGCTCCTCTCCAGCAGCTCATCCCCCAGCCTGTACTGCTGCGTGCAGTCACTCCTCCCTAGGTGCAAACCTCCACAAAAAGCTTACTCTGCGCGCTCTCGATTCGCCCGCACGAGCTCGGGAGCGCGCACAGGGCCGGCCCGACGCGTGCTGCGGGAGCGCGGCCGGGCGAGGGCGCAGCCCAGGGCCACGCAGGGCCGGGCCGCGGCCAAACAACGCGGGCCCCGCGGGTTTCCTCCTCCCCCCCCGCCCCACGAGGCCCTCCGGCACTCACTGCGGAGCAGCGGGCTGGTCTCCTTCTTCACGTACTTCCCCTGCACCTCGCCGGGCTTCGAGAGCTCCGTCCGCGTCTTCTTCCGCGACAGCATCCCACCTCCTCCTCCTCCCGGCCCGCCGCCCGCATGCCCGGCTCCGCTCCGCGCAGGGCCGGGCCGCCCGCGGCCCCCTCAGGCGCTCAGGGCGGCGGGCGGAGGCCGTGAGCGGGGGGCGGGCTGCGCGGAGCCGTTAGGCGCCGGCCGTTGTGGGGCGGCGGCCCCGCCCTGCGGACGGAGAGGATAGAGCGGCGCGGCAGCGCGGTCACAGCGCCCCCTGGCGGACGGGAGGGCGCGGGCGGCAGCACGTGATTCCGGGTGGAAAAGCCGTCTGGGATCATGGGATTGCAGAACGGCCTGGGTTGGAAGGGACAACAAAGATGGTGGTATTCCAACCCTCCTGCTGCGGGCAGGGTCACCAAGCAACGGAGCAGGATGCCCAGAGCCACATCCAGCCTTGCCTTGAGTGCCTCCAGGGATGGGGCATCCACAGCCAACGTGTCCCAGTGCGTCCCCACTCTCTCTTGAGTTAAAAAGTCAGAGCCCAACCCCAACCCGTGCCCAGCATTTTCATAAAAGATGAAAAAAACCCGCCACAAAACGAACAAAACAGAAAAACAACAACCCCACAGCCACGAGCAGGGATCTTACAGTGATTTATTTATACTTTTTACATTCATTATAAATAACGTGTAGGTTGGTTCCTCCTCCAGCTTTACACGGTGGTGTAAGGATGACACATCGCACTGGGACGCAACAGACTCCATAAAAAAACAACACCAAAAACACATACAACTGTTTCCATTTACACAGAAGACAGGCCAGCAACGGTGGCATCTCACATGGCAGGCAGCCGTGGAAAACCTGAGAGATGGCGATGCCATTTGCATTTCACTTAAAAAGACCTAGGCTGTCCCCAGCTCTACCTCACCTATTGTTTGGCTAAAAGTATGTTACAACCCTCTCTTTTTTCAGTCAGAAATGAAATAATTCAATTTTCTTTGTACCTAAAGCAGTAATCAGAGAATGTGTAGCAAAGTATGCTTCTATACCACTCTAAATTGATACGAGTACTTCAACGGTGTGAATTCAGCTCGCATACACTGAACTCGAGTGTGATTCCTCTGCCTCTCCCTCCTCCTCTTCCCAAAACTCCAACCCTGGATATCCACGTGTCTTTATTTTCACAGTGATTCATAAAGTGAGAGTTGAAAGCGTTTAAAACACCTTCTGGCAATAAAGTAACATCTGTCTTAATTAGTGATCCCTGCTGTAACAAGTAGGCCCAGAAATTCAGTGACTTACCATACCACTAAATACTTTGGTATCTTTTAAATGCCTGTAGTGCATAGGAGACACATTCATGCACAAAAGACCACAAATGCTTAACAGCTTAACATGTTTCTACGCTTATTTTCAGTAGCCTTGACATTGTGGAATGAGCTGCTTATCTCTTGAGCTGACACAACAAGCAACACAACACTGGTTGGTGAGCACCGTGACCATCCCCCCCACCCGGGAAGGGTTTGTCCTGAATTTCCCTGCAGCAACAAAAATAGTACAGCATAGAAAGGCTCCAGCATACGTAATGACAAAAGGCACTTCTGAGATTTCATTCGCACAATAATTCCAATGAGATCTGAGTTTTTGTCCTCCTCCACCCTTCTCCAGTCCTTTCCCGTGGTTACGTTGGTGTTTGGAAGAAAGAGATGTAGAATGAGGCAGGACAGGGTGAGAAAAGGAAAAGTCAGAATCCCTTTTCCCTGCTTCTCCCCTGTATTCCAGTGCTAACATCATAGCTTGGCTCCTTTTTTTTTTTTTTTTTTTGTGTGTAGAATCATTCAGGTTGGATCTCCAAGATCCCTAAGCCCAACCCACCCCACCATACCACTGCCCACATCCCTCAGTGCCACATCTCCACAGCTCTGGAACACCTGCAGGGATGGGGTGACCCCACCACACCCTGAGCAATACACGAAGTGGTGTTAATATGTACTAGCTAACAGTGCATTTCCAAATAGAGATCATTCGAACCATGCATGTGCTGTTTCCTGGAAATATTTTGAAACTTTGCTAATTGACACAGTGTATGCATGCTTCAAGGTGTGCTCAGTTACCACATGGCTAACATACAGCCTTGGTACCCATGCACAGAGGTACATTATGATGCAGTGGCACAGGCTGCCCAGAGAGGTGGTGGAGCCCCATCCCTGCAGACACCCAAGGGCAGACTGGACAGGGCTCTGAGTGTCCCTGCTCATTGAGGGAGTGGGACCAGATGGCTTTTAGGGATCCCTTCTGACTCAAATCGTTCTATGATTACAACCGTTACCACTTATGGTTTAATATTAAAAGAAGAAGGATCTCTCTACTTCAAATTTTAAAATCAGGCTGCAACTCATGTCAGTGCGATTTGTCAAAATGTTTTTGCAGCCTGTGAGAAACAGGATATGTAAATCTCTGAGATTACGTAGCCAAATAGCCAGTACAGGCATTTAGAACAGCATAAGTAGTGAAATAACTTTAAAGGACATCTTTGTTCCTCCAAGATATTCTGCCACTATTGTAAGCCTGTTTCCATTAGGCAGTGGAGGAGAAGAGGAGGTCATACCCAGCATGTGCAGTTCAGTCCCTCAGCCCTCCGAGTGGCAGGTAACCCTATAGACAAAGGCAGCATCCCCTACAGCCCCAGCACTGGGTGCAAGCCATCTCCACTGTGTTACCCTGCAGAGTGTAGACAGTTGCATCCCAGCACCCAGAAGACACCTGCCACATTACAAATGCTGTCACAACTGTCACCTCGCTAGTAGTCCCAGAGAAAAAGCTCCCACCTTCCCCTTCCTGCACCCTCAATTTACAGATATTTAAAGAGATGCAGTTTCAAGTATTGCCAGTACAGCCCCTTTTACCAGTTTTATATACATTAAGTACGCCTTACTGGTCTGATGGAGGCCAGGCATTTGTAGGGAGAGCTAGCATCACATTTAGACCATTGGCAGTAATCAATTATAACCAGCTCCAGAGCATGCGAGCTCTCATTCAGTGACTTCTGTTGGGCCTATCTCACTCCTGAAGGTGTTCCCAGTAACCGTGTTCCCCATGAACTCATGAGATAGGAGGTATAATTACCAGCTGTCATTACAAAGCTGTGTGCTCTTCAGCCTTCCTGACTGCAGCACCACTGCAGTTTGCTCTAGGAGTATTAAGGTAATATTCAACCAAACGCAGTTTGGTTTATCCCGCTCTCCCTAACCCACATTTCTCTCCATCTACTGACACGAACATCCACATTTATTAAACAGAAGGAAACTAATTTAAGATTCTATTCCCTGAGTTCTTCGTATTCACGTCGAGTATGTTTCCTCGCAATTAATTGCAAACTTAGTTTCTGTATTCGGACACCTTACACAAGACGTGTCCTCTCAAATTATCACATCAAACAGAACACTGCATCAGTGACAAAGGTCTGTGAGGCCTGATGACAGGGACTGCTGAAGGAAGCACTGAGTGCCCCTCTTCACTTTTCTGCCAATTGTTTGATAAGCATACTCCACAGCTTTACTGAATTTACAACTTACATTATTAACTTCTGCATCGCTTCTGTTTGGTGACTCCTGTTTAGTATAACAAAAAATGTAAGGCCTCTACAATCTCTTAAAAAAAAAAAAAAAAGAAGAATAAAAAAGGGTAGTAGTCTTAATTTGCCATCTGGCACATTTCTTCTGATAAAATATGGTTATGATAGATGGAAGCAGTAGTCTATTTACATATTTTTCACTGCTTTTCTTCTGCAGAGAAGCAGCCGTGCAGAATTACCCAGGTTCCTAATGCATAAGTTAAACATATTGCTTTACAGAAACTAGAGTCGTATTGCAGGATACAGACAACACCAGGAAAGTCTTCCTTTCAACAGCAGTGACATCAGCAGTGTTCGAGACTGTAGATGTCTCTCCTCATTCCCTGTTCCAGTTGGACTAGATGACCTAAAGGTCCTTTCCAACTCAGACGAGCCTGATTCTACCAATTTCACTAGGTTTGGACCAAGAAGTATCCCAGAGAGCCAAGAGGGTTTGCAAGTTATTAATTCAATACCTTAAGTTTGTGCTTCGACCTAGACAGAAATAATTCATTTAGTAAATTCAGAATTCGTGTTTTAAATTAAAACCAAAGTATCAAAATAAGTTAACCTAGAAAAACAGACTCATTTTTCTTTTTCTTTTTCTTTTTTTTTTACATAGCAAAGATTACTTTTAGACAAAACTTAGCAGAAAAATAGTTTGGGAATAAACAAAAGAATCTCTGTTGGCAGTGTCTGTTTGGGATTTAGCTCTGCCATCCCCTTGGAGGCATCTCTCAACTAAAAGTCATCGATACAAAAAGGCAACGCAGTGGAAAAGCTGAAATATTAAAATTCCAGTAAAGTGCATGGGATTGTGGCATACGTAACGGCTTTGCTATGATCATAACTCAGCTGCTGAATTAAAAGATGGGGAAGCCAAGTTCTTTACGATCTTATTGAGGTTGGCAATTTTTTCTTCTAGCAAATAGTTCTTCTTCTCAGCAGTTTTCTGGCGCTGCTCTGTCATCTCCAAAGCCTTCAGCAGTTGTGCGTTCTCAACATAGAGATCCTTGACCACTGCATCTGCTTTGGTGTTCTTGGAAAGCTGAATTGTGAGTGAAACATTATTACTCAGCACACAAACAGTAAAAGAAAACTGAAAAGCCTCTTTAAAAGGTAAGGAGGTATAACTGAACGCCTTCATTTTAACTTATCCGAGGAAGAAAACCCACCCTCTCATTCTGTCCTCATTCATTGCAGTCTACACATTTATGGAGTCATTATGGATGCTATGAATTTTGAAACTGGAAAGTCTTTGCAAGGAACTTGAAAGACCATGCAGATGTTGGGAGAGCTTCAAACGACCCCTCTGCCACTTGTCCTCTAAGGACAGGTGTGCTCCACATGCTCATTGGTCCCACAGAGCAACACAGAGGTTTGGACCACCCCATAAAATGAGGGAAAGCAGCTCGATGTTTGTCTGTTTGCATTTGGAGAAGCTCTTTGGCAGGACACCCCATTGATGTAGCTTCTCCTTAAAATAAGAGGGGAGATTGCACCTCAGTAGAGAACAGACATTCTCACTATTGCTATTACGTCACTACTTCCTAAGTGTACAAAATACCCTTTTCCTACACTGTTGAGGACTTCTGATGACAGACAGACCAAAGCAAGAACAGGAACCCCAAAATCTTATCAAACAAACAACGTGTTGGGTCAGGGAGCGTGGAAAAATCACTTCTAGTACCGTCATCCCCATATTCTTCAGGGAATTCTTTACTGTTTTGTAAGCAACTTGTCCAGCTAACTTGGCCCAAATTTGATGTTTGTTTCCTGACTTCAAGTGCCTGCATACCAAATAGCTTTTAGGGAATTAACGAGCGATGAATTCAGACCCCAGTTTGAATTCTTTGGAAGTTTTGGGCAAATACATTGGCTCAGAAGCATTAGAAGAAAAATAGCTTTAACTTTCTTCTGAGCAAGAGCGATGTTGTGGCTTTAACCCACCTAGTTGTTTACAGAGGCAACAGGGAAGATTTGGGGAAAAGAGTAAGAATGCTTACTTGTTCCTTCAGCTGATTTACTTTATCTTGGAGAAGCCTCTTCACAAGCCTCAGTTTCTGTTCGACATCCATCATACGTTCTTCCATCATCTTTAGAAGCTGCTCATGACCCCCCTGGAAAGCAACACATATGTGAGAACCTGTTAACAAAGATCAGGTCGCATTCAGCACTGCTCTTCCTTTCACCTCATGCAGAAGGAAAGTCCTGCCACTCCACGTCTGAGTTTGTTTTAAGGAATCAATTGAATTAATGAACAGTTCAAGGAAGCAAAACTTTGTGGCAGCGTTTAAAGGACACTCATGGCATTAAATCCAAGTTATACTTTGGATTCCTTTATCTAAGACAAATTGATATAAAATTCTAAGTTCTGTATCAACTCTGATTACTGAACCTGGATAGCATCCCTCTCATTTATCTTCTGAGTGGGGTAATGACACCAAAGTCTTACTGATTTCAGGGAAAAAAAAAAAGGCAGTCAAAATGGCTCGTTACTTCAACTGCAACCCTTCTTCATCCCAAAGGCCACTTGAAATTAAATTACATCCTAAAATTAGCATGTCATCATCCCAACCCCAATTTCAACTTTATTTGATTTAGTTGTAGGTGCTTCTGAATAATCCAATGTACTCTTGCTGTTTTTCTTGAGCAAGGTCATCCAGCTAAAATCAAAGCAAACCACTGACATGAGGACACTTGTTGCATCAACAGTTGAATGAACGCCTCCCAAATAAGTTAGAAATACTGGGAGCTGTGAGGAGTTGTTCATCTTAACCACCACAGAAAGATCCTGTTGGACTGACTGATTCAAGTCTGCTCAAGATTTTATTTGTTGGAACTCTGGGAACTCCTAAGTCTACATATGGAGTTGCACAATCACTTAAGCTTATAAAAAGCATCAAAAAACATTGTGTTAGAGTCATGCAGAAAGCAGATTTAAAGAGCTGCTGGGCTGACTAACTTTGCAGCTTTTAAAAAGTACTACTAAAAGGAATTCCAGCAAAATCATCTCCAGCTATCTTCTGTAATTTAATTGGAATTCAAGCCCACAGTTGACTAGTAGATGTCATATTGGTTACAGGAGCCTTGAGAGAATGGTTCAGTGGAATCTAAGAATTAGTGGTTTTAATATGTCCAACCTATGCTTCTTGGCTTTAAGATAATTTGAGAGTGTTCTACCTAAATTCATATTTAACACTTGACAGAGAAACCAGCTCAAGCATTAGAAAGATAAGCAAAAAAACAAGCCTTAGCAGAGTGGTTGCCTACCTCAAATTAATACAAAAAAAAAAAAAACAAAAAAAAACCTAATTTAATCTAGTACTTGGAAACAGAAGAAAAACACGAACACCATCTGAGAAGCAAGGCTGATAGTTTTCCCCTTTCCTGGCACCACCATTTTTACATCATGGTCACAACGGTAGGATATGGCTCTGTAGTATTGAGGTTTTTATCTTAAACGTGTACATACATCTGCTGGAGAAGCAGAGTTCAGAATCCAAGTACACCCTTCATTGCAAATCTTTCCCAGAAGAGATATGATAGAATCACAACATGGTTGGGTTGGAAGGGAGCCTAAAGCCCATCCAGTCCCAACCTCCAGCTCAGGCTGCCCAGGGCCCCATCCGTGGCCTTGGGTACCACCCTTGACATGAGAAATTCAACAACAGTGTCTGAAACTCGTTAATTCTTGTTCATAAAGCTGAAAATATTGATGCTATTAAGACAAGAGACGCTATGTTTAAAAAACATTTTATTTTTTCATTTACATCAGAAATGTCATCTTTCCCTGTTATAAAAGTTTAGACATCTTATACAAAAAAAAAAAAAAAGCAGCATAAATACCCCAGCTTTCCTTTGTCTCATATAAAATAAGTACCATTTGAGAAAAATAGGCTCTTCCCACATTGAACAAACCCACATTTTAAATAACATAAATAAAAATGATTTGCAACAGATGAAAAAGGACAGCTTACGAACGTCCACAAAATAGCTTCTGGACAAATAAATAAGAAATAACACCTTGGAGGCTTAAAAAAAAAAAAAGAAAAATGGATCCTCAAGTTCCTCAGCTTATGCCAGTTTGTATGTTTGTGTGAGTGTATCATGGTAAGGAATGAGATGGTAAGCAGCCAAGCTGTCAGAGGTGCCCGATCCTCCTGTAGGAATCTGCATGCACTGCTCGCTGCTCCGGTAGCAAGGCCTAGAGAGAGAAGGCAAGTGGGACACTTCACGCTGATATCCAGGTTGTCTTTACAAATATGTATGCACACTCATAGCAAACCACCAGTACAAGCCAAGCAAGCAACACAAGACAAAAACACACGCAATGAAAGCAGGCAGAGCACCACGTTACATTCCTCAGTATTAGTGCTACACAAACGCAATTAAGAATTAATCAGGATGTGTTTTCTAGAGGTCGGGGTGCTGAAGAGGGCTCATCCACATTTTGGGGGGACTTAGAAAGATCAGTTACAGCAATGAAGTGCCATTGGCAAAGCAGTTACACTTCTTCTGGGGTGATTATCTGCCACTACGTATTGCCTCAGGTCACCAAAAAGCATTTGTGGAAAACAGCCTCACTCTACTCCTCTTCAAATTTAGTTGCAAGCCTTCTGCTGAGACAGCTGAGCAAGCTGTTGGCCAGAGGTTGCTTGTTTTCCAGTGCAAATCAGCAGAGAGGGGGAGTTGAGCAACTCGGAGTATTTCCGAGCACTACTATGGGTTGGCAGCAGTTGGAGGGGACCTTCTGGGAACCGTGGCTCAGGGACGGACCCATGGCACTCGTATTGAACAAGGCCCAACGTGTATGGCAGTACTGGGCAGCTGTTGTTCAGGAGAAAGGTAGGCAGGTTAACAGAGGAGAAAAGACAGAGGGGCTTCAGTGGGATGAAGCTGGAATAGGGATCTTCGTGAGCAACAGCATGGACTGTAATGCAAAGGAGAACACAGACCACCGCAGCCACGACTGAAAAGCAACGAAGGATGCAAAGCATAAGGAGCACTCAAATTCCAAAAAGGTGGAGGGTAACTCTGGTGCCTTACAAAGAAGGACTGGGGATTGAAGAAAGCAGCACTAACAGAACGAGGTGGTTAACTGATGCAGAAAACACAAACGACCTGCCATTGTACTCAGTGGTGAGAAGACAGCAAAGAGGGGTTAGGATGCAATTTCCCAGGATGCTAAAGGGAACATTACAATGGACATGAGCTCATCTACATGTGAGCCTCAGGATGACTAAAGGAAAAGGCTAAGGATTAAAGCTGTTTAAAGAAGCAGTTTGTCCCAGCTTAAAGCATCCACCACTTTGTCCTTGTTTATAGCTGAAGAATGAATGCTTCACAACAGTGATTTTAGAAAGTCACATAGTAGAGCCCAAGAAAACAGCTGCAGGAGACGTTCTGAACTGGAAGTTTGTTCACATCCGTTCACTTGAAGTAAAAATCGATGCAAAAAGGAAAGTTACGAGGATTAAGTTGACAAATGCTTGCAAAACCTCACTGAAAGGGTTTTTAAATTCATGAAGGTTCTAGGAAACAGAACTGAGGCACCTGTAGAACTGCGGGCTTCAGGATACGATCAGTTTGCAAACTGTTTCTCAGGCTTTCAAGAGCACAATTACAAAACTACTTCTGAAGCAGCACACACAGCACATTCATTTTGCAGATGCTGCTGCTGTAATATGGCTTTTATTGATTTCAGCATTCAGCTGCAGGCTTTGCCTTCCTATGTGTGTGACTGAGTGCATCAGTAATGCACCTCCATCATGACTCAGACTCTCAGAAAGGGAGAGAAACTGACAACTCATTTTTCCTTCTGTATTCTTTGCTGTTAAGCTCCTTTAAATATCTATATATTTATATATTTGTACATATTTATATAACATTCCTAATTTCTCTATGTAAAATGCAACAGAGTGTAAAACGTATACTTTTTTTCTGCTAACAGGTTAATTCAAAGACTTAACATTTTTATTAAGTTATAAGAAAAGATAAAGCTCTGAATAAGTCACATTATTATTTTAAGCCAAAGCTTTGGAGATTTAGGGATGTGGTTACCAAAATGTCATTCGACTTCTCCAGTGAAAGAGACCTGCAGAAAGGGGGAGCTGAGCAACTCAAAGTACTCTGGGCAAAACTATGGGTTGGCAGAGGTTGGTGGTCAGCCAAATTTTAAGGTTAATTTTATATGGGAGATGCAACGTTTGCTACTGGAGCTGATTGTTGCATATCATTCAGTCTTGCATGTTGAAATATGAGGAGTGACTCAGCTCAGTGAGTGCAGTGGCTGTATCTTTGTTGGAATTGGATTGCTTCCCCTCAGAAACACTGAGGATGGAGTTTTAGGAGAACAGCAGTGATGCCCTTCAAACAACGTCCTCTCGTGACCACATAATGAAGATGGGGGGGGCCTTACAAAATGGGTTACTTGTCTGTATTATGCTCTGCTATGTTTCACGTGGCAGCACCAGCCTGAACTCGTACTTCATGTCTGATGACAGTGTGTCTGTACAATGTGCATTTTTCAAAGCAAAGGCGCCAGACACGGATGCTAGGGAAAATAAAAAGCCAACTAGAAACACTTACTACGCATTGATCAGAAGGAGAAAAGCCACAGCTGAACGTGGATGGAGCGAGCCAAGAAGACGAAGGGGACTCCAGAACCGAGCCATGGCTCGAGCTACGTATACTGAATAAAGGTTTGTTTTGTGTAGAGCATTGATGGAACTAATTTTTGAACTGGCATAAACAGAGAACGGATCTCAAAAATAAATAAAACCAAAACACCAAACAAACCCAACACCCCACTGAAGCAGCAGCCCGCGTTGAAACGAGAGCTTTACCTGTTGCATGTTCGTCTCAGAAGCTCTGCTTTCAAACTCCTCCTGCAGCCGCTGGCTCCGCTGCTCCGCCTGCAGCAGCTGGTGCTGGAGCTGCAGGAGCTGCTCCCTGGGCACCACGGTGCAGCCCTGCTGCAGGAGCTCCCGGGGCTGGCTAAGCATCCCGCTGCCGCTCGAGTGTCGCATCTGCAGAGCAACACAGACAGGCTGTCAGGGGACAGCAGCACCAGAGTTGTTCTGGCGTGATGCATGATGTGCTAGAGCTCAGCTTGAAGCATTCCTTGTGCACAAGAGAATCGAGTCAAGCCAGTAACAGGTGCTAAGACAAACTTTGCCCAGTGAAAAGGATGTGTCTACGTGCAGCTCTGCAAAGCCTATAGGAGCTCTGATTCATAACTTCAGCCCTGATTTATGACTTGTTGAATTGCTGGTGAAATCCTAAGCAGGTGTGTGGTGAGCTATAGCGTTTATTTTTCATTTTAACCTCAGTCTTTGCTGCCCTTCTATTAAGAGCATCTTGGTACAAATAAATGCACTAGTATAGAATTATCTTAGAATCATTAAGGTTGGAGAAGACCTCTAAGATTCCCCCAAGACCAACCAGCTACCTACAACCAATACTGCCCACTAACCATGTCCCTAAGCCTACATTCACCCTTTCCTCCTGAGGAAAAGGTACATCTATCCCTACCACCAGAGACAGTGACTCCACCACCTCCCTGGGCAGCCTGTGCCAACCCAACCACCCCTTCAGAGAAGGGATTCTTCCTAATATTCAGCTTAGCACGAGGCAGGCCAAAGGTGCCATCCCCCAGAGCTTATTATTTCTAGGCAAAAAGTAAAACCAAATCCAAAAAAGCAAAACAAGTTTTCTATACAATCTAGGGTGATTTAAGTATTTTCATGCTCTCTGTGATGTTGTATTCAGAATTCACTATTTAGGAGCCCGTATATCTACTGAACAAAGGACGTCTCAACACATTTTATGTTTTCCATTTAGAGTCAAGCAGAGCTTGATAAAATTTCTTGAGACTTAAGTTTCAGACAAGCCAATTTGCAGCTTGAATTTGCATAAGATTAATGCTTTCTTCATGTAAAAATCATTCTTCCTGTAAGAGCCAGCTAACAAGAGGATTTTATGATGTGGTTATCTCATAACCATTACTGCAGTCCCTTAGGAAAAGGTACGTGAGATTATGTTAGAGGTATTACTTTTCCTTTCACAAATGCTGTAATTAAGGCCTCAATTAGCGATCACAGTTCCATTACTGAGTTCATCTATAATGGAATCGACCATAAGCATTTTACATAATGGTGTAATTCTATCAAGGGTACTGCTCTAATGGTGTATCCAATGGTGGAGCTCTAACATAGACAGAGAGGGGCTTGAAATGGGATGAGAATGTGGGTGCTGTGGCTGTGATAGTGTCTGTTCACCTCTGCTGGCCCCAATAAATAGAATATTGGCTAATAAGGTATTTTAAAATAGTGTAGTATTTTAAGAAGTTTTTTTTTTTTAAATACATATATCGGGAGGTTCTCTTGAATCAACTCATCTGTAACAGAGCTATTCTTTTACCACCAGCATAAACAGTAGAAATAATGAAATATTTAAATGGGATTTGTTCAGACTTTCGTGTGATGCGTGACATCGTAACACACGAGTGGAAGAGCTGAGGAGACCCATCAATAACAAATGCTAGCATCTCAAAATCCAGTTGCACGGCTAATGAAAACAACACAGTCTTTCCACGTTCATCTGTGAAAGGAAGTGGGACAGTAAGGAGCTCACTAAACTATTGGGGATGACATGGTGTGACCACGTATCAGTTAGTGTTAGGGAAGCACTTGACAGACTGGTGGAAACGCATGCAAGAGGCCAGGGGCAAACATGAGGACGCCTTCAAGCCTCACAGTCACTGGGTGAGAAGGAAGGAATTGAGCCACTTTTCATTTTCTCACAATCAGTTTAATCCTTTTCAATGCAATCGGTCATCTCTCCATTTTCAAAGCAACACCTCTGGAATACGCAATGCTCTCCTATCGAATCAAAGCACAGAAAGCACGACCTGCACCCAACAGGTCAGTGCAGCTGCCAAAGTGAGGGTGCTACATTAAAATGAATAGTGGCTCCTTCACTTCAGAGATGCATGGCATGAAAAAGAAAATCCATTCAAAATGTTTTCTTCATGCTATGGTAGTACATTGAAAATTGTTGCTCTACCTTCGCACACTATTTCAGAAAGAGAACTGCACCCTTCTCTGCTAGTTCCAACCACTGAGCTCTAGACAGGTTAGCCATGAACAAAAGGAGAACAGGCACAAAAGAGAAAGTTAGAGGTCACAAAGTGCTGAGTGAATGTTATACGCTCCTGTTGGGAAAATGATATCAGAAATAACAAGTGCTGTACGTTTGAATGACAAGTTTTGGGAGGAAACAATTCCACACTTGATGTTAAACTCTTCAGTCTGGACAAAGTTGGGATTTTCCCCAAAGCATAATTAAGAATACTTGAGGCAAAGGCACAGGAAATAAAACTGTTTTCAATGACTTGCCAAAAAATCATCTTTTCTAATAGAGTCTTTAATAATTTTACAGCTAATTACACAGTCTATTCAGCATAACATATTTCCCATTTGCTTACTTGCTCTGGAAACCATGAGGCATTTTCACAAACAACACTGTAAAAGCCTCATCTGTAAGACATCCTGATTTATGGAACAAGTGCAAAATACGCTTTAAACTCAAATTCAAACCATCAAGTTCTTTGCAGAGACAACTCGGAGGTTCAGTTAAGCCCTTCTGTCCCCGTCACCACGGTCACTTAAGATGCAGTTCCCATAACATCCAGCAACACCAAACAAGCCTCTGCACTTACAGCAGGCCTTCAAAGAGCCTCTACTGAGGTTCCCACTCTTGTCTTTAACATCAAGTTGTATACGCTCCCATTCAGTTATGCTCTAGATAAGAGAGCAAGGCTTCCATTTAGCCAACTATTCCTGTGGTAAATAAGAACAGGCTTCTACATTAAGAGCAGCATTAGGCAAAGATTAGTCAGGAAACTCGAGGTTACATGTTTTATGAAGGAAGAGTGAAGTGTTAGCCTTGCCTCAAGCACAGAAACAAAATTCTTTGCTGTTTGACTTTGTATCTGGAACATTACATGAACCACGCTGTGCTTCACAGAAGCACGTTGGTCACACTAACACTGATCACAAAAGATGACAATAACATGAGAGGACATTAATTCTTCTCATTTTGATCATTGTCCCCTGAAGATGAAAGGTTGTTGATTTTTTTTTCCCATTTTATAAATGGATTCATAAATTCAGTGACATACTGATAAACCTCCACACTACAGTCAATACAGTCAACACCTATTGAGAAGTACCTCCATTAACTGATCATCCAGCTTGACTTGCTTCTTCCTTAGCCCTTCATTTTCCGAGCTTGTTTCCAATTCATGGCCAAGAGAATTCATCTGACTGATCTATGGGAGACAAGAGGTTTCCTTAAAATGGCAGCAGCTTCGTTTTATCTGCTGTATTCAGCATGCAAATCACGAGTCACTGCACATCATGACAACTCCAGATTAAGTATTTGGACAAGTGTCATGCTTTGTTAGAAGCTATGTCTAAGACAATGTTATACAGCACACCAGACACGAGCATCACATAAAAGGCAGGGTAGTGCTTTTCAGTTGAAATGTGGTAAATCTAGCAATGCAGATCACTTAGAGGCTACGTTTTGTTTGTGGCTCCCACGTTCCACCAGTGAATAGTTCACAGCAACAGCTCCTACAGCACAGAGCATTGCTCCACTGCAGCGCAATCAGCTGAAGCAAAGAGCAGGAGACAGTGGGCTCCTCGGGACAGGGATGTGTAGAAGACAGAGCACACGGCTCAGAGTAAAAGAAATAAATCACAGCTCCCCATCTCTGTGAGCTGTTAAGTGCAGTGCTGACCCACAGATCCACCACCAGAGACTAACCTTCCTATTGGCAGATGACAGCTCTTTCTGTAGCTGTTCACACTCTCTCTTCAAGCTTAATTTCTCTTGTTCTATGGCTTTGACAATACCTGACTGGCTTTGATGTTTTTGGTGCTTTAGGGAAAGGACAGTAGACTCCAGCTGTCGGATCTAAAGATACCAGAGATGAACAAATGTGAGGAGACATTCCAAACCATTCCGTCTGCTTTGTAGCATGTTCCAGTAGGTCAAATCAATTGCATTTGCAATATCTCACACCAATTGATTTCAGACTCTTAGTTTCTGGTACTTCTGACATTACAGCTTTGAGCATCCCTTCTCCCTCCCTACAATCTGCCTAACGCTGTGTGCTGAGAAATTAAACGTAAGAATGCTCAAAGGTTTAATAAATAAATCCCAGAATTGCAGGGATTGGAACGGCTCTCTGGAGCTTCCCCAGCCCAATCCCCTGCTCAAACATGTTGCACAGGAAAGCATCCAGGTGGGTTCTGAGTATCTCTAGAGAAGGAGACCCCACCACCTCTCCGGGCATCCTGTGCCAGGGCTCTGTCACAGATGATGGTCCTCACAATCCCTGCAACCCTCTGCTGGGTTCTCCCCAGCTGCTGCACGTCTGCTTGGAACTGAGGAACCCAGAAGGGGATCCAGTGCTCCAGATGTGGCCTCCTCAGGGCAGAGCAGAGGGAGCAGACCAGAACCTCAGGCAAGAGGCTGTCTGAAACATCACCTACCTTCTCCCTGGCGTGCACAAGCTCCGTGGCAGAGCTTCGGGCCTCCCTCTGCAGCCGCTCCTTCTCCTGCCTCAACAGCTGCTGCTCCTGGGCCATCAGCTGCTCCAGCTCTTCCTGCTGCGAGCGCCCTGGGGAAGGCACAGCCCGTGCTAGGACCCGGTTCTTAAGACAGACAAAATTGCATGGTTAGGCCTTCAACAGAGATGCAGATGCTTTCTCCATTCAGGTGGGGTTTAAGGAGGCTTTTGGTAGCCACAGGGCTCCATCTCCCTCCCAGCCTACAAGCTATTTTCCAATCAAATCCAGCATGGCCATCCCAGTGCACAGCCAAGCACTTCACCAAAGCCACAGCTGGAGTAGTTACTGCAAGCACACACAGCACAAAAAGGCAATTTGGGCTCTATTTTGCAGTCTCATCGAGCAAATAATAGAACCTCATTACATATTATTCAGTAATAGCTGTAATTCAGTTCCCATTGCACAATTCTGAAGCATTCTCCTTTCTGTGTGGACATTAAATATTCCTTTAATTATACAGCAAAAGAGCCAAATCAGGGACGACATTCATGACGCCAACGCAGGACTGCTGCCTGCCACCTCCTTCAGACCCAGCTCTTCATCAGCTGAGCAGGGCTGCTGGAATGCTGTGCCTTGCCAAAGCAAGTTGGGAAATTAGATTGCTGTCAATTAGTTCGATTGTTAATGGCATGTTATGTGTAAATTCACACATTGCCCACTGCTTCCTATGTTTTCATTGGAGAAAGATTTGTTCTGGGGGAAAAGTCCTCTTTGGAAATGGACTGCTCGTGGTCTGTCCTCATGTTTAGAGGAATTTTAAAATCAGATTGGTGCTGCAAACAACCTTATGAGACTGATGATAGTTAACTCTTAAAACTGAAAACACTGAAAACCAGAATGTATCATAGAAATACAAGTTCTTATACCTTCCTCCCTCTAGCCAGTTTGATTGCTAGCCTTCTATCATTTGTGTCTACAAGAGTCAAAACCAATGTCATTCAGAATCTGCTTGCTCAGGCCTGCAGCACTGTTTTTGCCTTACTCATTAATGAGCCAACCTGAAAACTAGACTAGCTCCAGCAACAGGCTGCAGGACACCCATCTGGAGTCACCCCCACAGAGCTGACTGAGGTCAGTTACCTTCTCATTTGCGTTCTGCAGCTGCTTGTGTAAAGACATCACCTCTTGCTCAAGGGTTTCCTTCTCCTGTTGTGCCACCCGCAGGTCTGACTTCAGGCGGGACATTTGGAGGGTGGTGTTCTGCAGCACTTCATCCAGGCTCTGAACCTGGAATGTGCAGAAACACAGCTCTGTTTGCACCAAGCTTGTCTGCTAAGAGGTACACACACCCCAAGTCTCTGCTATTTGACTGCTCTCTACTGGAAGGAGTGCAGAGATAACGCAGCCCACCTCCTAAAAATGCTTTTAACTTCTCTGAATTTCTGCTTCAAATGAACTGCTTAAATACAGCCAGAATACTGCACTCAGACATCGCACATTCCAGAATATTTACAGTGATAGGCTGGGAAAAGGAGATTCCTTTCCAATTATTTCTTCTTCTTGGCCAACAAGAAACAAGAGCAGTGCCACCAGCCAAGCAAATGGCCATTTGTTCCCTCCCTCAGCTGCCAGGAGACAAACAACCACCAAAAAGCAGGGAGCAGAAGCAGCATCTCTGCAGTGTCTGAGGGGCAGCTGGGCAGAATGAGATGGCAAGAAGAACTTGGCCACAGATATAATACAGAGCTTATTCTTGGGGAAAAAGAAAAGGTCATATTTAACAAGTTCCCTCTTGTCCTTTAAGGACATCACTTTGAAAGCCCATCAAAGCACCCATTCTCAGCCACATGAAGTCTTCACACATGTTAGAAGAAGGCTGTTTTCTGAAAGAAAAGCTGTACATGAGATTCTGAAACGCTTTGATTCAGGACTACGACAGAACCCACTGTTGTACCTTCTCCTGTGAAGCTGAGAGCTGTGTTTTCAGGGTCTGACTCTGTTGTTCCCAGGACTTCTGCTCCTGCTTCAAGCTGCCAACCACACTCTCCAAGCAGCTTACTTTGGCCACCTGGAATAAGATTACATTGCTAAGCCTGAATCATTCAGGATTTTCCTTAACTCAGTTTGACTTTGGGAGTTCAGATAGATGGAGTTACGGCTACGCAAGGAAATTGGAGGAGAGCAAAAAACACAACCAAACGACCAACTCAGCTCAAATCTCCACATAACAGAGCTGTTATTTATGGTGCACCTACTGTGCTGCTCCAGCCCAGAGCTGGAATACAGAGTGCAAGAACACTGTCCTCCTTGTCCTTCTGCAACATTTCTATCCATGCCTCTGCTCTCACAATGCATGGAATCCGCTACATAATCAAACTGCACTCAAGCTATGCTCCAAAAGCTGTCTTTAAGAGCAGAGAAGGAAAAAATGCAATGGCATAGAAGCCTTGATCCAGCCTGGAGGTAAAAAGGAAATCCAAAGCAATTTTACAGCTTAGAGGGATGCAGATTGTGATATAAGAATTTAGCCACCTTGTTACAGCACAAGGGTAGGAACACGAGTGTGCAGTCCTGCCTTACCTTATCGATACACCTGCTTAATTCCTCACTCAGGGCTTCCTTCTCTTTCAGCAGCTTTTCATTCTTGGTCATCAAGCTAGAGACTTCGTTCTGAAGGTCAGAGAGGTCAGGGCATCTGGGCAGCTGTGGGAAACAACCCCCTCTGTCATTTCAGAGCCTTTCATGCAAGCACTAAACAAAGCCTTCTCCTCACCATAGGACCAAGCATCACATACTGGATAGAGGGGAAAAGACAGGAGCAGAATAGCACTCACAACCCAGGACAGCCTGTGTTAGTGCTCCTGCAAACAGCTGCTACAATTCCTGCACAGCCTGTATCGGTGTGTTAAAGCCTATCCAAATGGATGGTATCACACCAATTGCACTGGACAGTGAACATACCAGACCCCAAATCTTTGAATCTTCATTTTGTGTATTGATGGTGATTATTATTTCATTTTATTTCCACGAATAATCGTAACAGAGTGAGAATTCTCCTTCCCACATCTACACGTCACCATTTGTCTTCTAACATCAGCAAGGCAGATAAGGCTTTGGATAACTCCTTCCCAGAAAAGGGAGAAAGAAAAGCCACACAGCTGACTTCTGATCCTTTTTTCATTTGGCACAGTGCTTCAGCTTTGTCTGTCTGCTCCTGTGCACTCTGGGCTTTGCTCTCTCAATCTTCTGCCTTCAATTACACTAAAGCCACAATCCACTCTTGACTAAATAGATCTTTTCTGCTTTTGCTTTTTAAGACCATTATAAATCTCAAGCATTGGGAACATCAAGATGAGTGCTCTGCTCTAAAGAAAATGACTTTGTGGCACCTTAATCAGGAAGGCTAATTCATCCGTTGCCTTCATTACCTACAATTATCATTATATACTTACTGCCAAATGAACCACGTTTATGTGGTCAACAGTCAAGCCCTCCAGAAAACTACCTTTTTAAGCTCTAAGCTGCCAAAGTCTCCAAGTGGCACTCTTAATGCTTTGGCTTTGCTAGGGGACATGCTGGAAGTGACCAACTGCTCAGTGAGACATTCTCCTGTCCACCCTACCCATGCAAGCTAGAAAAGCCTTGTACGTCACTGAATTTGGATGGTACCTGGACAGGGTGCCATACCTGTTTTGTCTTCTCCAGCTCCTCCTTGAGGAGGCAGTTTTCCTGCTCCAGTATATGAGCTTGAACTTTCAATTTCGACAGCTCCATCTCCAAGGAGGACACCACATTTGATGACTGCAAAAAGTAAAAAGCTCAGATTTCAGTTTGAGAGGCAGTAACTAAGGTTAAGCAGAGGATGCTGAGACCAGTGATATGGGTTAGAGAAGTGGATGCTAATTCCTAAAGGTTACATTGCTCCATTCCATTAGAGACACTTATCCCATACCTTGACTTTATTGTTTTCTAGTTCCTCTTTCAGTGCCAGTCTCTCCTTCTCCCACTCTTCCAGGGTACATTTTCCTGCTTCCCTTTCCTTTTGCTTGAGCACCCTTGCCAGCTGTTGGTTGAGATCCTGCACATCTGCTTGGTTTTTGGAGTTTCTCTGGCTCAGTTCTATGTTTTCAGAGTCCAGCTGCTGGTTCCTGGCCTTCAGATCTGCTACCTGAATTGGGAGAGCAGTTTCAGTCATGGCAAATCTTGCACTGAATGGTTTTCTTTAAAAAACAAACAAAAAAACCCCACCTACATTCCTTTTTTATTAGGGTGATCAAGGAGAACTGACAAGTGTCACTCCAATTCACCAGCCCTGCCATGGAAATGATCACTGAACAGTGACTGAGTGGTGAGCCATAGCAGACAACTCACTGTGGACCAGTCATGACCTCAGAGCCTATTGAACCTGCTCCATGCCCTCTTTTGGGGCCAAATCAAGCAGAACTGTTTTCAAGAGCAGGACTGCTGCTGCTGATGTGCTACATGCAGAATTACAATCTTAGCTATCACCACCTAAGGAAGGAGTGATTGTTATACAGTGATCATTCTCCAGAGAAGTTGATGGACTCTGCATACCTGCTTCTTCAGATTGTCAACCATCTTCTGCACAGCCACTTTCTCCTTCCTTACTGCCTCTATCTTTTGTCTAAGAAAAAGGAAAGCTCATCAGCATGAGGGTCACTTGTTAATACGTGTATCTGCAAGAACAAACTGGTTGACATGACAAGAAATGATCATTATGGGCTTTTATTTTACAGGTAGCATCACTGCTTTGCACAGGCTTGGTGAGCACTCGATATTCCCATGCATTTCTTTCCTAGAAGACCCATGGGTTAAGCTCCTCCTTTAGCTCTAGGATCAGGCAGGAGAAACATTGGGCTGGGGAGATGCACAAGGACTGCTGGTAGCACCAGGCAGTCTGCCTGCTTCAAAGCCTGGGCAATATCTAAGGCATGCAGGAGCTTTAGGAGAAAGGATGTGACCTTGCATCAAGAGCCCAAAGATGAACACGTGGTCCCACTGAGTCCTTACCGCATCTCCTCCCGGGATCCGTTCAGCTCACGCAGTTTCAGGCTGGAAGCACTGCCCTCCTCATTTAACAGTGTCACTTTGTTTCTCAGAGTAGCATTTTCTTCTCTGAGCTTCTCAGCCTCACATCTGCGGCACAGAGACAAGACAGGTGAGAACAGCTTCTGTGCATCACCTAGGAAGAGAAGCCACTGAAAGCCTGGACTGCTTGTGACACTTGACAACAAAGCCACACCTGGGAAATTCGTATGAGCTGTGTATAGATTTTACATTTAGACTGCTTCCCAGATCAAGAGAAAGGGGATATCTGTATAAAACAGCTGCACAAAGTTAAATAATTAAGGTAGCTAGTAGAAGTTTCACACTTCAATACTGTACTGTACCTTCTGGTCCTTTAGTTACCAATAATGCAGCTGTGACTTGGAAGAGCTCAACACCTTAAGCAGCAGACTGCACCACAGGTCTGTGTAACAGGACAAGGGGAAATGTTTTCAAACTAAAAGAGGGGGGAGCTAGACTGGATGTAAGGAAGAAGTTTACACTAAGGATGGTGGGGCACTGGCACGGGTTGCCCAGAGTGGTGGTGGTGCCCCATCTCTGGAGAAACCCAAGGTGAGGGATGGGCTCTGAGCACTGATGGAGCTGTGGGTACCCCTGTGCACTGCAGGGAAGGGGACCAGGTGGCCTTAAAGGTTCCTTCCAACCCAAACCATTCTATGACTCTTCAGCATTGACTCTGGTATTTGAGAAAAGCAAAACACTTCTAAGCTTTCCAAGTTGCACTCAATACAAGAAAGGAAAACAAAGAGGTGATATTAGTAAAAGCTGAAAGCATTCTGAAAATGTTACTACAATCTTAGACACTAAAACACAGAGGTCCCTGCTGTACCATGTACTCACTGCACAGGCAGCTACATCTGTGGGCAAGTCACTTGTGTCATGTTGTGCTAAGCCACATTCAGAGAAGCAAGACATATTTCAGTCATTGTTATCCACATTCAGACACCTACCAGCACTCAGAGTCCGAGGCACTGCGTTCTAGGGCTAAACTACAGAGGTTAATGCAGCAGCTGCAGTGTGGTCAGTAGAGCTACGGATGGTCAGCAGGACACACACTAGGTTAGTTTCTATGTGGAGCAAGCAGCAAGCTGGAGTGCTGTGAGGCTGCCACGCTTCCCACAGAGCTCTGTAAGTGTACATTACCTCAGAAGATCAACTTTTTGCTGCAGGTCGGTGCACGTGCTCTGTAAGCCATGCATCACCACGTTCCTCTCCTCCTCCTGGAGATGCATGTCACTGGGGTTAACCAGGGTGGTGACCTCCTCCAGCACCCCACTGAGCTCCTGCAGCCCCCTCTTCTCTGGTGATATTTCTTTCACCGTGCTGTCACATTGGGCATGCTCATCTAGCAGACCCTTCAGCACTGCAGCCCGTTCTTCTGGCTTTCCAAGCTGGCATCGCAGCCTTAACTTCTCCCTGGACACATCTACTTTTCCTCCAACACCTTGGCTTTGGCCATCTTTCAATTCTTTAACTGTTCTGAGGAGCTGTGTGTTTTCCTCCCAGAGCTTTATGCTTTCTAGGTCACTTCCTTCTAGCTCGCAGTGAAAGCTTCTCAGCTCACACAGGCGGTCTTCCAAAACTCTGTTTTTTTCAACTAACTTCATCACTTCAGACTTCAGGTCCTCGTTTTCTGCCTGAATTTCTTCCTGCAGTGACAGAAGCTTGGCTTGTGCCATCAATCTTTCTTGCAACTCTTCAACTCTCTCCCAGAGTTGAGGTATTGCACTTTCCAGGTCACCGTTCATCAGCCCAGGAGCACGTTCCAGTTCTTTGACATGCTTGCACTCGGTCTGCAGCTTTGAAGCATCAGAATAAAAGCTTTTATTCTTGGGAGCAGCTCTGTTACTTAGCAGACAGACATCCTGCTGCTTCATACCACTCTGGAGTATTTTTAGTATGGGTGCTCTCTCAAGATCTCTATTTTCCTTCAGCAGAGGCACCTGAGACGCTACCTCTTGATCCTTGTCAAAATCAGGGTTACCATCACTTTCCAGTGCCATTTTACCCCCCTGCACCTGGCACACCCCCACCTTGAGAGCGCTGCTGTCCGCTCTGCCTCCATCACACAGCTCCTCCAAATCTGAACGCGTCCCTTCTTCCAGCTCTGCAGCATCAGCCTCCAGAAGCTGCAAGCCATCCAGATTCACTCCCCTGCCTGCATCCTCACAGTCACAGGGCAGCCCTCCGAAAAGGGGACCCACTTCATCCAGCAGCTGCGATGCCTGGGCAGCAGGGCTGGAGCAGGCAGACAGGGCAGGCCCTGCAGATCCGCACCCAGCAGCTTGCAGCCTTTGCTGCAGCCTGACTATCTCAGAAGCCATCCTGACGTTTTCCTTCACAGCTTGCTCGTGCACTCTCTGCAGGTTTATGAGAACATCTGCATCATCTCCTGGAGGCTCCGTACCAGAGAGAGAAGCGATTTTGTTCTTTGCTTTGGCGTATTCATTTTCCAGGACCCTACAATGATTCTGCAGTGTGGAAAAACTAAGGTTCTCCCACTGCAACTTCTGCACTTTTTCTTGGAGGTTTGAGATTTCCAAATTCATTTCTGCTTTTTCTGCTTCTGCTCTTACACAGATGTCCTTGTTTAAACTTTCCAAGGCAAGAAGTTTGGAATTCAGTTCCTCTTTCTCCCGCTTATACTCGCTGCTGAGCCTCTCCAGCTTTTGGCTGACCAGCTTCCCATTTTCCTCCACCACAGAGATACGTTCCTCTTTGTCCTTCAGCTCTTTCTCATGATCATTTTGAAGCTGCAGTATCTCACGGCTCAGCTTTTTCTCCTGCTCCTCAGCAGCATCCCTCAGCTCTTGCAGCTCTCTCTGGAGCTGCTCCTTCTCGCACAGCAGCGTGTTTACCTCCTCCTTAAAGCTCTTCTCCAGGAGCTCTTTCTCTTGGCTCAGGGCAACAGAAGCAGCCCTCTCATTTGCCAGGCTTTCCTTCAGCCTCTCGTGGGCTTCAGCAACTTCCTGGGCAACTTCATCCTTCTCAAATTCCCACTGAGACTTCTCCTCTCTCTGCTGTTCCACAAGCTCACGCAGCTCTCGCTGGTAGCGGCCCTCCAGAGCTCGGATTGTTTCTTCGTACTTATTCACAAGTGTTTGGGTGTCAGCAGAGAACTGGGTTTCAGCATGAGCTGCTCTTCTGTTATATTCACTTGCCATTTTTTTCCTAAATGTGGTTAACATAACACATTACTAAACCCTGGGCTATCTCAGGAAGTTGTTAAAGCTACTCAATGAAACAAACCAAATACTTTCTGCTACTGAGTTTTAGCAGCACTATCATTTGCTGGGTGCTTCTGAGAGCAAAAGTTAAACACGAGGCCATTTATTGAAACTCCAAAGATAAAGGTCTAATAGCTATGGGAAGTGTCCTTTGAAACAAATGGTTTTGTATATAGTATGTTCTCCTTCTGTACCTAGAAGGAAATTTGTGGGGGCAGATACTCCTACCCCCACCTCTTCCTTTCAGTCCAGGATGGTCTCATTACTTTTGACACTCGCTCCTACTAAATGCATTTACCAACCACCTGTTTACTTCTTCAGAAAAGGACAACCCAAAATCCAGATGTACAAAGGATCACAAAGCACAGGGACATCAAGCAGAGCTCAAACTAACCACTCCTGGTCACGCTTTAGCAGTACTGCTGCCAATGGGTAAACTAAAAACCAACAGAAATAACTGCTCAAAAAGGGTCAGAAGACAAAGCTCTGGGTACAAAACCATCCACATCCCAGAATAAAGCACTGTGCAGTTACAACACCTGAAATGAGCACCAGGAGCGAGCTCTGTGCTAGCATCACTGAGGTCACCAAACCAAGCCATCAAACTACACGGACACTCACCTCTCCTCCTCCAGATCCTGCCTGTGCTTCCTCAGCAGCTCCTCCTTCTCCAGGGCATGCACTTCTGCCATCCTCTCCAGCCGCTGGTGGAAGCTGAGCTCCAGCTCTCCCTTCTCCTCCTGCAGCGTCTGCAGCAGCGCTCTCATCTTCTCCTCTGCCCAGACACTGTTTTGGATCAGCTCCTCCCGTTCTTGACTGAACTTCTCCTTTGCCTGCTCCAGCCTGGCTCTAACATCATCCTCATGCTCCTGCCTCAGGAGCTCCTGCAGATTGGCTTTCTCCTCGCCGAAGCTGATCTGCAGCTTGTTTTTCTCGGCGTCATGTTCACAGCCAAGCTTCTCTTGCTGCTCCCTGAGCACTGCTGCCTCTCCTCGCAGCTCTGCAACTTGGCTCCTGAGCCCAGTTATCTGCTTCTCCATCACACGCATCTCCTCGGTGTACTTCTTCCTCACGTCCTCCTGCTCCTTCTCACAGCGGGTTTTGGTCTCATCCAGCTGCTTTTCGTAGTGACTCACCTGCAGGAGGAACACAGACTGCTTTGCCTTCTCCAGAACACTCCAGAAATGTTTTCTGTATGTTTCTGTTGTATTTTGTGACAGGAGAGAAGACCCACTCATCATCTCAAAGTCCTAAGTTAGATTTGTTAAGCTGCAGTGGGAGCGTTTCATTGACTCATTCTTCAAAACCTTCCCCAGGTTAAGGGGAAGTAAAGATTTCAGGGTAACATTGCTTTGATCCCCTTTCCCCACCTTCATTACTCATCCCCTGTTGTAAACCAGGGCACAGAGTTGCCACTTTGTCAGAATACAATTTCACTACCCCTGTCATGCCATATATGAACTGAGTATTATATATACACAGCATAGTTACCAGCTCTTAACTGGAGCTGAAAACCAGTGTAACAAATGGAACAGAAACCTGACCAGATCTGACTTCTGGTCCTGCTGCAGAACAAGCCCAGACCCATCCAAGACCACACTCATGCAAAAAAAGGCAACAAAAGTTGTGAAGCTTGAAACAAAACTAGCTTACAGTGTCTTCCAGCTCCTGCTTGAGGTGATGCAAATCCCTGTGGTGTTGCTCCTTCATTTGCTCTATGGCCATTTCAGCCTCTATGCTCATATTTAATGGATTGCAGTCTTCTGACCCAAGTCCTTTAAAGAGAATTACATACATCACCTCAAAACACTGAGAGCTATGTTCTCAACAGAAGCATTTATCTGAGTTCTGAGCGTAGCACAGCAGCCGTACTGCACTTAATGTTACACATTAAAACAGGAGTGCTGCCCAAGAAGTTCACTGGGCGGGTTTGGGAGCACTTTTACGTAACCCCATCCAAGACATTATAGATATCTACATCACAGGAGCTCCCACACAGGATTTACCCTGGTCAGGTTCAACGCCAATGTTGCCATAGCTCTTGATATCAATGTCAAACTCTTCGGACAGTGAATTCTTCAGAGATGGCCTGAACACCTTGCCCTGAGTGCGGTATTCCTCCAGCTCTGAGTGCAGCTCATCTATCTGGTCCTGCAGCTCCTGCCAGGGGAGAAACAAAGAAAAGCTTCGGTGAAAGCAGTTGCACATAGCAGAGAGACAAGACATTCAGGAGAGAATTACGGCAGGTAAGGACTCAATTTTTTCAGTTACCAGCCAGGATGAGAGGTGATGGCCTTAAGTTGTGCCAGAAGAGGGTCAGGTTGGATATTAGGAAACATTTCCTCTCCAGAAGAATGGCTCTGCACTGGCACAGCTGCCCAGGGAACAGTGGGATCACCATCCCTGGAGGTGTTCCAGGGCCATACAGGTGTGGCACTGAGGGATGTGGGCAGTGGGCACAGTGGGGTTGGGGATCCTGGAGGTCTCTTGCAACCTGAATGATTCTACAAGTCCCTTTTTGGAGGGGATACTGCTTTTACCACATGCAAGTAGCAGATACATTTCTTATTAAGAGTCAGAGCCTTCTCCCAATAGATATGCTCATGCATTATGCTTCCAAACCCTACCACACTGTAGAACCTTTCACTTTTTATTCCTTCTCCCTCCTACAATTGTAAGCAATGCCTTCAGAATGCTTTCAAACATAAAGTTGAGAAATACCCCCTCAAATACCATTCTACTTGAAAAGTCAAATCAGAAATAAAAGATTAAATCAGGAAAGAGATAGCCTCATTAGCACATTTCCCATCTGGTACTCCTGCCCACTTGCCAGCAGAATCTCCCAAGTGTTTGTGCCAAATGCAATGTGTTCAGCTCAGTGAGCAGCATTTATTGAGGAATATGAATGACTGAATGTGTAAACACACAACTCTGGAGAGCTGAGGGGTTCAGAAAGGGAACCCAAAGTGTCTGCCAGTACTCAAGAGAGCCAGCTGCATATTCAAGCCAATTCTGATCAAGAAGTATCAATCAGTTCAACAAATATTTCTAGAAAATATTTGCTTTTTAACCCCAACTTAACAAAGCTGCTGTGCTGTTCTGTCCCTAGCCAAGCTGGCTCTTCAATGAAGAAGGATAATGCAGAACAGATGAGCTGAATGCTATAATCAGTGCAGCCCTCAGAAAACAGATACAGAAATAGATACCTGCAGACCCACCTTAAAGGAGCATTCAGCTACATGACACTTGGGGAGAAGGCAAGCTTTAAATGAATTGCAGTCCTATTTTCTTAAGCTAGAACTGTTCCAGAAACAGACAGAACTCGGAAATACCCCACTCTGGGCAGTCCCCCAGCCCAGGGCTCCACTCACCCTGCACTGCAGCTCGTACTCGCTCTTCATCTGGGCCAACCTCTCCTCCTGCAGGAAGAACTCTGCGCTGCTGGGGTCCAGGTCCCCGAACTGAAACGGCACCAGCACCACCCAGTTAGCCCTCCACATACCCACACAGCCTGCTCCCTCTTTCCACTTCATTACTTTCTCACTGGAATACCACCACATTCAGCTGTTCACCTTGATTTTCAGATGAAATTTCAGCAGAGGTGCCAAGCAACACCAAACAGCTCGTGATCTGCCCTAGGAAGGAACTGCATGTTGGATCTATCTGAAATCAAACAACACCCTGCAAACCTATGGAATGATTGCTTTGCCATATAGCTCTCTATTGTCAATTTCAACAGCATGATAGCTAGGCTGGAGGATCTGTGATTTTCTTCACTGGAAATGAGTTGGGCCACTGTGAGCACGTGCTGGTAAGAGGAGGCTTTACCTTTTCAGCCAGGACATTTTCCAAGTTCCTCTGCAGTTTGCTTGCCAGGCTCTCATACTCAGCCAGCTTTTCTCCAGTTTCCAAGAGCTCACTCTCCAGACGGCTGTTTTCCTGCACCAAACAAAACCCAACATTTGCAAAAGGAAAGCAATAGCAAGCAACAGCTCATTAGAGTCAAATTAGAGCCTGACACTTAGGAGTTTCAGCCAGCAACGGGAAATGTGCATTGGTTTTCCATCCTCCACACACACACACACACACACACACACACACACAATCCCTCTTGCCACACCAGAACTGCTGCTGGTGACCCACTGACTGTCAACACTTGTGATGTTCACAAGGTGACACCATTACCCATCACTTGTGAGCAGCTTGAAGAAAAAAATGCCACACACAACCCAAAGCATTACATTACAATATGGCAGCTGTCAGATTCAAAGAAAAGCTGCTTGGAGTTTGTTTCTTAAAAAACGATATGGGAAAAGGATGTGAATGCGTAGGGTCACAGTTGGAAGACTGCACTGGAAGGCAGAAAACAGCTGCTCCAAAGAAATTGCAGCAGACTGTCTTTAACATTTGAAGCAGAGCCCCATGAGCCTATGGAGGTGACCCAAAAAAACCATCATGACAGATACAGAAACACCCTGAATTGGAAAGGACCCATAAAGGCCACTGAGTCCAATGCCTTTATCTTGCAGCTAAAGCTACTACTGAATTGCACTTCTGGGTGCACTTGCATTCAGTGTATTACCTTCAGAGACAGCGTGAGGCGGTCACGGATGTAGTTCTCATCAGTTTTCAGCTTCTCTATCTCCTGCTCCAGCTCCAGCCGCTGTTTGCTAGCCTGCTGCAGGATTTGCTCTCGCTCTTTCCGCAGTTCATTCTTTAGAGCGCCAATTCGTTCCTTGTACTCCTCATCCAGCTTCCTATTACAGCATCAAAGGTAAGAACAGCTCAGAGAAAGCAGCAGGCAAGCACTGCTGTGAGTTAAGCTGGGCAGTAATCGGCACTGCTGCTATCAGTGCCGGCACCAGGCGGGACCGCTGCCCGCAGAAGCGTGGCGGTGCGTGGATTAACCACACAGCTCAGCAGCACAGTGCCTGCTGAATTCAGATGCACAGCCCACAGCCCGGCCAGGATTTCAGGATTAAGGCAGACTTTTCTGCAGCCAGAGATGTCAGTATTTGAAGTCTGCCATCGGGGCGCGGCTCTCCCTTCATGGGGAAGGTGAATGGTGAGCACAGACACTGGGAAGGGAAGCAGAGAGATGGGAATGGGACCAGCACCAGCTGGGACCCATTGGTGGGTCTGACAGGTGGGAAAGGAACAGCACAGGATTGCTTTAGCTTGGTCAAACACTGTTTAAGACAATCTCAGGTTATATTTCAGCCAAACCTCAGGTGCTCAACCCTCCCCCAAGCTCCAGCCCCAAGCGTTTGCAGTGCTGCATCCCTGCAGGGATGTTCAGGATACACAAGAGCTGCTGTGACCCACCACGAGGTGACCCGATGCTGTACCTGAGGTTGTACTCATTCCGGCGCTCTATTGCTGCGTGGTGGTCATCCACTTCAGAAGCCATCAGAGATTTCAGTTTCTCTGCTTTTTCCAAATCCGAGCGCAGCTTCTCCTTCTCTCTGGCCACTTGGTCAACCCGCTCCCTAGGGCAAAGGAAATCGAGACACTCAGACCCCATCCTTTTGTCACAGATGGGACATGGGGAGCTGACCTAAGCAGGTGGGTAACACCTGTGGGCTTAGAGACCAGCAGAAGTCATCCATGCTTTGGCACAGGTGCATGGATTTGTGCTGGATGCATAACCAAGGACGCTATTTCAAGATACACAGCAGAAAACTCTTGCCTGCTTACAGCTGGAGCTTATATGTACTGTGTACAGATGCAACAGCTGTACAGGGGAAACAAACTAAAGGGGAAACAGAGCCAGTGATCCCAAGGACTCACAGCAAGTGTCTGATCTCTGTCTTGAAGCTGGCCAGGGCTGCCTGGTGGATGCTGTTCTTGGTTATTAGGAGCTCATTTTCTAGTGCCAGTGTCAGCTCAGTCAGGTTCACCTTCCCATCCAAACTGAAATCCAAAGCCTGTGAACAATCCAGCGTTAGAACAGAACGTACTTTCTTGTGCACTTAGATGTAAAGTGGGGACTAATTGCACAGAAGAGGTCTTCTCCTGTGAAATCTCCACCTCTTTCAGAGCATTACTGTGATTAGTGATTGGGATTTCCCTCAGCACAAAGCAGGGCAGCTGGAATACCCTGCACATGTACTGCAAAGCAGTAAAAAAAACAAACAACAAAAAACAAAAAAACAAAACACAAAACTGTTGTTACCATTGCCAGCAACTCAGAGATGTTCTAGGAACAGGCATGTGTGAGTGTCCAATCCCATACACAGCTTGTAGCAGGGTGGACAAGGAAGGGACTGACTTCAGGCACCTGATTCACAATGCGTAGACCAAGCGGGCAATGTGTAATAAAGCACTAATCACTCAGCAGGGTTTCAAAGGCTGCTCTCAGTTCCAGTGCAGGCCATAATCCAAGTCATGAGAGCACTAACAGGTTTGCAGGCACCATACTCGTGAGATGAAGGAATTAGACTGAATATAGATTGCTGTCTACAAACACAGGTGACCTCCCTGAGCTAAGCTGGAAGCCCTATTACATCCATCATTAACTCTCGGCTCTGGGAGGTGCACCACCATTTCAATGTCAGAAATCACTGGGGTTGTCCCAGAACAGTTCTACCCCCATTGGGATTGATTTTTAGCAAGCAAAAACCCAGCTACAGCCCAGAACCCCACACTGAAGAGCCAGCAGGACTCAGGTGGGCCCACCATTACCTTCAGGACATCCTGGCTGTTCTCCACGCCCTCCTGGTGCCAGCAGTCAAGGATGCCCTCCACGCAGCCGTAGCCCATCCCATCATCCAGGCTGGAGAAGAGGCAGAACCCAATGGTGCTGGGCATGGCAGTGGGGCCCGTGGTGCGCCGGCCGCTCTCGTCGAAGGACTGGAGGGAGAAGGGAGAGCTGCAGTGGGTACAGACAGGCCTGGCCCCCAGCACACCCACCCGGGAAGGACTGACGTGGGTCGCATTGCTAGCAGGGATGTAGAGATTAAGGATTAATCCTCACTGCCATGCCAACGCCCAGCAGTGACCCCATGGGACCGCAGCATGGTGGGCTTAAAGCTTACACCCCTCACGTACCACACGTCACTTCTGGAAAGATGCATCTCCAAGCCCTGCTATGTTCACAGAATACAGATGGAAAAGATCTCTAAGATCAAGTCCAGCCATCATTCTCAAGGAAACCATCTCTTGTACCTTGAGCACCAGGACGTTCCTATATCATTCTGTCCCCGCACACCCAGAGGATCCCAGCTTTCCCTAGAGCACTCCAACTCCACGGGAACCTGGGGCACCCCAATCTCCCCCACCAGCACAGGACAATGAACCTGGGCTCCATCCCCATCCCTCACCTGCATGGAGAGGTGCCTCTTCAGCTGTCGGTATGGGGTAGATGCTGAGGGTGTCAGAGGCTTTCCATTCCTAAACAAGCTGTAGAAGAAATCCTCCACGCTCATAGTGCCATCCTGCTCCAGGTTATGGAGCACCTCTTCAAGCACCTGCAAGCAGCAGGGGACAGAAATCACAGCTGTCATTGTTGAAATCATTGCAGCAACATTTGGCACAACAGGCCAGCTTCTAGATCTCTACAAAGAAAGAAGGAGTAAAGCAAACAGACCAAAAGAGTACACTGTGTCAGCCCACTGCTGGGACAGCCATCTCAGAGCCACGCGCTGCCCAGCTCTGTGGGTAAGCTCCTTATCACCCTTATCTCAGAGCATCCATCTTGTGAAACAGCATGAGAAAGCCTCACCTCGCTCTGCTCATGAGGCTGAGAGACCCCAAGATTTTAGCTCAAGGCAGTGAGAAACATACCCAGACCCCAGCAGCCTCTGAAGTGACAGAACAGAAAATAGAAGGCACTACAAGGTTACAGGAGATGTCTGTCCTGAAGCATAAAGCACTTCTTTCTTACAAAGTCTAACTCCTTTAAGATCAGAGCTGTTGAGCCCACTCCTGTTCCTTGGCCTTGTGGGTTTCCTCATCATTTTCTGCCTTTCCTGCATTTTAAAACTGAAAGCACCGTCACAAATACTGCAAAGCCATAACAACTCCGAACCAATCTCTGTAAATGACTATTTCAAGTCATTTTAAGATGTGAAACAACGCTTTTCCCATCTCTTTAATAAAACTGAATCTTAAATAGACATTTTTCTAAAGAAATAATTCACTCAGGGCTCTGCATGGAGAACAGAAACAGCCTGCAGTTGCTTTTTGACTTCACAAAGACCTATCTAAGGATATTTGAACCAATGTTTACGTTCTAGGTAGAAAGTTTTTAGGATTAAGGAGATATGCTTGGAATCTGGGGTATGTTTTATGGTTTAAACAACCCCCAGCCCCACTCACCTCCCCCTCGACGTGTTGCAGCCCGTACTGCTCACAGATGGAGACGAGCTTCTTGCGGTTGAGGTGGCCATCCCTGGTGATGCCAAGGTGCTCGCAGACCTCCTGCAGCTTCTCCTCCACCCACTCTGGTGTGGGCAGTGATGTGCCCTGGGAGGCATTCAGGTCGTCTGGGTTCCAGAAGCGCAGCTGCCCTGAAATGGGAGAAAAATCACCCCAGTGTGTGGGATGATCCATTAAACACAGCGATGGCCAACAGTGGGGTTTGCACGCCACAAAGAGCTTTGTAGACCCCGATGAACGCTTTGCATATTGAGGTATGGCTACCAGCACCAGTGTGATTGTCAGACTCTTCCAGAAGAAGATTTCACATGGCATTTACATTCTAAGTGCCACCACAAGCAAAGGATCCCCACGTCCAAGCACAGGGCAAGCTGGGACCTCCAGGATGGAGGTGAGCTGACCGCCACAGTGGGTTGGCAGCCAGAGGGGGACTGCCCTGCTGCCCATCCCCTGATGGGGAAGCAGGTCCTCTGAAGGATCATAGGACTTACAGAGAAGGCCTTAAGCAGAATCACCTGCCACAAACCAGCCAAAGCCTGCCCAGCTGCAAGGACACCTCCTTGCACCCTCTAAGAAAGAGTTTTCTGGATCAAAACTCCACCAGGATGGGGTGAGGATTAACCAGCAGCTAACATGAGAGAGGTGTTAGAGCAACAACAAGCTGCATGGCTGAGCTATAAGCACACCCTCACACGCAGTGGGCTTTGCTTAGAAGAGCACAGCAGCTCTCTGCATCCCTGTCAGCTCATGGCTGCAGGGTCCACCCTGAGCACCCCAACCCAAACCACACCCGGAGGGCACACAGCTCTGCCAAAAGAACAGGGAATGGAGGGCTGACCCACAGTGATATCTAATGATCACCCTGCCCCACAGCCAAGCAGGGACTGGGACATGTCCCAAGGGGATGAAGAAGAACAAGAGCAGCACCAGGAAAAGAAGAGGGCAGAGCTGCTGAGACACCAGGTAGTACCCTCAAGGATATTTGCTTTCATCCCTGCTCCTGGTATGGGGATCGCTCCCATTTCAAGCAAGGAAAGAGACAATTGTATGCCTGGGACCATGCCAGCTCAGCCAGAACTGGGACAGGAGCTCAGCACAGCCCAGCAGCACAGCTCTGAGACCACCCTCACACTCCTGCAACTGTCCTCCTTCCAGCTTTGCACATCCATCTGCTTGCCCTTACCTTCTGCCTCATACTCCTCGCTGTCCTGCGTCTTCCAGCACTGGGGAGGAAACAAAAAAGGATCTCAAGCTGTTATGATTGCAAGACACGACATGTATGAAAGACTCTACGATCAGCATCAAACGAGCTGCGGGCCACCAGGCTTTCATCTCCCTGCTCCCAGTGGGCCGGGCTGGCAGCCCTCGGCTGTTTGATGCTGCTGCTCCTGGCATGTGCTGTGCTGCTGGGGGATACACCACAGCCACAGCAGGAGCTGCCAAAGCCCCACAGACAGCCCAGGAGAGGTACAGCGGCAGATTGCAGCAGGGCCCAGCAGGTTGATGGGGAGGGAGCGAGACATTCACTTGTTTTTTTAACTCCCCACACTGCTTTCTTAGCAACACTGATGGCTGAGACAGCAGGGATGCAGCAAAGATGGTGCTGTGCATAGGAATCATCTGAATTTGCATCCCCCCTTCCTTGCAGCACCTGATTTCCTGCTGCAGAGTGACTCCTGCAGCCCACATGGATCCCACACATAGCCAGCTGCCTTGCCAGATCACAAGCAGAGCCCACCTAGAGCCTTGAGCATCCCTCCCACGGACAGCCCTACGGCACAGCCCCACTCTCAGGGTGGCTTCACATCACCTCACACCAGCTGCAAGAGCCTGAGCATCCCAGGCAACGCACACCCACAGCAGGTAATTAAGCCACAACAATCCTGCTCACAGGAGCACCGCAGGGACACCTGCTCCCATAGCACACACGGTGTGGCAAACAGGGATGCTTTGTGCATCCCATTTTGCAAAGGGAGACCCATCTACCTGCAGAGAATAGGGCCAGCAGCCTGAGCATCCCTCTTCCTCTGTCTCCCTTGTACTAGCTGAGGGTATTTGCTAGCACGCCATGCTCACCAGTATTATCTCCCAGTCCAGCAACAGCATGGGCAGATGTTACTTCTGCATTACAAGTGTGTCCTTGCGCGTGCATGGGACCGACAGACTTAAAGTCAAAGTCACCCGGGACATAAAGAGGCTCTAAATCATCCTACAAAAGTTCAACACGTCTCATTCAGATTACAGCTAAAAGCCATTAATCTACAGCGTTGCCATGGAAACTGGATTAGGTCACCGTACTCTTTTAGCCCTGCTGTCGGATGAGGGAAGGGCTGCTGCCAGCAGCCCCGCACGGCCCTTTGCTGTGGGGCCAGGGCAGGAGGCCAGGGGATCCTGGGGAGGGGGAGCTCAGCCTTTGTTCCCCTGTAAGGCTGCAGGCAGAGATGGGCTGGCACAGGCAGGGCTGGAGCTCAGCTGGGTGTTCGGGACAAAGCCAGGAACATAAATAACACCACACTAGAAAGCTGTGGATTTTGGCCTCAAGCAGAGCCGCCTGGCTACAGCCACGACTGAAGCGGGCAGATCCCTCATCTGCCTGACAAATGATGGGCACAGTCAGCGGAGATGGTTAGGATTGGACTGAAGGGGGTAGGGGGGGGTTATCTCAGAGGTCTTCTCCTAACCTGAATGATTCCACGCTTCAGGGAAGCCAGAAAGAAGAGCCAAGTGCCCATCTTCAGAGAGGGCACAGAGGGGCAGCAACGCCACTGATGCATTCCCCATCACCCCACGTCCAGGGGCCCTTTGTTCGGTGGTGGGGAGGGGGCTTAGGGTCGGCACAGTGGGAGGACAAAAGGGGCTGGTGCACCCCGCTGTCCTGCAGGGCATTGTTCCCGGTCCCGCAGCTGGATGTGGGTCACACACATCAGCGGCCGTGTGCGGGACCGGGATCCCAGGAATGCATTATCCCAGCGGCGCGTGCTCGGCTGCCCGACGAGCAGATGGCCGCAGCTTTCAATGCTCTGGGCCTGCAGCTCGGGGCCCAGCGAGCATCTGCAGCCTGTGCCGTTTGCTCACGGTGGCCTCTCCCCATAATAACTTAGCAACCTCTCCCACCCTGCCATCTGCTTCTGCAGAGACAGACCTTTGTTCTCCCCCAGAATATATAGCTAATTAAAATGATGATCAGGAGCGCACACTGAGTGCGAGGTGATCCCTCGTGCCCACCCTGACAGCCCCTATTTCATCCTCGTGTGTCTGCCTGGGGATGAGCTTGGATCCCAGCAGGCACAGCAAGGACTGCTGGAAGGCAGCACAGCTCTACAACCCACCTTACGGGTCAGGTTATCCTCAGCTGCAAAGTGGAGCATCAATAAACGTGGCTTTGGGCAGAGCAAGCACATCACTGAGCTGTTCCTCACAGACCCTGATTCGTACAGCCCCATGGTTTGGGGTAAGGCAGCTCTCATCTCCTCCCCATAACAAAGCCACACCACAGCACTCCCCCTGCCAAAGCAAACACACAGATGTCTGGGGAACAGATGGGGCAGGAGCTGCTGTCATGTCCCAGTCCCATCCCTTTGGTTTCTATGAGCCTCTGCCTCCTGCAATGAAGGAGGGGCCTTTCCCAGAGCAGAACCCAGCAGCTGGGCAGGGGGAGATGACAGATGCCTGGTGCTGGGGTTTGGAAGTCAGCACAGCCTGGGGATGGGGTACATGTGAACACATACCTGGAGAGATGATGCTGGGGACCCCACAGCCATCGAACCTTCCTCACCCCAACCTCACACCATCACATCAGGCAAAAAGGAAACTAAAGCAAGGCCAGCATTCCCCAGGCACACTTGACCAGCACTATGCCACCACCAGCTTGAAAGACCAACAAAATCCATCACTTGCACCAAGACTTTAGGATCACACAATCACTCAGGTTGGAAAAGACCACTGAGATCCAACCCAACCCCACCATGCCCACATCCCCTCAGTGCTACATCCCCACAGCTCTCCACCTTCAGGCATGGTAGCCTCACAACTCCCTGGCAGCTGTGCCACTGCATCACCACTCTTCTCAGAAGCTATCTCAGATGACAACTGGGGCTGGAGATGAGCAGCTTCAACCACTGCAAGCTTCCACACTACATTTCCAGGGGCTATCACAGCTGTGTCTCAGGCAGCACTGCATCCTAAAACTGCCAGATCCAGTCTTTTCTCATTACCCATTAGCACACAGCCTAGTGACAGTACTGAATCCAGCCCTGATCGCTCTGGGTTTGGTCCAGTGGTTCCCAGAAAGTCACCAGGGATGGATGTGGCAAAGCCGCCTCGGGCAGCTGATCCTCACAGACCAGCCCTCCTCGGCTCTGTCAACACGAGATGAGAGGCTGAGAGGGAAGGAAGCTGCTCAGACAGAGCCTGAGCCCTTCTAATTGGCACCGCTTGAAAGCAAGCACCAATTAAGCCACACTGCCCCAGTTCTCAGGCTGGCAAAACACCCCGAGCTGGAGACAAACTCACAGAGCAGTCAGCAGCGAGTTCATACACACAGCAAGGAATAACTGCTGGGTGGAATGGGCCCCAAAACGTTCAAGACTACTCAAGCATTGACACCAGCCAGCATGTCAGCCTCAGGACAATGTCTGCAAACAACCAGTTCCTGTTATAACAGGAGAATCACCTTTTAGAGATAAGACAATAGCACTGATAAAGATGAGAAGTAAGGATTTCAGACATTTATCTCTTTTTTTTTTTTTTTTTTGGCTCAAGTTGCAAGGGAATTACCACTTCATCCATCCAAAAAAGCACAAGGAGAGGCAGCGCCAGGAGCCTGCGCTCCCTGTTGGCAGCTATGTACCAATTTAGTTAATTGGCTGACCTTGTTAATGGGCTAGCCCTTTACACCTACTCAACAGCTGAAACAGGAATAAAATTAGAGTGGGCTCTATGGAGGGCACTGCTTCCCTGGAGGGAGTGGGTGGATTCGTACTGAGTTCCAGGTCAGGGCAGCACCGGGAGATGGAAGAGCATCCTCACAGATTTGTGAAGCTCTGCTTCACAGAATTAGTGAATAGGGAAAACTTGTCCAAAAGAGGGGCAGACAGGCACTGCTGCCCAGGGAGTGGTGGGGTCACCGTCCCTGGAGCTGTCTGAGAACTACAGAGATGGGGCACTGATCAGTGGGCACGGTGGGGTGGACTGGGAATCCTGGGGGCCCACTTCCAGCCTCAATGATGCCACAAAATCCCTCCCTTCCTCTTGCAGGGAGGAGCATGCCCGTGTGTACAGCAGCTGCTGAGCTCAGAGAGAGCAAAGTGACGCCAGGAAGGGGAGGGGAAAGCAGCTGCATTTCTCCTTCCTTCTGAAAAACTCCTACCACGCACTGAGTGCTGAACTGACAATGGCTGGCAGACCCACAGCAGGAATGGGCCTGGCTCCAAGGAAACACTGCTGAGGCAGCCTGCTGCCTGGAGCATCAGCACATCATTCCCCATCCACCCAGCAGGGAATGCTTTCAGTTATAAGGAGAGATTTGGATGCGAGGAGAAATGCTTCACTCAGAGAGCAGTGAGGCCCTGGCACTGCCCGGAGCTGTGGGTGCCCCACCCTTGGAGGTGCCCGAGGCTGTGGATGGGCCCTGGGCAGCCTGAATCAGGGGGCACACACCGGTTTGGGGTCTCTTCCCACCCATCCATGCTGCGATTCATGCCCGTGGCTGGCTATTCATGGCTGAGCTGATGGATGAGGACATGCTCCTTCTGCTAACTTGCCCCTGCCAAGTTAGGTTAGCCACAGAGGCCAGCTCACAGCCCGCACTGAATTGCTGGCCAGGAGCACAGGTAGCACACATCAGCATGCCAGCATGGCTCCTCCTGGGACCTCTCCAGAGAGACAGGAGCAGAGAAGCCCGGACCGCCCTGCTCACCTCCTGCCGGCCGCTGGTTGCGATGTGTGGAGGCCGTGCTTCCTCACCCAGCGGCTCAAGGACGGTCACCTCAGCAAAGTCCTCCACTGACTGCTGGAACTCCGGCAGCGAGCGGCGGCCGTAGCGCTTGCCGCCTCTGATGTACTTGGGCTGTGCTTCAGGGGAGCAATCTGCGAAGGTGGAGAGCAAAGGGAGTTGGTAACGGGTTAGAATCGCTCCTGCTGACAAAACAACTGCTCCTGCAGAGATCAGTGGGCTCTCCACCTTTCTCACCCTTAGGATCATTCAGGTTGGGAAAGCACTCTGAGAACCCCAAGCCCACCCCACCACATCCCCCCAGTGCCACATCTCCGTGGTTCTGGAAGAACCCCAGTGACCCTCTCCTCCAGTTAGGGTGCTGGGGAAGCCATCCACATTACCAGCTCTGCCTGAGATCAGGACGTTAATTAGGCCTTTCCTCCTTGCACTAATCTTCATTAGCGGCGAGGGCAAGTTTGATGAGGGATAGCATCCCTTTGGGCAGCTCCAGAGACCCACAACACCCGGGTAACCTCCGCTGCTTTCCTTTCAATCACAACTGGATTCCAAGTGTGAAAACAACCACAGGAGTGGAAAAAAACTGAGCAAGTATGGAGGCAAACATGCCCCAAGGGGCCCGAAACGAGCAGCTGATGCAGGGCAGGTCCCAACCCGAGCACACTGCCAGCTGCAGTATCCAAATAACCCTCCAGAGCTGCCATCTAATTACAGGGGGCTTGGCGGCCCCGCTCACATTCCCCATCTCAGCTTCCCCCAGCAACCTCCTGCCTTCAGGGATTGAATTATCGCCAGCACTTGCAGACAGGGATCAAAACAGGAGGAAAAAAAAAAATAAACAAGCCCATTTTGGGCTATTTTCAGCACGAGCTGTTTGACAGCTGGAACAGGGGGCAAATTAACCAGGGATTCAATTAGGGAACAGGCTCTCCACCGTGCTTCGGTTCCGTGTTTGCTAACCTTGCCGTCAAAACCCCCAGGACTCACTCACCTTTGTTTCCTGCAGCACGCCGAGGCGGCGGCTTTTTAAAGTTTTATTTGCACAGAGCTCTGGTACAAAACAAATGCGAGAGTGCTGCACTAATAATGAGCAGGGAAGCAGGACTCCAAACCTCCCTGCCTGAACGCCTCCTCGGGATAATATTCTTTCAGATATGGGAAGAAGGCTTCAAGCTTGTTAGAGGAAAAAATATTCCGCGACTTAGCTATGCAATGAATTATAAAATACACAGGACTAGGAGGCCTTTGATTCCTCCCGACTCGCACTCCATCCATCCATACTGCAGCTCTAGGGAACGAACCCGACGCCCGTGTTTGAACAAGGCCGCTCTAACGAGATTCGCTGCGGCTGGGACTCCGCGCATGAAAGTTGCGCGATGAATTGCTCCGATAGAAAAATCGCAGCGAGGCAGGCTGATGAAGGCAGCGCCCGAGAACAAAAGCGAACCTTATCGCTCCTATTAAAGCCTGCCCGGTGGTGAACAATCTCCATGGAGCAGCTCTCTCTGAAATGCTAATAGTCATGGCTGCCCGCTCAGCCATTCCCTGTCCCCCTGCAGAAGAGGCCTTTGGGGCCTTTGTTTTGGTTTTGATAAATAAATGTTCTCTGCAGGGACAGCAGCACACCTCTGCGCGAGCTGTCTGAGGGGGAAGGCAGCTTAATTCTCCCCTAATTGCTATCTCTAAGTTTTCTCCTGCGTTTCCTAACGCTGAGACAAATCATGCGAGTTACAAGAGCCAGACGAGCATGAACACAGGTGCCTTCACGGCAGGCCGCTCTGCAAGCCTTCCAACAGCAGAAGGGAGATGAGAGGGTTTCTTTTTGTTGTTTCTTTGCTTTCTAAGCGTTAGCAGGCCGGCAGCTGATTTACCTCTCCCCACTTTACCCACAGCACCTTTGATCTGAGCACGCTGTGCTCATTTTTCCTTCTCCAGTGAAGAGATCTAAAGCCTGGGAGCATCTCCAGGAGGGATGAGTGACCGCCGCAGTCCGAGATGGGAGCAGAAAGTTGGCTCGCACCCTGCAGCACTCCTACACCACACCTGAGCCCACCACACATGGGCAGCCCATCCCTGAATCACCAGAGGGTTGGTCAGGTTGGAAAAGAGTACTGAGACCGCCAAGGCCAACCACCAACCCACATGCCCGCCAAGCCATGTCCCTCACTAACCCATCCCTGATTGCAGCTCAAGCCACCACCAAATTCTGTTCGTAGAGCCACTGCTCTTCTCCTAACGCTGGTTTACAGAAGCAGCCCAAGCTTACCAAGCACGAGTGGTGCTCAGTTCCCCATTTCCAGCCAAAACCAGTGAGGAAGGATGGCTAAGGGATTCTTGAGCCACACCTGCTCCAAAGGTGCATAAGGAAACAGATGGGGGATGTCAAAAAACAGTGCTACAGATGCACACAAGGCCAGACCTGTGTTCTTAACCCCAAACCCACACCCATGCAGGGCTGCTTCTGCACCCCACAGGGCAGATGGGTGAGGGATGCTCAGCACAGCCCTTGTTGGCCACTCATCAACAAACTAGGGGGAAAGGGAGAAAGAAAACAAGGAGCAGAAAAAAGGCCAAATACTCCCTGCTTCCTATAGCCCGCAGCAACCCACGGGCTGCATAAAATACACACATCAGAGCTGGTGCCTAATTAGACACTGGGGGCTTTCTTACCTGCCCTCCCCAAGTGCACTGAAGGCTGTGAGAGCCCACGGGCCCGCACCTGAGCTCCCTGCCCTGCTACTGGGGTGACATGGACACCCAAAACCACATTTCAGCCCTGCAGACAGAAGCCATCCATTCCCCAGCTCCCCTCCCACCCAACCTCCCCTCCCCGCAGCTACACGTCACCACAGCTGCAGATTTCCACTTGATTCTCTGCCTTTCTGCACGGGATAAGTAATTTCCCACCCTGCTCTGCCCATGGAGCCAGGGACTTATCCTGCCCTCTTTGCACAGCACAGGGAGCAGCATCACAAAGCTGCACGCATGTGAGCTGGGTGCTTGTATTTTTCTAAAGGGGGGGGGGGGGGGGGGGGGGAAAGGCAGTTGCCTTGAAATCTGGAGGTACAGAGGCAAAATTAATTTCTTTACCGCTGAAGATTTGGAAGGCAGGAATCCTCCCAGCCACAGCAGACAGCAAATCGCATTACAGATGGGATTGGCTAAGTCCTAATCCCCAGGGATACCAGGTATTGTCTGAACTCCTCCTCATCCCTGATTCACACTCTGGGCTCTGCAACTGAGGCAGAGAGGAGCAGGGACCCTCGACCCAAAAATCAAAGTGCCTGTACCCAAATCATCTCCATCCTGATGCCTTTATACCCCACATGAGTCAGCTTGCAGACTGCAAAGCTACAAGCAACCCTTCCAGCCAGGGAGTCATCCACCCCAGCTCCCTGCTGGGCAGGCAATACTGTGGTCTCCATGGAAGAACAAGCAAGTGCCCCTCGTAACAGGGCTGACATCAAGCTGCTCTTTAATTTGTTCTGGGTGTTCCCATAATCCCACACCCCACCCGAGTAATCCCTCCCTATCCAAGACACTAATGCACAGATCTGACTTTGTTTAAAATAACAATCGATTTTTTTTTTTCTTCCTTCCCCCCCCCCCCCCCGCTTCAATCCCTTCTATTATCCCTGGACAACCTCTGCAGAGCAGGCACTCAGCTGCCCCACGCACAAAGCATCAGTGGTCCTACAGCAGCATCCCCCAGGAACCCAACCCCACACCCATCTCCCTGCGGTTAACTCATGGTTGTCACTCACTGAAGACCCATCCAAGTGTTCTTCTGCTTTCCCAGCACCCACATCCCTGCAAGCCATGGCACTTCCCAGCAGCTGGCCTGGCTGCTGGTGCTCTGCAGCTGGGTCCTCAATCCCAATGTCCCCAGGGGGGACAGCAGCTGGCAGAGAGCTCTGCCCTTGGAGCAGCAATGTCCACAGCCCCCAGGTCTCATCCTCCTGCCAGCACGCCATTCAAAGAGGGAACTAAGCTTTGTCAAGGAAAGATAATAATCAACTCAAATCAGCACCTCTCCCATTTGATCCTCATCTCCAAAAATGGGGAAACCCCATTGATCTCTTCTGCAGGAGCTGCTTTAGCATCACACAGCCATCCCAGTTCCATGTCCCCAGCCCATGTGTGACACCATGGCCCCAGGGCCGCCCCGCTGGCAGAGCAGTGGCACCAACCCTCCAGCCATCACCCACAGCACCAATGCAGCCACCTCCTCACAGAACAGCAAGCAGCCTCAAACCCCAGCCTTCCCCAATTACATTTTCACTTCAATCACACAATGCAGAGCTCTAACTCAATCTTCCCCAAGCCCCAGGCTGGCTGCAGCACCGGCATTCCGCGCCCGCTGACAGTTTGACACCGACAGCACAGAGCAGCTTGTTCTCCCAATCTCAAGTTTGATCTAAATTAAAAGAAGCAAAGACTTCAGCGTTAACCAACCTGTCACATCCCATTAAAAACAAATGCCTGCAGGGCCCACCTGCACTGGGCTCCCTACCTGCAGCATGAGCTCGTTGATTACCACCATGCTGACACGTCCCTAAGGTGGGCTCCTCTTGGGGGCTGCCTTTGTCATTTCTCCATTAATAACCCCAAATTTAGCCATTTCTGGAAGATTTTTTTTAGATGTCTGTATTTAAACAAAGCCAGAGCTCCTCATTCCCCAGTAGATGCATAGCACTGAGCTCGTTCTGGTCAGCAAGGCTGCCTCTCAGCTCCTCTCCATTGAGCTGGGAGAAATGGCAGCCAACCCAAGCCCCCCGAGACACCAACAAAGCTCCCTCTGGCCCCACTGAGGGATGCCTGGTGTGAGAGCTGTCAGCAGCCATCACACTCCAAGCATGGAGAGCTTCAAAAATGAGAGGAAAAAAAAATGGGAAAAAAAAAAAATCCATCTACTGCATCTCTTGAGCCCTGCATTATTTTCCTTTCACAGCTTCTGTAGGAGGGGAGCTGTCATTTTGCTGACTGGCTGTGCTATGGATGCTCGATGTGCAGATCTGACACGAGAGCAAACCTGAAGCCCCCTCTCCCCCAGCCCAAGCTGTTTTCTCCTTGAGGGCTTTCACACCCCGCAGGCAGTGTTATGGGCTTGAGATTTACATACAGGGGTGCAGCAGCAAGCCTCAGCCCCCAGCTGTGGCTGGAGTTCAGCCCTGCTTCCCAGCACACCAGAGCTGTCACTTCATCTTCTGCCAGGAGTATAGAACACCCATACTTTAAAGGCATGTGGAAACAAAGCAAAGGAGAACAAAGGATGGTGAGGACTCAGTACCCTCTGCTTCCTCCAGCCAGCTCCATCCTGACTCATAACAGGGATCATCTTGGGCACAAACACGTTTGGGACAGTGAGGAACACCATTTTAGAAACAGTATCACTAAGGTTGGAAAAGACCTCCAAGATTATCCACTCCAGCCATCCATCTACCATGGATAGGACACCTTGCACCAGCTTCCTATGGGAAGCAATTTGCCCAGGTCACCTGGGGCACAAGGAAGAAAATGGACTCGTAAATAAAACCAGCACTGTGCAGAAGTGACATTTCCATTCCCATCAGCAGGATGAGCTCTTGCCTTATGACCATCATAAGAGTGGGCTGCAGCTGAGGACATATCTCTGAGCTCTGGACTGGGGGGTTTTAAAGTCCCTTCCTACCCAACCCATGCTGATTCTACAGTTTCAGCACTGAAACCACTCTACTTCTTCCTGTTGCCTCTGTGAGAGCTACCCAAGAGCTGTTTTAGGTAATTGGGGCACGTACCTGGCTCTTGGAAGTGCTCTTCATTTGACAGTGTTCTGGACAAGATGAGGATAAGTGCTTCTTTGAACTGATCAAAGTGGACCTGTGGAAAAAAAAAAAAAAACAACCAAAAAGGAGGAGATCAGTAGGTGCTGACAACTGAGTATTGGGCTGATAAACCATCAGCAATGCTAACACCCAGTGTCATCACAGAGTGACCCAAAGCCATGACTTGAACTCATTTATGGGATTTCCCCCATCAAACAGACAGTTGAAATAACCACAGAATCCTTAAGGGTAGAAAAGACCAGTGAGGTCATCTAGTCCAACCACAGCAGCCAGGGGACCACAGGGAACATCCCAAGTTGGAGGGGACCAAGAAGAATCACTGCAGGGGAGTTGGACCAGATGCCCTTCAAAGGTCCCTCCCAACTCAAACCATTCTGTGGTTCAGTTGCAGAGGAGCTGCAGCATCATCTGCAGCTGCACAGGGGAATCTGAGCAATGCCAGCCATGTGCTGGCAGCAGGCAACGCCAACAGGGCAAGATGGAAAGCCAGGGACAGCTGGGAGAGGCAGAGCTGGCTGCCACGGCCGTCTGTTAGGGCTGAAGACATCTTTGGAGGTTTCTCAGCCTTGAAAGAGGGGCTTTATATTTAGGGAAACATGGTCTGAGCAGATTTCAGTGCTGTCGGGGAGCGGATGAGAAGCAAAGCTCAAGGGTGAGCCACAGAATCATTGCAAAAGACTCAGACCCCCAGCCCACCCCCACCGTGCCCACATCCCTCAGTGCCACAGCTCCATGGTTCTTGGACACCTCTGGGGATGGTGAACCATCCACGCATCCCTATGCCCATCACTGCTGCCTTCCAGAGTAATTCAACAGAAATGAGAGCAAGGAACCTCATCAGGGAGGCCTTCATCTGAATGCTAATTGCTGCCATTCACTCCACAGCACCAGCGTGTTTCACGAGGACAGTTTGCAGAGATAGGAGAATTTGCCCGATAAAAAAACTTGACATTTAGACTGAAGGAGCATGAATAAAAGATGAGAATAGGAATAACACAGTGCCATTCCCGCCCCCTTCCCTCGTAAGATCTGCTTGGGGACAGCAGGCAGAGCCACCCCTTGGTCAGGCGCAGGGTCTGCCTGGGATCTGGCAGCAGCAAGGAAAAATTAATAGGAGTCACCCGGTGTCACTTGTGCAAATGGGACGAGCAGTGGGGCTGAATCAGGGGAGGGGGGGAGAGCAAGAGGGGAGGGGAAGAAGGATGGGGCTGCAGCTGCACATGGGCAGATGGCTCCAATTTTACCGTGACCACAGCCAAAGGCACTGGTGGAAGATTAGGCTGCGAGGCCACGGCTGGGAATCCTTCAGTGCTCCTGGATTTCAAATGCAAATGAGCAGCACAGAGACAAGAGGCACACTCACAGGTGTCCCTTAATCACAGAATCGTTAAGGTTGGAAAAGACCTGTAAGATCATCTAGTACAACCACCCACCTACCACCAATATTGCCCACTGGCCACTTCCCTAAGCACTACTTCTACATATTTTGTGAATGCAATGCTCCTCCGCAGCCAAGGGGCAGAGGGAGGTGGCACAAGGATGCACCAACAGCCCTGCAGAAGAGCCTGAGTGCCTCTGGGGCACTCACCCCAGCTTTGGGATGGATATACCATGAGAGCTAGGGGGTATTTCCCTTCCTGTTCAACCTGCTGGAAAACATCAAGCAAATCCCAACAGCCAGCAAGCCAAGAAAAGCAGCATCTGCCTGTGCATGCATCCGACCTTGAGTGCTGGAGGGACACACAAAGGCCCAGAAAACTGCAGCTGCTAGAATTAGCACTGTGCTCAAGCACAAGCCAGGCAGGGAAACCCGTGGGACAGCAAAGCCACGAGCTCCAAAATAGCTCACGCTAAAGAAAGTGAGGCTTTGCCACTGCTCCCAGCACCACTCTCCTCCAATGACATGAGCACTGGCCAAAGCTCTCCCAAAGCAGCCTCAGCCACGAGCTGCACAAGCGTGAGGCAGAATGCCCACTGCATCAAACACCAGCAGGGCATTTAAAGTTTAATGCTCTTTTGGACATGCTCGGCTGAGCGCAGGGTATTTCAGGACCTGGTGCCACAATACCGGCTGTCCCAGCCATGCTGGGTGATAATGACAGCTGTGTGAGCCCTGCTGGGATTGGGCTGGGGTCAGAACCACGTCCCCTTGTCCACATCAGGGCTTAGAAAGGGCCATGTTGGGTTAAGGGACAGCCACCAAGGACAGCTCCATGGACATGCCCAATGCGCCCCAACCCCACAGCTCAAGAAGCGTGGAGATGTGGCACTTCAGGAGATGGTGGAGATGGGATGGGGTCAGACTTGGGGACCTTGGAGGTCTTTTCCAACTCGAATGATCCTACGACTCATATCCCTGCCGCCACGCTGTCCCTGCAGTGCTGCTCTGTGTTAGCTGCTCGCTGACACGCTACAAGGGGCGAGCAGGCAGCGTGCCCAGGAATGCCAGGAATTGCTGCAAGCGCTGCAGAATGGCGTGAGAAGAGGAACTGAGGATGGTCCAGCAGTGCTTGAGGATTTGCACGGCCCCGCTGGGCTGCAGCGATAATCCCCAGCGGCTCGCACAAAGCCGGCGGCAGCACGTGCACCTCCTTGGTGCTGGGATGTGGGGATGCTCCCCCTGGCCCCAAGCATTCAGGCCCAGCACAAAAGGCAGCACGTGGCCACGCCAACTCCCCACCGATCCGCAGACAAAACGTTCCCCCAGAGCCTCCTCATGAAATAAAGCCCAGGAACAATGCAGTGTGCCCATGGGCAGGTGCAAACCTCCCCAGTGGAAAATAAAACAGGAACAGCCCAAGCTTGCGGGAATGCGGCTTGTAAGAGGGATGAGGTGAGCATGCCCCATACTTGGGGTGCTCCCAGCAAGGGCTCGACACCCTGGTGCTTCCATCTATAAGGATACAACCAGAGCATAAAGTCAACTTGCAAAGCACAGTGCAGCCAGGGGATCTGTGGGCCAGCAGGACGCCGTGGCCCCAAAGGAGGAAGGAGCCATTTCCTACCAACAGCTGCATGGGGACACCAGGAAATATGGACAGAGGCAGCTCAGATGGACACCACAGAGCTTGATGACGTTCTCAATAATGTGGTGGCATGCACTACAGCCACAGCTGCTGTTCTCAGCAGCTTAAGTCACCCACAGCAGCAGGTTGGAACTGGGTGGACTTTAAGGTCTGCTCCAACCCAACCATTCCACAGTTCTTTGAAATCAGAAGCTCAAGCCCTGGCTTCGGGTCCCCATCTCCCGCCAAGCACCCAGGGAGGTGGTTAAAGCTAGAGATGTCACCAGCAATGCTAAGCATGAAGTGGTGGGATTGGAGAACTTCAGCAGGGAGAAATTCAGTGCAATTGGCAGCCTGAAGTGAAAGGGGGGGAGGACCCAGCCCACGGCAGTGTGCACAGTGGGGATAACATCCACACACTAACACAACCCCAGCCCCAGCCCTTACCCTGCCTAGGAGGTTGTCCTGGAGCAGGGTCTGCTGCAGCACCGGGGCCACCTCCTCCAGGTGCAGCACATGGCACAGGTCGGTGAGCTCCTCCTGCCCCAGTGAACCCGTGCCTGTGCTGTCAAAGCTGTCGAAGAGCTCCTTGAGGCGAGCTTCATACTGGTCCTGCTCAGCTTCATCCATCCCATAGCCTGCCACGCTCACCTGTGGGGAGAAACACGGAGGTAAGGATTCCCACGGCACAGCACAAAGAAAACCCTGAGGGCTGACACAGAGGCAGCTTTGCTCCGTGGTGCATACCATTTGCATCCGTGTTTGCTTGCATTAAGCCACCCCAGCACTCTGCCAGCCCTGCAGCCTCTGGGTGAAGCCACAGGCAACACACTGCAAAACCTCAGTGGGAAAACAGTGAGGATCTGGGGACTGCACACCTTGCTGGGTGACTTGCAGGTATGCATGGCCGCTCTGCTGGGTGCTGCACCCCAAAAACCTACAGGGGCTGTCATCACCCAGTCAGGATCTTCCTTCTGCACATGGTTCTCATTGTACACAGGAGCACAGCACATACCCCAAAGCAGCACTTCTGTTATTGCCATGTGCTCAGGGGACATAACCCTGCTGGGTCACTGCTCTGTCCACATCACAATGCTGTGCTGCACCGACCTGAGGTCAAACCCTGCCCGGAGCACTGGGCACTGCGAGGTGGCAGTGCTGGGAGCTGGAATGTGGAGCATCCCAGCCCCAGGGATTTAATTTGGGAGGGGGAGCAGGGAGTGAAATTTCCTGTCCAAACTGAGGATTTGGGTGGCATCCTTCGATTCTGGCTGTGGGGGTTTCCCCCTGGCTCAGGAGGTCAGAGGCAAAACCAACACCACAACAAAACCCCAGGGACATGCCAGCAGCCCAGGAGCACGCTACAGGGTTGCACCCAAGGTGCAGCCCAATGCCACCCCCCAACACCATACCCTTCCCACACATCAGCCCCAAGAGACCCCAGAACAGGCTGACCCCAGGAATTCAGGAATTAGAAAACCCACAGGACAGACACTGCAGCCCAGTACGTGATGCACAGCCACAGCACACCTGCATCCAACCTGGGGTGCAGAGGAGGAGCCAGCACCTGAAACCCCAAATGCCTGCGAGCAGAGGGAAGGCAGCAAACTGGTTCCTCACTTCTCACCCAGCAATCTTGATTCCCACCTGCACACATTAGTAGCACCACAGCCTGCATGGCAGCCCCAGCACTCGCAGCACAATCACAGGACAGGTGCCTCCAGCCCCAGAACCTTCCCAGGCACTACTGGGCTTCATCCCTTTGGGATCAGCCACCTCCTGTCCCCACAGACCATCCCTGACTGCACATCCACATCCCCAAAACCAGTTCCCCCACCTGGGCAGCACACGGAGCTATCAGTCACCTCACAGCATATCCCCAAGTATTAGGGATCACTGAGCACCCCCCCAGCTAAACCAACACCAGAGAGCTCAGAAGTGCTGGGGAAGGGTCACGGAAGCTCATAAATCCAGCAAGGAATTAACCCACGATGCCACAGAGCAGCCCGGCAGGGAGAGACAGCCAGAGCACGCCAGGCTATAAACACAGAGAGAGACACGGACAGGCAGTCAAGGGGGGATTTAAGTATTCCCAGCCTTAAAATGAACAAAGGAGGGAATAAGACACAGGACATCCCCCCCCCCCCCTCCCTCCTTCCTACCTGCAGGCAGCCACCGCGGCGGTCCCACACACATCCCGCACAACCTCCATCTTAGGCAGCTGCTGCGCAAGGTGACCCAAGATGCCTGAATTATTCAGCAGTGCTTCAGGGAGAAGGATCCAACCCAACCCTTCCTCCTACTGCCAGGCTGGGAGGCACCGGCACAGCCATCCCACTGCTGTCAGGATAATGGGGTCAGCGCTGCACGGCTGAGCCCCAGCTGCTGGCTGGGGGCATGGAGGGGAATGGGAGCACAAAGGCCGGCTGAGAGCCCACAGCCCTTCCTCTTGGCTCCAGATGGAGCAGCAGCTGAGGTATTGGGAGTGGTGGGATTGAGGGGGAAAGGGGTGGGGGGCGGCAGCTGGGCTGGGCTGCCCCATATACCCTCCCCTCCCCCCTCAGATTGGAGCTCAGTTCCAATGGGGTCTCTTGGTCGCTTTGTTTGGGTTCATTAAGTCCTCCAAAATGACAAACTTTTGGTAGAGTGGGCAGGTTTAGGAAAACTGCACTTTATCATTGTTAGCATTGTTATTTCTAGCGTTCCTATGGCAAGCCTTTGGCAGCAAAGCACTTGGGATGGTGAGATAAGGAATTCCCCCCAGCATTTCCCTCCTCCCTTTGCACCCACCCCCTTCAAGGAGCCAGACAATCCTTGCGCACAGCACAGAGGCTGACAATGTCATTCCCAGCTCAATTTAACCCCAACAGTACAGGCTATTTATTACCTCAAGCCAATCCCAGCCTCCAAGCTTCGACCTTGGAGCCGCACATGGCCCGACCCATCGATGGCACACTGCAGTTGGCACAGCACTTGCTTATCAAAGCAAAGAGTGGAAGGAAGGGGACTCTCCCGGTGCTGTTGCAGCGATGCTCTGCCCACATCCCTCCCCTCGGTCTGCTGCGTTGCTGATGGCATTTCTGTGCACCCAAACCAAGGCACTGCCACGGCCCAACCAAGCCTGGGCATTTAGCAGTGCACTGCCACTCATTGGAGCTCCATCACACGGCCACAGCCAGAACATCAGCAGCTGCAGGACACAGCCAATGTCACCTTGTGCTGAGCAAGGCTGGGACCCAGGCATTAGCACAGCATTTTGTCCCAAGGTGCCACTGACACAAAACCCTGGAGCTCTTCTGGAAGGTCAGCACTGGAACTGTCTCATGGAGCTTATCTCCTTTCCTTAATGAACCATCTCACCCAGCACAGCTGGGGCTGAGCTGACATCATTCCCTGCTCACATCACAGACCTCTATTTTGGCTCTTTCAGGGTGATCTCTGAGCTTAATCCACCTCAGGTCCCACTACCTCCTCAGTCAAACAACGCCCAGAAGCCAAAGGAAGGGAAGGCAATGAGAAAAAGCCAACAACACACAAAAAAAAACCCACCCAAACACAAAAGGACCAGGCAGCACCCAACTGTCACTCAACGACCACAGCATACCCAGTGCTCACCCCACAGCAGACCCCACACCTGGCACCTCCTCCACCCCATTGAGCACCTCAATGACACCCGCAGCCCCTCAGTGCCACCTCTCACCCCCAAAACACAGCCAACCCCTCCAAAGTTGGGCAGAAAGAGGAGATGCTGTTAACCAGCGGAGAAGAGATGACAACTACAGCACTATAAATTTACTGGAAGGGTTTCAAAGCATCACTGAGGCTTGAATATTCACGGCATCTCGGGATTTGCATTGTAATGGGTCCTCTCAATAAGCGGCCCCGTGTCAATAAGGAAAAACAATGCTCCCATCTGCTGGGGTTCTGCAAAGCACCGTGGGGCTGAGCCCCACAACCTGGGGAGCCCACGCTGAGGCAAAACCCAGAGCCAATGCTCACATAGCCACGGAATACCGAGAGCTGGACGGAACCCGTGAGGACCGTGGGGCCCAAATCCCGGCTGCACATCCAGAACACAATCCTGAGTTGGAAAGGACCCATAAAGACACCAGGGGCAACTCCTGGCTCCAAGGAGGGCACATCCAGGAATCACAGAACACCCCCACTCGGAAGGGACCCACGAGGACAACACCAGACCGCTGTCCCCACGCTGCGCAGAGCAGTGGGGACGGAGCCCCGAGGACACGGCTCGGTGCTGAATCACGGTGCCCGCACACCGGCGGTGGTACGGAAGATGCTCAAGCACCGACGCATCCACCCCTAAAGCAACAAGCACACCCAAAAAAAAAAAAGCCCCCCAAAACCCCAGCCTTACTGCCTCCGGCTGAGCCCAAGGTCTCGCCCCCAGCCCCGAGCTCACCCACCAGCTGCCGTCGCGACGGAAGGGATCTCACCGACGACAAACGGAGCGCCGTCACCAACCCAGCCCCCCTCGGCAGCCCGCCCGGAACGACGGGAGCGGCCCCGACGGGCGAACCGAAGGAGCTCGATTCCGATTCCCACCCCCACCCCCCGGTGCCCGCCGTGCTCACCCGGCTCCGTGCCGGTGTCTGCGGGCGCGGCGGAACGGAACGGGGCCGTGCGGAACGGAGCGTGGCTACCGGAGGCGGTGCCCCGTTCAAATGCGGCCGCGTTTATTGGGCCGCCGAGCGGGGGCGGCCCCGGGGGGGCGGGCGGACGGACGGCGGCTCTTTGTGAGCCGGGGGAGGGCCGGGCCCGAGCGGCTGCGGCGCTCCGGAGCCCCACGCGGGGTCCCCGCCGTGCCCGTGTGGGGGGCATCACCGTGGGGCCGTGTCCCCGCGGCCCCGCACCCCAGGGTGGTGTCACCGTGAGGCCCTGCTGTCTTGCTCCCCAGCTGTGTTTAGTGTTGGCCTTCCCCTGCGCATCCCTGTGCTGTGGGTCTCGCAGACCCAGAAGAGTTAAACACCCGCAGCTCTCCTTGGAGCTGGAGCCCTCCTTGGCCGACACTGGATACTGGGGCCGGGCCTGTGGGCTCTCTGCTGGCTCATATGGGGCTGAGCTCGCACCACAACTCGCTCTCCCACAGCTGCTTCGCTCCTTTCCGCAAAAAAACCCTCAGGGAACCCTCCGAGCCCTCTTTCAAGACGAATCTGAAGCTGGACTGCAGGGAAATAAAAGCTTCAAAACCCCCAAATCCTGCTGGATGGCCAAGGGCCCCACTGCCCCGGTCCCCACGCAGTGTCACTGCCTGCTGTCCCCGCAGGGCCCAGCGCGTGCTGCCCGCTGGGGTCACGGCCCCACAGCCCCGAGTGCTAAGGGGACAGCAGCAGGGACAGGGGCTGCGAGGGACAGATGTTAGTGAGAGGGCTTTGTGCTGGGGGTGGGATTTTTGGGTCTGTTTTATAACATTTGCCATTTTTCTCCGCAGCTTTCTTCTGCTCTGACACTTGGCTGAGGGCTTTTCTTTCTTCCTTTTTTTTTTTTCCTCCTTCTTTTCTTTCTCCCTCCCTTTCCCCATTTGCTGTTTCATCCCCGGTTCAAATCCCTTTTTTTTTTTTTTTTTTTTCTTTCTTTCTTTTTTCACCGTGCATTATGCGGAGCTGGAACCATCTGCTGCTTTGTTTTGTTGGAGCCCTTGGCGAGTGCCAGGACCTTTATCCCCCCGCACCCCTCCCCACCGTGTGCTGTGCTAATCCACAGCACTGCCCCAAAATCACTGCCTCCACCAAACAAAGCCTGAGCACGGCTGTGTGGGCAGCATGCATGGCATCCCCGTGTCCCCAATATCCCCATGTCCCCAACATCCCCGTGTCCCCACATCTCTGTGGTACCACATCACCACATCCCTACGTCCCCAAACCCCTCCGTCCTTACGTCCCTGTGTCCACACCACATCCCACACCCCTATGCTCCCACATCCCCCCACCTGTGCCCACATCCCTGCGTGTCCCCACATCCTCAAGTTCCCCATGTCCCCTCATTCTCATCTCTGTGCCATTGGGTCACTACGTTCCCACATCCCCGTGTCCCAAAAACCCCCACGTTCTCAAGTCCCTTGTCACCCATCCCTACATCCCCACATCCTCGCGTCCACATATCCCATGTCCACACATCCCATGTCCACACATCCCATGTCCACATCCCCATGTCCATATATCCCATGCCCACATATCCCATGTCCACACATCCATGTCCACATCCCCATGTCCACACATTCCACGTCTCCACATCCCATGTCCACATCCCCATGTCCACATCTCCCACGTCCACATCCCATGCCCACACATCCCATGTCCACAAAGCCCATGTCCACACATCCCATGTCCGCATCCCATGTCCGCATCCCCATGTCCACGTATCCCATGTCCACGTATCCCACGTCCACACATCCTCATGTCCACACATCCCACGTCCACATATCCCATGTCCCCACATCCCCATGTCCATATATCCCATGCCCACACATCCATGTCCACATATCCCATGTCCACACATCCCATGTCCACATCCCCATGTCCATATATCCCATGCCCACATATCCCATGCCCACACATCCCATGTCCACATCCCATGTCCACACATCCCACGTCCACATATCCCACGTCCCCACATCCCATGTCCACATCCCCATGTCCACACATCCCATGCCCACACATCCCATGCCCACACATCCCATGCCCACACATCCCATGTCCACACATCCCACGTCCACATATCCCACGTCCCCACATCCCATGTCCACATCCCATGCCCACACATCCCATGCCCACACATCCCATGTCCACACATCCCACGTCCACATCCCATGTCCACACATCCCACGTCCACATCCCCATATCCACACATCCCATGTCCACACCCCCACGTCCACATATCCCACGTCCACATATCCCACGTCTCCACATCCCATGCCCACATCCCCATGTCCACATATCCCACGTCCACATCCCATGCCCACACATCCCCATGTCCATATGTCCCATATCCACATCCCCATGTCCACGCATCCCATGTCCACATCCCATGTCCACATCTCCCACGTCCACATCCCATGCCCACACATCCCATGCCCACACATCCCATGTCCACATATCCCATGTCCACATATCCCACGTCCACATCCCATGTCCACACATCCATGTCCACATATCCCATGTCCACACATCCCATGTCCACATCCCCATGTCCATATATCCCATGCCCACATATCCCATGCCCACACATCCCATGTCCACATCCCCATGTCCACACATCCCACGTCCACATATCCCACGTCCCCACATCCCATGTCCACATCCCCATGTCCACATCTCCCATGTCCACACATCCCATGCCCACACATCCCATGCCCACACATCCCATGTCCATATATCCCATGCCCACACATCTCATGTCCACATCCCCATGCCCACACATCCCATGTCCATATATCCCATATCCACATCCCCATGTCCACGCATCCCATGTCCACATCCCATGTCCACATCCTATGTCCACATCCCCACGTCCACATCCCACGTCCACATCCCACGCCCACATCCCATGCCCACACATCCCATGCCCACACATCCCATGCCCACACATCCCATGCCCACACATCCCATGCCCACACATCCCATGCCCTCACGTCCCCCCCTCTCCCTGCCCCCCCCAGTCTCTGCAGCGCTAGCTGTCTCACCCCCCCCGCTCCGTTTTAGGGCTGCCCGCTGGCAGAGGCCATCCCAACGCGCTCCCCCGTTCCCACCCTCCGCAGGCCGGGGCAGACGGATCCCAACTTCGCCTTCCTTCTCCCCCTAAAACAATGGCGACGTGCGCCCGCCCGCAGCTCGGTGCTGCCATCCTCCGTCCGCCCCGGCGCATTCCCGGCTCCGAGTCTCTTACCTATTATTTTTTTTTTTATCGTTTTCAATACTTTTTAATTATTCTTAATTGCTGTAATTGCGGTTCGGTTGGCTTGTTGCGTTTTTTAGTTTATTGAGTGTTTATGTCACCCCCCCCCCCCCTCCCCCTCCCGCAATGGGTCCGTCGGGACGTCCACCGGCGTGGGCGTGGCTCCACGGCGAGAGCCACGCTGTGATTGGCCATGCCTCGCCGAGGGGGCGCGTCCTCCCTCCTGGGGGGGCGGGGAATCGGGGAGTAGCGAGGCTGCGATTGGTAGGTTGCGCCGGGAGGGGCGTGGCTTAGCGGCGGCGAGCTTTGGGGCGGCGGGGCGGCAGTGTGCAGGCGCGATGCGGCGTGTCGGCGTACCGCCCGCTCCGGAGCATGCGGCCGGCGATGGCAGGCGGCACACGGAGGACAGGAACGCGGCCCGGGCCCGGCCCCAGCGGTGAGTACCCGGCTCCGGTCCCCGGCTCCGCCTCGGGGTTTTGCGTGGCCGTGCAGCGCCGCCGTGCTGTAACGCTGCGCCCTTGTGCCGGGAGCCACGTGCGCCCCTATGGCAGAGCCGCCCCGCTCCGTGTCACGCACCGCGTGCCCTCGTCGCCCCTCCGCACGCCGTGTCCCATCACCACGGCTGTGCCGCCCCTCTGCGCGCTGCCCCGGCCCTGCCTGCCGCACCTGCGGGGTGTTGTGCAAGCAGGGTGTGAGCGCTCGCCCCTGCACTCGGTGACGGGGTGCAGCACCCGCTAATTAGCCCTAATGATGGCGAGGGCCGTTGGCACGGCGTGCAGGGTTCTGCACCCGCGGGCCGCCTCCAGCTGCCCCCTTGCTGTCCTTTCCTTCAGCGCTGCCCGAGGATGCGGTGCTAAATCCAACCCAGCACAGCCCCACTCAGTCAGGCACTGAGCTCTGCTTGGATGCACGCAGACACCTCTGCCCCAGATCCCTGCCGGTTGCCCCATCGCCCTGCACAGGGCTCGGTGACGCTGGGAAGCTGCAGAGTTTGGCATTTGAAGCCCTCTTGGGTGCTTGTTTCAAAACTGCTCCAGCTGTGGATGCGTCCCCAGCGCTTTGGGGTGAGATGAGGCCATCCATGCTGATGGCGTCCCTCTCCTTGGATCATTTGTCCTCAGCACTGGGCTCCCCAAGCCTTTTCCCTGCTCCTTCCTTGTCCCCAGCCTTGGGATGCTTCTGTCACTTCTGGGCTCTGGGTGTTGTCACAGCGTTGGTGGCTCGCTCGGCACGTGCCCTGCCCTTCCTGCCCACTCATGTCCCTGTAGGAGTCTGCAGAGGACCCACAGTGGTGGCCTCCCATGACACCGAATCACAGCTCTGAGGGCTCTGCTCCATCCCCAAAAGCCAAACTTTGGGGGAGCACAGCCATAAATCAGCAACGGAGAAAACAAACCCAGCATGAGGCCCCGGTCTTGGGAGGACAGAGCCAACATTGGGGCCTGGGACAAACACTTGGGCCCAATGCTGACGGTGCTGTGTCCCACAGGAGCTGGCTGAGCTGGTGCCCTCGGCTGCGCACCGTCCTCCTGCAGCTGCTCCTCATCTACGTCTCCGTGCCCTTCCTCGTCCGCCTCTTCCCCGTCATCCTCACCAAATTTGTCTTCCTGAACTTCTGTGAGTTGCCTCAGCACCGAGAGAGCGCATGCAGAGCACTGACGTTTTTGGGGTGCTGCCCTTGGTTTTGGGGTGGAGGATGGGGGGGAGTTGGGAGGGGCTAAAATACAGGTGATATGCTTGCAGAGCTCACGGCAGCTCTCCCGTGTTTTGCAAGCGACCGTGTGTGTTGCCAGATGTTGCGACACATCTGGGTATGTAATGTGTCCCTATGGCAAGAGGTGGCTGAGGGCCGTGTTCCCATGGGGTTGGTCTTGGGGGGGGGGGAATTATATCAAAAAAAGAAAACCCAAACCCAAAGCAAACGCAACCCAGCCAACTGAGGGATGCAGCAAAGCAGCTGGCTTAGAGGGGGCACGGAGTCACGGAGTGGTTGAGGTTGGAAGGGACCATTTGGGGTCATCTCATCCAACCCTGGCTTGTGTCCCACAGTGGCGTTCCCGTTCTTCGTGGACCTGCGGCAGCCGGAGCTGCTGCTGAACAACACCATCAGCCTCTACCTGCCCACTGAGCCGGGCGTCACCGTCGGCATCTGGTGAGCGGGGTGGCCGAGCTCCTTGTCCTCCCTTCGGTGGCTGTGGGTTGGGGATGAGCCGTGTCCGTCCCCGCAGGCACATGGTGCCAGGCAGCAGTGGGACTGAGGCGCGAGGTCGGGAGCAGCGCTGGTTCGAGGAGGCTCTGGCGGATGCTCACCCCATCATCATCTACCTGCACGGTAACGGGGGCACCAGGCAAGTACCCACGGGCTGCCCGACCCAACGGGCACATAGTAATGTTGTCCCAGGTGGTAGCTGGGCGCTCCTCTTTTGCTCCTGGAAATGTGGAACTGGCCCTTGTTCAGCGTGACCCCACAGCTGACCCCATCCTGGTAAAGGGGGAAGACAGCCTGAGCTTTATCCTTACTTTATCCTCTCTTTCCCCACCAGGGCTGCAAGCCACCGGATCCAGTTCATGAAGGTAAGTGGGGTCCGGGACCTGCGTAGCACGTGGGAGGGGACATGGGGACACCTTCACAAACACTGTGCCATGTCCACCAGCTGATGGGTGCTGCCGGCTTCCACATCCTGGCTCTGGACTACAGAGGTATTGTCACCCCCTGCCCCTCACCCTGGGGTCTGTGCCCTCCGGGTGGTGACATGGGAACGTGTCCCCACAGGCTACGGGGACTCCAGTGGGTACCCCTCAGAGAACGGCTTCACCACCGATGTCCTGGCACTGTATGACTGGGTCAAAGCACGCAGCGGGAACAGCTCCATCATCTTCTGGGGACACTCCATGGGGACTGGGTAGGCGTGGGGCTAGGTGGGGGGTATGCTGTAGGGTACCCCCCCCCCCCTTATTAACACCTCCTTTGTTGTAGGATCGCAACGAACACGGCCAGAAAGCTGCAGGAGGAACGAGGTAATGCCACATTCTGGACACCAGACTGCGGGGAGGCTGCATCACTCTCCTTGAGAATCAAGTGGGGACTAGTGTCTGTCCCCATCCTCCTTCTGGGGACAGGGATGTCCCACCTGACACCTGTCCCACGCTGCTCCCAGGGGTCCAGGTGGATGCTGTTGTGCTGGAGGCCCCTTACACCAATATCCGTGACGCGGCCGCCCACATCCCCATCACTAAGGTGAGCACCAGTCCCTGCACTGTGGCACCACATCCCTCTGGCAGTGACTCAATGCGTGCCCTGCTCTCTCCCGAGCAGCTTTATCGGCAGTTCCCAGGTTTTGAGTACCTCATCTTGGACTCCTTGGCTCTGGCCGACATGTTCTTCTGCAACGATGAGAAGTGAGTGCCCAGTGGGACGGGGTGAGGGCATGGGGCCAGCAGGAGCTGGGCGGGGTGTTCCACACCGTGCTATGCTCCAAGTTATATTTGCTTAGCTTAGTCACGCCTTAGAAGTGGCTTTTATTTGTATGAGGTCAGATACCAATACTGGTATCGAGCCAAGCCCACCATCTGGTCACAGAACTATTCAGGTTGGAGAAGACCTTTGAGATCCCCAACCTCAGCCCATCCCCCCACTGTGCCCCCTGACCATTTCCCTCAGTGCTGCATCTCCACGGCTCCTGAACCCCTGGAGAGATGGTGACTCCACCTCCCTGCGCTGCCTGTGCCACGCATCACCACTTGTTTTATTGACTCTGAGCATGATGTACTTGAAAGCTACCCACGTGGCACCGTGGTGATGGGGTCCTCTTGGCTTGGCCTTCACCTTTGCTAAAGCTGCATGGTCTGTGGGTGCTTTTACACTCAGAGCATCCCTGAAAGGTGTTTTGGGTTACTGTTATTATTATATTATCAGGTGCTCAGTCCTGGAGTGAGCACTCTAAGCGTTGTCCAGCAGCAGCCCTGGACACAAAGGGTGGCCCTCAAAAGGCTGTAGGGGATGTGGGGCTAGGGTCATGTTAGGGGCATTAGCGGGGCAGGAGAAGCTCCTGCAGCCCCATACTGACCCCCACCCGCAGTGTGAAGGTGCTGTCCTGCCCCCTGCTCATCCTGCACGCAGAGGACGACACCGTGCTGCCCCCGCAGCTAGGACGCCAGGTGGGTCACCTGCCCTGGGGGCTAAGGAGGAGGAAGGGGGATTGGGACCCCACTGGAGTCCTGTGCCACTGACCCTGCTCCCACCCTGCTGCAGGTCTTTGAGACTGCGCGCAGTGTCTACAAGGACAAGAGCAAGGTGAAGCTCATCACCTTCCCCGAGAAGCTGGGGCTGGGCCACGACCACATCTCATCCAACCCGGAGCTGCCCACCCTGGTGAAGTAAGTGTTGCTCTTCACAAACACGGGGCACAGGATAACCCTTGCCCATGCTCCTTCCCATCCCCACGGTGAATCATCCCATCCCACCCCATGGCATTCACCGGCACGTATTTACTGAGGCCCTGTTGCTTCTCACTGCTCCGAGCCCATCAGCACCCCAGTGATGTGGGGATGGGGGGTGGTGACACAGGGACAGCCCCCGTGGGGTAAGAAACGAGCAGCTGGGGTGAGTGACACAGCGTGAGGTTTATTGCATCGTGTTGCAGAGATTTCTTGAACATGAAGTGACGCCAGCTGCTGCCTACAGCACCCATAAGCACTGTCCCTGCACTGCACCGGGATCCCACCGTGGCACTGACCCTACTACTGCTGTATATAATAAACACTGTGACCTGTGCTCGTATTCCCACTGCTGCAGGGTGCTCGGGGGATGGAGATAGGGCTGCAGGGACAGAGGACTCAAGTGGGGACCGCGAGCAGGGCGAGGGTGCACTGCAAACACCCCCTCCCCCACACAGCCCCAACATTTTCAGCAATGAGCTTTGCAGCGAGCGAGCCCCGTTCCTCATTCCTCCTCCAGCAACCCCCAACTCCATCTCTGCATGGCACTTCTAGTTTTAGCCCCTACCGCAAGCAGCGGGTCGCAACGGTTTCGCTTTCAGCTCTACGCTCCTCCCCTGTCCTCCGCCTCGCTATGCCCGTGCTGCCATGCCGTTGGGGGTCCTGTCCTCGGCCCCCTCCCGCGGCTCGTTGGGCGGTGGGATCTTCAGGTCGGAGGGCTCCACGTGCCAGATGTCCCGCGCGTACTCCTTGATGGTGCGGTCGCTGGAGAACTTGCCTGCGGCGGCGATGTTCCTGATGACCATCTTGGTCCACGCCTTGGAGTTCTGAGAGAGGAAAGAGGGAGGGCTGTTGTTATCTCTGTGGGTGCCCACCTGCACTGTGCAGTGCTGTTTTGGGGATCCCACAGCAGATACCCTCCCTGTCCCCTCCTCCTGTGCTCACCAGGTACAGCTCGCTGACTTTCTCCTGGCACTTGACATAAGCCTCGTAATCCGCAAAGACTTTAAACCTGAGGCAGCAGAGAATTGAGGAGTTAGGGGGAGCAGAGCGGGAGCAGGGCTGGAGGGGAGGAACAGGACGCTCATATGGGTTCCCCAGGCCCTACTGAATCACAGCCCGCTAGAAAAGCCCTTCAGATACCTGAAAGCATCCATCCTCTGGCAAGGGCTGTGCACCCGAATGCATTCCAGTTTCAGTGTGGGTTTAACACAGCCCACCTGAAGGGCCATGCACAGAGAGCCTTTTGTACCAGGGGTACACAAATTGCTTTTCCCTGTGCACAGCAGCTGGTTCAGGAAGTGGGTTATTATCAGACAGTGGGTGTAGGGCTGTTCGAGTTGCACCAGAGGGAGGTTCAGGTTGGATATTAAGAACAATTTCTTCTCTGAAAGAGCTGTTGGGCTCTGGCACAGCTGCCCAGGAGTGGTGGGGTCACCATCCCTGGGGTGTTCCAGAGCTGAGATGTGGCACTGAGGGACGTGGGCAGTGGGAGTGGGGATTGGGGATCTCAGAGGTCTCCAACCCAAATGATTCTGATGTGGAGCTGGAGCCCAGGGACGGGTGGCATCCCAGCCATGAACCTCACCGGTCATGATGGAAGAGCATGTTGACCACGTCCCTGAAGAGGTCTGGCTCGTTTGAGGAGAAGAAGCCGCTCTGGATCTGGTCAACAGCTTGCTTCAGCTCGGGGAGCCGGTCATAGTACTGCTGGGCGTTGTAGCTGGGGGGCAAAGATTGTGAGACAGTGCTGATCCCACTGCCCACCACGTACCCACCATGTCCCCATCCCTACCCATCCTTGTCCAGCTCTGCCACGTCCTCCACCCTCATCCCAAAGATGAAGAGGTTTTCCTCTCCGGCCTCCTCAGCCATCTCCACGTTGGCTCCATCCATGGTGCCAATGGTCAGGGCCCCATTCAGCATGAACTTCATGTTCCCCGTGCCCGATGCCTCGGTGCCCGCCGTGGAGATCTGCTCCGACAGGTCGGTGGCGGGGATCACTGCCAACAGAGCACACGGCAAGGGGCTCACCAAGGTCATGCTGAAGGACAGGGGCCAACAAGCAGTCACGGGGCTGCTGTTCCCCAGCAGAGCCTACCTTTCTCTGCCAGAGAGACCCTGTAGTTCTCCAGGAAGATGACCTTCAGCTTGCTCCCCACCACGGGGTCGTTGTTGACCACCTGGGCCACGGCATTGATGAGCTTGATGATCATCTTGGCCATGTGGTACCCTGGGGCAGCCTAGGGACAGAGCCACAGTGGGCCTGGAGTGCCAGGACCTCCCTTATAGGGCATCCCAAGGGCTTCCCCAAACACGCATTACCTTGCCCCCAATGATCACTGTCCTAGGGACGAAGAGCTTTGCAGGGTCCCTCCTGATGCCTGGAGGGGAGGGTGGCACTGATGTCAGCTGTGTGCCAGCTCCCACCCCTCCCCTGCCCATCCCTGCAGGGCCTTACGGTTGTACATGGTGATGATGTGCAGGCAGTTCATCAGCTGCCGCTTGTACTCGTGGATCCTCTTCACGTGCACGTCAAACATGGAAGAGGGGTTGATCTTCACATCATACTCCTTCTCCAGGTACAGTGCAAACTTCAGCTTGTTCTCCTGGCCGAGATCAGAGCGAGCATCAGCCCCATGCCCCCCAAATCCATGCCCAAAAGAGCCGTACTCCCCTTGTCCGTGCTGCTCACCTGCTTCACTTTGGCGACCTCCCTGATGAACAGGTCGTCATCCACAAAGTCGTGCAGCCTCGCCAGCTGGCCCAGGTCCTTCACGTAGTCCTCCCCTATTTTCTGCAAGAGGAGCAGAGCCATGTGCTGACTGCAGAGCACCAACGCTGTGCAGCCACGTGGGACTTCAGAGAAAGGGTTGGATTGGAAGGCATCTCCAAGCAAGGGCACGCTGCTGGTTCACGCCCAGCTCAGGGCTGGAACTCTGTGATCCTCGGGGTCCCTTCCAACCCAAGCCGTTCTATGTCTGTATGATGACCCCCAGGGCTGGGAGCTGTGTGAGGAGAAGCCCGTACCTCTGCGATGAGCTCAGCCAGCCCTGGGTTGCAGAGCAGCAGCCAGCGCCGTGGGGTGATGCCATTGGTCTTGTTCTGAAACTTGTCCGGCTCCAGCTCTGCAAAGTCCCTGAAGCTGCAAGGGCAAGGGGGGGGGGATGGAAGGCAGCATCAGCTCTGTGCCCTGGAGGGATCCCCCACCGATCCCACCTGCCCTTACACTTCAGACTTGATGATCTCGGAGTGGATCTTGGCCACTCCATTGACAGCGTGGGAGCCGACGATGCAGAGGTGAGCCATGTTGATCCTCTTGGTGCCTCCCTCCTCTATCAGGGACATCCTCCGCAGCCGCTCCACGTCGTTGGGGAAGAGGGACACGATGTGCTGCGAGGGGCGGGCAGGAGGGGGTGAGCACCCAACCCAAAGGACCACCACCCAAGGAGAGGACCACAGCAATGCCCTCAATGCACTCAGTGCCAGGCAGAGCGATGACGTTTACTCCAGGGTGATGGTGCAAACCATGGGGCTCAAGCCATCCTTATCCTTATCCAGGGTGGGTTTAGTGCTCAAGGAGCAAAGATGTCAATTTGAAAGTCCCAGTGAAGTATTTTAAGCAGCCACCAACTGTGGATAGCACTACAGAACACTGGCTGGCAGGGAGCTCTGGGTCCCTCTGGCTCAGTTCTTGCTCCAGCAGGGACACCCAGAGCTGGTGCTCAGCCCCATGAAGGTCTCCAAGGAGACCCCACAACCTCTCTGGGCAACCCCTCTGCCAGCAGGAAGGGATTCACATTGCTTCACCCAGTTCCTAGGCACCAGCCTCCCCAAAGAGCTGCAGAACCACCCAGCCACCACCCAGACAGCAGTTTGTGCACCATCCCCACCCCCACAGAGTGATTCACACCAGTCCCACCACCCAGAGCCCCCAGCCCACTCACATCCAGGTGCTTCTGGTTGATCTCATAGACGATCTGCAGGTGTCTGGGGAGCAGCTTCTCCACCAGGTCCACTGGCCAGCGCTCCAGGGCTTCGGGCAGCACAGTGTGGTTTGTGTAGGCAAACGTCCTCTTGGTGATGTCCCAGGCCTGTAAGCAGGAGAGCAGCATAGGGGCAGCCCTGGGGCACCCAGCTGAGTGTGAACACCCGTGTGTAGTCCTATGCCCAGAACCATAGCCCCAGCACAGCTCGGGTGTGCAGCACGGGCTCATTCCTCCCCAGTGCCCACTGGTGATCTTCCAATGGTGGGAATGCTCCTGATCTGCATGTGTAACCCCCCCCCCCCCCCCCCAACTCCCACGTGCTGCTTAATTACAAGCATAGGTTGAAAAAGATGAGGTTGGAAAAGCCTTCCGAGATCCCCCAGCCCACCCCCACCAACCACATCCCTTGGTGCCCCATCTCCACGGTCCTTGGATACCTCCAGTGACATGCCTACCGCTCCCTGGGAAGCTGTGCTAGAGCAGCACTGCTCTTTTAGAGAATAAATGTTTCCCCACTCCCCAGCCTGACCCTCCCCAGCACAACTTAGGGCCACACTCTGATCCCACCATCTTATTAATGGGCACACGGTCCCTACGCACAGGGAAGGGGGGCAGCACCCGTTGCCCAGACATGGAGAGCTGAGCCACATCCCCCAACCTTGCTCCAGGGCAGTTTCTCAATGTCCACAAAAATCCTCATCAGCTCAGGGATGGCCATGGCAGGGTGCGTATCGTTCAGCTGGATGGCGACCTGTGGGGACACGGGCACCCATCACCCACACCAGCCCGGTGGTTAAGTTCACCAAACTGCACCAGAGTGTGGGTATACAGGAACTACTGAACCACAGCCTGAACTGAGCACTGAGTCAGCCATGAGAGCACAGGTGAAGGCAATGCACCTGTGTGATCAGAAGGAGTGGAGTCTGACTCCACTTCTCCCAGAACCCATGTAAGGGCTGACCAGCACTGGGGTGGAGATTGCTCCTTTGCAGGTTCTTACTGTGAACGTAGGACACGGCTGAGCCCTTTCCTTTATTTTGATTGTCTCTTTCCATCACGATAATCTTTAGCACACAGCAGGGAGGTGGATTGCTGGGCTGGAGGCACACAGCAGAGCAACTCCGCTCCGTACCTGGTCTGGGAAGGAGTCAAACACGGTGCGGACGCTTTCTGTGCTCCCAAATTTGGATGCTTTGAAGCGGCGGATGATGTCCTGGAGGGTGGCGGCCACGACGAAGTACTCCTGCTTCAGGCGCAGCTCCTTCCCCTCGAAGAACTGCCGGTGAGAGGAGTGGGATGGGCACCAGGCACACACGGGAAGGGCTCACATGGCATCGCATCGCATCCCTGTGCTGCTCCTCGTGCACAGTGATGACACCTGACTTACGTTGTCATTGGGATAGAGGACGCGGGAGATGTTCTCAGCCAGGTTCCTGTCCAGCACGGCCTGGATGTAGTCCCCAACATTGACTGCGGAGATGCAGGGGGGTAGGCTCAGAGTGACCTCGCTGTACCCCGTTGCACCCAGACCCCGCTGGCCCCCACTTACAGTCCCGCAGGTTGAAGTCATTGGGAGCCCGAGCTGACCACAGGCGCATGGTGTTGACGGTGTTGTTCATGTAGCCGGGCACAGGAGTATCGTAGGGCAGTGCCAGCACCACCTGGAGCACACGCAAGGCTGGGTAGACTGCAGGCACCACGTCCCTGTGCCCTGCTGGCACAACCACCTCCACAGGAGGGAGCTCAGGGCTGCATCCACCCTTGCAACGATGACTGGCACAGGGATATGCTTTGACCCCAAAGGTTCCCCAAGGTCCATGGCCTCATACCTGGGTGTCCACCCACTTGGTGCCGTTGGCAGTGTGCTCCACACGGCCGTAGAAGTGCACGGGCAGCATGTACTCGGGCCGGGCCTTCTCCCATGGGTTGCCGTGCCGCAGCCAGTCGTCAGCCTCCTCCACCTGCATGGGGGAGTCACGGACTCATGGCACCCTCAGCACCAGCCCTGCTGTGGGCTGGCCTCCCCCCACCAGCTCAGGCTGCCCAGGGCCCCATGCACGGCCTGGGGCTCCCACTGTACCTGCCACCCGTTGCGGATCTTCTGGTTGAAGATGCCGTACTCGTAGCGGATGCCATAGCCATAGGCTGCCAACCCCAGAGTCGCCATCGAGTCGAGGAAGCAGGCTGCCAGGGACGGGGGAAGGCAAGGAGTGAGAAGCCCCAGGTCACACATCCCGCACACAGGCCTTGCCCCCACCCTGGGAACAACACCTTTTGGGGGACTGCTCACCTGCGAGCCGGCCGAGCCCACCGTTACCAAGCCCAGCGTCCTCCTCGATCTCCTCCAGCTCTTCTATGTCCAACCCGAGCTGGGGACAAGGAGGAGGCAATGGGACCGAGTGCCCACCCCACACCCCTGAGTGCTACCCCCACTGCTGGGACATGGGGACATGACTTGGGGGTGGGGGGCAGGGTCCATCCCCAGTGCTTTGGGTCACTACATGGGAAAACCACATCCTTCCCCTTGTTGTGAACAAGCTTACAGGTGGCACCACCGTACAACACGGACACAACACCCCTACAAACACTACTCCGGCTTTCAGCCTGCAGTGCTGTTGAGGAAGAGGTTTTGCTTATGCAAAGTTCCCGGGGCAGCTCAGCAGGAACTCAGCAGAGCCACCAGCTCCCACTTCTCCAAAAAAAACAACAAACCTATCGACCAACCAACGGGTTTGCCAGCTCCTCCCCAGCCCAGAACTCCCAGCAGGTCCTACAGCACCAGCCCCTCATTATATTGCCCTGAGCTGCCCAAAGCACACCTACACGCGTTCAAACCAAGGCATATGAAGCCAAATGTTTTATTTCAGAGTCGTTCAGCTTGTTGCACAGCCGTGCAACCGCTACGCAACACCCGAACCTCTTCCTATACCCACCCAGCCCTGGCAGGGCTGTTGCCCTCTCTATGCTAACAGCTTCAGAAAAAGCCCTACAAATAAATGACTCCCCCTTTGAATGTCATTCGCTCAAAAGCTGCTCCTGCTGTTGTGCAACTGCTCCCACTGAGTGGTGACTGCCACGCACCGGGGTGGGAGGAGAGGGAAAACCAACCAACCAATCCCTCCATCAGCCCAAGCATCACCCGAGGGTCACGGCTGTGCCACGAGGCCCGGAGCGCGGTGCTCACCTGGTACACGGCCTCGTCACAGGCATTCTGCAGCCCCAGGTTGATCATGGTGTTCTGCAGTGTCCGCCCCATGTAGAACTCCAGGGAGAGGTAATAGATCCTCTGCAGGAGGAATGCGGTCCCACTCAGCACTCGGCCAACCCCACTGCTGCTCCCAGAGCACAGCTCCAAGGGGGAATCCCCATCTCTCCGCACACTTTGCAGTGGGGATTTTAGGGTCCGGGTGGGGGAGGGGGGGATCCATAGCCCTCACCCCACTTTGGTGGTATTTTCGAGGAGGGCACAGCGGGTTTGTTTGGCTGGGAGGGTCACCTCGGTACAAAGTTTAAATTTAAAGAGGAGACATTTCCTAATGCCGCTGGACACCGCAAAGCAAAGTGGCCAAGCAGAACCGAGGGATCCCATATCCCCGGGCAGTGCCATCCCGCGGTGTCAGCAGCAATGGGTTTAGGGAGGATTGGGGCTGCAGAAGCACTGCCTGCACGCTCGGCCCAAAGGGATGCAATGGGATCGGTGCTGGGCAGGTGGCACATGGGGGTGGGGGGTCTGCATTTGGAGCCCTGCAGCAGAGTCACACCGAGCAGTGGGATTCCAGCTCCCGGTAATAAATAAATTGGGATAAATAGGAGCCGACAGCCCCGTGCAGGTGGCAGGAGGGGATTAGAGCTTAATCCCCAGCACAGCCCGAGCACCGCTCGCCCTTTATGCCCCAGGTGCTGCAGAACGAGCTCTGCCCGCAGTCTCCTTTCAGCCCCATTTGTTCTGCAAACCCAATCCGCCCTACACCGGAGCGCGGCGTTCCCCGGGGCGCACCCACGCCCGGGCTGGGACACCACCACCGCCGCTCCCACGCGGGACAACGCCACTCCCACGCAGGACAACACCGCCATTCCCACACGGGACAACGCCGTTCCCATAGGGGACGGCACCGCCGATCCCACGCTCGGCCCCCAGAGAGCTCTGTTTGCTTTGCAAAGCAAAGGGCAGCGGCCTCGCCCGGTAAAGTCCACTCGGGACACCGAGCTCTCCGTGCACCCCCCCACGCCCCCCACCCCCAAAGGGAACCCACCTTGGGGTCCCTCTCGTAGTAGTACTGCTGCGTGCGGATCCAGCGTCCCACCAGGTGGTCCCGCACGGTGTGGGCCAACGCGAAGTAGTAATCGCGTGGGGTGGCCACGTTGCGGTCCTTGACCAGCGTGAAGTGCAGGTGCCGGTTGAAGCCCCGCTTCAGCTCGGCCACGTTCTCGGCTCCCACGATGCCGCGGATGCTGATCTGCTTCCGCCGCTCCTGATCCGACAGCGGCCGCGACATCGCTGCGGGGAAAGCGGAGCGGAGCCGGGATGGCCGCGGGGTTCCGCTTCGGAGCACCGCCCTGGGGCTGAGCTCCGCCAGGGGCCGGCCCGGAGGGAGGGGAGAGCGGCAGGGGCAGGGCTCCGGGCTGCCCTCCCCTCGGCCTCCACTTTCCGCACCCTCTGCCCTTCCCCCCCCCTTCCTCTGCATGCCATTCACCTGGCCCTCCCCACCCGATCTCCATCACCCCCCGTTCCTTGCACCCCTTCCCCATCTCCTCCTGCCCGAGATTCCTTTTCCCTGTACCCCTTTTGCTATTTCCCCCTTCCCTGTTGGCTGTGCATCCCCTGCAGCTCCTCTTCTCCCCACGATGTGGCCGTGGTGACCTCTTTCCCAACCATAGCGATACCACGATTCCATGAAAACCCCACTGATGCCGAAGGGGCTGCGGCGATGCAGAGACGCTCAGGGAAGCTCAGCTTTTCTCTGATAAAAGTCCTTTATTAGAACAGCAACCGTGACACTCGTCTGTAGCAGAGCAGCTGCAGGCAGCTATCATCGCGGGACAGTGGGGACGACACCGTACGACCATGAGGAGTCTAATAAGCACCATGAACATCCTAAAGAAGGGGGGAGAATGGCTGAAGGAGGCACCCCATGACCCGGCCACGGGGCCCCGTCGGGCAATCAGCGAAGAGCTGCTCGGCGTTGTCCCGCAACGCAGCTCTCCTGCAGCAGAGGAACTCGTCGGTGTGAATGAACGAGATAGCACCCAGTCAATAAATTAGGTGGATGTCGTACTAGAGCAACAAGGGGGAGGAAAGGGCTAAGAGGGCGGTGGGGAGGGGGGTGACCTATGTACAGTCGTCCTGCCGGATCGGGGGCGACGAGCCGCAGCTTTCCGATGGCACGGGCAGCGCCGCCGCTGGGAGGGGGACGGCGAAGGACCGCAAAGCAAAGCGTGGGGACGAGCGCATGCATGGCCCTCGGCTGGGAGCGTGTGCGGGCACGGGTTCCTGAGTGCGGGTCAGCTCTCCGTGCTGCCCGTCCCCGGGCTCCCCGTCAGAACCTCGCTGCTGAGCGAGTCTCCCTGCTAAGGGAAGGATGCTATCGGGCAGTATTTAAGGCTAGGATAACCGCAACTCTACAGAAATAAAGAGGAGCCGCACGGCCTGTGGCTGTGACGCCGCTTTGTGCGGAGCTCGGTGCTGGATCTGCCCCAGCTCCTGCCCCTGCTGTGCCCAGTTTTGCTCACCGCTCTGCGTGAGCCTGGGGCTGACCCTGGCGACAATGCAGCCCTGCTCCAGCAGCCGGCTGTGGTGTAAGCCCAGCCATGCAGCGTCACCCCTGGGTGCTGCTGGGGCATCCCCAGGCTCCATGGGGACCGGCAGCAATCCAGGGCTGACCCCAGCACGTGGCGGAGGTGCTCTGCAAGAAAGGCCACGGGGAAAGAAATATCCTGCAAAGGAATGGGGCTGGAGGGGGCGAAAGCTTTCCTGGGGGGCACAGCCCGGCCACGCAGCTCGGCCAGCTGCAATGGGAAGGGAAGCTCTCATCACAACCCCAAGCCCCAACTCAAATGGGTAAAACCGAACCTAAAAGCAGACACAGGAACATCTCGGGCTACCTAGGTACTTCATCAGCCAAAAAGAGCTAAACAGCGAAGCGTACACACACAGGACAGCGCTGGTGGGTGGAGAACGAAGACTGCCAAAGCCGGGTTCCTCCTTTTCCCTTCTGGCCGCCCCCGTTGCCGGCGCTCGCAGCTCGGTGCCGCCTCGTGCCGCAGCATCCTCACTGCATGGCTGAGCGCGAGGCGTAGAACTCGGGGACCGGCAGCCCCGTGTGCAGCGTCACCTGCAAGGAGGTAACGTGAGGGTGAAGGATGCTGGGGTGATGAACACACGCACACACATACACACACACACACGCCCCGAGCTGCTGGGCAGGGTCAGCTCCGTCCCCAAATGCTTGGATTTGGGAGGAAAGCACAGTTCCTTCTTTTATTGATCAGTTCAGAGGCGTTTTCCCCTTCACATACAGATTTGTAGAATACTTTGCCTACGATGCAATGATTTCCATCCTGATTGGAGTCACTGTAATAACTCATGCACCTTTGAAAGAGGATAACAAAGGGCTTGGATTTATTAGCAGCCTTTTATCAGCATCCCCTGGGATGTCCTTAATGCTGGGGGGTTTCAAGCTCTGCCTTGCACACTCAGCTGCCAGAAACCAGAAGGGCTCTAGAAATGTGCCTGTCTCTTAGGACAATGTGAAGGAGCGTGGCAGGAATTAAACCCATCGTGGAAAAGGACGTTTCTACCACACCAATAAGCATCCCTTAAAGCAGTGCAGACAGAAGGGCTTGTGCAGTGCTGGAGGAGCAAGCAGTGACCAAGGGGATGTGCCACGGCCACGCTGGGAGAACGTGGAGACTCACTGGGGTCAACAAGAGCAGGATGAGAACAGTGAGAAGGGGAAATGAAAGATGAAAATACCAGAGAGGCCCAGGAAGCCACCACTTGGTGATGTTCAGGATAGCAGAGAGCTTGGGAGAGAGGGAGAGAAGAGGGGTTTGAAACTCCCCAAAGGAAGAGAGGCTTTCAGAGATACCCTTCTCCCCAGTAATGCTCCTGTTTAGGACCCTGCAAGGTGAAGGAGCTGGTGAGGCTCATACAGGGAACCATCACAAAATGGAGCTGTCAAATCCCACCAGCCAGGGGAGCCCTCGGCAGCCCTGATGGAAAGCCTGGGGCATGGAGCTGGAGGAGCAGCTGCTGCACAAAGGCCAGTGCTGATCTTAAAGTGTCCAGCAGGAGGGTTCGTGTGCAGTGGCTTTTTGCACAAGAGCCCCCTCTGCTCCACAAAGTCTCCATGCTGCCGAGCATTATCACACCCTGCAGCGATGGCTAAGAAGAGGAAGAGTCTGCCACAAGCTCTGACACTGGGTTTGCTGCTGAGGTCAAGTCTCTGCTCCCAGAGCATGGGCTGAACACGTACCTGCACGTTCCTGTTGAGGCTGACTGCTGGGAAGAACAGGCCCTCCAAGTTCTCAAAGGCAACAGGCCCCTGCTGGTCCTCGTTGATGGAGAAGGTCAAGGTCCTCCTGGTCAAATCCAGCAGCACTCCCACTGTGGCACCTTTCGTTATCCCACCCTCAGTCCTGTGGGAGAAAGAGAAAGTCACAGCGTCTCCGTGGCATCGCATCCCTCGTGCTCCTGGCACAGGATAAACGAAACACAGAACGGTTGGGCTGGAAGGAGTCTTAAAACCCACACAGTTCCAAACTCCTGCCACAGAATCACAGCACAGTTGGGTTGGAAGTGACCCTAAAGCCCATCCAGTTTCAACCACCAGCTCAGGCTGCCCAGGGCCCCATCCACAGCCTTGGGCACCTCCAGGGATGGGGCACCCACAGCTCTGGGCAGTGCCAGGGCCTCAGAGCTCTCACGGTGAAGAATTTCCTCCTCACATCTGACCTCAATCTCCCCTCTTTTAATTTGAAGCTGTGCCCCCTTGTGCCAACTACCAATTTAAATGCAACCAGTACTTTCTAGCAGCAGGAACTTTGGGTGCTAATGGAAGAGCCAGTGTAGGGAAGAATGTAGCAGCAAGCCAGTGCAGCAGGGGCTGTCTTTTGCTTTGAGCAAGGCCAAATCCTCCAACAAAAGTGACAAGGAGCCAGTTCCCAAGCCATGACCTTACCATGGAGCCGTGCCTAGGTGCAGAGTGCATACCTGTTGGTGTGCGAGTTGTTGTGCATGAACCAGCTGCGGTTGTTGTCCACATACATGGCCCAGGCCTTGTCGTCCTTGCCCAGCATGGCGTCCTTCAGGACGTCGATGCGTGCCACGCCAAAGGCCGGGTCCGGGTGGTTATCGTAACGGTCGATGGACAGCTCCCAGTAGTGCAGCCCTTTGGAAAAGCCCGTTTTCCCCAGCACAACCCTGTCATCATAGCTGTTGCAGGTGACGGTCAGGTTGTCGTTGGAAAAGATGATGTCGGCGTGTGCAGAGGCGGGGTCAAAAGAAAACCAAGCTACTGGAATAAATGAAGAGCGAAGGGTTAGGCCAACGGGAACGTGACCTTCCATGACCAAAGCAAGGGGACCGGACATGCACGCTCCATGCAAGGCCAACAGTGAGCGAAGGCACAGCCAGCAAACGCTGGGTAATGTGGGGTGGGCTGGGGCTTTATGGCTGGGACCCAATGAGCTGAGCTCTGTTCTGCTGCTCCCTGGGTCCCTGCCTGTCCCAGCTCAGCCTGGAACCCACAGGATTGTCACTGTCTCCTGAAGCCTGGCCCTGGCAGGAGGAGATGTGTGCTCCTGGGCAGCTTCTGGCTAACACAGGGCTCCACTCTCACTCTTCTGGCTACAGGCTGTACATACAAAGGTCTGTGTTTATGGGAACGCTGCTCCATATCCCTACAGAGCAACCGGCCATGCAGAGACAAGAGTTAGCCCATGGCAATGCTGGAAGATGCCCCCAGACCTCCACGCCTGGTTATTAGTATAGACTGGGTCACTGGCAGTCTGACATACAGTGGTGGTTGCACAAACCACCACCCTGCTTTCACAGGTGGTTTTCTCCAGCGGTCACTGAACATCCACCAACACTCTCCCACCCGAAGGAGGAAACACAGATTTGAAGATGGACGCCCTGGGGAGATGCATCCCTCTGCTCACTGGATGGTTTCAGAGGACAGCTCGCATGCACGCGGGTGCCCCAGGGCCGCAACCCGACAGAAGCGATTCCGTACCTGCCACCATTTTTTTAATGTCAACTGTGGTCATTCCCAAGGAGAGGCATGCAGAAAAGAAAACAGCACGTAAAGTTGGCATTCGGTCAAAGAAGGAACCAGAATCAATTTCTGCTTGCCTGCTTCTCTGGCTTTCAGCACTGTGAGTGCACTGAAATGCAGGGAGGGAATGTGGGGTGCGGGATGGAGGGCATGGAGAGTGCTCCAGGGGTCTCCTTCCCCACCCCATCCCATCGGGATGGGCATTTCAGAGGACTGCTTACTTCATCCCATCAGGATGGGCCCTCCAAGGGACTCCTTCCCCCATCCCATTAGAATGGGACCCGTGGGTGACTTCCTCCTCCATCCCATCCAGTCCCATTAGGATGGGCCCTGCAGGGGACTCCTTCCCCCATCCCATTTGGATGGCTTTGCAGGATGTGAGTGCCACTTCTCCTGGAGAAGGCGGTGGGAGCCTGATGGACACGTCTACCCCAGCACCGCAATTAGCTGCAGGAGGGCTAATCATCTACTTGGGGTCTGGCACGAGCTCAAGTATCCTGAATGAGCGGGAACGCTTTGAGCAGAAGGCTGGGATTTTAATTAGAGGGCCATCTGCACAGCACTGACTTCAGGCTTCTCTTCATAAGGGGAGAACTTAAAATGCCTTCACAGCATATGGCCGTGACCTTCACATTTGCCTACTGCTGTCTGGGAACGCCCTGCAAGGAGGGTGTGCGTGAGAAATGCTGCTCACCCGCCCAGGAAAAGTTAACAATCAGACAGAAAAGATGACCAACGTGGAGTAGGTGCTGGTTAATTGTAAGAAAGATACTTGCCTAATTGAGAGTAAGGCGTTCCTTGTGTCTCAAAATTGCATCCTACAAAGAGATACTGCATTTCACACATCACAGCTAAGAAAGAACAACTGGTCTCCTGAAAAGCGCTCCTGAGGAGTTAACCCCTAAGGAAGCAGCCACGGGGAGGAGTGATTCATTGAAAGCCAGAGAGCACGGAGTGGGCTCCCACAGTGCAACTTGGGAGCATGGGTGACGATAGGGATCTGCGGGGCGGTCCTTGGCCTCAGAGAGCTGCAGCCTTCCTCCTGCACAGACTGCACAAGCATCCCCCGAGCGCTGCCGTGCAGCCAGGCCAGACCCATGGGGCTATCCCCACCTGCAGGGGCTTTAATTCTGAGGTCTCAGCGCATGGCTGCAATGCAATTCTGCAACGCAGAGCGGTGGGAACACGCGGTGTGCTCGCGGCCCCGCACCGCCCCGTCCCACCGCCCCGTCCGTGCAACACGGGCTCCACGCACGATGCTCACGGCCACTGCGGGACGTGTCGGGACAGCGGACACAAAGTCAGAAACGTCCGTGACAAGACAGAGCGGAAGCCATCAGCGCACAGCGGGATGATGAGAAGGAACATAAAAAGCACAAAGAAAATCAAAGTCGCGAGGCCCCCGGTTATCCCGGCAACGGTCATGCTGCAGCATTCCTCATTCCAGGTTATGAGATGGAAATAAAACGATCGGGGACCCCCATTCTTCCCGGGCTTACACCAGAGGAAGGTGAGAACTGCTCCGCTTGGAGCGGTGTAAACCCAGAGTGCTGGGAGGATCGGGGCCCAGGATCCATTAGTGACAGAGGATGTGCAAAGATCGGTTAGAAAACAGCTCTGAGATGCACTGTGCCTGCACTCCTTCAGGGCCTCAGGGACCACCTCGCTCCAGCCCACCACCATAGGGGTTCCTCCCAGGGGGGGGGGTCCGCTTTGCCCACGTCTCACAGCTAGAGCTGAGGAATCTGCTCTGCTGAGAGCAGCGCTCCCAGCATCGCCCCACGCCTCACACTGACTGTGCTGCTACGGACAGATGGACACACTGCCAGAGCTGCACCACCAGGATGCTCCGTGCGTCGGGAGCCGGGCGTGGACAAACAGAACAGCTTCCCCCTGCCATCCGCATGTCATGGGAAAAACAAACAGAACGGAACAAAAACAAACAACGACTTTGGAGATGGCCGGAAGCACAGACCAAGAGAAATGCCAGAGGCACTGGGCTCACCGGCTGAATTCAGGGACTGTAAGGAAGAATGCAAGCTCAGCTGGTGGGCCGAAGATCTTAGCTCAAAGTAGGATCTCCCCGGGAAGCTGGGTTGTAGATTAAGGGTGGAGGAGAAAGGACTCATTCTACGAAGCTGCAATCTTTCCAAAGGCACTGGAAAAGGGAGGGTCTGCTCTTCCGACTGCGTTTCTAAACGTGAGATCAATGCAAACCGGAGATCAGACATCAGCACTGCGGGACCCCGACCTCGGCTGCAGCGAGTGGGCACGGTGTGTGGGGCAGGGCCCGGCCGTGCCAAGCGGGCAAGACACGATACCACCAGCTTTGGAAATGCCCCCGTGTCATCAAGGCACTCGGTACATTGCTTTTTCCTCGCAATGAGCCCTGCAGCTCTTCACCATCATGCACCTGAAGAAGCTGAGCAGTTACCTGACGTGCTTGCTGCTGTTTTTTAGTGTCTCGTACCTTTCTGTGCACAATATTGGCTACATGCGTCGCTTGGCCGCTAAGTTTGGGATGCTGCAGAGGCATTTTGCAGAGCTCTATTGCCCTAAGTGCCACCAAGCACCCACCTCACTCAAAGGCAGTTCGGGATGGTGTGACCTCAGTATCTCTTTGCACCTGTCAAAACACATCTGAGCCTTACAGTGAGAATGGAACAGCAGAACGGCAGCTAGAGGGGACCTCTCACCTCACTGCATCCCATTCCCCCTACCACCAACAGTCACCTCCTGCCACCTCCTCCCTGCTGCCTCGGCCAGGGCTGCTCTACTGGGAAGATTTGAATCCTCCATCCCCCACACACTGCAATCCCAGGCACTGTCTCCCCAGCCTTCCCACCTCTCTGTGAGTTCAAACAGACAAATGGAGGCGTTTCTTTGCATGGCAGATGCCAACTCCTGGGACCTGCTGCTGTGTGAGGTTATGGAAGCAAAGAGCATCAGTGGGTTCAGTGGCGGGTGAGGTAAACCACAGCAAAATGTGTCAGTACGTGGAGCTCATGTTGAGGTCAGGATGTGCCCTCTGATGTCTACCAAGAGCAAGGGGCGTGGGCTGCCACAGGCAGCCAGGCCCACGGCTCTCCTAACCAACACCTGATGCTCCTGCAGCTCCTTGGAGTGTCCCCTTTGTGCTGTTCAGCACTTTCCCAATGAGGCTGGCTCAAAACTTGCTGTTGGAGGTCACTCTGTGGCAGGGACAGATGCTATGTCAGGTAGGGAAGGCATCACACTGTGCCCCAGCAGAGGGACTGCTGCAATCTTTGGACTTGTGGAAGAGGATTGGGTTTCTTTCAGGCACCCCTGGTTGGAGGGGACCTTAAAGACCATCTGTTGTAGGCTGGGTGACCCCCAGCTCAGGCTGCCCAGGGCCCCATCCATGGCCTCGGGCACCTCCAAGGATGGGGCACCCACAGCTCTGGGTGCTCTGAGGAAATAATTTCCTCCTATCACCTAACCTACATTTCCCCTCTCTTCGTTTACAGCCATTCCCTCTTGTCCTGTCACAAAGCAAGAAGTCAGACACTGCCTGCTGGGACTGGAATCCTGCTTTTCTCTAACAGCTGCTAAGGAGGACGTCTCATAAGGACTTACAACGGGATGGCTGTGCTCTGAGAAATGTCCTCATGCAGAGCCTGTCTCTTCTTTTGTCCCCTCTTGCTCTCCCACAGGAGCACTTTGCAGCAGAGCAGCAGAGCAGGGCTGAAGGGGACAGCCAAGCCTGAAAGCTATTCCAGTGCAAACAGCATTCAGAAGCCCGGTGCTGCTGCACAGACATAAAAGCCCAGATGGATGGTGGTGACGTGTGAGGCGGCCGAGCCACCGCATCACTCAGGTGTCTGGGAGCTGCACAGAGCTGCAATTTATGGCCCTTTGAGTCCAAAAAGCTCTGACTGCCTCTGAAAGCACAAAGCGCTCCAGGTCCATTTACTCTTTTCTGCCTCTTTCTTTTTGTGTAGGAATGATAAAAGCCATCCAATGCAAAGCCAGCTTCCACCTGAGGCACAGAGGAGCATTTTGTGTGTGCTCCCTGAGCTGGGCGCCAGCCCCAGGCACCTCCAGGCCTGCTGGGACCACCAACAGCCGTTCTCTCTTCCAGCTTCCTCTGTATTCTGGAGCTTGGATGGACACTGATAGCACCAACAAGACAAAAGCAGATCTGGAAAGATCTCCCAGGACTGCCTCCAGGCCAACTGTGGGATGCTATGTCTCAAATGCAGCCCCAGAGGCACAAATCTGATGCAAAGCCAAAGCCCTGCTGCCTCCTGCAAAGCCAGGCAGTGAGGTGGGTGACATCTGTTGGCTCAGGAGTCACCCCAGTGTGGGGCTGCTCTGGGTTGTCCCGTCCTCAGCTCTCCAGAGCAAAGCTGCAGCCTCCTTGCTGCGGGTGGACAGCTTTGCAGATGCACACGCAGCTCTCAGGTAGATGTGCAGTTTGAGATCTGCTTCGGGACTCTCTTGGATGAGAAGGGTTCATCACAGGTTTGCTCATCATTGTCAGACGTGGATCCACTCCTGTGCACGTGCCCCTTCCGAACAGAAGCAGCAGTGAGCTGCTAGGGATGAGTGCAGACAAGCACGTGGGAGCTCTCTGCATAGCCTTGCTCTGCTCCTACTCCACAGCCCACCTTGCAGCAGGAAACCCTTCTTCCTTCCTGCTCAAATCCACCACTGTGCTCTGCTGCATGAAGGGGCTCACCCCCTTCCCCAGCCTGCAGCACTCCCAATCTGTGTGCTCCCTTCTGCCCCAGCTGTAGGTGGGCATCCTGGTGGGGCCGAGCCCTTCCTGCCCAGCTGCATCGCTTCATGCTGACCCCCAGAGCCCAGTGCTAGCCCTGTGACCTGTGTGTCACAAGTGAGCCCATTTGCCGTGATGGATTAAGTGCCTGCTGTGACAAACCCACTTAAAGTCAGGCGAGGAGCCTCCCTACAACCTTCAAGAGGGTGGTTAATATTTTGAACACAATGCTGATGGTGTCTTTTGGGTCTGCAAGGACATTTGTGTGGCTCCACGGTCCCTGCCCTGACAGGGGCTTAAGGGGATGTTGTATGGTGATGTCATTCTGCAGCCGTGCACAGGAGCAACGCTCAGTGTCCTGTTGTAAACAAAATTAGTGCGGGCATCTGAGTTTCCCTTGGGTGTAATACAAACCCAAACCTTAAGACATCTCCCTCTGGGACACTTTTCACTGCTCCTGCCCAGACAACACCTTCTGCAAAGGAAAGGGGATGAGAGAGAATTGCAGGCACCGCTCCTGACACAGCCCTTCCTCCTCCCCTCAGCGCTGTCTCCTTGCCATGGCTGCTCAGACACCAGAGACCCAGCGAGCGTGGAATTCCCGGTATGGAGCACTAAGCCTGGGGTGGTGATGTGCCCCATGTGTGTGTATGAGCAGCAGCCGAGCGCGCGGGGCTGGGGCTGCGGCCGTGCCTTACCCTCGGATGTCTGCAGGACCAGGGTCTTGCTGTAGGGGCTGACTCCTGTTTTGTTGAAGGCTTTGACACGTGCGCTGTAAGTGCTGTTGAAGTGAAGCCCGTCCACCGTGCACATGGTTTCCTTGCCCACGTACACCTCCTGCAGAGCAAGCACGGGTTGGGGTTGGTTAGGAGGGGAAGCAGCACCTGGAGCATCCAACCCCAAGGGTGGGAGCACCCCACCTGCCCCTGCTACTCTGTGCTCTGCTGCCTGGGGCATGCATGTTGCTAAAGCCCAGCAGAATGACTCCGTGCTTTGTTCCTTGACCATACTGTACAATTTCTATAGGGAAAAGATACGCTAGTCATGTTCAACCAACTTGTAAAGCACCAGTCCCAGCCAAGCTCCCTCTGAATCCAGAGGAAATCTGACAGAGAGTTGAATTAATAACACAGAGAGCCCAGGACACAGAAAAACCCTCGCAGAAAACAATTTTGCACGCTCCTGCATGGCAGGATCAAAGCGTTCCTTGAAAGAAAACAAAGCGATTCCACCGAAGCCGTGCTGACTCACCAACATGTCATGCTTCTGCTCCTGTTCAAAGGAACGGGGCTGTGTAAGCAGACAGCAAACATGTCTACAGGCTACTGAAACACCTGGCTCACGAAGCACTGACTTGTCATTAGCAGATCCCACAGCCAGGTGCCATTTTTCATGGTGTGCATGGAGGCTCTGCTTGGGGAGGAGCTCACCTGCAGGCTGCCCTGCTCTGACTGCAGACCCTGCTGTGATGCTGACTGAGAAGCCAGTACTTGAAGCTGGCCCCTGCCTTCCCAAGGTGTCACCTGTCCTCAGGGCTCTCAGGGCAGCCTGCAGGCTTCATTTCTTCCTGCCCTGGCTCTGCTCTGGCTCCTGCCCAGCTGAGTTTCTCGGGGACGTACTCAGAAAACACGATGGGCAGTTGCCACGCCTGCTCCCAGCGGATGGGAGCACACCGGGGTAATTATCAGCGTGTCGGATCAGAGCAAAATCATATTTTAATTGTGTAATTACTGCAATTTAAAAGGCCTCAGGCCTTAAATGCCTCTGCTTGCTGGCAGCTGGCAAGCCGTGAGGCTTCCACGGCAATTAGCACACCTTGCAGGAAATACTTAGCAACCTAAAAAAGATGGAGCAGGTTTGCAAGCCACGTTGGTCACTGGAAAGGTATTTCTACCCCATCCAGAACCTCAGAGCCTCCAAAAGCCACAGCTTGTCTGCACCATTGGTTTCTCTGTGCGAGTCTCACGTTTGTGGGGCAGAAGAGCACTTGCAAGAACTTGGGGAGCTTGCTGGTCGTTCCGTGGCTGTGCCCCAGGGCTGGCTCTGTGCCCCCAGCACTCACCCTGAACTGCCCTCCGTTGCCGTCATCGAGCTCCAGGATGTAACCTTCCACCTGCACCGTTGACAAGGGGGGCTGCTTCCAGGACAGCGTGGCACTGTTGTTGTGGGTGCAACACTCCTCCAGCTGCAGGATCGGGGGGGCCGGCACTGGGGAGGAAACTAAACACAAATTAGGGTGACCCTGGCTGCTAGCACCACTGGGGAGGAGCGGGGCAGAGCCGTGCACGTGCAGTTGGAGGGTGGAGGATGCACCCAGGGCCAAGCCAGCTTTGCAAAAGTGATGCCAGAGCTGTAGAGACCAACAACCGTTGGGCTTTGCAGAACAGATTGGATTTCTCCTAAAATGGGAGGCTATGGCATCAGTTGCAGGACTCTACAAAGAGGAGATGAGAGTCTCCCAGCAATGCTATTTCAGGGAACGGTGGCCCTCGATCAGCCAAAAAAGGCTCAGGGTCTTCCCACGGTGTCCCGCACACAGCCCTCCCTAATCTGAACCACTCCATCCTCTTCCCCCAGAATTGATTGAGGACAGGTGGAGAACCCAGGCGAGATGTGGAGAAGCCACAGATGTCTGGGAGAGAAAAGGTGGACTCAATAGCAAAGGTTCCCCATTCACCACACCCCACTGTGACTCCTCCATGCCTCGGGCTGGATGTTCAGCAGCACAACCCAGCACAGCGCAGTAAGGCCTCCTGGCACAGCAGTGGTTGAGGGATGTCCCTCAAGGCATAAAAAAAAAAGCTTCTTCTCATGCTTAAAAGCGGAATGTCATCTATCTCACTTTGTGGAGCTAAGCCAAAGATCTTCTGTAGCATCCAGTCCACAGTAACCCCAACACCTGGGGACCAAGGGAGTGCTGCCACTGCTGCCAGGGCCACCCAGATGCACAACAGGAGCTGACTGTCTTAGATGACTATCAAAGGCCCTTTCTTGGAAGGTCTTATCACACTGCAAATATGCACCTGCATTGTGCAAAGCTCCAGTCCTGAGCTGTCCATGGGTGGGACACAGCTGTCGCAGGGCTGCTCTCTGCTCTCAAAACGAGCCCAAAAACTAGCAATGGAGAGTGGGGGGAAAGCTGCTATCTGCATTTTACCACTGAGAAGCAGAAGCAAGTTGCATCTGCTGAAGCCTGGCCTTCCAAACTCTGCTTGCTGGGAGGGCTGGGAAGTTCTCCTCTGCTGTCCCTGACCTATGACAAGTTGCACGGAGTGCCCGGTGCGAGCAGAGGAATACCCTTACCTTTCATCTGCACGAAGTCGAGCTGATGGATGGACTGCAGCAGGGGGCCGTTGTCAAGGTTCAGGTCAAAGTCCGTGGTCATGCGGGGTGTGAGGGTCCCTTTTCCCCACTGGTCCTCGGTTAAGTGCACTCTTCTGATGAGAGCATCGGAGATCTGGTGGCAGGGAGCAGCCTCAGCTACCAAGGGCACCTGGGCAGTGTGCTGAGCCTTATCCCCTCCCCACTGTCCCCCTTCCCTGTTCCTACCAGGCTGCCACCCCTGTCCCCACACTGCTGGAGTTTTGGTGGTCACTCCTGCCCAGGTGCGTGCTTGCCTTTGTTGAACCTCATTAATTTCCCCTACACCCAACTCTCCAGCCTGCCCCAGACATACTTCTGCTTCTGTTCCACTGCAGCCTGGAGGTGATGAGGGGCTGGCCCTTGATTTTAGGGCTGGGAAAGCAGGAGGCAGCACCCTTGCTTCATCTCCTCTGACTACACCACAGCCCCAGGGCTCTGGCTGTGTGATGCCTTCCCACTGCTCCTGCAGCCTGGCTGGGAGCTGAGCACTGACCTGTAGGAAGCCACTGGGGTCATTCTCCTTGATCACCTCCAGGCAGTACTCCATCAGCCCCGTGGTCTGCCTCAGCTTGACCGTGCAGTGAGAAATCTGGTCTCGCACCACCTGCAATGGCACGAGGAGAGAGGCATTGGCACATGGATGTGGTCAGATGGGTCAGCTCGTCAACTCCACGCGCAGAAACTGCCTGCCTTCATCACCAGGCTCTGCCCTCCTGTCCTCTCACTGGGGCCAGGAGCAATACCTGGCTGCTTGCTATTTCCAGGAGGAAGGAACACATCACAGCCCCATCTTCAGCGCAACCACAGCAACAAACTCAGCTGTGCTGAGTGCCCCCTCTGCGAGCACTGCGCAAGGCAGAGGCATGGAGGTGAGCTGAGGCACATGCCAGCCTCCCGCAGCCAGCAAACCTGGGCCGCAGAGGGGGGCAGTGGCTCCTGCAGGGCAATCAATCAGACCACGCGTTGCTTAATTACAATTTAATCACCTCTGCTTAATCACCTAGCAGGAAGAGAAGAGTCAGCAGCTCTGCAGCTTGTGTCTGCTTCTGTGAGACAGTGGGAAACGCTGCCCTGGCTGGCTGGCTCGCGGTTTGGGGGGGATTTGCTGTTCGCTGGGGCTGGAGAAGGGGTTGCATCAGCATCATAACCACCACCACCACCACCGCACAGCGTGTGCCGAGCTGGAGAGACAGCAGGGGGAGCTCCCAGCTTGTCCTCCACCCGGAGAAGCAGAAGAAGGTGCTGGAGGATTTTTCTGGACCTGTTCTTGCAAAGGCTTGGACGCTGGGTCTCCCAGCTGCAAGATATGCTGTATATCCCCAGCGCACCCCCAGGCACAGCTGAACTGCAGGCAGCTTCTGCAATCCCAGCCTGCTGGGAACAGGACGTGGGATCACGCTGCGTTGCACGGAGCCTTCCCCTTGCACGTGCAGCCGCCCTCCTGGGAAATAAACACATGCACACCAGGAAGGCAGCAAAGATGGGATTGGGAAAACAATCTTCTTATCTTCTTTGCAGCTTAAATCTCCATCGGGCTGGGCCAGGATAATGAATTTGTGGCCCTCTCCTTGCCTGAAAGGATGCTTCCCAAGCATTACCAGCAAAGGGCCATCTGTCAGCAGCAGCCATACATGCACTGCCAGCAAGCAGTGTTCACCCACTGAGGACCGAGGCTGAGAAGTGACGCACCCTGGCTGGACATCCAGCCCCAGCCAGCTCCTCTCATCCAAGCTAGGCAGATTATTTCCCAAGCTTCCCAGTGGATAAACCCTGCTAACAGAGGCCTGGTCCCAACCAGGAGGAGCAGGGCGGTCTGTGCCTGCAGGGGATGAGCCAAACACCCACTGCTCCCAACCCAGCGAGGCTCACAGTGCTGCTGGCTGGAGGTGGCATGGCTAGGGGCAGGCTGAGAGCTCGCCATCAGGCTCACAACCCACAGCCCAGGCTCTGAAATGGCTTGCTCACTTCCACAGCCCCTTGCCATGGGGCACAGTCAGTCCTCACTTCACTGTGTGTTGGGTCCCAGCAGCTCCAGAGCATCCATCCTACTGGGGCTGCCCCTCGACACCGATCCTGCCCTTCTGGAGCTCTGTGATCCCGCTCAGGGATCAAGAACCTATTCAGCTGGAGAACTAGAGCATGAAACAGCAGATTAATTGCAGTGGTTCTCCTCTGCTGCTGTCCCCTGGCATTTCCACTCGGTGGGGGATCTCAGCTCCTCATTACACCAATATAATGGGGGTTTATGTTAAGGGCCAAAAGAAAAAATAAACTGGAAGCTCCTCAAACCTCTGACTTGCACAGGGAAGCAGGGCAAGCAGCCATGCAGCTTCAGGAGGGCTCTGAAGGCTTGCAGTGCTCTCCAGACCACCAGCAACACAGGGTTTAGCATGGAAGCGACGGTTTGCAATGTGGCATCTTCTGGGAAAAGGCTTATGGGGTACAGAGTGCCTGCTCAGCTGGTGAGGGGGCTGGGGCAGCTCCATACATTTCATTTCTGGTTGCTGTTGTCACTTTTTTCCCATTGCACGTCAACGGAGGTAACAGCCAGAACCTGGTTACTAATTGCAGCCTGCAGAAAGGACGTTTGCTGCGTGCTCACAGCAGCTCCCTGCTACTTTAAAATAGGAAATTTATTTCCAGAGCTTTTCTTTCCTGCAAGATGACATTAACTATAATTTACATTTTAATATAGCTCCTAGAAGGCATCTGCATTCATCTCTACCTAAATGTCTCCCTCAGCTCCCTCCTCTTTTTAGCCCTTGGCTGGATTTCTGGTTTTCAAGGCACATAGCCTCACGTGAACCTTGGCTGGATGAGCCCTGCTGGGGGCTGCCATCCCATACAAGGGGTCACGGAGCAGCACTTCACCTCTAGAGGTGCCAACACGTCCAGTGACACAGTCTGAAGCTCCAAGAGGTATCTCATCTCTTCCTGGAGTAACCCTGCAGGAAGCCTGCATGTCCTAAGCTCAGTTTGTTTGTGCTGCAGGGCATCTTCCTTTAGAAACCAGAGGCAGCCATGAGAAGCAGAACAGGCAAGGTCTGTCCTGGATGTGGAATTTAAACCCTGACCCCGCTGCTCCTCCAGACCCTATTTTAATATGAATCCAAATTTGGGGAAGGTTTGGGAAAAGCAGGGAGATGTTCCTTTCAAGTTCATTCATCGATGCAATTAGTGTCGGCCCATGGGCAGCCCTGGCCTGGTGCCTGTCTCCACAAAATGTGTGTCAAGCTAAAGTAGGTCAGTCCTGAAGCTGAGCTGACCCCAACTCTGGGCATAGCAAGCCATGGGCTGAGCACACAGCACAGGGCAGTTGGAGGTGGCCCCTCCACGCAGCACCGGGCACCCTGCAGCTGTTCTTTCTGACACCCCATGGGGACAACTGCTCCCCCCACAATGCTTCCAGCCCCGCAGAGCCTCCAGGCTTTGTCCTCATCCCCCGCAGGCAGTGCCAGCCTTTGCAGCCCCAGTGACACAGGGGAGGTGCAGCTGCTCCGGGCACAATGGTTGCACAGTTGGGAGCTGCAGGTGCTGCCTTTGTCTGGGGGCTCCTTGGAGGGGCAAAGGGAAAGCTGCTCCAGGCAGCAATGACCTAGGCAGCCCACTCCCGTGGATCACTGGGCTGCGGGGCCTGACGTGGCAAGGGACCTTGTTTGAGAACAAGGAGGAAAGCAGGAGGTGCCCAGCAGGCTTGAACCCATCCTACACCTCCACGTGTGACAGCAGGCAGACACTCTCTGCCCCTGTCCCCAGGACATGCATTGACCTGATGTGTGTGCCTCAGCCATGGGGGTTACATCTCACAGTGCAGGACTCCGCTGCCCCCAGGTGGGTCACAGCTCTCCCCATGCAAGCCACAGGCAGCACAGCAGCATCTCTTGCCTATCCCTGGCTGCAGGAACTAGAAGGGAGAATTAATAAATTCAGGCTAAAAGTCTGACCAGCACTGTAAAGAGCAGAAGGAAGCAGCTCCTGGGTTTTAAATAGCAGCCCCTGTGATGCTGCTCACTCCATGGAGCCCTTTCTGCCGTGCAACAATCCTTAAAAGAGCAGGGGGCTGCAAAACTCCAGGCAGGGAGACTTGAGGGCTGATTTAAGAGTCCAGCATGAAACCCAGGGGCTGGAAGTGCACTCACAGGGTGGCTGCTTCTGCCTAATGACAAAAGCCCAGTTGGATATGAGTGTGGATGGGGCAGGGTGAACATGTGCATCAGTTGGGGGACACACAATACGGGATGAGCAAGCTGTGGGAAGCAAATTCCTTTCCCTGGCCGAAATATGAAAGGCCTCTGTGGTTTGTGCTGAGCAAAGGAAATGTTTTATGCTTTAATTAACCATGCCCCAAAGGGCAAGAGTGAAAGAGAGCCCACAAATACAGGGGTCCTCCCCGCATCTACAGGCTGGCAGCAAGGCATTGCCTATGCGGGCACTGCCTATGTGGGCTGTGCTTTGTTGTCAGACAGCAAGTTGTGGTGCAGCCCCACAAAGCTCCTATTGTCCAGCTCCCTGATGGACCTACGTGGGACCCACGGGGTTTAATTGTGGAGCAGAACCTAAAGCTGCATTGCCCTTGCCAACCCTGCTGGGGGCTTTGGAGGGAGGCTGGGGAGAAGCAGCAGCAAGGAGAGAGTGTAGGACAATAAACATGATAGAAATGCTTGAGAGGGAGGGCTTGAAGGAGGTGCACGCAGAGCTCAGCCTGTTTGCAGCTGACCTTGGTGCTCACGTTGAGATCTGCAGCTCAGCTCCCTCTGTGCCAACGTTTCACTGCTGGGTGAAACAATCACCCTGAGGTGCTCATCAAGCAGAACAGAACACAGAGTGATTCCTGCTCCTGCCTGATGCTAACACTGGCATCTCGTGGCTCCAGGACTGCAGCTCCTGCTGAAACCAGCAGAACTCACAGCACTGCATCCTGCAGGATCAGGTCAGGAGCTCAGAAGCAACGTGGGACACGAACAAGGTCATCTAACAGCCTCTGGATGCTGTACAGAGGGCACTAACGACCCAATCACTTCTAATTGGTGCAGCAATGGAATAAATGCAGTGGGAACTCCTCAGAGGCAGCAGCACCATGCTCAGGACCCATCAGAGCGAGCTGAGCATCTGCAGCAAAAGGGAATTCAATCAGCTTACGTGAGAAACATGGCAGGATGAGCAGCTTCACAGAGAGCCCAACAAACAGCACCATATCCTCACTCTGCTCTGGGGCCAGCCCTGCAGAAGGCTCTCTGAGCGAGGGGCTCACCTTCAGCTTGTGCTCGTGCTCCTTGTTGACGCGGGACAGCAGCTGTGCTTTCCTTCTGTTGAGGGCATCGATGAGGGCATCACACTGGGCCACCAGGCAGGCCTCAAACTCCACGCTGTTCTCCTGTGGGTCAGAGCAGAGCATCACAGCATGACTTTCCTTCTGGGGTACTACCAGGGCTATTTTGATGTGTACAGCCAGGCTGCTGCAGCACACAGATCTGAGCTCTTAGCACACTGGGTGCATACAGCCCTGGCTAGGGGCAAATACAGCAGCAGTGTGTGTCCTTGTTTGTGCCTACAGCAGCGTGAGAGGTCTGCTCACTCCATGACACAGACAGCTTCAGGAGGAGAAGTTCTAGGGAGGGATACTATGAAAAGAGGGCAGGTGCTGGCTGGGGGACCCTTTGGAGAGGAGCACCCCAAAGCAAGCTGGGGAGATAGGGCAGAAGATCCCAGAGAGCAGCTTATCCCCAGGAAGGGCTGAGCACAGTACCTGGATTTGCTGCACCATGTTGCGGAGCTGGACCAGGAACTCTTTCGCCTCCTTGGCTCTGTCTGACAACCCATTCAAGGCCTGGGAAAGCTGGCTCTGCAGGGAGAAGAAGAAGTAGTGTCATATCCATGTTTCAAACCCACTTTGTGTGCAGGAGGAGCTGATGGTGGGGATGGACTGGGGTCCCAGCACTGCATTCCTGGGGCAGGAAGCATCATGTTGTCCTGGGAGAAGGAGGGGAAAGGAGGATTAGCCATCATCACACACGCTGGGTTTGGGAAGCTTGGTGCCCTCCTCCTCTGCTAGCTTCCCTGGGAGCTCACAAAGAAGTCACATCCGTCCATCCTCCCTTAGGGGACAGGGGGACAGTGCAGGAGGGATGTGAGGTCACCACCAGTGGGGCTGACCCACACTCCCACCCCAGGTTTAGGACGATGCCTAAACTGGAAGTGTTTCCAGTGTGCTCTTAATCCCACTGCATCCCTGCTGCTTGCGGCAGGAGTCACCCAGCTGGGGACACGGAGCCGTTAGCCCGTTCAACAATGTTAATTAATGCTAGATGACAACAGAGCGCGTGTGGGAACGTGCACAGGGACTTGCAGGCATGCCTGAATGTATTCATTAAGGACAGCACTGCGGGGCACAGTGACAACATGATTCATAGCTGTGGGGGACAGAAGAACCAAGCCCTTCTGGTTCTTTGTTATTCTAAGTGAGAGAAATTAAATGTCTGACCGGGGGCTGTCAATCCTACAGGTGCTCTCCTGAAAGGCCACTGCCCTTGGAGCAAACCCAAGCTTCAGAGAAGGGTTGGATCACTGTCCCCCGGGCCCAGCGTGGGACCAGAGCAGCATCCCACCCTGACCAGCATGGGTGGGGGAGTGTGAAATGAAGAAACATCCTATTTAGCACGGTCTTAAAAACAAGTGTATTTGTTCTTCCCAAATAGCTGGCCTCCTTTCCTGATGCTCTGCTTTCAAAGCAGCAAGAGGAGACCTCTGTAATTCACATTAGCATTAATGGGAGTTAAGCATTTAAATCTCTGTCCCCAGAGCACTTAGGAGAGAATCCATCCCCTTTCTGTGCTCACTAATGGCCCTCCTTCCCAGGCTCTGCTGACAAAGGGATTTCCGTAGGGCTTTGACTCCCTCCCATTTTGGAGCAGGGATGAGCACGGCCGTGTGCAGGATCTGGCAGTGGTGAGCCATGCTGGCTGCCTTGGATCACCTTCCCACCTCCCATACGCCTTAACAGCCTCCAGTGGCACTTCCTCTGCTGGGACATGAGCTGTCACACACCATGGGTGTCTGACTGCGAGCAGTGGGGCACTCGCAGAGGGGTGAAAGAGGTAGAAGAGCAGCACAACGGGCAAGGCAAGAAGAGATGTGTTCCCAGCTGTTCTGCTCGTGCCCCTGAAAGGATGAGGAGCTGTCACAGATGCTGGAGCTGAAGTCATGTGCTTCCTTCTTTTAATTAAAGCACAGGACCTACATACAGCCTTCGGATCCTGCGGCAAGCTCGCTGTACGCGATGCACGACTAATTAAAATGGGATGTTTAATTAAAACTTGCATCCACTCAGAAAGTTGACGGAGCTAAACAGCTGCTAATTGGCTTTCTGCTCCAGCCTGACCTCGGTGAGGAAGCAGGGGAGGGATGCAGCCCCCACTGCTGTGTGTGACCCAGCTCCAGCTCTGGCCCTCCCAGCTTCCCACGAGATGGATGTGCTCCCAGGCTGGCAGAAAGCTGCAAAGAAAGCAACAGATGGAAGAGAAACGACCTCCTGCCTCCTCCTTCGTAGTTATGGGGGTACGCAGGAGGAGGATGAGATGTGAATATCAACGTCCAGCAGCCCCACGGCAAGCCCCAAAGCCAGGCTGCTGCCTGCCAGCTGCTAAGGTTTGGATAAAGCCAATTGTTTGTGGATAAAAGAACAGCAAAGCAGCTCTGGGTGCTGCAGTGCAGAGCAGAAACCAATTCTGGCATGCTGGATTTTGATACCTTATCAGCTCTATCCCCCTGCCCCAAGTCACAGTGTATCGAGGTGAAATCCGGCCCGTGGACACCTATCTGCCACGCCGTGCTGCCGTGGGGTGGTTGGTGCTCACTGTCTGCAGGGATGGCAGCAAAGGCAGCTCCCCAGCACGGACCTGGGGGGTGTCCCTGCCAGGCCCATACCTGCTCAGTTCAGCTCACCCAGACTCAGCTGACTGCAAGAAGCAGCCGGGAGCCCCCAGCATCACCGTGCTGTCCTTGTGTGCACAGATGGCCCCAGCCGCTGGCTTTGTTCAGGCAGACACTGGGGCACTGTCTTTCCTCAGCAGGCAGAAGGGATTCAAAAGCTCCAGCCTGGAAATAAGACAGGGAATATATTCTTTGCAAGCACAATGACCTCGCTGAAGCCCTTTCACTGCCTCCCGTACGGCTCCGGGGTCCCCTGCTCTGGGGAGCAGATGCACTGCTCTGCCTCCTCCAGCCTTGCAGGGGGAACACTGAGGCCTCGGTGATGCTGGCACTGCCTGGCGATGACACACCACAGCCACTGCCCAGAGCTTGTCCACGCAGTGGGAGGGGACCAGGGTCTGTGTTCTGCTCGGCCCCAGGGGCCTCTCTGAAAGGAGGTTTCTCATGTTTTGAAAACCACCTGCCGTCACTTGGTTGCCAGCCTCTGGAATTGCACATTAGCCAGCACTGGGCACTCTGCTGGAAGTAAGACACTCAGGGTAAAAACTGCAATTATTCTCTTTGCATGGATTTTAATGCACGTAATTGCTGTGCCCAAACCAGCCATGAGTAACTGGGGCCTGCAGGCAGGGCAAGAGCCCAGCAGGTACAGCAGAGCAGCACAGCACCCCGTGCTCCTGCTGGGAATCCTCACCTGAACCCTACACTTCCCAGTGCAAACCAGAGGAGGAGAAGGTCTGTGACCAGCCCAAGCGATGTGCTGAAGATGTTGCCCTTGCTTTGATACATGGTGTAGCCCTCGCTTTGATTTTTACGGAGAAGAAATGAGCACCGAGATATTATTAACAGCCCTTTGATATTGCCCAATTAATTCCTGTCTTGCTTCATTAACACTCGATGACAAATCACCTTAGCTTTTCACCAGCAGAACGTCCCAGTGAAATCCCAAGGAGGAGTGCTGGCTCCATCATGCAGAACCTGTGATAACCAGAAGCTGAGCAAGAACCACTGCCTGCCCGTTAGTATGCCGGGGTGAAAAGCTAAAAAAGGCCAAATACTGGGAAGTGCCGAGCAAGCTGGTGGTGAGGAAGTATGGGCAGCTCCATCTGGCTTGCATGAGGCAGACAGGAGGGAGCAGGGATGCTCTGGCCAGATCCTGGTGCAAGCTGGTGCCTCCCAGAGCAGCAGCAACTTGTAATAAGGAGCCAAGGCACGTCTTGTCTCGAGGAGTGCAGCCGTAATGGTGGCTGATTCCGGCCACTCGTGGCCCAGCTGGGAGCACGCTGATCTACAGCTGCTGTCATGAGGCTGGTGGCATTTCCAATCCCCTGGAAGCACTGGGCTCATTTGCCGTGTGTCAGTGCCGTTACACTTCCAGAGATGAATGAGGCTGGTGAGAGGCAGGGGACAACCTGCAGCTGATCGAAGGCTTCTCCAGGCTCCCTTCCACTCCCCTGCAGAGCACGGACCAGCCACAGCACACACTGCTTGTAGGCTGCCCTCTGGGGAAGCTGGAAAGGCACCTCCTGCACTTGCTGCATGCACAGATGAAGGAAGGTTGGATGCCCTTTGCTGCGTGGCACTGGGGCTGTTCCCTGGGCTGTGATGATTGTGCCACGCTCCTCCTGGGGATGTCAGCCCCTTTTACTGCCTCTTCACCTACACAGGGACACTGCTGCATGGCTTCTCTGCATTTGGGAGCAGCTGCTGCTAGCACAGGAGCAGGGAGATAGAACAAGCTGCCCCAGATGGAGAGATGCATGTGGCTGCTGCTCTGTGCCCCACCAAAGCAGCCCCAGCTCCAAACCAGCACCCGGGAGGGGAGCAGAGGCTGAGGTGTGTGTGGAGTCAGGGCAGAGTTGGGACTGCCGTTGGCCTGGTTCAGCTGCTGGAGGGCTCTGCAGGTCAGAAGGAAGCGGCTCATCGAGGAACATCCTCCACCTCTCAGGCAGCCACTGCAAGAGCGTTGCTGTTGTTCTGCAGAGCAATCAACTCACTGCACAGCCCTCATTAGAGAGAGAGGCGGTTCATCAAACCAGACACCGCATTTCCTGAGAGCTCTGCTTAGCGGCTAATCCCTGCAGCAGCTGATCCCTCCTCGGGTCACTGCTCCTTGCAGCGTTTTCCTTTTGCTCTGAATGAGCCCCCAAGCCCCGGGTTCCCCTTCGCAGTGTGCAGCAAGCCCACGGATGAGAACAAGGCATCCACGTTGCTGCTGGTGACAGCAGGGACTGACCAAGCCAGTGCCATGCCTCCTTTTCCCCTGGTGCCTTCATGCAGCAAGCAGCCCTGTGGGTACCACCAGCACACCAGCCCAGGGTCGGCCCTGTGCCCAGCGAGGTGCCGTGCTGCAGCCCTTACACTTTCCACCTCAAAATGATGCCCCGTTTGCCTTCAATCCAATTATCGCCTTCCCACTCAGCTGCCTCCATGGTTACTCGCACTTAAGCTCTGCCATCCCATTACTGCATTAAGTCTTCCAATCTGATTACTTTGGTTGGAGTTAAATTTAAACCTGATTAACCGCACCCACGATGAATTTTACCAATCTTAACCCAAACGCAGGGGCACCTGAAGAAGCGGGCTGCTTGGGGCAATTCCCCCTTCTGCACTGAGAGCACTGACCATCCTTTTGTCTTGTCCTACAGCCTCCAACACCCATCTGTGTGCTGCAGCCCAGTACAGCCATAAATAGGCTTGACAGCTAGCCAACATCTTGACTTTGCTTTGACATTTCCTTGCCTAGAAATGCAAACAAGGAGAGCAGCCACTCATCAGCACCCTGCTGATGGCCACCGTGTCCCACTGCAGGGGCCAGTGATGTGGTGAGCTGAACAGACCCGCCGTCCTATCGAGGACGGTCCCCATGTGGCTTTGCCCAAAGGTAAGGGCTCACCGCGCTGAGCAGAGGCACGCAGCACAGCTCTGGGAGATCCCGGCTCTATCAGCAGATCCTCATTTCACAGCCCTGTGCCTCTCTGGCTGCTGACCAACATCAGCAAGCGCTCACACTTTGCTGAAGGGAGGTTTTCACAGGCACAGATGGGAGATGGCATCTCGTTCCCTTTGGCTCCTGGCACACAGGCCCTCCCTTCGATGGGGACAAGCTCACATCCCCTGAGCATCTCCGCAAAGCAGGGCTGCGTCGTGCCCTTGCAGACAACCCATCTGCTGCCACTTCCTAACGAATCCTTCATCTGCAGCCTCTGAAGATGAGCTAATGTGCCTCAGTGCCTCCTCCAGCTAAGCTAAAGCAACTACAGGTATCTCCTCTCCTACCCCCAATGACACAACAAACCCCTTCCCTCTGCTTCTCTGCCATTCAGCCCAGTCAGCCTGCCCAGCACAGGCAGCACCAAGGCTAGGAGATCGCTGCCTTATTGGCAGCACACAGAACATGAGCTGATTATTACTGATTTTACGCTTCCTGCTTTTAATAAGATTGCTGATATCACACACAGCCACAGCAGCAGCAGGAGCAGGGGGGAACGAAGGCAAGATGCACACAGACCGATAAGCCTTCCTGCTTCGCTCCTTCCCTCTGCAGCATCAGGGCACGCTGCTCCCCCAGCCCAACTGCCTTGTTCTATGCCAGGAGCCTTCTGCAGGCAGCAAGGGGAGAGACAACGAGCTCTCCCTGCCCAAGGAGCTGCAGCTTTTCCCTCTGTGAACATCCCTGAGTGGAGATGCTCCCACCTCACTGCCCACTGGGGTGTCTGGGTGGGGACAGAGAGGCCACTACCAGTCCTTGAGCTGCACATCGTCTTTCCTGGAGAAAACCAAGGGCAGACACAAGAGAGACAAACAGGCAGCTCCCAGGAGCAGGGTTCCCAACTTCCTTGAAGCATGGCTGTAGAGATATTCCCATCGCCACTGACACCAGAGCAGGGGGATGGCAATGCTCGTTGCTGCAGTAGGTGCCTGGGTGGCGCTCAGAGCACAGCAATCAAGCTCAGACCTCATTTTGCACAAGATCCAGCCCTCCTCCTCTGCTCACCTTCCTCCAGCCACAGCAGCCTTAGCCTCTACACCAGGGAGTGTCCCAGGTTGGATGTGGGATGCCTCCCACTGCAGGATGGGAACCAGGTGGCAGCCTGGATCACCAAGGCTTCAGGATAAGGAGGGAACAGGACTTGTGGGGATGGGCAGAGAGGGACACGTGGGGAAGAATCTCGTGCCCAGCCTAAGCAGAACCAGGAACTCCTGCTCCTTATCTCCAGCCGGGTGTGCCTGGGGGCCCTCCTCAGCCCCAGGATGTGATGTGCCCATCGCAGAGGCACGGGATGGGGAGGGAAGGTGTGAGTTCAGCATGAGCACAGGCGCGAAGCCTCCGAGGACTGCAGCTCCCCCTGATGCAACCCGGAGAAGGGTCCTCAGGCAAGGCTGCCCCTTGCACTTGGAAGACACGTTTCAAGCAGGCTTTTGAGAGCCCCACTAAGATTTTCAGTGTGAATAAACCAGAAAGAGAGCAGTGCAGATGACAAAAGCACTCAAACGCAGCAGAAGAGCAGGAAGGGCATGGGTGGGGGTGGATATTGGGAAGGCTAACCATAAAACTGGAGGGGTTGTGAGAAGATCGCGGAGCCATGAATAAAACAGGAGGAAGAATAAATCACAGGGCTGAGGAGTGCCTTTAAAATATTATTCTTTAATAAGAAAGGTCGTATGGCTAATTAGGAAGTAATGACGAACGTGTCAGAGAGAAAGGAGGCGAGGGGACCTGGTGCTCAGTGCTGAAGGATCTCCAAGTTGCTGAAGCAGGGCAATACATCTCTGTGCCACGAGGAAAGCAGCTAATGGGCTCACTGAATCATTTATGATAATTTATGAAGAAGTGAAGAACCCAGGAAATACCAAGGGAAGGGAGGGGGCAATCATTCACATTTACTCCAGTAACCACCTTCTTAGAGGAAAGAAAGAAGCGATCCCAAGACCTAAAAGGAAAACCAGCCTAAGGAGAGGGTCACAAGGACTCCATCAAGGTTTTTGGGGGGCAGCAGGAGATGGGAGGCAAGCTGGTGGCTGGACAAGAGCACTCCCCTGCTGGTGGGGGCAAAGGCAATGCTGGAGGTGTCACACGGGACAACACAGCCTTGCCTGGACCTTCAGATCCAATGGGAAGGGCTGATGGCACACTTATCATCCTGACACTTCTTTCAAAGAGTTTCAGGAGACCTCGTGCGATGCATCTGATAGGCAGAAAACCCTCTTGTTTCCCAGAGCCGAAGAGCACCACTCTTCTTACTTGGGTGAAGGGCTCTTTCTAAGTCGCTGTTTTGATTTAAGGGGAAGAGAAATCTTTCCCAGCACTCTCAGAGCATGAAGCTCCTGGGGAGACAGGTGCTTTGCTCATCTTTATGAACACGAAGGCAGCCAGCTTGCAGCAACAACACGTGGCACCTCAGGAGCTCTAATCCAGCTCCATTGCAAGGCAAACAAACACTGGGGAGAATGGGAGAGGACCTGCTGGGAGCAGAAAGCAAACCCAGTGTGGTGTGCCAGCAGTGGCTGCCTGCAGCCTGAAAGCAACCAACGTGGGTTGGTTATGTGGGGTGAGGAGAAGACGCCCACCCTGCAGTGACAGATGACCTCGTTTAGTAGGATTAACCCAGCACTGACTCTTAATTAGCTCCTGGGCAGGCCCTGCCGTGTCCCACAGGGCAGGGATCTACCTTGGGTCTGGCCCAGCTCTGGTGTGGCCGAACCCTGGGAGGAGCAGAGGACAGTGTGAGTCCCACAGAAAGCCAGGGGGTCACAAATAGCTCCAGATCGTTCACTGGGGCTTTTTCAGACAAGTTATAAAAGCGACAGGGCCTATTCCTTAGGGCTGCAGCTTTGATGCTGGAAGATTTTGACTGAATCGTGTTTTTATTTAGACTTACAACTAGCTCTGAATACACAAGGGGAAAGCAGCTCATTAGCAAAGCTATCCAGGCCTGTCCTTCCTTCCCTCCCTTCTCCTGGGGAGGAAGCTTGCAAGGCTCCCAGCCAAGCAGCGGCGGAAAGCACTTGCTGCAAACACAGCAGTACCACAGTGGCATCTGCACCCTGGAAAGGCACCGAGGAGGCACCTGCATGCCCATGGATGAGCTGGAGGAGCAGGAACACTCCTCACAGTGCAACAACTCCTCCAAAAACACCCCAGCTTTGCAAAGCCAATAAAGCAGCGCAACGCCGGAACGCTCTCGTTCAGAGCTGTGCTCAGAGCAGCACGCAGGCAGGGCTCCCTCGTGCTGAGCCAGCTGGCTGCAAAGTGGTGGGAAACCACCGGGCTGTGCTGGGGGATGCACATGTGGCTGTAGTGCCCACGGGCTGCACAAAGGGCCCTTCTCCCACTGCCAGCCTGCTCCTCCTCTGCCCATCACGTGCGGAGCGGGCCAAGGATGCTCCCTGCAGTTGATGACACGCAGCCATGACCTACCTGCTCTCTGCAGCAGGGAATCTCCTGCCATTAACTGCAAAGAAACCAAGCAGCAAGGAGCCTCTGCAGGGCTGGGGGATGCTAAGCACTGGGCTGAAAGGAGGTTGTTTCAAAGCAAAACCCGACATCTCACAGCAGATGGGCCACCTGAGCCACGTGCACCACTGAACACCTCGGGGTCAACCATGAGCAGGGTTCAAGTGAGGTTTTGGTGTCACCTGCAGGCACAGCTCCTGGAACTCCCACCAGAGCTGGAGAAAAGAGGATATTCGTCCTGAGAGCATAAAGAAAGGAGTCAAACAGCCTCCTAACAAACACTGCAATTCCTCCAGCTCCTGCCTGCCCTACTGAAGCAGGAGGGAAGGGATAAGCAGCAAGCAGAGGCTGACAGCCCAGCAAGTAGGGAAAGGAAGCAGCAGGGAGCACTGCCCAAGCCACGGAGGGACCCACGGATCATCCATCCGTCACATAGCTCCAGGAGCACAGCACACACACACTTGGATGCCATCAAATAACTCTGCTGTCCCGCATGACCTGAGCTGCCATATGTCAACAGCAAACAGGCGCTCCGGTGCTCGCTTCCAGGGAGCTCGACATCAGGATGGAAGAAGTGCTGCTGTGGGAGGGACACAGGGCAACTCAGCTGTGTCTGAGCACGCTCTCACTGCATCCTTGATAGGATTTCACCCACCGCTGGCAGCTGCGGTGCCCTCTGCTCTGCTCCACACGCTCAGCGTGTTACAACCAAGGCAGTGGGACATGGGCTGGAGGCAAGGGGCTGTGCAAAACACATTTGGAAGGGGCAGCTCTGGGAAAGTGCACTGGGGAAGAAGGGCAGACAGGGAGGGGAGGTGAGTCTGGGCACGACCCTCCCCAGGTACCACGTCACCAACCACCCTACTGGCACAGTCACAGCTCGGATGGCCCATGGGAATCTGAGCAACTTCCTTCCAAAGCTTTGGCACAAATGCTCCACTGCAGAACCTCTCAAGTCACCAGAAGTGACTTTAACATCAAGTTCAGCATTTGCTCCCATTGATAATTCCCAGCAGTGACAGGAGACCCCCGGGGTGACACACTGCCTGCCACCCCTCTCCACAGGAGAGGGACAAGAATCAGTCCATGGGAGAAACGTTGACCCCAGCCACGTGTGAGCCACCTTTGGGATGCCCAAGCACATCCTCTCAAATCCTGGAGCGTTTCAGGGCTTCCCACTGGAACCAACGAAGCTGCAGTGATTTACCCTTGCTCCAAGATGGCCCAGAGCCCATTTTCCTTGCAAATACCTCAGTGGGTGTCTCCTGGCACCGAGCGCAGCGCTGGCTCCGAGAGTGCCTTGTAGAACTTGCTGTACCACATTACCTTTGATTAATGGGATATTCTTGGATGCTCGTTCCTCCGTTAACTGAGGTTAAGCGGGAAGGGCTGCTTGACAGAAAGCTGTTTTCTACATCAGTGCTCACACGAGAAGGCAGCATCACCTCCAGATCTGAGACAGAGGAGGACAGGACAGACCCTGGGTGCTGCAGACAGGGTGAGGGCAGTGAGGATCCAGAAGGGCAGCAAAGCAAGGCTTGGCAAAGTGCAATGGGAAAAGGTTAAGGATTCTCACTGCTTCTGTCTCAGCAGCAAATATTTTACCCCGCAACCCAAGCAGACCTTTGTCTTGCAGCAGCCCCTTGGGGTTTCCCACAAGGGCCAGGCAGGCTGATGAATAGTGCAGTCTCCTTGTCACTGCCTTGGCTCCGGTGCCTGCCGTGCCCCGGGCAGGAGCTAACAGGCAATGCAGTGTTTCCCACCCTTTGGTTTGCCCCACATGTGCAAAGCAATCGGGCTCAACATCCTACAGAGCTTCTGATTCGTACAGCACAGCTCCCCTGCATCCCTCAGTGCGTGAGCTGGGGCCTAGGTAACACAGCTGCTAATTAGCTCCTGACTGCTAACCATCACCACAGCCGATTCAACAGAGTGCAACTGCAGCCAGCAGGGCCGGCCCCTGCTGCAAGGAGTGCAGAGATGTAGCAGGGATCTGTGATCTGAGCACAGTTAGGTTTTGGGGCTGTGAGGTCCCTTCTGATCCAACCAATCCCTCATTCTCTCTCTCACCATCAGCAAGCTGCTGAGCCTGCCCTCACCATGCACTTCCCAGCAAGCACAGGAGGGACTCAGATGCGCAAGGAATACACGAGCCAGCTCCATCTTGTGCCTCTGCTCCTGACATGACAGGCAGCAACACGTCTTCCTAGGGTAAAACCCAGACAGCTGCAGTACATGTACAAAACCAGGACAATTTGGCTTAAAACCGTTTCCCTCTTTGCTTCTCTGAACATTTACCCCTCTCCCAACAGCTGTCCTGATGGGAAGATAAGAACAGAGAGGATTTCCAGCTTAAAAATCCAAGCTTCCTGCATTATATTCTGCTGTGCATCCCTGCACCAATGCAGTGCTCGGGCCCAGCAGCCCATCAATCCACACTCAGGTCACCGTGGGCTCCAGAGAGAGTCACATTCACCTCAGGTCACAAATGATGAGCACAGATGCATCGCAAGGATTATTTTGCACACAGCACTGTGATCACGGGAGAGAAGACAACAACACCTCCATCCCTTCTGATCTGCAGCTGTGTGCTACGAGTGTCCTGGCTCCTGATGCCCATCCCTAACCCAGGATGAGGCCTCACTCATCCAAAGCTGGGTCAATTTCACTACACAGCATCACAGCGAGAGCTCCTGAGCTCTGCAGGCAAAATCATTCCTTTAAATTAAAATAAATAAAGAAATAAATCACGCTCAATGCCAACAGACCCTTTTCGCTCCCCTAACAGACACGCAGTGTGGGGTGGCAGCAAATTCAGGCCCCACGTGCACCGAGCTGCCCAGGTGCTCAGCTGTGCTCTGAGTACCAGCCTTGCTGGTCTGTACCTTCATGGATGGGATAGCAGAGCACAGCCAAAGTGGCAAAAGGCCCAGCACCCAGTAGAGCACCACAGACAGCAGCCCCTGGCTCCTGGACAGATTCCACCTCCATGCAGGAGCAGGGCAGGCTGCAGCCTGCACTCACCGAGGTGGGCAGCAGCAGCAGTGGGATGCTCTGAGCACACTGAGCGTGGCAGGAGGATGCTCCCACGAGCAATCCCCCAGCGCCTTCAGCAGGGGGTCACACACAGCCCCAGCTCACCAGCTCCTCACTGCCGTGCCCCACACCCTCTCCTGATGGCACCGCTTTGCTGGAGCTGGGGCAAATGTGTCAGGGTTGGTACAGCCCCTCACAGCCCATGCACCCACCACTGCCCTTCTGCTGCCGGGGGAGGTGAGCTCTGGTGCAGGAGGGGGCAGCTCTGTCCCCAGCCCCAGCAGCCTCTCCTCCAGCAGGGCCCTGTGTGGGAGTGCACTCCAGAGCTGATCAGCATTCAGGGGATGCCACCCTCCCCTCCTCCCCATGAGTCAGTGTGCAGGAGGCAGGCAGCTCTTCCTCACCGTCACCGTGCAATGGTTTACAACTAGATGGAGGGGGATTTAGAATAGTAAGGTCAGAAAAGACCTCCAACTGTGAACCCATCACCACCAGGGACAGGGCTTAGTGGGACTGAGTGACACATCTCCACGGCTCTGCAGCATCCCAGGGGCAGCGATGCCAGCGCTCCCTGGGCAGTGCAGCACTGCTTTACCCAACCTGAAGCTCCTCTGGGGCAACATCAGGCCATCACTTCTCCTCCTACATGACATGCAAGGGGAAATCCTTCACCCAGAGGGCGGTGAGGCGGAGATGTGGGCGCCCCATCCCTGCAGGGCCACGGATGGGCCCTGTGCAGCCTGAGCTGTCAGCACCCAGCCCACAGCAGGGGCGGGTCGGTGGGCCACGAGAGCCCTTCCAACCCAACAACTCGCACTTCCACGCCGCGACAGCTCACCTTGTGCAGCTTCCACATGGCCCCCAGCGCCTTCACCTCGTGGCTGGAGTGCTTGCCCTCCTCCAGGCACTGGTAGCACACGGGGCTCTTGCACTGCACGCAGTACATGCTGTGGTTCTCCAGCTCGTGGTCCGTGCAGGTGGAGATCTTGCGGGGGCTCAGACGGCGACCGACGCGACCCTGAGCGGGCGGCACCAGGCGGTGCTTGGCCAGGGGGCCGCGGGGCGGGTGGCAGCGCAGGCGGCACGGCTCGCAGTAGAAGACATCGCACTGCTCGCACATCACGGCCGCCTCCTTGGGAGCTTTCTCGCACAGCTGACACCGCAGCGCCGCCGCCCGGCCCTGCTGGTAGCGGTCGATGACGCCTTCCAGCAGCCGGTTGCGGGGGAAGCCGCGCAGCCCGCGCTCGTCCAGCACCAGGCTGCGGTGGCACTGCGGGCACGTCAGGCACGCGTTGCGGGGAGGAGGAGGCGGAGGGGCCAGCGCTGCTGGGGGCGGCGGGGCGGCGGGAGGGAAGACCCGCACGCCGTTGGGGGATTTCTGGCACGGGGTGGTGGGAGCGCTGGCGAAGCCGCCGTAGGAGCCGTAGCCGCTGTCCGCCTCGCTGTACAGGCTCATCTTATCCAGGTCCAGGTAGTCGTAGTCGGAGACGGCCGAGCCCGAAGCGCGGCGACTCTGCGGGGATTCCGAGTCCGGCGTCTGCACCAGGATGTTGCGGGCGCACGCCTGGCACAGGTTGTGCGAGCAGGGCAGGATGATGGGCTCGCGGTAGAAGGAGCCGCACACCGGGCATTTCAGCTCCTCTTCCATCTCTTCCATAAGGGGGGAAAAAAAAAGCGACGCGCGGCGACGGCCGCGGCACTGCCCCACACCGCTCCGCACCGCACCGCGACCCAGCGCCGACTGCCGCCCGCCCGCCCGCGGCCCCGCCCCTCCCCGCCCCGCGCCCTCTCATTGGTCCGCCGGCAGCGGGGAGGCGGGCGGCGCGCCGCCATTGGTCGCCTCCCCCGTCCGTCCGCTGGCGCCGACGGGGGCCGTCCTCGGGGCCGCGGGGTCGGCTGTGGGGCGGCCGGCCGCCTCCGCCGCAGTCCGGGCTTTACCGGACTAACGACCCCATGGGCCGCCCGCCGTGCCCGCCCAGCCCCGCGGGGACCCCCCCCGAGATGGCGGTGTTGTCGCCGAGGCTCTCCTGCTCCCGGCCGCTTTCTCTCCCCCCCGCGCCCCATCATCCTGCGGGAGGGTCCGCTTTGTCTGCGGGAGAGAAATAGGGACGAAACCCGGAGACGTTGCACCGGGGAGCGGTGGGAGGAGCTGATGGGGGACGTGTTAGCCCGAAAAGTCACAACCGCTGGGGAACGCCGATAACGGGGGGGATGCCGTCCCGCATCGCCCTCCAGCCTTCATCCCAAGCGCATCCTATAGCCGGGCTGTAGGACACGGCACGGACGTGGAGCTGGAGGCTGCCCGTCGCTCATTGACGTGCCCGTATCACCCCGGCACATCCACCTCGGGGTGGGTTCCCAGCACGCTTCATCGAGGCGGTGAGCTGGCCGCCTCCCACCTTTGCTGCGTGCTGCATCCTCGGTCCTGGGTGGGACTTCGGGTGGACAAAGGTGTGCGGGTAATGGGCAGCTGAGGGGGTGAGTGTGAGGACCAGGAGTCCCTCCGTACGTAGGTGATGCCGGGAGTGCCATCAGAACTGTGTCACACGTTCTTGGCAAGCAGCGTCCCAGGAAATTCGCCACTTGCTTGAGCCCAGCAGCACCAGGTGAAGGCTTTCCGCTGACTTCAGTGGCACTGAGGCAGGAGCTTCTCGAGTCACAGCGTCTGACTGCATCCATCCCATCCCTGTTCCCAAAGCGATGACACAAAGCTTCTCCAGCTGCTGAGCTGTGGACCTAGGGGTCCCACACACCGAGAAAGTGACACCTCCCTGTCACCTCCCAGCTGCGTCTGCTGGGAATACGCTTTTAAGGAGCGGTGACAGACAAGCATCCAGGGACGTGGCAGCACCTGGGGACATCTGGGGATGGCGGAAGGAAAGCCAGGTGCTGAAATAACACCTCAGCATGTGTCAAAAACCCCTCGAATCTGTATTCGCTGAGAGTGACATCATTTATTTCCAGTCTAATTTTCCTCTGGGCTTTCTTGGGCGATTTCTGATTTCATTAGCTGTTGCTAATACACGGGAAGAGCTGAGCTGCCTGGAGAATTTGTGATGCTCCTTTGACCGCTGCCTTTGTGCTGCCCACTTACTCATCTCCCCTGAGATTAATGCCCCACTTTCCCAACCCGTGACTCATTTCAGAGAACAGCAACGCTGAACTCATCCCACCCGAGCAATCTGTCCTTCCTCCCACAGCCTGGCTGTCTTCTTCCCCGCTCTGTGCTGGCGAAGGGCTCTGCTGGGAGCTTTCAGGCCTGGAGATGCGGTGTCCCTGCAGGCAGTGCTGCCTCTGCACTGCACCCGTGGCACAGAGCTCTCACTGGAGCCGCCCATTCCCTGTGCTCCACGCTCACATCCCCTCTGGGATGGCTGATTTGGATGGATGTGAGCTGTCCCCAGTCTTGCAACTCAGGTAGTGGGGTTGGAAAGTGATGATCCTTGGGGTCTCTTCCAACCCAAGCCATTCTATGATTCTGTGATGTTCCCGTTTTCCAACAATTTCTGCTTGCTTTTAGCAGGACGTGGCTCGTACATCACCTTCTAAACCCATTCCACCTCTGTGAAGCTCTGTGATACAGTCTGCTCGACCGTGATGAAAACTTCATATCCCAATGAGAGCAGAGAGGGGCTTCAGGAATCAACATCACAGAGCAGCATGCTGGCTTCTTCATTTCCCAGCCTCATTCTGCCCATTGTGGCTTATGGCTAAGAGCCTGAGGAAAAGCACTTCAGAAGTTTTTTGGATGTATCAAGTGGGAGGCCAAAATGTAATGTATAGCTGCGCCTGGTGCAGACTTCTTCTCGCTGCCATGGTAACCAAACTAACTAAAAATAAGAAGTATTCCCATAAATGTCAAAACACACCATGCTTTCGTGACGTTACGGAGTATTTGACCTGAAATCTGTGATCATTATGTAACAGTGTTTAACATTAGGGTAATTGCACGGGAGAATTGTCTCCAGGTAAGGCACTTTGCATAGTGTAGGTAGCCAGCCTGCTTCCCTGCATTCTTTGTGTTGCTAACATGATAACCAAGTGCTTAACAGAGCTGTTCACGTCGCTATGATGTGTTATGTGCTAATGCAGACATGGCCATCACTGATCTGGTGCCGCTGACCGTTATCTCTGTATAACCATGCCCCAGGGCTTGCTGAAATTCAGGCTTCTGGAAGGCTTCCTGTGCAGGTGGCAGCACCAGATGGACTTAGGAGCCTTGAAAAGCTTGAGAAGGAGCGTGGGGAACCTGGTATAGGGGTAGATGCCTTCATGGGGGGCATCCAGTGTCAGCACCCACCACAGCATCGCTTCCCACGCCAATGGGATAGTGAGACAGCTGGGTCAGAAAGACCCACTGAGCCCTTGGGAGAGGTCTGGGTGGGTTGGGGCACTGCTAACCGAGCCAGCAAGTCCCAAAGTGAAGGGCAGCAGCAAGGGGACCCCGTGCTCCACTTCAGGCTGTTTGGGTGGTGGGGCTCCAGCCCCACGTGGGATCATAATTGTGGGTCCTGCACTCACTGCCCACAGGGAATTGCTGCTCCCAGCACCTGGCGTGGGTGCTCCACAAGCCTGTTGCCATGCAGTGACACACTCGGATGAATCAAGGGGGTGGAAGTGTTGAGGAGACGCGAGAGAAGCGAGCCAGGCGTGTTCCCAGCCCTGGCACCGCTCCTCACTGAGACATCTCAGGTTGACAAAATCCTATTTTCCATCTCAAGAAATGGACACCGCGGCACGGACAGAAGCTCACATCCTCTCCTGGGTAGGCTCACACTGTCCTCACCTTGGGGCCACATCTGGAAGTCAAGCATGTATCCACAGGTATCCAGTGGTGCTTCCCCTACACGTCACAGCTACATCCTGCTGTTCTGTGACCAAGGCCAACTTCGGAACAGTCCAGTTTTTGTCTCCTGAGGTCTGAGGAATCTTGGAGTATTCTTAGGAGTTGGACTTGATGATCTCTTTAAATTCAGGATACTCTATGATTCTGTGATCCTTAAGAAAGCAGTGCCCCCATACAACCCCCCATGCATTTAGGGGAGCCAGAACCAGCCCTGCTGCAAGAAGATGTGCAGCCCACCCACCTCGGGCACGGCAGCAGATGCTGGCACAGATGAACAGTCGATCTGTGTGGGAGAGGACTGGGAAAGAAAATATCTACTGGGAGACGTCACTTGAGACACTGACTCACCGTGGGCTGAGCTGTCCTCACTGCAGCTTCCCTGGCATGGGCTGATGCTACTCTTTTGGTGGGTCCTGTGTTGGCAATGCAGTGGGGTTTTAAATGAAAAGAAGGGGAACAAATTCCCTCTGATGGCTTCATAGATGTCCTGGAGCTGCCCTTGTCTGTCTCTGAGGGCCTTATAAAGGCTCTAAGGCTTCCTCCTCCCATGACTACTCTGTGTCCACCCACCATGCCCAGGGTGCCACTGGATGGCTCCAAGGGCTGCTGCCCACCTGCCCTGGGAGCTGGCACTTGATTGGGATCCAGGGGGACCCAAGGGGATTGGCCACTTCCACCAGGTCAGTGCTGGCACTAGGATGCTCTTGGCTTTTTGTTTGTCTTTTTTTTTTTTAAGCTCACTACTCCCATACCTATTGCTTGCTTTCTTCCCTTTTTTCCTTCTTCCTGCTGCCATGGCAACCTCAATATATTCTGGTCACGGCTTTGGCCACAGGAACATCCATCAACAAGTGACACCCCAGCAGGGCAGGCAGAGCCCTGGGGACACCCCTGCAGACAGGAATCCTGCAGCAGGCAGAACAGCTCTCCCTGGGTCCCACTCCTTTCTCCCTCTGCCTGTGGCTGCCCCAGGATTTAGAATAGGGTCGGTTTATAGGATATAACTCTACAGCCCCATGCAGACACAGCCAGAGACCTGAGCCACACCTCTCCTGCATGGGGAAGGTGGCCCCAGACCAGACTTCAAGCCACCTGAATTAGGTCCTTCCTCCAGAGCATCCCTGAGCTCCTCCAACATTGCAAATCCCAGGGCTGTGAGTGTAGAAGTGCTGCCTGCCTGTGTGACGTGGAGGAAACACAAGCAGGTGGCACTGGGGTGCCATGGGGCAATGCCTGGGGGCCACCAATCACCCTGAAGCCCTTGGGAACATTCTGCCAGCCAAACTGGAGCATTCTGGGGTGTCACTGCTGGCTTGAGGGGTCATAGAATCACTGAGGTTGGAAAAGATCACTAAGTTCATCAAGTCCAACTATTGACCCAGCATTACCATGCCCACTAAGCCATGTCCCCGCTGTGCCCATCAAGACAGTGGTGCTTTAGATGTGGTCAGGTCCCACGGGCATGAGGAGATGCCCAAGCCAGGCCTGACTGAGGTCACCTCACATAGGGAACGCCAGCTCTGACTGCCTGGAATCTGGGTGATGCCACAGAGGATCCTACAGTGGGAGGAGGTGGGCAGTATTGGCGAGGTGGCCAATAATTCTGCTCCTCAAATTCTTCTTGGAAACTGAAGTTGGATTTACCTCAGATGTATGTGATTTTCGGAGCTCAAATGGACCTTCAGCCTGAAGTTTATTTGCATTTTAATAAATGTCTTTGAGGGAGAACACCCTTCTCTATTCATCTGCCACAAAAGAAGAGTGAATTGAAAATTATGCAGGATCTTAATGGATTTGAAAGGAAATTGCCAGCTCTGACTTGACTTCACTCAGAAATCTGAAGATCAAATGATCCTGCCTGCAACAGACTTAAAAAGCACCAACATCTGCTCGTGCTGAGTGCGCAGAAGGGATCAGCTCTCACAGAAGGATGCTGGGGAGGGAAAAGCGAGGGCATGTGAGGACATGAGAGGACATGAGAGGGTCCATATGTGCCCCCCTGGGCTGGGGGCTTCACATTGGCACAATGTCTAAGGGGGCACAGCGTGGTTTGGGCTGGAACTGAGGTGCTTTGCCTGCAGGCCCCATGAAGACTTGGCAGGCAGGCTGGGGATGGAGCAGAGCCAGCTTCGCAGGATGAGGGATGCTCAGGGCAGGAGCAGCATCCCCCCGGCTCTCGTCATCCTCTTTGGAGGATGCTGCAGCTGTGGCCGTGGGTGGAGGTTTGCTGGAGGAGGAGCAGGAGGTGGGCAGACAAAATTACCGAGGAGAAGGCAGACGGAGAATAGGATACGAGCATCTGAGATCTTCATTGTCTTCTTTGCTATTCAGCTGGGGAAAATTTAGCACCATCCGAGGAGAGCGAAGCCATCTCCGCAGCTCTGCCACTTCCCGGTGGAAGCAAGCTCTCTATTTATAGCTGCGTATCAGGTACTGCTCTGAACCTTCACACCCTGGGCTGCGCTGCCTGGAGTTTCCAGGGCCAATGTGAGGGGTTTTAGGCTTCTCTGGGTGGATGTCATGGTCTGTGCTTGGCCCCAGGGCCAGCCTGCTTGGGGCAAGCTTCCACTTAGGAGACACCCGAGCTATGCATTCAGCATTCCTACCTGAAAGGAGGTAGAGAGATGGGGGTTGGCCTCTGCTCCCGAATATCAGCAGTAGAACAAGAATTAACAGCCTCAAGCTGTGCCAGGGGAGGTTCAAGTTGCGTGTTGGGAAACATTTATTCTCTGACAGAGCGGTGATGCCCAGTTTGGGCCATTCTCTGCTCCGAGCTTTCCCGACCCACTCACTTCACATAGTGTTCATGGGCTGGAAAGGGCCAGGAAGGTTTTCAAGCTGCTCGTTGCTTCATCTGTGCTTTGAAAATGTTTCCCAGGTGCTGTGGAGGCTCAGTGGGAAGCCAATCTCCTCTCCCAATGGCTCCAAACACCTTCATGTTGGCTTTCAAAACAGGCTCTTAAATCTGATATGCAGAGTGGTTCTTCAGCTCTGAGCAGTGTGGGGAGGGCCTTCCCTCTCACTGCAGCTGTGGTTCTGCCTTTATGCAGTGAGGAGGCTGCTCAAGGATGGCACACGATTCATTAATGCCCAATTAATGGCTGTAATTATCTACCCTCACACAAATAACTGGCTGCAAACCTTCCAGGGTTGGTACAGGGTGCCCTGACTCACACAGCAGTGGCAGGAAATGAGACCTGCTAAAGGAAAAATCTTTGCCCAAGTAAGGAATAAATACTACTTTGCCTTTTTCAAAGAGAATGAGTCGAGCAGGATGGCAGCTCTTCCACAGAGCATCTCAAGCATCACTGCACCTCTGAGCTCATAGGAGATATTACCTTTGTGGGAAAATATCAGGAACCCATAGGATGTGCCCAGTGTCACTGGAGACTGGCAAGGTTTGAGGCACATGAGCTGGTTTTTGTTTTCTTGTTTTGTTTTCATTGCCATTCGAGGTCCAGGAGAATTAAAGCAGAAACCCTGGCTGCTTGATTTAGCCTGAACATTTTGATGTGAGAAATCAGCAGGACTAGGTTAAAGTGGCTGGCAGTAGGTTTTGCTGCTCTCCCAGACAGACATCTGAGCTGTGGGGGATTCATGCAGGAGGACACTTCAAAGCCCACACTTCCGTGGGACGATGTGGAGGACCACCCTACACTGCAGCTGTGGGCACCCAGAGAATGCACTCCCAAGCAGCCACAGATAAAAATACCCATAAAAATGCTGCTCTGACAAAGCAGTGATAAAATAGGAGATGCAAATCCCTTTTCAGTTGCTTCTTCCCAGCCCCTGTGTGCTCCTCTACCTCTGCCAGCAGACTCATGTCTGCTCCTGCAATGGTCCCTAAGGGGTCTATAGGATAGCACTTAATCAATGAGTGGTAATCCCTGTTGGTATTTTTTTAGAAGCTCCTCAGCTTCAGGCAAGCAGAAGCAGGAAAGTGGCAGCGGTGATATTTAGGGTGGGCTTATGTCCCAGCCTGGGTCCCCAAGAGCAGCTGCCCTGAGCGATGTACCCTTCCCCAGTAAAATGATGCACGGTGCTTTGCTTGGGGCTGCAGGGCTCCAGCATTTACATGGTGAGATTATAGAATCATAGAATGGTTTGTGTTGGAAGGGACCCTTAAAGGCCACCCAGTCCTACTCCCTACAGAGCACAGGGACACCCACAGCTCCACCAGTGCTCAGAGCCCAACCCCTGACTTGGGGTGTGTGCAGCGATGGGGCACACCACCTCTCTGGGGCAGCCCTTTCCAATGCATTCCTACTCTTTTAGAGAAGAAACATTTCCTAACATCCAACCTGCCCCTCCCCTGGCACAACCTGAGGCCATCGCCTCTCATCCTATCGCTGTTACCTGGGAGCAGGGCTGACCCCCACATCACCACCACTTCCTCTTAGGGGGTTGTAGAGGGTGATGATGTCTCCCTTGGGCCTTCGTGTCTCCAGAAGAGGAGCACGCAGCATGCTTGTGTCATCGGTCCCTTCACACGCTTCCACTGACAACAACAAAGCACGTGTGCATTGTTAACACCCCATTACAATTCACTGGGAGCTGCCACTGCTCAACTAGAGGCTGCTCTTGATGCTAAGCCAAACAATCTGAGTTTTTCGTCTCGGCGCTCGTGTAAACAAACTGTCAGACATCCAGATGCAAGAATGGAGAAATATTCATGGAGTGTAAGGGCTGATGGGGCTCGGCATATATTCATTTACTAATCTGATTGTTGTGCATAAATTAAATGGCAGCTTTAGAAGTGTATTCCCTGAGCCCGTGTTCTTCTGTATTAATGTGCGACGATTTTGCATCTTGGGTCACTGAGCAAACAGATGTTCACAGCGATGAACTGAACCAAAGCTGGATGCATGTGGCCGTTGTTTTCACACCTGTAGCTCTCAAAAAATGCCCAATTTGGAAGGCTCCTATAGCAGAACGCCATTCCAGGGGGTATAAAGTCATTGAATCACGGAATTGGAGAATGGTTGGGTTGGAAGGGACCTTAAATCCCTCCCCCGTTGCCCTGTGGGCTGATTCCCCCATCCCTGGAGGCACCCAAGGCCATGGATGGGCTCTAGGCAGGCTGAGCTGGGGGGCACGCAGCCCATGGCAGGGGTAGGGCTGCAGGGGAGGGTTGGGATCCCTTCTAACCCAATCCTGCCGTGCTTCTGTGATACGATTCTACATCAGCAGCTCTGTGCTGCCCACTGCAGACAGCGGTCCATCAGCAAAGCTGCCGCTCGCTGGCTTTGTCTCGTCTCCAGAAGCAAGGACATGCAGCATAATGACTTCGTTTACAGTGGAAATCCAATTACTGCAGGGAAGCATTTCATTAGGGTGGATTTTCTCTGCTGGCCACCGCACGCTGGGAGCTCGCTGGTGGTGTCGGCATGGGGCCAGCTGTTTGTGCTGGGGCATGCGTGGCAGTGACAAGTTGTGCGAGGCAGCATGTCACACTCCGGGCTCTGGCAGCTTAGAGCCAGCTCGTGATGGTGGGGCTTTCTAGGAAAACCTCCTCCAACTCTTCCGTTCTTTATGCCTGCTCTCTGCTCAGAGTTTCTACCAGCTCATGTCTGCTTTTGGTGAAATTGGTCCTTCTAATGAGTACGTCCATCCCGCAATGCGTTCCTCCCAAAAACCAGCAAGCAATCAGGAGGTGCTGCTGCAGGAGGCATGGTGGCAAGCAGCCTGCACACAGCAGGCAGCAGATTCATGGGGCTGCAGTCGGGCACTGCAACGCAATTTATCAGCACGGAAGAGCGGAGCTCACCTTCGTGGCAGTGACAGATCACCTCCCCGCTATCGCTGCATTGCACTGCGCTACCAAGAAAATTAAACCGTTTCTCTTGGGGAGTGTCATGGTGGCTGCTTGTCTGGTTGCAGATTTGGGTTTCGTCTTGATGGCACGCAGCAAACCGGGTTGTTGTAGACATGGGAGGAAAGCAGAAATAAATGAGCGTGAGAGATGAGATTGGGCGAGAGGGAAGAATGCACCTTGTGGCCCCACTTTCTCAAAGGCCCCTCATCTCTCATTTAGAGGCCCTGTGTGGTTTCTGATTCACCCCGAGGACGTGGGCAGTGGGCACGGGGGGGATGGGTTGGGGTTGGACTTGGTGATCTTGGAGGTCGTTTCCAACCTGAACAATTCTGTGATTTAGTTTTATTCAGCGTACTCTGCTTGAAGAAAGCACTTGTGAAGATGGCAGGGAAAGCTTCTTCATGCCTGCTTCTATCTCCCTCTTCCCTGTGTTAGCAGATGGAGCTCTACCAGAAGAACACACTTTGCTCTACAATGCTTTTTTTTTGCCCAGTTACCATTGCTACCTGCAGGTGAGTGAGGCACATGCTGGAGCGGACTCCTGGGAAGAAGGTTCTCTAATGAGCGTGGTTTCTTGCTTGGTTTCTCAATGACATTTTAAGGCAGAGGCAGGCAGGGACCTGTGGGTGAAGGAACATTTTGCATCAGCCTACACAGCAGTTACAGCACCTTCAGTAAGTAATGTGTGGGCACATCGTACACAGCTCTTCAAAACAGAGATGCAGATATGTGTGCCAGAGAGAACACCCTCTGTGGAACAGAGGGCAGAGCTCTTATTATGGAATCATTGACTCAATTATTCCCTTAAAGCGTATGAAAATGACTCCAGAGTTTTGTTTTTTCACTCTTTTGCAAAGGGATGAATAGATGCATATTTTCTTAGTGTAAATAGGTTTCTATTTGAATTAGCAGAGAGATTGCCAGCTTGGCCAGCCCTCACCCTACAGGCAGCTCGGTGTAACCTCTTGAGCCAGCAGCCAGAGCGGAGAATAGTGACAGGGAGATCAACACGACTCTTTAAAGGCACTGAAGTGTGATCGCAGCCCATCGTGCATTGGTCATGAAACATTTCTTCTCTGAGTGATCAGGCACTGGGTGGTGGTGGTGGGGTCACGGTCCCTGGAGGTGTTCAGAGCCATAGGGATGTGGCACTGAGAGACGTGAGCAGTGGGCATAGTGGGTTGGGTTTGGAGATCTCAGAGGGCTTTTCCAACCTGAACGATGCCGTAATTCTAAGTTACAAGCAGAAGAGGACTGCTCAAAGAAGAAAACTTTGCAAGTGTTGCCTCCCTTGCCAGCCCCATCGAGGTCAGGAGCCTGCTTCTCTGCCTCACTGCACGCTCTTGCTGCTATTCCTGCACTGCTCTGCTGGATCCTTTAATGCTGAGCACTCCATTTGAGATGTCTTCTTTAAAGAAAAAAAACCCACCAACTTGATTTAAACAACTTTTTCCAATTATCCAGCAGTGGGCTTCCTGCCAACACTCAGCCAGCACCGGCTCCTTCTGAAGGCAGAAATGCCTTTCCAGGTGCTACAAGAATTCTTGTGGCAGAGCTTCGTGGCTTGATCTCAACAGCAAAGACACGATGAGAAGAAGGTTGGCAAAAGCACCCTCACAGGGCAGGCTGTAGCAAAAGGGATGCAAAGAAAAGGATTGATGTGATCCCCCATGAACAGTATCTGGCTGCCTGGGGTTATGCAGAGAATGGGACTATTTCTCCCTCTCCCCACTCCCAGACTCAGTGTCTAGGAAGATATCTAACCTAATCTCACAGAATCACAGCAAATCATAGAATCATAGGGGTCACAACAATTGTCTGGGTCCAGCCTCTCCCCTTACAAAGGCATTTCTCATAGTGACAGCACCAATATGAGCTCTGCTGACATCTCTCCTGCCCCGTGATGTTTTGAAGATGGAAACTGGGCCCAAACTGGGGTGTTCTCATTGACACATTTCACGGTGTCACACCTGTCACAGTTAAAGCTGCCCTATTTCCACGTGTTGCCCAAACACGTCCTGTGCACGTAGCATTTGCAGGAGCTCCTAAACCAGCACAAGAATATCTGCACAGACCTTCCTCTTGCAAAAGGTGCACTGTGAAAGAGAAATATTTTGATATCATTTTCCCTCGTATGTTTTTGGACACCCGCAGGCAGATGGATTCCTGTGCTGGCCTCAGGGCATCAGGCTGCCATTAAAACACAGCACACAAGTTTCAAGAAGCAAAATAATCGCCATCTCCTGGAACCACGAGGAACTTTTGTATCAGTCCAAAGTGATGCGAAACCATCAGGCTGTGAAGGATTTACATTCACATTTTGCTGCGGTAAATAAATGCCTGGAGGGCAGGAGATGGTCATGTGGAGCATGGCTCTGCAGTAGTGTGTGCAATACAGTGCTCAGCCCAGCTATCCCATGCTTTGCTATGCACTGTAAGTCCTGGTTTGTGAATCTTTCATGGCAACATGCTAGCAGAGAAAGCAGCAACACTTACATTTCTGGCTGCCTGACATTTCCTACTGCAAGCCTTTGCTTTCTGTGTCTTCTCACTTTCCAAGCTGAAATCTTGCACAGTGACGTGTTCCAGGCCAACTAGCTGCCACGGAACAAATATTCTGGAAGGTTTCTGCTCAAATCACTTTGCTAGATTGAGACCGAAACTAGAAAGAAAAGGAGGTTTGCCTCACACTGTGCTTCTATGAGGTTATCTCTCTCATCCCTGACCTTGATCAGGCTGGAAATTCGGTGGTTGATCAGACTGGAAACTGGCAGTTCAGTAGTTCAGGTCCCTCAGCTGTTCCCTATAAGGTTTGTGCTCCATACCCTCCATAGCTTTGTCGCCCTTCTTTGGGCACAGCCCCCACAGATGCATTCCATGCCCACACTGCCTCCTACCTGGGAGCCCCTGAGACTTCCTGAGCCCCAAGACCAAGCCAAAGAGGGAATGAAGCTAATTAGGTGCTCCGGTGGCCTTCAAGAGGAGAGAAGGGTGAATCCCCGAGGGAGCAGAATCTCTTTGACACAGCAAAAAAGAGAAAAAAGCTATTTCGGAATACTGCAAGAAAGAAGTTAAAGCAAATGAATAAACAAGTGAGACGATATTAATTGTCTGAAACGCAATCTGCTTGAGTTTTGGTTTATAAAGATCTCCCCACTTTTGTTCCCATGGCAACTATTGCGCAAAACCACACTTTTCCTGATCATCTCCACTGAGTTTAAAGCAGTTTTGTAGTCCAATCAAACGCGAAGAAGGGAATTTGCTTTTGCATTGAGGAAACTGCTACCTAATGAGCAAACAGTGACTGGGAGAGGCCAGATTTACAATTACGACCCTAGAGAGACACTTAATGACTGAATAATTAGCGGTTACTGGAGTTTCTCGGCGCAGAGAGGAAAAGGCTTGTGGGTAGAGGCTGTAATGTGGAAGCCTTCCAAGCAGTTTTCTGAGGTGAGAGCAGCAGACCTCACTGCGCATCCCATTGCCACCAGCTGATGCCAACCGCAGTCAGGAGCGAATGGTGTGACAGCAGAAGCTGAGGCAGTGCAGCTCTTAGAATGAAGCTGAAGTTTTCAGGAACCCAAGCCCCAAAACACCGCCCTGAGGCAGCTCAGATGCTGGGGAGCAGAGCATGAGGCTCACATGGAAACTTGCTTCCCAAGGGGGTTTCTCCCAGCACAGTCCCCTGTGGAGGTGGGCAGTGTCTGCTAATCCTCCCCAGCTGTGTTTGGTGTCAAAGCCTTGCTCCCAGGCAATAAGCTCCATCTGGCTCTGGGGCTTCATGGCACTCAGTGCAGACAGGTAGGGTCAGATTATTTCCCCTTGGATGGAGGGTGTTTCCACAGGAGGAAGTGCTGATGCGTGGATTGCTTTCCTGTAATGAAATTCAGAGCTGCAGAAAAGCAATTAGCTCTTGACTTTAATTCTTCAGATGCTGAAGCTCATAAAACTGTTCTGAGTGGCCAATTTTCCCACAAGGCCAAAGCTCAGACACAGCCAAATAAATTAGGCAGGATCAGTTTGCCTTCCTACAGCAGGACAGAACGCAGCCCCAGGCTTGCTGTGACTTTCAGGGTCAGCCTGCTTTCACCTTGGGCTCTGGGACAGTGACTGCATGTCTCCTGACTCATATGAGCACTCCGCATAATCTCTCAGCATTTCATAAATGCAGGCTCACTAAATGAGGTCAGGGCTCTGATGCTGAACCTTGTCCAGGGACTGCAGAGCTCTCTCCATGTTTTGCAATAATTACCTGGCCAGCACTCCGCTGTCTCAAATCAGTCAGCCCCAGGTGGGCATCCACTGTGCTCCTACAAGCATTTGTCTGGTTTAGTTCTTTTTGTCAGAACGTGTAAGGGGTCCATTTTTGACCACTTACAGAACTGATTGAATTAGCCAAACCTCTGTAGCTTTAACTTCGGGCAAAATGTTGAGGCATTCATGTGCTTTGGTCTTTTTTTCCGTTCCCAGTTCAAAAGAAATCAAAGCCCAAAAGAAGGGCTCTTTCTACTCCCACTCCTACCTGTGGGATCTGTTTTTCTGAGGCACAGATGTCATTGAGACGAGGATGATTTCTTGGTTACTCATGCTTATCATCTTTCATCCCCAAAAACAGCTCTGTGAGCAGGATGCATTGGTCTTTCCTAGGTTCTGTGTGTTGTGGCTGGATCTCTCCTTCTCTGATAAGCATTCCCTTCTGTCTCTGATAACTTGTAAGCACGTGCATCAGTCTTTTCCTGTGCATCAGCAATACTTACTCTCTTTTCTAACTGGATATGACCCCAACTTTGACCCAAATGGACAGAAGTACTGTGGTTGTGTGCTGGGGAAAGAAACGTAGACTGACCAAAACATCGCCTGTATCTCAGCTCCTATAAGAAGGACAGCCTAGAAACGAGAGACCATTATTAGACAACAACCTTCCCCTTGACCGCCTCGAGATAGAACAGGATGCCCCTAGCGGGAAATGCCGAAGAAGACCTGTTTCTCTCTCCTATCTGTCTCGAAGCAGCCTCAACTCTGCCCCTCTGTGGCAACGTTGAAAAAGCACATGGAAAAAGATCGGTTATCACTGAGCACCGCTGAGCTGACCCCACTGGGACAGAGAGCACCAGCTCAGCACCGTGGTGTGGGTGGTACAAATCGGAATTGGCACCAGATTCATAGATTCATTAGGTTGGAAAGGGCCTACGAGATCATCTAGTCCAACCATCCTCCCACCACCATCCCTACCCACCAAGCTACTAAATCAAATCCCTCAGCACCTCATCTAAACGCTCCTTGAACAGCGCTAGGGACGGTGCCTCAACCACCTCCCTAGGCAGGCCATTCCAGTGCCTGACCACTCTCTCAGAGAAAAAAGTTTTCCTCAAATCTAATCTAAATATTCCCCGTGTGATGTCTACGACCAGCACTTCACCCCACCAGAGGATCTGCTGTTCTGCAGAACCACGTGGGGCTTTCTTAGAGGAAATGGACAACTGGGGGTTGCCAAAAGGAAGGCGGTCAGCATTACACAGCAGTCCTTGGGATGAAGTGAGACCTGGCACTGGGGCCCAGAGATGTGGGTGCCCCATCCCTGGAGGTGCTCAAGACCATGTGGGGCCCTGGGCATTGTGAGCAGCCCACGGCATGGATGAGGGGGCTGTAATCACATCTATGAAATCCCAGATCACAGCAGATAAACTTCTTGGTGCAAACAGCATAACTGAATTTTACCACTAACAGGGCACTCCCCATGGGCAGGGTCGTGTATTTATTTTTATTTTCAGGATGCGCAGACAAACTCTGCAGAAAGAGAGAACGTTAGAGATCTGTAGTAAAACCTCTTTCAGCAGGCTACACTCCCACTGCTGTGACTTGTACAGTCACAGAATTATTACGGTTGGAAAAATACCTCTGAGATTCCCCCAGCCCACCCCCACCGTGCCCACTGCCCACGTCCCTCAGTGCCACATCTCCAGGGCTCTGGAGCACCTCCATGGGCAGTGACACAACCACTCCCTGAGCATCCTGTGCCGCCGCATCACCACTCTTTCTGTGAAGCTGTTCTTAATATCTGACTTGAATATACAGTACAGTGGAGGAGCATCACACCTCCAAGGAAGCATGAGAGTGAGAAGATGACTGGATTGTGGAGACCAGTGGGTTAAACCAGCGCTTCTCCCCATCCTCACCGCGTTCCTGAAAGATGAAAGTCAATGTTTCTTGCTTCTCAATAACAGAATAGGCCCAAAAGGAAGGGAAAAGGGGGAGGATCGGGGTTAAGGCTGCTCGCAGCCATCCTGTGCTTGGTTACTCATCCCATTGTGAACCACATAAGGGCAGATGCTGCTCCTGCAGCTTGGGGGGGGCTGGATGGGAAGCAGGATGAATGCAGAAGACACAGTCAAGGCTGTTTTCTTCTTCTCAGATACCTCAAAACCTTACAAAAGAACAAGAAAGCATCAGCATCATGGCACTGGGGATGAACGGTGATTCACGGTCATTATTACTCTCAAAACAATTACTGGCACCGAGTGGAGGAGGAGGTACGCAGCCATACAGACGTCCTTTTGGGGCTCTTTCAAGCTGTGCCCATAGGAGCACAGCGTGCCTTTCAAACAGCGCTGTCCCCGTGGCCGCCCCACGCGTGTCCTTCCCGGTGGAAGCCGTCCCGTGCTGTCACCTCGAACTCTATCGCGCTTCTGTCATCTTTTTGCCCGCCCCGCCCGGCAAGGCTCCGATTATGGGCTACGAGTTACAGCAAACACACCTCTGAAAGATGCAGCAGCACCGCCATCGGCAGCGGGAGCTGAACGCTGGCTCCCCATTGGCCAATCCGTCACCGATGTGCCCGCCCCCTCCCGTAACTCGCCGCCTGATAGGCTGCCGCTCTCTCCGAGCCCGCCCCCCCCCCCACCCCCATCCCGTCGCGGCGCGCTCCGTTGTGCGCATGCTCGGCGTTGCCGGAAGTTGTGCTGTGAGGGCGCGGCGTGTGATGGCGGCCGCGGTGTGTGGGGCAGCGCTCCTCTCTCCCTCAGCTCAGTCCCACACGGGGCTCTGCTCCCCCATGCCTCACACCCTACGCTTGCCCTTGTTGAAAACCAGGGATTTCCAGCCCTCATCAAAAGCCAGGCTGCCAGACAGCAGCGCGCCAGGTTTCCTGCTGCGTTGTGGAGTGACGCAGCACGATCTGTTGGGCTGAAAACTGCACCTCAAACAAACACAAAAGCAGCTTTCTCTAACGCACTGCAGCCAAAGGAGCTGAGGGGAATGGCCATCGCCAGCCGTCAGTTCTCCCCCATGGGCAGATCTCCCTTTCTTTTAGGCTGTGCTGTACTTTGGGATGCTCACGTTTGGGTTTGATGGCAGTTTACCTGGGCTATTTGCTTTTATTTAGGTATAAAATAACCAGTTGTAGGTATATAACTATGCTATTCTCAAAATAACTGTTTTCTCGCAGGATTAAGCAGGCGATTTGTCATGACAGCTCTTCCTACCATCTCTCAGTGCATATGCAATGTGACAGATTGTTTTGGAGGAGAGAGGAAATATCTTTTCGTGTTTTCTGATACAAGCCAATGGGATCTACCATGCCCTTAAAGAATGAGACCCCAAGATAACCATTGCTTTACCTATTGCAAGCTTACAAAGAATGCCACTGTTATTTTTTTGCCTTGTTGCCTTCAGGCCACATTTACGCTGCCTTGTCCTGTGTGTTTCTGTTTTGCAATCTTTTCTTTGGAGGTTGGTATTCATGTTGTTGTGTGGCAAGTGCATTAGGCAGATGGTTATCTTCTCAGGGAACTGCAGCCTGAAGTGAGCCAAGATTCTTAGAGCTGGTTGTGTTCAAGATCACTGGAAAACCTTTTAGAGCCAATATTATCTAAAGCAAAAATTAAATCAAGGCAAAATGATGTAAGGGAAGAAGTTGAGTGCAAGCAAATGTTGCGTGCTTAGACTGTGTAATATAACAGACTTCTTGTTGTTGTTCTTTAACAGCTGTAAAGATGGAGTGCTTAGGAAATACCAGGGTGCCAGAACTAAAACTGATCCCATCAATGTCATCAAAGACCACGAATGGAAATGCATTGAACCAGTTTCATCATGGGTTGGTCCTTCCCCCTTCCTGTAAGTTTTAGTGTGACTTCTGTAATGGTTTATTGCCAAACAAGCACACTTCAAGGGCACGGTGGGACAGCTGCAGCATGTGTGTGCCTCACCTGGTGCAGCTTCCTGAGCGAGGTTTACTTTTAGGTTTCAAATGCTTGAAGTGCAGTGCTAGATTGAAATGTTTCATTTTTATGGCTCTTCTAGGAAGCCTGATGTTATTACTTAGCCTACTTACAATACTGAGTCTTCAAACTGTGCAGTTGATTTCCTACAAAGTATTACCCCATGCCAAGAGATGCATGAAATAGAGCACTTATTTTAGGATTAATAGGTTTCCCATTGGAAATGTACAGTACCAGCTCCTTTCTGCATATTGAAGCAGTGTGCAGGCCTCTGTTTGTGAATGTCCACTTCAGCAGCTCAGTCATTAGCAATTTACTTTGTCTTAATGTTTTGAATTCTCCTTTCTTTTAGAGATAATCAGTGCTTAACAGTAAAGTTCCATGATAACAAGGAAATAGAACCAGCAGAATATACATGGCAGCCTGGTCTTCTTTACTTGTGTGTGAACTGCAGCCAATCTCAACTGTCTGAATATCTCTCAGTTCTTATACTACATGTTTTTTCTTTTTCATTAGGCCAATTCTGTGTTTTTGTAAGTGTCCAGATTGCTTAATTAGTAATAACTTCATAGAGTTCCATCTGTTGGGCTGCAAGAAACTTATGAATTTCAGTACTTTTGTTTATATTCTGTGTCAGCAGGTTCGAGTCAAGGGATTTTGTCAAGGAATTGGTAGTTGTCAGCGTGTGGAATATTGTTCAGAGTGATGTCAGCTCTGGAGGTGCTTCATGGGAAATGGGTGCTTACTGAATTAACAGACAGAATAGAAGATAAAAAGCAAATTAGTCCAATGGGAAACCAGGCGTGAGCTGACAGTTGCTCATTGTGCAACTAAATAATGACTCATTAGGAGATGAGAAGGCAGTAGACGTCTGATGGACTCAGGTGTTTTCACTTACACTTTTTCTGCTTTGTTTCAGGATGAGCAGTGTGTCAGCTTTGCTTCAGTTGTCAGCGTGGATCAGGGTATGTGCTTTGATATCAGCTTGGTTTCAATATTTATGATACTCCCTCATTCTTGAAATGATTCTCCTGCCTTTTCTTCCAGCACTGCCATGGTTATTTAACAGAAAGCGTTGGAGTGCTGGTTTGGGGCTCATACACTCTGTTCTTGTTGGCAGCTCTGTCCTCGGGACTGATACTGCAACTTGTGAGTGAACCACTTGAAGCAGACTGGTTTGTGTCTGCTGTGTGCCTTTGCTTTAACCTTGTCTTTCTTCCACTGCAGATAAGGATGTTCTTAGTGGTCTGCCTTTGTGCTTCCAAGAAACGCAGGCCAGCACAGTGTCCTTATTTAAGTAAGCACATGGTATGCTTCTAGTTCAGTGAAGCTGACAGGTAAATCTTAATAAAAATGGGTATGGAACTTGTATCTGCAGGACAGGAGGTTTAAGGGAGAAGTTTCCATGTGTAACTGCAGTTAATTGCCTTTTGTGGTTTGCAGTGGGATTGTATATGCAGCTAATACTAAACTATTTCTTAAAACAAGTTCTTTTGGTGATAGAAGAATACCGTGTTTCATTCCTGCAAGTTCTGAAATTCTGTGTGTGCAGGGAGATGGAATAAAACTGCTGAACCTCTGCCTTCTCTTCTGGAGCTCTCGGTTTTGAAGAGCTGGGGGATTTGTCTCTTGCTGAGGGGCAAAGTATCACAGAGCTGTAGGGGTTGGAAAGGACCTCTGGAGATCCTGGAGTCCAACCCCGTGCAAAGCAGCTCCCTGCAGCTGCGTGGGGTCTGGGATATCTCCATGGAAGGAACTCTTCCACCTCCCTGGGCAGCTCCAGTGCTGCATCACCATACTGTGAAGAAGCTCCTTCACATTCTGGTGTGTTTCTTATGCTTCAGTCTGTGGCCATTTCTCCTCATCCTGTCCCCAGAGACTGCTGAGAAGAGGCTGGCCGTGTCCCTTTGACTCCCACACTGAAGATATTTATAAACATGAAAAAGATCCCTCCTCAGTCTTCTTTTCACAGGCCTTTCCTCACAGGGGAGCTGCTCCAAGCCCTGTATCATCTCTGCGCCCTCTGCTGGAGTCTTTCCAGGTGCTCCCTGTCTTTTTTTTTTTTGTAATGGTGAGCCCAGAACTGGACACAGTACTCCAAGAGGGAGTGGAGGGGAGGATCAGATAAGCCTTGTAAAAGTCAGACTGCCCTTTCCACACCCTCGCTTTGACTGAGCACGTCCGATGTGCTTCCAGAAGGAATGAATTAACTACAAAGATAGTTGTTTTTTTTTTTTAAAGCTATGGCAATTCTTCACCTAAAAAAACAAAACAAAGCGCACCAACTGGGTTCCTGTGTTCACTGTCTCTTTTAGGACAGTATCTGTATAGCAGAGAAGCAAAAATGCAGCTGTTTCCATGGAAAAAAAATGTTGTAACTCTATAGCGAGTGAGCCATTTGTGATACATCGCTGTGAAAAGCCGAGTTTCAATAATTCCTTGGCCTGAAGCTGCACTGAGGTACTTGTGGTCTTCAGCTGGGACTGGCTTGGATATCTCATGGTCGTTTGAGTCATTTGGGCTAGATGGATTTTATGGTTTGGGAAAGAGCTTTCATGCATACCAGGCTTCGAGTGGTGGCTGGAGGGAGGGTAGGCGGGGGGGGGGGGGGGGGGGGGAAGTGTTCTTGTGTTGCAAAAAGAATGTGGGCTAGTTGACAAATGATGTTTAAAATTCAGTTCTTTGTAACTTCTTTGCATTTGCTGAAAACCCTGCTGCATATGCATGCAAATCATCTCTGCTGCAGACTGCTCCCTCCCCTCGTCCACCTACTCGCTGTATCTCAAACCCTAGCAGCCGTGGTGGCCAACACCAGCGCGTTTATCTTGGAGTAGGAAGCTTAGATGAGGATTGGCCGAGTTCTGTAGTGAAAGATCCTTGGCAGGGGAAACAAATCCACACAAGGTGTGCTCAGCACCCTGAGCCAGTGTACAACTGCTGGCTTTTCTCAGCAGAGCATCTGTTTTACCTCTGCTTCCTTGCTCTTTCCCCCATCTCTTCCCTTATGGAGTATAAGTACAGGGTAGTGCTGTGGTTGCTGCTGGAGCGTGTGCAGTTAGCTGGAAAAAGGCAGCGATGCTCACTGCAGTTTCTCCCCAACAGGAACAAGGAATATGTACTGCCTGGGGAATGAGTGAATGCTCATACAAGCCCAACTTCCCTCCTCTTCCAGTCGATTTATTATGTACAGCAGAAAGTAATAGCCAGTCCAAAGGGAAAACAGCTAAAAGTCGAGCTGAAATGGGTAATTAAAATAGTTGGGATTAGCTTCAAGAGCAACAACGAAGTATCTGCCTGGCCTCCTTTCCTACATCAGCTGAAGGTCAGAGTCTGTCACTGCAGTGGCACAGTGAGGCTGCCTGCCTCGAGGATGCCACCTCATGAGGTTTGTTCTGCATTGGTGAGGTTCAGGCCCACCACCAACGCATTCACGTCGGTCTCTGCCATCTGACTCTTCAGGCTGTCCAACGCCGCTGACAAATCGCAGCGTGTGTTTGTCTCGGAATCTGACAAAAAAAAAAGAGAGAAAAACTCGAGGAGTTCAAGTGCTTGAATGGCCTGAATTCCATCCATGCGCTGCGTCGAGACGTGGGGGAGAAGAGCCCAGAGCCCCCCAGAGTGCTGGCACAGGGAAAAGGGCAGGATGTGAGCTGGATGCAGTCTTCAGGGCTGACAGCTGTGCTGCTGGAGGAGCTGGAGCACAGGAATGAGTGAGCGCAGTGGGGATGTGCTTGGCCTTGTCTTTTGGCTCTCAGGCAGGTGTGATGCTGCTGCTCCTTGGCAGTGAGGAAGGGCTGAGCGAAGCCTTCCCTTATCGCTGAGCCCGGCTGGTGTGCTCGTGTGGGCTGTTCAGCCCCTGAGGCTTCCAGGAAAATGTCACACGTTTCCTTTGTTGAATTTTTCTTGCTGTTTACTGGGCTGCGGAGCTGATTTCTTAGGTGACTGGAAAAGTGTCTTGGCTCTGAGGATAAGTATCCATGTCCTCCTCCTCCACTCCCCATTTCTTGGGCAGGAGCTGAGCATTTGTTGGAGGTTTCTCTGTTTTCTTAGGCAGAAATGAAGAGTGAGCCCTGCCGGGGTCTGCTGGCCCCTGGGGGAGGGCTGTTTGGCTGTGTGCTTTGCTGGAGCTCTGAGTGATGACTAAACCTGCCCAAATCCCACTCGTAGTGCTGCAGAGACCTCGCTGGGCTGGAGGAGCATGGGGCCAAGTCAGAGGCATAATAAAACTGCTTTTTTTTTTCCCTCTAGGAACTGCTGACTAACTCACCCTTAGCTATAGATCTGTGTAGAGTGCATGATATCCTGATGTCCTCTTCTGAAAGCACCTTGTTTGTCTTCTGCTCACCCAGGAAATGGTGAACCTTGGCTGCTGCCACAACAGTGATTTCAACTTCAAAACTGTGACTTCTGGGGCAGGATCTTGAGAGATGTGTGTGGCCACGTGCATGCTCGTGGAGCTCATGGCATTGCTCCTTGGGTTTGTCTGCTGCGGTCGTGTAGTTGGCCGTGAGCTGATGTTCCTCACCAAAGCTCAGATGTCCCAGACGGAGAGCATAGGTCACAGACATCTGGAGCACAGATCTGTTTGTAAAGGACTTCAGGACATGTCTCACCATGGCTTACTCCAGTTTACCCTGGAGAGAGGTGGAAGAAGAAATTGCGTTGGAAGAAGGAAACCAAGCACCACTCTTCTCGTGTTGAAATTGTTCCTAATATCCAGCCTTGGAGAAGCACCCAAAGGCTGCTTGAACCAGTGTTATTCCTGCAGGAAATGTTTCTTCTACAGCAAGACCAGGAGTAATTTCATAGCTTAACAGAGCACGGCAAAAGCGTGAAAAGAACCAGTGTCATTTCAGTTGGGAGTTGATAGATGTGTGTACAATGGGTACAGGGCCGAGCTGTGCCACACTATGCTATGTGTGCCCCATTCCTGGGGCTGCCCGAGGCCAGGCTGAGCTGGCAGGTTGGCAACCCTGCCCGTGGCAACGCTTTGTAACTACATGATCTTAGAGGTCCCCTCCAACCCAACCGTTCTTTGATCTCCGCTCTGCTTTTCACGTTGCCCTGGGCCAGGGCCAGGCTGGGGAAGCAGCAGTCAGCTGGTGGCAGCAGAGCCGTGCAGAGTGCGAGCTGCTCGCAGAGTAGGGCTTGTCAGGGTTTGCTCCCTGCAGAGTGTAGGGCTCTGTCACCACCTGGAAAGGCCGGGGGAGAATGGAGCTGTGCTCCTGCCCTCCTAATGAGGGCTGCTGTGGCTGCTGGCTGGGTCCTCTGCCCGAGGCTGGTCCGTCCCTTCCCTCGCCTCACTGCCTCTCCCAATCCCAACATGTATTCCTGCCTGTCGGGCCCAGCCCACGTCTGTTGTTTCTGGCTGGATCCGCAGAAGCCGTTTATTTACAAATCTCTCCAGAATTGGCCTCTTTCGCTTAAAACTGACGCGGGCGTCGCTTGAAGGAAAGCTGATTTTTGACAGTCTGCGTGAGGACGGGAACAGATGGAGGCTTTGATGACTTACGTACCAGTAAATGTTGTCCTCCTGCAAATCAGCTTGGTTTTTCCCCATTAGCATAAGAAGCAGGAAAAAGGATTTAATTTCTCCAAACGTTTCCCCTTCGCCACCCACCCCTCCAGCTCAGAGATGCGTACTGCAGCGTACCAGCGAAGCGGCTCGGCTCCTTCCACACAGCATCAGTTCCCAGTTCTGGCACTCCTCCCTCCCCGCTGTGCTCTCTCCTCCATGGGATGCTAAAAAGAGAGCCTTCCCGGGGCCGTGAGTCATCTGCAATGCGAGATACTCGTTCTGCTTCGCCGAGAGCAGGAGAGATCCGAGCAGGGCCGCGTTACTCACGGCCGCTCCTTCATCGCAGTGGGCTCGGGGCGACGCAGGCGGTGCAGATGTGGAGAGCACGGCTGCACTGTGAATTATTGATAAGGGAATAACAGCGCCGGGAGATAATCTCTGCTGGAGTGTGGAGAGTAAATCTCTGCTGCGCAGGGAGTGTGTGTCCCCCTTAGGAGAGCTTCTCCCTGGCAGCAGCAGGAGGTTTTGGTTGAGTGCAGAGCACAGAATCGGGCTCCGTGCAGCACTTCAGGGAGGGAGTTTGCCTGGGAGAGAGACAGTTGTACCCACAGACCTTGCTCTTCCTTCGGGAATGTCAGAATATGAGAGCTGCAGATCCTTTGGGGGAAGGTCATTGAGATGCTGCAAGATGGAATTGGCACCCCATTACCACCAGTTCTTGTCTCTGCAGGTGGACGGAGAGGGGTGACCACTCTTATAGGTTCATAGATTCACAGATACATTAGGTTGCAACGGACATACAAGATCATCTAGTCCAACCATCCTCCTACCACCATCCCTACCCAATAAGCCACTAAATCAAATCCCTTAGCACCTCATCTAGACGCTTCTTGAACAGCTCTAGGGATGGTGCCCCAACCTCCTCCCTAGGCAGGCCATTCCAGTGCCTGACCACTCTTTCAGAGTGCCCAACCCAGAGATGGGTGAGCAGGGATTCCCATAGACTCATAGGATCACAGAATGGTTTGAGTTGGAAGGAAGCTCTAAAGGCCATCTGATTTCACTCCCCCACAGGGCACAGGCACACCCACAGCTCTATCAGGTGCTCTGAGCCTCCCCACAGCCTGGCTTTGGCTGTCTGTGGGGACGGGAGCATCCCAACCCCACAGAGGCTGTGCCAGCCTGGCCCTATGGCTCCTGTCACACAAACACACCTGCTGCTCCAGCCAACGAATGCTGGGGGCTGTGTCTCAGCCACTGCATGGCACGGGGCAGGAGGCACACGGGCAGGTTAAGGCTGGGAGGATGCTCCCTGTGAAAGCACCATCTGTTTTGCACACACAGACCTGATGCTGTCTGCTGCCCCAGCCTTGCTTCTGGCTGGCCATCTGCTTTCTGCAGGATGGGTTTGCAGCATCCCCTGTCCCCAGGGTTCAGAGCTCAGTGCTGGAGAAGCGCAGGGTCAGGGGGGATCGTGTGCTTTTCCCCACCTCTGTATTCTCTGTACATGCATGTGTGCCCATCTCCCTGTGTTTTGCTGGCTGGACTGTGCTGGCATAGGACTAATGCAGGTGTAGAAGAGCAGACAGTGCTTTGCTGATTTCTGAGGTTTTCACTGCGTTGACGTACACAAGACTCGTTAGATAATTACATTTATGAACACCATCAGTACTAACACGTGCACTTAAAACGCCCTAGTGCTGTATTACTGTTCTGTTTCGTGTGGTTTTCTTCTTAATTTATTGAGGTTCAGCAAGAACAAGTGCTGGGTCCTGTGCTTTGGTCACACCAACCCCAGGCTGGGGTTGAGGCAGAGGAGCTGGGCAAAGGAAAAGGGTCTGGGAGTGTTAGCTGACAGTTGCTGAGCATGGGCCAGCAGTGTGCCCTGTGACCACAAGGACCAATGACAAGAAATGTGCTTGAGAGCTGTGGAGATGTAGCACTGAGGGATGTGGTCGGTGGTCATGGTGGGGGTGGGCTTGTGTTGGGCTTGGGGATCTCGGAGATCTTTTCCAATGTTAAGGACTCAGTAATTCTAGGGTTTTGGATCAGGACCAGGAGGAGGGCTGTGGTATGGGGAGAGGAGAGCTGTGAGTGCCTCGGGAAACTGCTTTTAGCCAATAGTTCCCATCCTGGCCAATGCTGTGATGCAGAGCACCCCCTGGAGCAGGATGTGATTTAAGGCAGCTTTGTTGCTGAGTGATGGGAGCTGCTGGTGCAAATGGCTTCGGGGTTTGTTTGCTTAAGAGTGAAGTACCAAGGGTCCCCAGGATGGGAGGTGTTGCCTTGCAGGGACTGTGTTAAATCTGCAGCAGCCAGCTCACCCACACCAGGTTTTGACCCACAAGCCTGGCATTGTCAGGGCTCTCAGCATATTTCCATAGTCTGAGCTAATTAGCTGGAGGGGACGGCCACCACCCCCAGGAAATTGCCTTGGAAAGGATGGATAAATGGGGAGGAAGAGGCGGAGGAGCTGTGCTTCCCACGAGGCCATGAACAAAGTGCTGCTCTGTTCCCTTGCAGAGCTGTGCTGGTGCTGCTCCCATCCTGCAGGATGCGTGCCCTGTGCATGCTGGTGGCTGGTAGGTGGGCACTGGGTGATCATAGTGGGCTTTTCCAGCCTTTTGATTCTATGTCCCAGCTCCCGACTGGTGCTGGGCTGCTTGCCCACTTGGTGGTCAGCACCACACATGGGGCTTTGCTCTTTCTGGGTGCTGAACCCTCTGGCTTCTTCAGCTGGATGCCATCTCCAGCACATCTGTGGGATTTTGGGGTCCTGGGCGGATTTTCTTGGAGAGAGAGAGGAGCTGACGGTGAGGACAAGAGCACGGGGAGGTGATGTCCTGCTGCAGCCTCCCAGGTGACTCACACAGCCTCTATCTCTACCTGCAAGACAGGCGCAACAGGATGGCTTTGGCTTCCTGGTGCTTTGCGAGGCTAAATTCCTTACCTGTGAGGAGGTCTGCAGTGATTTCAGTCACTTTTGTTGCTGCTGAGACCTGGCACTCGTTGCAGCTCTGCAGCCCTCCCCTGGGCATACACGGCTCCCCCGGAGCAGCGCTGGCATGGCAGCATTGGCTTTGTGCATCTGTTCTGGGGAAGCTTTTTGCCTTTTGTGGGGCAGGAGGTGTTGGGTTCATCCTGATGAGCTGGGATGGGGCCGGGGGAGCCCCGTGGTGCGGTGTGGTGGTGCAGGGTGCTGCAAGCCCACTCTGAAGTTATTAATAAAATTCACAAATGCTTCGAGATCAAATCCCCGTGTCAGCTTGGCTCATCAATTCTTCAGCAACTTCTCTTCTCCAGTCCCTTTGAAGGGATTATTTAAATATGCACAGCGCTCTTCTGACATCCCATAAATAAATCTGTGTCATGAGGGGTCACGCCGCATCCGGCATGCTTCTGGTCTGCAAATAGCGCATCCGTGCTCCTGCATGGTGGCTCCCGAGCCTGCACACACAGTGCTTGTGCTGCTGTGGCTGGGGAGAGGGGACAGCAGTCACCGAATCATAGAGTTGAATGAGTTGGAAGGGACCTTCCCTGCAATGAGTGGGGCACCCTGACCTTGGGTGTGTGCAGGGACAGGGCACTGCCACCTCTCTAGGCAGCCTGTTCCAAGGGACAGCAGCCCTGCCCTGGGGCTCAGGGGGTGGAGGAGGCACTAGGTTGCCTCCTCCTGCATGGCCAAAAGAGTGAGATGCTCCTGATGGTGAGCCAGCCCCATGCGTGGGCTCGGCAAGATCCTGAGTGCCATCCAGCTGTGGAGCTGGGCCTTGCTTCTTCTTGCTTTCCTTGCCCTTGCTGCATAGCTCGCTTTCTGTACCAGCAGCTCTGCGGATGTTTCAGACACGTCGCTATTTTCTCGTCACTTGCTATTTCCTGAGTGACTGCTGAGGTGAGCAGCTGAGGGCTGAACATCTCGGAGCAGATTAAACGGTTCAGCAGCAGCATGAGGAGAAGAAAACCTGGAGAGCTGTGGGTACCCCATCCCTGGAGGTGCCCGAGGCCACAGATGGGATCCTGGGCAGCCTGAGCTGGAGGGCACCCAGGCCATGGCAGGGGCTGGAACTGGATGGTCTTTGAGGTCCCTTCTAACCCAACCCATCTGTTATTCTATAATTCCTTGAAGCCTATGTCCTTTTTCAGTCAACAGTGTCCTCTTTGGCCCTGCCTGCTCCCTGCAGAATGAAATCACTAAAGCCATCAACAAGCCATAGGACGGTTGAGGTTGGCAGTGTCCTCTGGGTCCCTTTGGCCCAGCCCAGCCCCAGCAGGGACACCCAGAGCTGTGCCCATCCCCATGTCCAGGTGACTTCAGTCCATCTCCAAGGAGGAGATTCCATAACCTCTCTGATCCCTGTGCTAGTGTTTCGTGACATCTTTCCTGCATGGAGATGGAGTCCATGGAGAGACGGACAGAGCCAATGATGAAACCCACCCAAGAGGCTGATGGCAGCTGGGAGGTGCTGACCCTGCCCACGTGCAGCTGGGTGCAGTGAACCAAACCCACATCCCACTGCCACAGTGGGTGACAACAAGGAGGCAGAAGCACTCGGGGGCAATAGCACAGCTGCACCTGGCCTCTCCTCCTCCATGAAGACAAACTCAGCTCGTTTTCTTTCAGAAGGTAAAAAAGAAAAAAAAAAGAGGCAAAGCAAACACCCCGTCCTTTGTTTGGGCAGAAAACAGCCGCAGCCCACTCAGATGGGATTTATTTTGCGCTCAGTAATTCAATCCATTTGGGCTCAGGATGTGGCTGAGAGAGCTGAGCCAAAAAATGCGAGTTTAAAGCAACTCAATTTTATGCTGTGTATACAGTTGAGTTTGGGTTTGGCTGAGGCGAGAAGTTTCCATGTTGTTTTTGTTTTTTTTTGCAATTTCTGTTGTAGCAACGAACTCCTTATGCATCAGAGGGGCTGGAGCTGTGGCCAGAGAGAGGGGCTCAGGAGGAATGGATTCATACAGTCTCAGTGCAATGGGATGAGACACATTCTCTTTGCTGAAATGTCCTTTGTGCTGCCGTCAGCTTTTATCAGCATGGTGAGGGCTGGAAAGCCGAATTACTGAATGACTTGGGTTGGAAGGGACCTCAAAGATCTTCCAGTTCCAACCACTACCATGGCCCCGGGCACCTCCAGGGATGGGTCACCCACAGCTCCGGGCAGCCCCAGGGCCTCACTGCCCTCTGAGTGAAGGATTTCCCCCTCACATCTGACCAAAATCTCCCCTCTTTTAGTTTAAGGCCATTCCTACCGCTATCTTCCCATGTACAAAGTTGATCTCCTCCTGAAGACAACTCCTCCACGAGTGTCCTTCCCCACCCTGAATGACAGAATCATAGAGCCGTTGAGGCTGGGGACGTGAGGACGTGCTGCCGATGTCACACGAGGGGTGGGGACACCTGGTCAGAGCCACCACCACCTCACAGCCTTATGTCCAACCCCGCAGGCTGCCACCTAACAGAACATTTCCGCCGGCTGGCCCCTAAACTGTTAACACATTAATTACGAGAAGAAAGAGGAGTCAGTCCCATTAAGCTCACCATCTGTTTTAATTACCCACTAATGCTCGCGGAAAGCTTTGTACACACTCTAATTGCATAATTAAAATGAGCTGTTGGGAGATAGACAGTGTGGAGATGGCTGGGGCGAGGGACGCGTCCTTGCTCCTCTTGCAGCAGCATCCTAATTAAGAGGGAGCAGTAACGTGGCTCCTTTTGGGGCTGAGTTCTGCAAGTCCTGCACTTCCAGCCCAAATCCAGACTGCAGACTCTTTCATGTGGGGCTCATCCAGAGCATGGCCAGGTCCTGTTGGGCATGAAGTAGATGTGTTCACACAGTACAGGCTCTCAAATCAGGAAATTTCCCTCAGAGTGTGGTGATGCACTGGGACAGGTTGCCCAGAGAGGCTGTGGATGCCCCATCCCTGGAGGCACTCAAGGCAAGGCTGGATGTGGCTCTGGGCAGCCTGCTCCAGTGGTTGGCGACCCTGCCCATGGCAGGGGGTTTAAATGAGATCATCTTTGAGGTCCTTTTCAACCCAGGCCGTTCTATGATCCTACAATATTAGTTTCTAAAAAGGCACCAGATACACCCTGTAAATAGTAGGAGGACTTCTTTGCTTTGTTTGTTTGTTTGTTTGTCTTCTCCTTTCTTTTTAATGCCTGTGGTACCAAAGTGATGTTCTCATCTCTTCTTACACCTTCGTTTTCCCACTGCTCTGTCACGTTCCCTGCAATCCCAGTTGATGGATTAATGCGTTTTGCCATTCGACCTCTGATCTGAACTGAGAAAACATGATGAAGTCATTGCAAGTCCCGAAAACAGAAAGAAGTCCGCCCTCCTTGGAGCACTCGGAGGAAGTTCTGCAGCCAGGAGGAGGCCCAAAGCACAAGTGTTTGCAGGCAGAGTCTGAATCCTGCAATCTGCCCATGTGGATTGTGCTGTTGGTGAGTCAATGGCGAGTGATGTGCTTAATTAGGGAATAACTCACTGCAGCATGGCTCTGATAGGAGATTTTTGCCCTACACCATGCCTAAGAGTTCCTATGGGATGGTATTTGGCCACGAAATGATTCTCCTAACAACCAACCTGAACCTTCCCTGATGCAACTTAAGGCCATGACCTCTCATCCTCTCCATGCTGTTCATGTTCATCCAAGAGAGCCAGGGGCTGTATCCATGCCATCATGATAGAAGAGGTTGGCCATCTCCAGGGAGCTACTGCCATGAGGATCAGAATTTGGGTTGGGCACAAGTTTTCCCCAAAAATGGCTGAGAAGACTGTTGAGGCAAATGGGAGAGCTTTGTGTGCAGCAGCACACAGCCCTGCGGTGCCCGGAGCTCCCCCTTGGACATCCCCATGTGCAGCTCCAGGCAGATTTCCTGAGAGCAGTAGTTCTGTGCGTGCCATTTTTGGGGGCTCTGGGAATTGCTTGGAAGTGAGAGGTGTTTAGAGCAAGGGATGCTTACTGGAGCATCCAAAGTGCTGGGTGCCCCAGCTGAACCCTCAAAGCAGCCACTGAACCCCAGAACAGAAACGTCTGGATGAGCCCATGGGATGATCCTGCAGCAGCACACAACTCCCATTGGTTTTCCACATTCTGGGTTCCCTTGCCCCTGTGTCTCTCAGAAATCTGCTGGCCTGGGTGCAGGGAGAACATCCCATGACGTGGCTCAGAGTCGCTGTATTTGGGCCTGGCAGAAAAAGGACAGAAAATTTAGATGCAGGTTTCATCTTTCTGAACTCCTCTTAAGCGTATATTCAAATCAATTCAGCTAAGTGTTGGAGTGAAGTCATCGACAGCTTTTCCTTTAGAACATACAGAAACAGGACTGTTTGGCTAACCCCAAACACTTGGAGACGTGTTCAAACCTGTCAAACCATGGCTGCCCTAGAGAACAGTTTCACCCCAAGGCAACTGCTCGTGGGTCCAAATCATGAAGCATCTTCTAGAAAGCATCTCCTCCTCTGGGAGAAGGTCCTGTTGAGAAGGTCCACCAGCAGTGCCCAAAACGTAATGAACAGCCCTTGGGGTCCTTCAGCCACACATGACCAACCCTGGGCCTGCAGAAGGATGTGTGTGTTGTTTGTATTGCAACGACCTCCACGCTGAAGTAAAGGGGGAAGGAACAGAATAGTAAATGGAATGGTGCTCCGAGGGCTGGGAAGGGGATTTCAGCTGAGTGTTAAATGGGGAGATGTTCTTCTGTTCATGTGAATGAGCAGAGGTATTTCATAGCACATGAAATGCCACAGCAGATACAGATGCTCTTGGGGCAGAACCCAAGGAGCTGGGGAGCCTGCTGGCACAGGGCTTTTTATTGTACATTTTTTGACAAAACACTGAGAAACGCCTCGTCTGGACCCACCCAGAGCTGCTCAGGGGACCAGCACAGAGCTGGTAATGCTGGAGTCGGGCGAGCTCTCCCTTTGTGCAGTGATCTGCCTTCCCACGGAGACAGGCTGCCGAGCAGAAAGCGCTGTTTGTTTGCGAGCACTGAGCTCCAGGCAGCAGAACACCCAAAAGAAATGAAAAACACCCAAATGAAGCGCTTCAGCCCCAAACCCTGCCCGCCCTCCCCAGTACCACACATTCCCACCATGCTCCATCCGTTCCTGGGAATTGATTCCCTTTGTGCCACCAGAGCCAGTGGCTGAGTCCTGTGCTCTGCGGGACCCTCCAGCATCCCAAAGTTATGGATGAGAAAGGACATTCCCCATTCCTGCAGGTGCCTGCAGCTGTTCTGGGGCCCTGGGTGGTCAGAGCTGGTGGGGGAATCCAGCCCATGGCAGGGGTGGAACTTTATTTCCCTTCCAACCCAGCCATTCTATAACTCTATGATCCACAACCCCCATCCCCATGGCGCACACATGCTGCACTGTGCAGCCTGAAGGTGAGTCGATGTAATAAACCCTTTAAAAATCCATATTTCAAGATAACTAACATTTTTGGATGCTCCAGAACAGCCTGTGCTGGGCTGGGCTGAGCTGGAGGCTTGGAAGGGAAGTTCAGGGCTGTCCCTGCTCTGTCTGAACCAGTCAGCTGAGTCATCCCCTGAGTTCATACCTGGCACCGGCCCCGGGATCATGGGGACAGCTGGGGCTGTGCTGGTGGGATGGAGCACGCAGCAAGGCGAGGCAATGCCAAGGGTGGAAAGGGCGTCAGGACATCAGGTGGGAATACACTGGGATGGGAAGAGGGGACCACATGGTGCTCCAGAAATCTTGTGTGGAAAGATCTCTCTGTGTCCTGCTTACTTTGGGGCCCCTCCCAGCCCCACAAAGGGATGGAGAGCACCCGCACGACGCGCTCACCCGGCTCTGTGGGGCTGCCCTCCTCACAGGGAACGCCTCCTGCCCCGCTGGCTGACTCCCAGGGCTCCATTATGAAGGCAAAATGGGTTTAATTAGGGATGCTGGCAAGCTGGCCATCGGGCAAGGCGCTGGTGGAGCTCCAGGGAAGGTTTATCAGCTCAGGCGGTGGAACATCTCAGGATCTATTAGCCAAACACCATCTAATAAGCAAATAAATATCTGCAAATCAGCTTCAGCTCTGACGAGTTCCTGCACTTTCCCATTGCCCTGGAGCTGCTCAGGGCACTGAGGTTGGGTAACTCCTCTTGCCTCTGCTTCAAACCGGTGCTGCTGTGTAAGGAGCAGCCTGCAGAAGCCACGGGAGGAAGGGGAGCAGCTCTGCACCCGCTGCAGCAGGGACCAGCCCAACCCCTCAGCCCCACAACGTGAGCACAGGGTGAGCTCTGGAGTAACGTAAATCATCCCAGAAAGTTGTGCCACTGCCCCTAGGTCCATTGGACCTGGTGATCTCATAGGGTTCACAACCAGAATGACCATGATTTGCCAGCAGTGGCTTTGCAGCGATTCCCAGATTGTGGATGGAAAGGCTTCTGACCTTTCCATGGTGCCAAGTCCCACAGACCCCCACTGCTCTGCTCCTCTGGGGCTGCTGGCTGGGCAGCAGCATGCTGGGTTCTTCTCTCCCATTGTTAATCCTTTAATGTCAGCTGTATAGAGCTCAGTTCTCAGCAGCAAGCTGAGGATTGCTGTCCCTGCTTTCATGAAGGCCACGTTACACACCTTGCAGGCAGGTGGGACCGGCAGCTGTCCCCCCTCCCCCTGCCCACCTGGCCTTACCCTCCTCTCCCAGATCTCCTTTCATTCTGTGGTCAGCAGCTGGCTTGGTGGGATGAGCCACCTGCACAAAACCCAGCAGAAAGGGAAATGCATCCTCCAGCTCTCCCACCTGCAGGGCTCCAGGTCCTGGCCAGGCACTGCGATCCCTTGGGGGTTTTACATGGCTGAGGATGAGACTGTCCATTGCAAGGAGTGACACGGAGGAAGTTCCTCCAGGTAATTAGGTGACTGCTTTCCTGGGCTTTCTCTGAAGTCAAAATTGCAACCTGCTGCATTGCATGCAAGTCGCTGGTGGGATGTGGTGTTTGCAAGGATTTCCAGCCTCCCTCTGCCCACCAGGACAGTCCTTCCCAGTGTTCCTTCCCCTTGACTTTTGGGGTCAGTTAGCACCACAATGCGTTACAAGGATCCTCTGACACGTCTGCATCTCCATCCCTGCTCTGGGCTCTCCTTGCAGGAGAGCTGAGAAGCTGGAAGCAGAGGGAGAGCTGCTGCACAGGAGGGATGGCACTGTGGTTTGCAGAGCAGGAGGTCTGGGCTCCCTGGTTTGCCCCAGCATTGGGTGAGGAGCCCCTGCAGCATCAACAAGAGCCTTCTAGGATGGAGCCATGGTGGGAGATGAGCCGGTGCTGGGAGAAATCCTCAGCCTCCTGCCCCAGGGAGGCTAATTACAGCCTCAGTGTGGAGCAGAGGGACCTTTGATGTGGGGAGCCTGGTGCAGGTATCTCTGGGAGGAGATGTCTCCCCGCTGTCTAGACTCCCTTTGCAGCGAGGGCCGGCTCACAGGGTGTGATTCAGCTCGTCTTGCAGCCGACATCCAAATCCCACCCAGGGTGACTCTTAATGAAGCAGACGATGACGAGGTGGCAGCCCCGATGGGAGCTGCAGGGCTGCAGGATGCATCCAGACCCAGGCTGTGCCCCGGGCTCTGCATCACTCAGAGTGAAAGCAAAGCTTAATTGCAGCATGGATGGCACCAGCGTAGCTGCTGGCGGGTGGTCAGGCTGGTTAAAATCCATGGAGGGAAGTGGTGGCTTCATGCACTAAGATGCCTGCCATGAGAAGGGCATGGATAATGTTCTGCATGGTGGAAAGTCCATGAGCTTCATGCAGGCTGTGGTATGTGGGCCCGAGCTGTATTTGGAAAGTCCAAGGCCAATGTGAGAATCATGGAATCATTCAGGTAGAAAAAGACCTCCAAGTTCCCCAAACCCACCGCACCCCCTGACTGTGTCCCTCAGTGCCACATCTCCGGTTCTCAAAGAGCTGGAGGGTGCCCCCTGCTCAGCCCCACAGCCCACCCCATGCCTGGACATGGGAAATGCAGCTGGTGTTGGTTGTGGCTCTCCAGCTCCTCAGGCTGCTCCGTCATCTCCTCCATGGCCAACACCACACCAAGGCTTTGGGGGCCCCTTCCCTTTTCTTCAGCGTTGGGGCAGAAAGATGGGGTATGGTGTGGGTACAGTGTGGGTTACACAGATCCCTTCCACATTGCCCAGGATTTTCCTGGGGAAACCGCTCCTCCTGTCCCCTGTCCCACCCTGAGAGGGCTGGTATAACCCAGATCCCGATTTCTGCCTCCTACCACTCGCTGCTCCCCTAAGGAAGAGCCGTGTGAAACTTATCTCATCATCTTTCATTAAAATAAACCAATTAAGCAATGCTCAGGAATCTCTGATCCGGGCCAGCCTGGCTGGCCAGCATTCCCATGTTTCCACAGCACCTTCTTGCTCTGCTTGCCCTCACTTCAAAGCACAGGGGAGCAGGGCACTTCGGCAAAGTATGTCAAGAGGTCCGGGAAACAGGATTTAGAGCAGGGGAAATTAGTAACCAAATGAGTTCGTAGCCAAACGGCTCCTCTTCTTGATCTTGGGAAAAGTGGTGTTTAAATTCTCTATCTCATGGTTTTAGACTCAGGAAATGTGATTGCACGCCTGTCATTATTTTACTCTTCTGCGTTGATTGCTCATCTTAAACAAACCACATTCCTGCATCGCTTAGTAATCTCTGCTGTTCCCTTTCCTCTCCGAGGAGGCAAGTCCCAGCTTGACATCAATGTACCTGCTGATCAGAGCTCCACTGCTATCCAACCGGCCGATCCACACAGACACTGGCCACGCGCAGCCCTCGCACCACCGGCCCCTTTCCTCCTCATCAACCCAGCTTGGTGGCAACCCTTTGCCATAACACCTGCTTGGCCAAAGCACGGGAGAAGCCACGATCCACACTTTGCTGAGACCCATGTGCTTCTTGGAAGGGCGCTCCAACCTTCCCCTGTTCTCCTCTGAGCAGGTAAGAACATGCACTTGGGAGTTGGATGCCAGACAAAAAAGGGTAGGTCTCTGCGAGCGGAGCACGGTTCCCAGGAGGAGGTGGAGAGCCCAGTACAGTCCCACCATCCCGCAACAGGATAGGGTCCCACCAGCTGAACCTGCTCTGAGCTGCCATGCCTGTGGGGACACTGAGCCCTCCCTGTGGTGATTTTGCCTTCCAGCCCTGCTGAGATATCCCTGTGCTCACCATGAAGCTGCTGAAGGAGCCCAACTCGTAGATGTTCCCGGCTGCAGGTAGGAAAATCTGAGCGTGCTTTTAACTACAGGGAAGGAAAGGGTGATGATGAGGGTGATCTGGTCCTGGGGTGCCATCTTAACACGGGGCCATAGCTTTAAGCCTTTAATGGTTGGACTTGATGGGGATTTAAGAGGTCTTTTCCAGCCTAAATGGCTCTACAGTTCTACAGCTCCGTGATTTCATGACTCCGTAACCCTCTGAGTCTCTGATTCTATGATTCTGTAATTCGATGATTTTACAGCTCCATGACCATTAAGTTCTTGTGTTTGTGAACACTTTCCCATGGAGGACCTTGAGGTGACCACAGAGTTGTGGTGTTTTGCCTTCTGATGAGGACTAGGTTGGCCAGGCATTGAGTGTGTGTCCCTTCCCTGTATCCCATGGATGTGCCTGGGAACAGGGGACGTGCAGGGATGAGAGCAGTGTCCTTGGGACCTGGTGGGGATAGAGCCATTTCCAAACCTCCCACACAGCTCTGGGGAAGAGGTTGTTTGAGATCACTCATTTTGGATCTGGTTTTTTTTGTGTTGTCTCCAATGGGGATTCCCAAAGCAGCACCAGGGTGGGTAGCTTGGAGGTAGGAGAGGAAAAAAGGGCAAAAGAAAAAAGTGTCCTGTGGGTCACTGAAGGGAAAGCAGGAGGAAAGGAAGGCTGGGGTGGTACCAGGGGATGGTAGAACCCACAAGCACTGTCCATCTTGTGCTCCATCAGCTCTGCTTCTGTCCCCAACGCCTGGCTCCCCTCCACGGGACTAGGGAGCCCAGTGCTCCCTTGAGTGGCCCCAAGGACTGGAGCAGTGGGGTGCCCTCTTGTCCTGCCAACACTGTGCTGTGATCAGTGAGAGATCTTAGAGACAAAGCTGTTTGTTTTTAAATAACTCTGCTCATTGCACTGTGATATAAGGACCCAAAGCATTTTTCTCCATCAGTCCCTATGGAAAGAGAAGGGGAGACCCTGGTTCTGCCACCTCAGATGAGGCAGAGGTGTAATGGAGGGTGGGTGCCCTTCATCCACAATTTCTTACGTATTGAGCAGCTATGGCTGGGATGGTTTGAGCTGGTGTCACCTCCACAAAGCCCAAACCATCCCAACATGGAGAGATCACGCTTGGGCTTCCTTCTGGCCATGGATATTGGGCAGTCTGGGGTGCAGACCTGGCCTCAACAGCCAGTGCCACAGTGCATGGGAAAAGGAACAGGACAAGGGTTGCTTCAGGATGTGTGGCACTTGGAAAGCAAGTGCATGGGGTGGTAGGAACTGCCTGCCTTGTGTCCAGCCTAAGGATAGGGTTTGGAAGCACCATGGGGCTTGCATAGAGCCAGCCTCAAGCAAATCCCTGCATGGAGGAGATGAGCTCTGCATGTCCTATGGCTTGCTGACACCCCCAGAACCCCCGACTCTCCCCCTCTCGGGGAGAGTGTGTATTCAGCCTGGTGTATTCAGCATGGATCCTTGCCCCGGCTTCAGACAACAGCAGTGCTGCTGCTCTTGGCATGCTCTCCTTGCAGCCTTTGCTGTGCCACCTCCAGTGCCAACATCCATGGTCCAAAAGTGTCCCATCCCTAGGGCCCCCAGCCATCATAGCGTGTACCCATGGGATGTCCCTTCTTCAACAATGAAGAGCTTCTCCAGCTCATTTCCTTCCACGCCCTCGTGGAGGAAATCAGCTTAATTACCTTTCTTGGTGTGCAATTAATTTTTTCCACTTCTTTTGATAGCTCCTCCAAAGCAGGTGAAGAGCTGTCCCTAAGCCCCCAGCCCCATTTGTTCATTTTGCTGGGAGCAGCTCAGAGGGGTGGAAATATCCCAAAGCATGGGGTGAGAAGGGGCTGGGGCTGTTCTTCAAGAGGTTATCCACCCCAGGGATACATCCAACCCATGGGTCCCATGCATCCCAGAGCAGAGCATGGGCGTGCAGCCCCGAATTCTGCTCGGCCGTTTTGTAGAGAGAGTTTTGAGCTTCTCCAAACTCAAACATCAGCTTCATTTCCACCGCCAGGTCTTTGCTTTTAATAACAGGAGGGTCTGCTTTTGTTTAGTGGAGAGACGTTAATTACTACTCTTACGAAAACGATGTAAATAGGGACTCGGGGAAGCAGAGAGGGTTATTAAGGCGAGGAGGCTGTAATTGCTGCGGTGTGGTGCCCCTCCCTCCCCATCAGATCTCCGAGGAGGACCGGCTCATCCAGTCAGGTGTCCCAGCCCTGGGTGTCACCTCGGGACCCCGCAGCAGAGTGCAGCTCAGAAGCAGAGCGAGCTTTGGGGTTTTCCTTGGGGAGAGCCTTTAGGAACCTCCAAGTCGCTGTGGGGTTGGTTTGTGTGTGCACAGTGGTATTTTTGGGGTTGTTTTTTAATCGTATCTTCGATTCCGTTTAATAATGGATGAGTGATCAGAACCCCGCGCTGGCGCGGAGTGTGGGGCTGTGTGAGAGGTGGAAGATTTCAGCAGTGCGTTGGCTGAAAGTATTAAAATATTTAACGAAAAACTAAAGGGAAACAAGAGAGTGAGAACAAATCAAGGAGTGGAAAACAAATCACTGCCAAATCCGCTGGGAATAGGGGAAAAAATAACACCAAAAGAACCCAAAAATGTAATGGCCAACTCTGCAAATCATGAGGCCACGACGTGTGTCAATCCTGGGTGGTGTCCATTGGGCTCATAGTCGTGCATTGACCCATGATCTGCTTATGGGATTCAGCACTGGGATTGGGGATAGGGCTGAGGGGGCACTGATGCTGCTCCGTCCCCGTGGTGAAGCAATCACACACCATCATCAGGCAGGAAAGAAATGAAGCTGGGGGAAGCATTGCCTCCATGCCAGCGTGCAGCAACATGCTCTGCTTGCTGAGCCTGACTCCACACTGGGAGGTTTTGGGGTGAGATGTGCACTCGGTGCATCACTGGGTCTTGCTATAGGGTTGGTGTGGGGTAGTGGAGTGGTGCACCAAGTGTTGGGCATTTGCTGAGTGCAGTCTGGGGCACGCAGCTCCCCAACGTGCCCATGGAAACAGGCTGTCGTCTCCTGGGGGATAAAACAAGCAGCATTCAGTTTAGGTGGAAAAAAACTCCTTTTGGTCAACCTCGTGATGGAATGCAAGGCTCCGGATGTGCTTGCTGGCTCTGCTGTTTGTGTTGGGGATCCTCGTGCTGATGGCAGTCTCCTCCTCCTCCTCCTCCCGCTGTGGAGGCTCTGGCTCTGCAGAGGGGGAATTTCCCACTCTCTGTGCAACCAGCCAGTGCTGGGCTGGAAACGTGCTCCCCTCCCTGCTTGGAGTCCACAGCTGTGGGTGTGGGGGGGCCCTCCAGTCGGCTGCAAACCATCCCATACTATTTTGGGGCAGTTTGGGAATTTCCACCCTCCCTTTGCTTGGGGGCAGCAGGGTGATGCTGAGTGTCATCCCCCCCAGGTCCCACATTTGGCCATTCCAAGGAAATAAACTGCCATTTTTCATCTCGTTTTGCAGCTGTGGAGCCCTGTGCTGTGGGAAGGATGCAGTGCTGCTGCTTGGTCATTCCCATGAGTGATGAGCAGAGAGGGACACAGAGCAAGAAGGGCTGCAGGGGTTGGAGGAGGGATGCTCAGTGGCTTTGCAAACATCATGTCCCCAGGGCTGGCTTTGCTCCATTGCCACGCTCTGTTTTTGGGAGGTTTTATCCCCAGGGAAGTGGCTTAGCTGTGCAGTCACCCACGTGCTCCCTAAAACCTGAGGTTTAACTAAAAGCCTGCTGAAAAAAAATGGTGGAAAAACTCCAGCTTTCTCCAGCTGCTTCATGAGGTGGTCCTGTGGGGATGGGAATGGGGAAGGAGAGGAAGAAGGAGAAGGGGAAGGGAGAGGGGGAAGGGAGAGGGAGAAGGGAGAAGGGGAAGAGAGAGGGGGAAGGGAGATGCTGGCGATCTGGCACAGATCATAAGCTTGTTGTCAATGCCTCACTATTCCCACCTGGATGGGAATGATGCTTCTAGCACCAAAGGTTTGTAGCTGAGGCAAAAGAAAGCAGACAGGAGCCAACAGGTAATTGTTATCCCTGTAATATCAGCAGTGTCATTTCACTTGGAAAGTACACACATTTTCCTGCTATTCTGCCCTGCTCTTCATTCTTTCCCATGGTGCTACAAGAGGGAAGGAGGAACACCCATCCAGCTGGCTGCAGGAGCTGGGCAGAGGTTTACTGTGTCCCTGCATGGGGAACAGCTTTGTTTTGGGGTGGGGACTTTGCAACTGAAAAGCAGAGCTGGGAAATGCCTCTGTGATGCCCCTTGGTCCTGTGCAAACCAAAGCAAGAAGCAATCACAGCCAAGTGCTATTTCCCTAATGGTATGTCTCCATCTGATAGATAACTACGTCTGTTTCTATCTCATCTCTCGTGGAAAAAAAATCTACATTTCTTTGGCTTCGCTGTTTAAAGTTTAATTACCTTCAATGCAAACCACGTATCAAAAGAGCACAGATATTTCTGCATGGAGTTCATGCATACCCCGGGAAGCTAAGTGCTCACCGACGTGCTCCTCCTCATGAGCAAAACCATTCGGGCATCACCCAGTTCATCCTCACCCTCCTTCAGATGGGAGTGTGCACAAAGCATGGTGGGGGACAACACCACGCAGAGCTGGGGCCGCTCTTCATGCCCTGCTTAGCTCTTCCTGCACCATGCCCTGCAATTAGCAGCGTCTGCAGCTAATGGGTTGGCACAGCCCTCACCCCGTGCTCCGTCAGCTGCTGTGCTGGGGTCCCCTGGGCTGTAAGCTGTGCTGGGTGCTGCTGGAAGCTGTTCTTCTGTGTCCTCAAACACCCATTTTTCCAGCCTATGGCAAGAAGGAACGGCTTAGTTACAACTCTCAGAGCATCGCTGTGCTCAGAAGCAAACATGAAGGCATTAAAAAAATAACACAGATCTGCGGAGCATTTGTAACCTGTTTGCATAATGCAAAGGTATTAATTGCCAATTAGTCGTCAAACAGGACTAAAACCACGCAGCTCAGCTAGTGCAGATGTAGCCAGCCCTCTGCAACTGGAAAAACACCAGGCACCGTGTAATTAAATGTCTCCTGCACGCTCACCCCACCTGGCTGGCCTGGGAACTGCTGCAGGAGGCTTCCCACGCTGCGGGGATGGGTACTGCTGGGATGGGTACCACCAGGGTGGGTACCACCAGGATGGATGCTGAGATAGATACCAGTGGGATGGATGCCTCTAGGCTGGGTATCACCAGGGTGGGTACTACTAGGATGGATGCTGCCATGGTGGGTACCTATGGGGTGGTACCTTTGGGATGGATGCCACCAGGATGGATACGAGGATGGGTACCACCAGGGTGGGTGTCATTAGGCTGATACCACTGGGATAGGTACCACTGAGATGGAGACTGGGATAGGTTACGCCATGTTGAGTACCACCAGGATGGGTACCCCTGGAATGGGTACCATAAGGATGGATACTGGGATGGGTACCACCAAGATGGGTGTCATTAGGTCATTAGTCATCCCTCTGGGATGGGTACCACCAGGATGGCTGCTGGTCTTGCTGTGCCACGCAGACCCCAGTCTTTTCCCTGGAGATGAGATGCCCCCAGGTGACTCCATCTCTCAGCAGCCAGTGACCTATTTTGGATCATAAGGAGCAGCACAAACACAGGCTCTTGCAGGAGAGCTTTGAGCAATCCCTGCTGCAGGGCTGTGAGGGTAATTGCAGTGTCTAAAGGACATGGGCAGGAGGAGGTGTGGTATCGGCTTAGGCTGGGTGTGAAGCCCAATGCAAATTTTTAATTGTATTTTTAAAGCATCAGCTTAGGATCCAACACGATCACAAACTGGGGCAAGTGACTGAAGCCTCTGATCCTGCTCCGCAGGTGGGAGTGTCTGCTGAGCTCCACGATGGAGAAATGCAAAAGGCCTTTTCCTCCTTGGAAACTGAACTAATTATACCTGAAAAAGATAGGGGCTTCTACTTGGAAAAATATATATCCCTGAAGAGCTAAAAAAACTTCCAGCAAATGGGTGTATCACATTGGGGTGATGGAAAACAGGCAATGCCGGCTGGAGGGGGTTGGGGTTGGGACATGGAAGGGCTCTTCCATGTTGGGGATCCAACTGTGTCTCCCAAAACCTGCCCGAGGTTTAGAGTGCGGTGACAGCGTGAATGTGTGAGAGCAATGCCTGATCAGCATCGGGTCACAAAGATACCCCCAAGAGTCCTTATGGGGCAGTTATGGCTGTGGCCACTTGGGCTGGAAGGGGAATAGGAGTGAAGGATGGGGGTGCACAGCCCCCACACCGCCCCACAGCTGCTCCGTGGTGCTGTGGGCGGGGAGCATGGCTGAGTACTGTGATGGGATGGGAGGGACATGACCCCAGTGGGCTGTGCTGATGCGAAGTGCAGGGAGGAAGTGGGACACTTTCTCTTCCTTTGGTTATATGCGCAGTGATTCAAACCAGAGGCCCTGGGGAAGGAGTTTGCTTTGAGTCTGGAAACAAAGAAAGCATGTCCTGAAGGAGTGAGGCCAATGCTGGGTCTGGTCCTGGCCCCATGGGACACCCACAGCCCCTGCAGTGCCCACTGCCACATGGTCCGGGCACATCCTGAGCTGCACATCCCCAAGCTTCCCTTTGGCATCCACTGAAGCTATTTCCTCTGTCTGAAGGAATCCAGATGGAAACCATCTGCTCGTTGTGCATCCCTCAGCCCCACATCTCCTCCTTTGTCTCCTGAACCCACATCTGCCGGTCCTGCATCCCCTTGTTTTGTGTTATAGATGTGTCAAAGGGGGGACCTAAAGTACTGTCTTGGCTGAGATGACTGATCGGAGCTGGGGGTAAGGACGCAGGGATGCTGCTAATTAGCTGCATGGCATTACCCAGCCCGTGGGATGATAAACATTAGCCAGGAGGCATAGCTCTGACTTTGAAGAGCCCTGTTGAGTTTGGCCGGGTGTGGGACCGCCGTGCCAGTGACCTCAGCGGGGATTGGTTCCAAATGGGTCATAGTCCTTGTGCCCTGAGCACTGCCCACTCCAGATGCAGCTGAGAGGAAGATCTTCCTGCGCTGCTCTGAAACGATGGGTGCTGAGAGCTGCGGGCCCAGGAGCGTGGGTGCAAATGGGATGCGACAACCGCAGCGGAGAGAGCAGATTGGAGCACCTCCAGCCACGAGGATGCTCCCTGACCCCAGTTTCTGACTTTTCCACCCCGTTCCCGCAGTTTGCCCTCCAGATGTGAATGAGGGAGTGAGGGAGAACTTTGGTGTCATGTGAGTCTGTAATTAAAACCCGCTGGGCAGGGGCTGCGACTGGAGGGCTCATAGGGCTGCGTGCTGTGGATTCTCTGCTGTCTCGTAGGACTGAGGCCCTGACCATGCCAATAGCACAGCCCTGGTGAGGTTCCCCGCTCCCAGCCCTGCATTTTTGTCCCCCCCCCCCCCTCCACAAGGAGCTCTGTCCCTCCTTTGGGTGGGACCAGCTCTGCAGCTGTGAGCAGGCGCACAGCTGGGCTAAAAATACTCCTGCTCCGTGCTCCTTCCTGCCCGAGCCGCTGCCTTTCCTGCATTACCGCACGTTTCCACATCTCCCAGCAGCTCCAGCAGGCTGGGGAAAAAAACAAACCAACAACACTAAACAGCAGACAAGTCCAGAGCTTCAAAAAGCCCCCAGAATCCCAGCTTGGCCTCAGCCCAAAGGCTTTACCAACACTTGGTGCTCTCAGGATGGATTTTCCTTTCCCAGCCCCATATGCTGCTCATCTGAGCTGAGTTCCCGAGCGAAGCAATACTGGGTTGAACAGAACGGGAGGTGTGTGGGTCTGCCCATCCCCCATGAGAACCCCACTGAGCACAGTGGGGCCATGGATGGCTCTGCATTGCTGGCATTCCTGCACTGCCACTAGCAGCCATCCTATCCTGGCACCCAGCAGGGACAGCCCTTGTGCTCCACTCCTGGTGTGGCATGAAAGAGATCGACTTGAGGACAACCCCATGCCAGCCCTGTGTCTTCAGGATGTGCCCATTGTCACCCCATGAAACCTGGGAGTGGGTGCCATCCAGGGCTGGTTCCTGCCTGGTGGGGAACAGCTCTCTCTGGGATGCACTGGGATGCACCTGGATGTACTGGGTTGCACTGGGATGTGTTATCCAAGAGCTGAGGCAGCACCAGGCTCTCCATAGATACACTTAGATGCAACGGGATGCACGGGATTGTGCTGGGGTGTGCTGGAATGAGTGGTGCTGGGGGTCACTTAAAAGCTGTCAGAGAACTGAAGCAGTAGCAGGCTCTTTCTGGGATGCACTGGGATGGATGGTGCTGGGGGTCACTCACTGCCTGCCAAAGAACTGAGACAGGATGAGTTTCCTTGGGAATCCCCCATGAAATGAAAAGATGTGGCAAAGCCCAGCCCTGTGCCAGAGTTTATGGTAACGAGCGTCTGTTGTGGTTCTGCGCAGGGACGAGCGGGGCTTCATTATTTATTTTCTTCCCTTTATGGGCTGAGAAACCATCCCAAAGCGGAGCGCAGCCTCCCACCTCTGTCTGTGTGCTGTCTGCAGGGGGATTCCTGAGCCCTGCTCTCAGCCGGAGCCGTGGCTGTGCCACACATCCCTGCGTGGTGGTGACAGCCCTGTCCCTAGGCGCACCCCAGGGCTGTGTGTGTTCCTCAGGATAAGGCCTACAGAAAAGAAAACAGACCCGGGGGGGGGTCTGGAATCCTCTCTGTAGTTGCATTTCATCAGCATTTTTGAAAGCACAAAATGGAAGAGCTCACGGCCAACTTACAGAAAGGAGTACACCTCTAGGAGCCACACTTGGGGCGTTTAGACCTTTCCTGGTGAACTTTCTTATGGGGACATCACAAGCGTGACCCACGTGGAGCTGTGGGGTGGGATATGTGGCAGCCAGCATCACACTGAGAGTGGCCGTGCAGCAGTGCCTTCAGGAACGAGCTCTGCACGGAGCTGGGGGCTGAGGGAGGGAGGAATTGGTTTGTTACTCTGTTGCTTTGTTTATAATTTTGGTCCCATCAGCAAAATCATAGGGAAAATATGCGTGAGATAAGAGAGCTCGCACGTCTGTGCAGCGATCCCTGCCAGTAACAGTGCTGATACTGAAACGCTGCTGCAAAGAGTCTCGAGTGGAGATGACACGGGATCGTGGTGAGCAGCTGCTGTTTCCCATCCTCTCTGTGTAAATACATCCGCTGTGAAAAAATGCCGCTTTACGAGAAGGAGATTTTCACTCAGAACCACAAATCCCTTTTATTTTTATTTTTTCCCCGGGACACACCTCAGAATGCAATTAGCCCAGATTAAAAAAAAAAAAAAGCCAGGAAAAAAAAAAAAAAGCCTCAATTTCTGACATTTTCCATCTGCGTTTCCGCTTCTTGGAATTTTGGCAACCTGAACCACACGATTGTGAAAGAGAATTGTCGCCTGCGTCCTTGGGGCTTTCCTTCCATGAGGAACGCCGGCCGGACGCTGGCCCACGTCCATCTTTCCGAGCTCTCCCTGCAGAGGGGATGTGCTCGCAGCCCTGGCCTGAAATTGTCTGCATTTGTCACGGGATCCACAGCACAGAATCCAGACTTGTGTTTATGGATGGCTTTGCTGGCATGCAAAACTTCTTTGTGCTGCTTTATTTGGCTGTGCCAGAGCCTCTGTAGCGGGGCACCTTGTTCCCAAGGGGTGACAGCAGGGAAGGATGGGACCTCAGCGTGACACTGAGCCTGTCTTGAACTGAGGAGCCCAGAACTGTCCCCCCGGTGCTCCAGATGTGGCCTCCCCAGGGCAGAGCAGAACAGAAGGAACACTGCTGTCACCCTGCTGGGGTGCTCTGTGCATCCCAGGGCACCATCATCTTCTTGGCCACCAGGGCATGCTCCTGCCTCAGGGTCAATCGTTGGTCAACCATTGGTCAACTGTTGGTCAGCCACTGGTCAACTGTTGGTCAACCATTGGTCAACTGTTGGTCAACCACTGGTCAACTGCTGGTCAACAGTTGGTCAACCATTTGTCAACCGTAGGTCAACCATTCATCAACCATCGGTCAACCAACTGTTGGCCAGCCAGGATCCCCATGTCCTTCTCTGCAGAGCTCCTCTCTCCAGCAGCTCAGCCCCAACCTGTGCTGGTGCATGAGGTTATTCCTCCCCACATGTCGGACCCTACGCTTGCCCTTGTTGAAAACCAGGGATTTCCAGCCCTCATCAAAAGCCAGGCTGGATTTTTCCACGAGGACAGCAGTGCGCCGGATTCCTGCTGCCTGCACGGGGTGCTCACATCATGTAATTACCCAGCATGATCTGCTGGGCTGAAAACAGATTTCAGGAAGGAGCGTCGGGGTGTTTGCAGCAGAGCTGCTCTTTATTTAGGTCCGGGAACGAGCGGCTGTTCTCTCCCACAGCCACGCAGAGATTGCGGGGGCAGAGGCGGCCTCGCAGGTCAGCCTGAAGGATGCCTATAGATGCTTAAAAGTGAGGAATAAATAACTCCTCCCAAAACAACCTCACCATATGGCACCTCGGAGGAAGGAGCGTGGTGGAGATGCATGGATGCTAATTTATGGGGCTGCTGCTTCTATTCTGGTCCAGGGTCACCTATGGGGAGCAGCCCACAGGTGCAAGTTGTGTCTTTTGTGTTCGTAGGGCATCCACGGTCCAGCTGCCAGGGCGTCAGTTCCTGAGCACTGAATCAGGATGTTGGTGGTGGCATCGTTGGTGTCTCAGAGCCTCTGTCCAAGGAGGTGCCCAAGGTCGGGTTGTGCAACCTGATCTGATGGGTGGCAGCCAGCCCACAGCACGGGGTTGGAGCTAGATGATCTTTAAGGCCCTTCCAATGTAAGAGTCTCGGGCATCGCACGTGCAGAAGCCCAGCTTGGAGTGCGTGGAAATCCCACTCAAAGGCTGCGCGGGGGTCTTTGGGACCTCCCTTGGCGGCAGCGCAGAGGATCTGAGCGTTTAAGACGTGAGGCAGGGCAGTGTGACGGGGACGCATGGCACGGGGCATCCCATCCCAAGAGGACGGCTGGCGATAAGCAGAGCTGGGAGCCGGGGGTGCTGACGTTCACCCCCAGGGCTGCACTCCCTCCCCACGGCCCAGGGGCAGCCCGCTCCCCCGGGGCTGCCCGCCGTCCCCTCCTATCCCGTCGCAGCGCCGGGGCGGGCGGGAGGCGGTGCCGGTGCCGCTCGGGGCGGTGCGGCCCGAGAAGGGGCGGGGGCGGCGGGTTGGGCTGGGCACGGCTCGGCTCGGCTCGGCTCGGCTCGGTACGGCACGGCTCGGCGTAGCGCGGCTCGGCACGGAGCGCTGTCCCCGGAGCCGCAGGTAGGTGCTCACCCGGCGCCCCGCAGCGCGCACCCAGCCCGGCTCGGCTCGGCTCGGTTCGGTTCGTCTCGGTTCGGGCACGGCTCGGCACGGCTCAGCCGCGGTTCCGCCGGCCCGCTGGGGGGTGTCTCGGGTGGGCCCGGGCCGGAGATAGGCGGTGGGGAGCGGCGCGGCGGCTTGTTGCATTCGGAAGCTGAGTTGGTGCCGGAGAACTGCGAGTGGCTTCATTTTCCAGGAATGCGAGTCATTTCCTCTGGCCAGTCGGAGGGAGTTGAAATTTAACAGCGGCGGGGCTGCTCCGCCAAACCCCTGCCCCGGCCCCAGCCTCGCATCACGGACCCCTCGGCCCCCTGGGATCCCCTGCCCGTGGGTCCCCCTGCCTGGGGATCACGCTCACTCGTGGACCGTGCTTGTCCATGTGTCCCCGCACCAGTGGGTCCCTTTGCCTCTTGTCTGTCGGTCTCGTTGTGGGTGTGTTGCAATCATTAGCGTGTTGCATTCAGCCAACATCCCAACACCCGTGCATTCCCCCATAGATCCCATTGCCTTTGGTTTGCATTCACCCAGGGGTTCCATCACCCATATGTTGCAGTCACCCAAGGGTCCCATCACTCGTGTCCATCAGTTCTCGTGTTCATGGTTTGCGTTCACCCGTGGGTCCCGTTGCCCATGGGTGGCAGTCACCTGTAGATCCCATTGCTCTTGGGTTGTGCTTTCCCATGGATCCTCTTACCTGCGGGTCCCATCACCAGTGGGTCCCCTCGCTCATAGGTTCTGTTGGCAATGAGTCCTTTTGTGCATGGGTTGCTTTCAGTCATAGGTCTCTTGACCCGTGGTTTGCATTCATCTGTGGGTCCCATCCCCTATGGGTTGTATTCACCCATGGGTTCCATCACCTGAGGCACTCGCCTGTGGGCTCCATCAGCCACGGGTCCCGTTACACATGGGTTACACCCACCCATGAGTCACGTCACCCATGGGTCATGTTCACCCACGGGTCCCATCCCCCATGAGTTACAGCCACCCACAGGTCCCGTTATGCATGGGGTAGAGCCACCTATGAGTTCCATCACCCACGGTTTGTGTTCTCCCATGTGTCCCATCTCCTGTAGGTTGCACTTGCCCATGGGACTTCTGCATGGGTCCCATCATCAACCACTCTCCTCACCCATGGGTCCTCGTGCTGGTGGGTTGCACTTGCCCACGGGATGTGTTGCCCACAGGTCCTGTTTTGTGTTGGTACTGACATTTGGGGGTCCTCTTGTCTGTGGCTCCTGGGTGCCCTCACCTATGGGACCCATAGGTCCCATCACCCATGAGTCCCATTGCCCAGGGGTGCCCTACACTATGGACCAGCACTGGGGCAGTCCCATAGGACACCACGTGGCTCTGGGTACCGAGGTGCTCATGTCCATGGCTTGGCCATGATGGCAGTGGGAAGGACGTGGCCGGCGGCCACCGGACACATTTACAGTCATCTTGCAGTCCTGAATCAGCTTTTCCCCTCTCGTGGCTGAGCGTTCCCTGAGCATTTTAGCCCTAAAGCCAAACTCTGCCCTTCCAGAAGGCGCTGGCTGCGTGCGGAGCTCTCGCGCTCTGCGCCGTGTCGGTGTTTTTCCACCAGGCTCTCTAATTCCTGGGTTGAGCACGGATTGATTTGGTCTCCGTGTAAAACCCCACGTCCCGAAGGCGCTCCGGGGTTTGGCGGTGGGAACTGCCTTTTTGCTGTCGTTTGCTAAGGGGTTCTGTTCCTCCGAGCTCGGGTTTGTTCAGCCTCTGCGAACCCCCCGAATCTGCAAGCGATTATTCCGTGCCACGAAAAGTCGGCGTGCTGAAAAAAAAAAAAAAAAAAAAAAAGATTAATCCGGACCAGATGTAAAAATAAATGCGAATTTCAAATTAAGATGATGTCAGCTCCCTCCTGCTAAAAAAAAAAAAAAAAGAGGGGAAAAAAAAAAAAAAAAGCCCCGAAAAGCAGCGCTGTGGACTCCAGATGGAATACACAAACGATGGCTGTGGTTAAAATATCTGCCTGGCTTGTTAATTTAGTTTGATGCTTTATTTTCTTCTCTCGGCGGCGCAGCCGGGTGACATTTCTCAGATGCTGCATGCTGCTGGGGAAGGGCGAGCACGGCCCCGATGGTGCTTTTGGGGCCACACAGAGCGCTTTGGGGGGTCCAAGAGGGGACTGCGGCTCTGTTTGCCCCGATGTGGAGCTGGGGCGGAGATGCTGTGGGCTCCGGAGGGAGCGGATGGGGCTCTCAGTGTTCAAGGCATCGTTGTGTGCGTTTTGGCATAAAATGGAGCTCGTTTCGGTGTAAAATGGAGCTTGTTTTGGCACATCCTGCCCGGGACATGGGCGGTTTTGCAACCACCAACCCGCTCCTGTGGGCGAGGATTGGGGCTCGGGGCAGGGCAGTGCTTCTCCACGTGTGGTTATGAACCCTGATCTCCTTCCCCTGGGAGATCAGCCCTATCCTGGGGCTACACCACACACGAGTGGGGGGCACTGAGCTGAGCCCCAGCTGCTGTGTGGCTGCTCAGCTCCTGCCTGGAGCACGGCTGTGGGGTGGGGCTCCCAAAAGGGATTTCTGTACAGAAATCCTCGGAGCTTTCCCGAAAGCGCATCTGGGGAGTTTGCCCGGGGCTGAGGCATCACTGTGGGGACTGGCTTTTGTTTTCATCAGGACTTCCATAGTTTGGAAGTAGCCCTTTATTACCCCGCTCCCTATGTCTGCTTTGTGGTTGGAGAGCAGTTCCCACAGCAAATCCAAGGCCAAAAAAACCCAAAGGATCTACAGATGCTGCTGTCAGAGTGGGCTCACTCTCCATGGATGGGGAGCTGGCACTGCTTCCCTCTGTGGGCATCCTCTGGAGCTGCTGTCCTGCAGCTTGAGCACTGAGAGATCTTGCCTTGGTGGCACTGGGAGATCCTAATTCGATGGCACTGGGAGCCTTGGTGGCACTGGGAGACCCTACTTTGATGACACTAAGAGCCTTAGTGGCACTGGGAGATCCTACTTTGGTGGCACTGGGAGCCTTGGTGGCACTGGGAGACCCTACTTTGATGACACTAAGAGCCTTAGTGGCACTGGGAGACCCTACTTTGATGGCACTGGGAGCCTTGGTGGCACTGGGAGACCCTACTTTGATGACACTAAGAGCCTTAGTGGCACTGGGAGATCCTACTTTGGTGGCACTGGGAGCCTTAGTGGCACTGGGAGATCCTACTTTGATGGCACTGGGAGATCCTGCACCAGTGGCCAGGAGTGATCCTACCTTGGTGACTCTGGGAGCCTTGGTGGCACTGAGAAATCCTACACTGGTGACACTGGGAAATCTTGCCTTGGTGGCACTGGGAACACCTGCTGTGGTGCTAATGGGGCCAAGGAACATTTCACAAAGGCCCCGGAAGGCGTGGGGGGATGAAGGGGACGGCGAGGCGCGGGGTGCCGGGGCACACAAAGCCCCTCTGTTCCCCGCTCTCCTCACATAACCCGCAGCTCCGAGCACTCCTCCTCCCGAAGCTGCCGTGGGGATAATTGCTTCCAGCCGGGTGCCAGCCGCCCTGCAGCTCCTCCTTGGTGGAGACCCAAGTGGCTGCCGTGCGTTCTGGGTTTCGGATGGGGATGGTGGTGGTTTGTGTGAAGCTTTGTGCTCGGAATCTCTCAAAAACCCAAGAAATGAGCCTGGCTTTGTCCTGCAGGACGGAGCACTGCACGCAGCCAGGGGGTTGGTTTGGGATCCCGAATGTCCCCAGATGTCCCCAAAGCAGCAGCTGTGGGGACCCCGCCGTCCTTTGGGGGCAGTGCCAGCCCCAACCCCAGCACCCACCCGGCGTGGTGGTGGATGAAGTAATGCCATATTTATAACCCGGCCCTTTTTTTCCCACTGAAGGGCTCTTTCATCTCCCTCTGTTCGTTATGAGGAAACTGTTGAGTTCGTGGAGAATCGGAGACGATTTTAATTACGGGGCGACCGCAAAGCGTGCATTAATCTGACTGTCGGGTTAGGAGACGCTGCGCCGAGTGCCGGCCCTACAACTTGTAGGAACAGCTTGCGCATACCTGCGCCTTGTGATGTGGGGCAAAAACCGACTCTGAACTCTTCCAAACAAGAAATTCCTGCCCCGTGAATTCATCTTCCCATCCAGCCCTGCACTTTGTTCTGCTTTTCCTCTCCGATGGCCCTCCCGTAATCCCTCCGTTCGCCGCTATTGTGGCTCAGCAGCTCTGAAACAAAAGCTGGGGACGGGCAGCGGGGGGGAGACAGCTGATGGGACAGCATTTATTGAAGATGAGCAAACGAGCAGGACGTGGTGATATAGCACAGTGGGGTTGGGGGGACCTGACTTATAGGGCATACTTTGGGGATGAGCCGCTTTCCCAGGAGGAAAGCACCAGCATGGCCGTGTAGCTGTGCCATGCCCGAGCCCTCCGTCCTGCGTGGGTTTTTGCAGCTGCTTTGCTGCTCAGAATTGCTCGTGGGGAAAGTTTGCTGGGGATCTGTCTGCGAATGATGGAATCTGAGGGGCTGAGCCCAGCTGCGATCCTCTCCTGCCGCTCCCAGCCCGCAGCCATGCATGTTCGGCGCTCGTGTCGGCGCTTGTTCGGGCACACGGGGAGAAAAATACCTGCTCACCGGGAATTTTCACATCGACCGCAGGGAGATGGAGTTTGCCCCCGGCTCAGGGTTAGCCAACAACTGCACGTCGGGGGTTCTTTTCCTTTTTTAAGCCTTTCTGCCCGGTGCTGGAGGGTGTTTTTGGAGAGGTGCGGTGCGGCGGTGCTGCGGGGGCTGCGGGGCACCTTTGGGTGGCAGCGGGTGCAATGGGTGCTGGCACTGAGCACGCCCAGCCCCGAGGTGTGCTGCCCTCCCCACCAGCACCCGCTGCAGCTGCATCACACCCAGCCCTGCGGCAGCACTGGAGCTGCCAGCTGCCCGGCCGGGGTGGGGACACTCGCCAAATACCTTCAGCCCCATTTCTTTCCCTGCTGGGATTTTTAATGAAGCTTAAAACAAGCCTGGCCGCTGTGCTGCTCGCTCCGAGTCAGGATTGGTCGTGTCTGGGCATGGTGTGCAGATGTAAGGCATGGGTGCAGCGTGCTGCCACGACTTGTGGGTGCGAGGCATCATGCAGAGCATGACCACAGTGCATGGATGCAGTGCACGTATATAACGCAGGCGGTGATGCACAGCTGGGTTGGATGCACATACGCAGTGCACAGCCACAATGCAAGGCTGCACAGTGCTGCAAACCCTCAGTTTCCCAACTCCTGCTAACCCCCAGTAGCTACCTAACACCATCCTGCCTTGGGGCACTTTTTTCTCTGCTGTAGGAATATAAAAGTGAAACGGTTTCAGAAACCAAACGTGTTTTCATGTGGACCAGAGCTCAAGTTTAGAATGAGACACTATCGTGTCCTCAGAAAAAAAGAGGGATTTGCTTCGATTGTCGAGATCCATGCTCGTTATTTCATGCATGTGTTCATGTCTCTCTGGGTAGCGATGGCATCAGGGGCACTTCAGGAATATTTGCCCTGGGATCCGGGCTGTGAGGGGTGGCAGTGCCCTGGCACCTCACCCCAGTGCACGGTGGCTTTCCTTGAGCCCTGTGACGGGGATGTGGCCGGAGGTGGCAGGGAAGAGCGTGCTGTGTTCCCAGCACAAAGCCTTTTTTTTGGTTATTATTCTAGCACACCAGGAAAGGCATTTCTGAGGTTTTTCTGAAATAGAGCTGGGAGAATGAAAGCTCTGCTGAGCTGAGTTCCCACGCTGCCCAAACCATGGAGGGACAAGGTCTGGGGAGGGCCAGCGATGTCACAAGTGGTGGCAGTACCGTGGGCGCACACTGGGGGCTGTGGGATGGGGTCATGCACCGTGTGGGGCTCAGCATCCCTATCCCACAGGGATGGCGCCCACGGGGACCGAGGCCGCCCCGTCCCGCCGGTGAGGAGCCCTCTGCCCCCAGCCCGGCCCGGCTGCACTGCCCACGATGAACAAGCTGCCCTTCCACAACAACCGAGTCATGCAGGACCGCCGCAGCGTGTGCATCTTCCTCCCCAACGACGACTCCCTCAACATCATCATCAACGTAAGCTTGGCGGGCCCTGGGGTGCTCTTTTCCAAGCTCTCCTTCTGCTTTTGATTTTGAGCCCACCGCCCTCTTCTTGCTGGAGAAACCCACGAGGCATGTCCCCCTCCATCAGCGTCTTGAACCATGGGCACGGAGTGCAGAATTCCCATGCTTGGCTTCTTTCTTTAATTTGTTGCTACCCAATATTCTGTTTCCTGCCCACCTCGGCTTGCCTTTGGGGACTCACATTTGGTCCCCAGGGGAATCCAAAACCCAGACCCTGGCTGGTGACCGTGCTTGGGGACGCGGCAGGAGTGGGTGCCGCTGTCCATGGTTTGCACCCGGGACATGTGTGTGCATTCCACAGGTGAAGATCCTGTGCCACGAGCTCCTCGTGCAGGTGTGCGACCTCCTGAGGCTGAAGGACTGCCACCTCTTCGGGCTCAGCGTCATCCAGAGTAAGTCCGGCACTCACCCCGTGGCCCCGGGGACAATGGGGATGCGTCGCGATGCTCACCCTGCCCAACTCCCCCCAGACAATGAGCACGTCTACATGGACCTGGCCCAGAAACTCTACAAGTACTGCCCCAAGGAGTGGAAGAAGGAGGCCAGCAAGGTCAGCGGTGAGGTGTTGCATGGAGAGATGACGGCACTAAGGCCACCTCTGTCCCCGGCGCAGGTCACTGTCCCTGCGCAGGCGCGGGCTGGGGTTGGGCAGCGCGGGGGGAGAGTGTGGTGCTTGGTGGCTGTCACCCCAGGGCCACCACACCACGTGGGGACGTGTCCTCCACAGGAACTCTGTCCTCCGTGATTATTTCCTTCCTTGTTTCCCATTGGGCGAAGGGATGGGATGGGGTGGGATGGGATGGGGTGGGATGGGATGGGATGGGATGGGGTGGGATGGGGTGGGATGGGATGGGATGGGATGGGATGGGATGGGGTGGGATGGGATGGGATGGGATGGGATGGGGTGGGATGGGGTGGGATGGGATGGGATGGGGTGGGATGGGGTGGGATGGGGTGAGATGGGATGTAGGAAGGATGGGGAAGTTGGCTGCTGACCCAGTGTGGTTTTCAAACCCGGCCTTTACTTCTTTTGACTCCAAATCCCTTTTGTTTCTTGAGATAAGGCGGATTTGGGGGAAAAATGAGAGGCGGTGTTCGGGAGGGGAATTGCCAAGGCCAACCCTTGTGCTGAGGGCAGTGGTGGAGCCTGGTGCATTGCAGGGGCTGGTGGTCACAACGTGACACCGGGCTGTCCACAGAAACCCTGAATGTGTTCTGTGCTCCAGGGGATCGACCAGTTCGGCCCTCCCATGATCATCCACTTCCGAGTGCAGTACTACGTGGAGAACGGCCGGCTCATCAGGTGCGAGGATGGGGCACAATGTCCCAGATACTGCCAGAAAAACAGATTTTTGCAAAAGAAATGGGAATGGCACATCTTTCAGAAGGGTTCAGGCACCCAGCTCACCCCTTTCAGTTGTGCTGTCCCTGCCCCTATCCTTCTGTGTGCCAAGGGACCCCTCCCCATGAACCCTGTACACAGGAACCGACAGGGACCCTTCTCCCATCCAGTGACAAAGACATTGTGGCACTGAGGGACACAGTGGGGAGGGTTGGGATTGGGTTTGAGGATTCTGGAGATCTTTTCCAACCTCTGCGATTCCACAATTCTATGATTTTGGGGGTTGGGGGCAGCAGATTTAGGATTTTATCAGCCACGTACCCAAGGTCAGGAGGCAGCTATCAGAAAACCATCGTCAGGGTCTCACCGTCTCTGGGATGTGTTGAGGACACAGTTGCCGTGCTCCTGTAGGGCTTTTGTAGGTCCCAGCTGCAAACTGCATCCCTGAAGCTGGGTTCCCTGTGGCATCCTGACTTTTCTCATCCCTGCAGCGACCGCACGGCGCGGTACTACTACTACTGGCACCTGCGCAAGCAAGTGCTGCACTCACAGTGTGTCCTGCGAGAGGAGGCCTATTTCCTGCTCACTGCCTTCGCCCTGCAAGCTGACCTCGGTGACTTCAAGCGCAACAAGCACTATGGGAAATACTTCGAGCCCGAAGCCTATTTTCCTGCCTGGGTAAGTGCTGTGTGCTGTGAGGTTATAGGGCTCGAGGCGTCTCCTGCTGTTCTCTGCACTGCTGTGCTTGCAGCAGAAGGGGCGATGCTGCTGTGTCCACACCTCCTGGTTATTAATAACCAGTGACAACTGTGGGGCTGGAAATAGCTGCAGGCGTGGGTTGGGGTTGGGCACACCAGTGATGGAGGTTTCCCTGTGTTCGCTAGGGGGATGCTCGCCATGGGGCTGCCCTGCATGCCATGTGGCAGTGTGGTGTCACACAGCCATCCCTAGGGGATCCCTGCAGACTCTCCACCCCCTGCAGTGCACATCCCATCCCCAAAAAAGCCCAGTTGTTAGCTGAACATTGCACATATGCATTAAGGAGGTGCAGTGATGGGCAGTGCTTGCAATGCTCCAACACCAAAAAGCTGAGCCTTCCCCAGGGCGTCCCACGGCCCAGGCTGCCGGGATGGGAAAATGAATAAAAGATGTAGGTGCTGCTGCCCGCTTTGATTTATGATTGATGTTCCTTGGGTTTGCCCCAAGTCTGCCTGCTTTGCTGTTTTTTGAACTAGTGATGGCCCCGGGGCTGTGTCCCTGCCCAGTGGGAAGCCTGGTGTGTAGGAATGGCTGCTTCTGTGCTGCTGAATGAGTTTTTTGCCACCAGAAGTTGAGCACTACAGGGACAGAGGCCTGCAAATCTCTGCAACAGAAGGCATTGCTCTGATCCTCCACTGCCCTTGCTGAGCTTCTCCTCTCCTTCAACCAGGTGGTGGCAAAGCGGGGCCGGGACTACATCCTGAAGCACATCCCCAACATGCACAAGGATCAGTTTGCCCTGACGGCCTCCGAAGCTCACCTCAAGTACATCAAGGAGGCCGTGCGGCTGGACGACGTGGCCGTGCACTACTACCGGCTGTACAAGGTGGGAACCAGGCTGCCCAGAGCCCCATCCAGCCTTCCATTCAAGTTTGTCTCTGTGAGAGCATGGGGAATGGCGAGTAATGAGAGGCTGTGGGCTGGGCGAGGGGGCATGTTGTTGAAAAAGGCTGGAAAAAAATAGACAATATCTCGTTTCAGCCTTTCGTGCCCTGCAGGGAGGTGAGTGGGGTGAGCTGTGCGCTGTCACCTGCTCAGTCCCAGCTCATGGAATTGCCCCAGCTTTGGTTCAGGGAATCATTCAGGTTGGAAAAGACCTCCAAGGTCCCCAAGCCCTCCCCTACCCCACTGTGCCCACTGCCCATGGCCCTCAGTGCCACATCCCCATGGTTCTGAACACCTCCAGGGGACAGTGAGCCCACCACTCCTGGGCAACTGTGTCAGTGTCTGACTGCTCTTTCAGAGCAGAAATATTTCCTAATTTCCGACCTGAACCTCCTCTGGCACAACTTAAAGCCACTATCTCTTGAAGGTTCTTCAAGGTTTCCTGGGGTTAAGCTGCTCCCTAGAGGTGGGCATTCTGGGAAAGTGGAGTGGGACCAGCTGAGGATGCAACCTGCAGTGTTTGTGCATCATTAATTGCACGAGCCCAACAAAGGGCAGGAGATGGGGTAACCAGAGGGGCAGCTGGGCTGAGGGGCAGATTTACCCTCTTCATGCTGCAAGTTTAAAAGCATCTCCTATTTCCCCTCAGGACAAGAGGGAGGTGGATGCATCACTGACTCTGGGGCTGACGACGCGGGGCATTCAGATCTTCCAGGTATGCACCCAGCTCCAGCCCAGCTCCATCCTCACAGGATGCCCACGCTGCCCCTCTCATCCACCTTTATCCGCTTACAGAACCTGGACGAGGAGAAGCAGCTGCTCTATGACTTCCCCTGGACCAACGTGGGCAAACTGGTGTTTGTGGTGAGCGTGGGGCCGTGCACAACGGGGCTGGCTTGTCGTGGGGTGGGGCTGAGCTTCCCCATCTCCTGCTCAGGGCAAGAAGTTTGAGATCCTTCCCGACGGGCTGCCCTCGGCCAGGAAGCTCATCTACTACACGGGCTGCCCGCTGCGCTCCCGCCACCTCCTGCAGCTGCTGAGCAGCAGCCACCGGCTCTACATGAACCTGCAGCCCGTGCTGCGGCAGGTCCGCAGGCTGGAGGAGAACGAGGGTAGGTGCTGGTGCCCCATGCTCCCCGAATGCTGCCTGTGCCTGGGCCTGGAGCTGCCCAGATTGTCCCCGTGGTGGTCCTGTTCTGATTCTGCCTGATCAGAAATGCTCTCCTGGCTGTGGTGGATGCCAGCAGAGCCCTGGGAATGGTTGCTTGCCCTGCTGTGGTCCCTGAGGGTGCCAGTGCTTCAGTGCGGTGTTCCCTCGTCCCTTCCTCAAGCTCAGAAAGCTCTTGTGCAAACAGGGAGGATCCTCCTCCTCCTTCTCTTCCTCTTTCTCTTCTTTCTCCTTCTCCTCCTCCTTTTTGTCTTTACCTTCTTCTACTTGTCTTTTCTCCTATTCCTTCTCCTCTTTCTCTTCCTCCTTCTTTTCCTCTTACTCCTCCTCTTCCTTTTTTACTCCTTCTCCTTTCTCTTCTTTGTCTTCAAACTTTTTTTTCCAATTCCTCCTATTCCTCCTCCTTTTCTCCCTCCTATTCCTCCTCCTCCTCTTCCTCTTCTTTCTCTCTCCCCTCCTCCTCTTCCTCTACCTTGTCTTCTTCCTCCCCTTTCTGCAATTCCTTCTTTCTCTCTCTCTTCCTCCTTGTCCTCCTCTTCCTCCCCCTCCTCCTCCCCATCCTCCTCGTCCTCCTCCTCCTCTTTCTCTTCCTCTTCCTCCTCCTCTTTCTCTTTCTCCTCCTCCTCCTGCTCCTTCTCCACTCCCTCCTCCTCCTCTGGAGGAAGGACACAGCACAGAGCCCAGCAGGCCCAAAGCTCCTCACCCACCCCCAGCAGTCTCCAAACGCCATCCAAGCAGGGCCGTCTCCCACTGTGCCACCCAATGGGGTTTGTGTCATTGTCCCTGAGTACCGGGGCTTACCTGTGTGCCACATACCGATGCTGTGTGTCCATCCTGACAGAGAAGAAGCAGTACCGTGAGTCATACATCAGCGACACGCTGGACCTGGACATGGAGCAGCTGGAGAAACGCTCGCGGGCCAGTGGCAGCAGCGCTGGCAGCATCCGGCACAAGCGCCTGTCCCGGCACTCCACTGCCAGCCACAGCAGCTCCCACACCTCGGGCATCGAAGCTGACCCCAAACCCCGGGACGTGGGACCTGAAGATGCCGGCGTTCACCGCAAGCTGAAGACCTGCAGCTCCATGACCAGCCACGGCAGCTCCCACACCTCCGGGGTGGAGAGCGGGGGCAAGGACCGGCTGGAGGAGGATCTGCAGGATGATGGTGTGCAAGGTGGGCACTGCTGGGCTCGGATGTAGGGTGGCATGGAGCTGACTGTCCCTATCCATCCTGGCACAGAGATAGAGATGCTGGTGGATGACCCACGGGAGCTGGAGAGAGCGGGCGAGCTGGCGCTGGACGTGAGCCCTGACATGTGCGTGTACATCACCGAGGACATGCTACTGTCACGCAAGTTTAACGGGCACTCAGGTAAAGCTACGCTTCATGGCATCACAGAATATCCCGAGCTGGAAGGGAACCCAAAGTGTCATGGAGTCCTACTCCTGGCTCCACCGCAGGACCACCCAAAAATCAGACCATGTGTCTGAGAGCGTTGTCCAGATGCTTTTTGAACCCCAGAAGCTCAGTGCTGCAAGGAGCTGGTTCCATGCCCGCTCTGTTCAGGGCCTTTTCCTGACATCCAGCCTGACCCTCCCCTTCACTCCTTCATTTCCTCCTCCATCATGCATGATACGGTGCTGGGCAGTCCAAAATTAGCCTGAGCATTCCTTCGGGATGCAGGGAAAACCTATTTGTTCCGTGACTGGAAGTGGAGATGAACTGTAAAAATCCTGAGAAAGGTGCAGGTTTTCTTCGAGGGAGGATTCACTGTAACTTTTTTGGGTGAAGCACAAATCCGTGCTGGAAACCCCTGCAAGAAGGCATGGGTGGCCACACAAGGTCAGCAGGTGGGGAATGGTGGGATCCATCTGGGGACATGAGGGGACAAGGGTAGCAGTGTATCAACTGGAGCCGTTGGGAATAATTTTGGCTTTGGATGCCATTTTGGTGTGCCCTCTTCTGCCTCTCTCCTCTATCCAGCAATCAGGTTGGATATTAGGAAGCATTTCTTCTCCTGAAGAGTGGTGCTGTACAGGCACAGCTGCACAGGGGGTGGTGGGATCACCATCCCTGGAGATGCTCCGGAGCTGTGGGGATGTGGCACTGAGGGATGTGGGCAGTGGGCACGGTGGGCTGGGGTTGAGCCTGGGGATCTCAGAGGCCTTTTCCTGAATTATTCTGTGATTCCACGCAGGGCTGATTGTAAAGGAGCTCAGCTCCTCCACCTCCAGCTCCTCAGAGACCGTGGTGAAGCTCCGGGGGCAGAGCACCGACTCCTTACCCCAGGTGGGTGCCGCCAGTGCTCCTCACCCCCTGTCCCCACTCACAATGGCGTTCCACGTTCCCCCGCACCCTCACCCCCTTTCCCTCACTCAGACGGCGTGCAGGAAACCCAAGACGTCGACGGACCGGCACAGCCTGAGCCTGGATGACATCAGGCTCTACCAGAAGGACTTCTTGCAGCTGGCAGACCTGTGCCAGGACACGGCGCAGAGCTATACCTTCGGCTGCGGCCACGGCCTCGGCGACGACGGCCTCTACTGCAACGGCTGCCTGGCCCGGCAGTGCCTCAACATCCAGGAGGGTTTCCCTGCCAAACGGACCAGCAAATACTTCTCACTGGACCTCACCCACGACGAAGTCCCTGAGTTCGTCGTCTGAGGGTGGCAGGGACTGCTGAGCTCACAGTGGGGCTGGGGGACGTGGACCGGTCCCTCGGCATCCTTCCGCCTCTGGATGTTGATACGTGTGCATGAATTGTCTTATTTCACCTCGGAGAAGCACAAGGCACTCATCCAGCCGAAGCCAACCCGTGGTTTCCCGGTGGCAAAGATGGGGATCGTCCCCACCCCAAGCCCTGTCCTCAGCATCGTCACTGCCTGCTGGGAAGAAAATGCCAGACTGCTGCGTCCAAGTCAAGCCAAAGAGATGTAAATACCCTAAAGGCCAGTACGGGAAGCGAGAATTAAGCAATAAGCACCAGGGATGTCTGTGCACGGGAAGGAAATCCTTCCAGGAGCAGCACTGCAGCCCAGCTCTGAGCGGTGCTGCTCGGGGCCTTCGTGGAACTTTGTTTTACAAAAACAAATCCAGAAACCAAAAACACCCCCCAAAAAAGGGAAAGGAGAGTGGAGAACGTCATCTGTGCTAGCACCACAATAACACTTCCCAATATATAGAAGTCACATATATAAATATATCCAAGTACATATGTTTATATATGTCTGGATCTCGTAGACCCATTTTCGCTTTACTCCCGCTCCAGAATACCTTTCATACCAAGGATACACCTCTCTCTGACGAAGCATATAGACAATCATTTTTATTCCGAAGCACTATGGTGAGAAAACGGACCTTCCCATGGAGGAGAACATGTATGCAACTGCATCGGGGGCATGGCTCTGCCCCGCAGAGCGTTCCATGCTTCGGTCCTCATGGTTCAAAGGGTTCTGCCCAAGGATGGCAGTGCTGTGTGCCCAGGGCACCAGCTGAGCTGCAGTGCCATCGGGACCGGAGGGTGTGATGCAGATGTTCACAGCACAATGCCTTCTTAAGTCGATATTTTTCCTAAGAGTTTCGCGATTGACAGCCAAAGTTTTGCCGTATTTTGATATACCACCTTCTCTTTTTTTTTTTTTAACTGGAAAGTTTTCTTATCTATATGAAAAAAATATATATATATTATTTTATAAATAAGCACAATCTTATTTTTCTAAGGATTGTTGGGGAGGGAGGGGAGGGTCGATGCAGAGTTGCTTTGAGCAGCACCGGCGATGCTGACTGTGATGAGGTCCCCGGAGGTTCCTTCCAACCCAAACCATTCTGTGGTTCCCTGAGCACGTGCAAATGGTGGAGGCAGCCAAGTGGCAGCAGGATGGGATCCAAGGGAATCTCCTGCTGTGGTTTCAGGGGACCTCCTGAAGCACCCCAGAAGATCTGTGGGCAGGGGGATGCCTCATCCCATAGTGGGATGCAGGTGATGGAGTGCTGATGGGATCGGCATGTGGGGTGGGCAGGAAGATTCTCCATTTCATCCCCAGCCTCTGTCAAACAGAGGTGCGTAAATCGCTGCTCTCCATCAGTGCTCGGCGCTGCTTGGTGATGCTGGCTCATCTCCCAGCCCCATACAGAGGGACCTGGATAGACTGGATCAATGGGACGAGGTTAATTGTATGAGTTTCAATAGGCCCAAGTGTCGGGTCCTGCGTTTTGGTTACAATAACCCCCAGGCAACCCTAGAGGCATGGGGAGGAGTGGCTGGAAGGCTGCCTGATGTAAAGGGACCTTCGTGTGCTGATGGACAGTGGGCTGAATATGAGCCAGCAGTGTGCTCAGGTGGCCAAGGCCGATGGCATCCTGGCCTGGATCAGGAATGGGGAGGTGAGCAGCACTGGGAAGACATCCTGTGCCTGTACTCAGCACTGGTGAGACCTCACCTCGAGTACTGAGTTCAGTTTGGGGCACCTCAGTGCAGAAAGGACATGGAGTTGCCAGAGCAGGTCCAAAGAACGGCAACAAGGCTGTGAAGGGCTTGGAGAGTGTGCCCTACGAGGAGAGACTGAAGGAGCTGGGGCTGTTTGGTCTGGGGAAAAGGAGATGAGGGGAGACCTCATTGCTCTCTTCCAATATCTGAAAGGTGCTCACAGCGAGAGCAGGATTGGGCTCTGTTCACTGGTGACAGTGACAGGACAAGGGGAGATGGCCTTAAGTTGTGCCAGGGTAAGTTTAGGTTGGATATCAGGAATCATTTCTTTACAGAAAGGGTCATTAAACAGTGGCATGGGCTTCACAGGGAGGTGGTGGAGTCACCATCCCTGGGTGTGTTTAAAAACCATTTGGATGTGGTGCTCAGGGACATGATTTAGTGGAGGGCTGTTAGAGTTAGGACAGTATGGTCAGGTCATGGTTGGACTCAATGATCTTTAAGGTCTTTTCCAACCTGAGTTATTCTATGATTCTCTAGCCAGGCTGTGGGATACAGAGATGCTGTTCACGCTGTATGTGCCCGGGGTGGGATGGATATTGGTGGCCTTGTTGTACTGCTGGTCCCCATGGCAGTAAGGAGCTGGCTAACCCTAACCCTAAATCATCCTTTCTGTGAAAGGATCTTCCAGTTAGGGCGGCATGAGAGCAAGTGACTGTGCAGCAAAACTAAAAAACAACCCAAATTATGACTGAAAGCATAGAGAAGCCCTGAATGACGTGGTTTTGTAACAGCGAAGTTTGCTGTGTGCCTTTGGTGGTACGGCCAGAAACGACAATAAAGTGACAGTGGTTTGAATCGCTCCGACTCGCAGCGATTGGAAGAGCTCTGGGTCATAAAGAGGTGATGAAATGTGGAGGGATGTGGTGAGCGTGCCACGTCGGTGATGCTCTGCTCCAGCATCGCTGTGCTGGGAGAGGCAGGTGTGGGGTCCCCAGCCCTGTCCCCTGGCAACAGAACCAAGCGGTGGCATCTGCTGCCATCCTGTGGCAGTGGCAGTGGCTGCGGGGACCTCTGGGTGGCAGCTGGGCCGTATCCTTGCCCGCGTCCCGCGTGGGGCATCGAGGACAGCAGCACCGATGTGATGAGCATGGCTGTTCTCTGCTCCAGCTCGTACAAAGTCTCCCTCTTGCACTGTGCTGGCTGCATCCCAAATGCCATCGCTCTGAGGTTGTCATCCCTCTGCTGGTGTGTTCCTGGCCCTGCTTCCAGCTCCGAGGAACAGTGGGCATTGGTCCATTCCATTAATCTTCCTTTCCCCGACCTCTGCTGGGAGGGGATGTGCATGGGGAGGAGACTCGGGGCATCTGGGAGCAGCAGTGGGGTGAGCACCCAGTTTGGAAGTGGGTGATCATCCCAACCCAAGCTATTCTATGATCTGATTCTGCGAGGATGAAGGTGAAGATGTGAAGCTGTGCTGGTGATACAGGTATGAAGATAAGGAGGATGAAGATATGAAGGTGGTGAAGAAGAAAATGAAGACGCTCCGTGGCAGGAGGCGATCACACAGGCTGCACCTGCTCAACAGGCTCCAAAAATAATGCCATGTGCTCAGAAATCCCCACGTTCTCCAATAGCTGCCCCTGTCTTTGGTGGGAGTGTGCCCAGAGGAGGGCAGCATGGTGGGCTCTCAGTTGCTGACTGCTGCTGGCATGGGATTCTCACAGTTGAATGCAACGATGCAGGAGGGGCAAGCACGAGGCAGCAAGCAATGTCTGGGGCTGTAGTGATGAGATCTGACAGCTCATCCCCACCGCTCCTTTGTGGCCCCACAGAGAGGGCCCCAAGGAAGAGCTCTTCCCATCTCCACCCCGTGCAGCCTCACACCAGCTCTCTCTTTGCGCTGCTCTCTCATCCCAGCTGCCGGTTTGACAAGTTCACATGTTCTAGCTGTCACACAGAAGCTCACATTCCGTCTCCAGTTGCCTCCGTTCCAGACTTGGCATCTCCCCGTCATGGTTTTGGCAGCCTGGGTGGCTGAGGACTTGAGATCTGCAGCGCGACGACACGCAAATGCCACCTCCCTGGCAGGAGAGACAGCCATCTCTGCGTGCATCGAACCCGACCGAGTGGGTCGGCGTGGAACTGCTTACCACTACCAGCCAGACACTGGGAAAAGATAACGTAAAGTAGGGGGGAAAAAAAAAAAAAAACCCATCCGAAGTAGAAGCGCTGGGAACGGGAACCATTTGGGCTTCGTGGGAAGCCAAGCACCAAAAAGAAAAAGGCACTTGAGAGAGGAGAAAATGCTGTGGCAGTGCTATTTTGGTTTTGCCACTTGGGGGCTTCCCACACTGGGGTCTCCTGTTGGGGGAGCACCCTTGGGTGCTGCTGGGGGCCAGCCCCAGCCTCGCCCCGTGGCTGTCCAACCTCAGAAATCAGGCACTGCTGTGGAAATGATGGGGAAGCCCATTTTCTTGCAGCTCACTGCCCCTCCTTCCTGGAAATGTGTGTGGGGAGATCATGTGCAGCCCGCAGCCCTGCTTAGGGCTTCATAAAGGGGGTTACAGGTTTAATAAAGGGGGTTATGGGTTTTAACAAGAGGGCTCATCAAAGTGCGTCCCAAAAGTCAACCCAGGGCACCCGAGGTGGATCCACATCTGGGGTGTTGGAGGTCAATTTGAGGTGCAGATGGAGGAAAGAAAAGATCTTAGAAAGGAGCTAACCACCTCCCCAAATCCTAAGAAGATCCTAATCCTAAAATCTGGGGGTTGGGGCTCAAATGTTTTAAAAAGAAAAGATAAAATAAAGAGATGCCAGAGGAGCGTGTAGGGGCTGGTGTGGGAGATAGGGGGTTGGATAGGGCTCGGTGGGGGGACCCCCAGCAATAGGAGAAGAGGGGATCGAGGGAGGTGCGGGGGTGAGAGAGGGAAGAACCGGGGGTGATGGGGTGCAGGATGTGGTGGGGTGCAGGAAGGGCTGGGGTGCAGGATGTGTGATGGGGTTTTGGAGTGGGGTGGTGCAGGGGAAGGGGTGTGATGGGGACGAAGGGGGTGTGACGGGATGCAGGGGGCATTATGGGGGTACAGGAGGATGGGATGGGGTGCAGGGGTGTTTTGGGGGAAGGATGTGGTTGTGCGACGGGGCTGCAGGGAGTGGGGTGGGCGCACAGCGGGTTGTGGGGTCGGTGTAGGGCAGGGGTAGGGAGAAGGGGCAGGAGGATGGGGAGGGCAGCCCAGGGCGCGACGGGGCTGCAGAAAATGGGGATCGCGAAGGAGAGGGGACTCGGGGTGGGGAGAAGGGGAGGGGACAGGAGGGAGAGCAGCAGCAGCGGGAGGAGGAGGAGGAGGAGGAAGTCGGGGCCGAGCCGCTTCCTGTAGGCAGAGGGATGAGCGCAGACAAAGCTGGGTGGGGACTCGCCGCTCCGGGCTTCTGCTGACCGCCCCTCTGCCGCCAGCCCGCATCCCTTCTCCATCCATCCATCCCTCCATCCTTCCGTCCGTCCGACCGCCGCCCCGCGGGGAGAGCCGGGGCAGCATCGCCCGCAGGTACGGGGAGAGCCGGGGGGGCAACGGGAGCGGGGCTGGGGGGCAGCGGCACCGGGCACACCGTGGCGATCCCATGGCAGCGCCGTCCCTCGGGCACCAAACCGCTCGCTGCTTATTGCCATCCAAAAGGCGATAGTTTCACCCAGATCCCCGGTTTGCATCGCCCCATCGCTGCCTGTGTTGGTTACCCCGCGGGGACCCCGCACCGCCCAGCCCGTAGCCCCAGCACCAATGGGTGCTGCGGGGATGGTGCCCTGCCCCAGCGCTCAGCCCCCAGCAAAGCTCTCCGGGGGCTGATCCTCACTTAATCAACTGATTTGCCATCACATGAACGGCTTTTTCTCAGGATGAATGAGAAGTAGTGTTCTCCTTATTAATTTTTTTTTTTTCCTTCCCCACCCTCCCCTCCCTTACACAGGGTTTTCCCTGCCCCAAATCCCTCTTGCCGGGATGGATCTGCCCCCAGCTTGGCTTAGGGAGGGGGTACTTGGGGTGCCCCACCCCACCACCCCCCCGTTCTCTCAGTGACTGGGATTTCAATGGGAGTCCTGATTTTCCCTGCTGTGGCCATGCAGCAGGAAGCAGCACGGCTCGTGCAAGGTCTCAGGAAAAGTAACCATGGCAAAGGCACTGTGTGCCCAGGCAGCTCCCTGCTGTGCCCAGGGACTGGGGAAAAATGGTCCGAGGTTCCCTGTGCCAGAGGGAGAGGAATCCGGTTCCAGACTTCAGTCTTCTTGCAGCAAAATGGGTTTATAATGAAGGAAAGACTCGAATCTCAGCTCCCCTCTTATTGCTAACGAGTCCCTGATAAACTCAGGGTGTGCTGCCCCGATGTTGATGGGGTGGGAGCACAGGGCAGCGTTATCCCTCGTTGTTGTGCCCTTGTGTGCAATGCTTGTGGGTTTGCCCTATTGTTTGGTTCCCGATGGACAGACTCCGAATCCCCATCGCACTGCCCGGGGCCGGGGCAGGTCCCCTTGGCACCAGGCTGGGCCAAGGCACGGGGGATTTTTCCACCTAACTGGATTTCCCTCCATGCAGCTGGAGCCTGCGATGCTAATCCTCTTTTCTGCCATATGGCCGCTGGCTGGATTGAAATATGACTCAATTAATTATTGCCAGGAAAGCCCCGGGGCGAAGTCTTTCTCCAGGAGGATGCTCGGAGCTGCTCCAGGCGTTGTTTTCCCACCCCATGCCATGGGCTATGGGGTCAGGCTGTTCCCTTTGCACCCATTTTGGGCCTTTTCTTGCCATTTCCATCCCCTTGCCCGCTTACCAGCGGCACACTGCCAGCTGCCACCTGTGACACGAGCACGGCGGTCTCAGCACCATCTGGATCCCCAGCCCCAGGGGCTGGCATCGTGCTCCTTGGGGTCGGGGCATGGCATCCCAAAGCAATGCATGTAGTCCTGCTGGAGAAACCCAACGATGAGGATCGTTGCCAATCCCCAACCCAGCCAACACCTCCACCACCCAACGCTGGAACTCAGTGCATGGCAACATCGCCAACTTGGCACGGCACGGCGCTGCCTTCCGCCCGGCCCCACAGACGCACCCGCCTGGATTTTGCTGCTTTGGCCTCAAAACGGCGGCGGCCGAGGCATCACTTCTCCCTTTGAAAACCCGTGAGTCATGGGAGGAGGGAAGGCAGTGCCGCGCACGCAGTTTCCATAGCAATTGGGACTGGAGAGGCGGCACCCAGCCTGCGGCCCTACAAACACTGCCTGGCCCCACTGACACTGCTGGGGGGCTATGGGGTCCAGTCCCACACTGGTTCCCAGGGGGCTTGTATCTGCGCCTTCCCATCTCCATTTTGGGGTGAGGAATTAGGGGACGGCCGTGGGAAAGGCATCATTTTTGGCATGAGTTGCGTCGGTGCTCAGCGGGATGTCTGGTTGTGCCTGGAGAGGGATCAGAGTGTGCACTCATGGCATGCACAAGTGGGAGAGGCGAGTAAAAGAGTCGTGTTGCGGGGTTAATTTTCTTGCCTCTAAGCATCTTTTCTGGCTGTTTTATCCCTCTTGGGGGTGGGATGGGTGGGGAGGCAGCAGGATGCTGCAGCCCAGGCCATGGGATGCCATGGGATGCAGTGCAGAGCATCCCCGTGTGAGCTACACGTGTGAAGGATGAGGTCTGCAATAATGCATCTCCTCTGTTCCACGCAGTCAAAATCATTTTTTCCATATACTCAGTAGGGAAAAATAATAATAATAATAAAAATTCCCTGAAATGGCATTGTACCAAACCTTACACCTCCCCACCTTGCCGTTGGTTGGTAACAGCCCTGACAGCTCTTGGGCAGCAGCAGCTGGCTGAGATGCGGGGAGTGGCAACCACACTGTGTTTAAAGGGTGCTGTGAAAGGCCCTCTCCATCCCCAGCACTGTGCTTGGAGGCTCTGATGGTGGTCTGGGTGTGCTCCCCATGGGGACAGGAGCAGCATTGCAGTGCCTGTGCATGGTTTGAGGCAGCGCACGTTGTGCTCAGTGGATCGACTCCTTGAGCTGAGCTGCTGTCTTGGTTTAACAGGCTTAGTGCCCTCCTTGACTGGGAAGGAAAGTTAGCTCCGTGCCTCCCGTAATGCTCCGTGGGAGCTGCTCTTCCTGGGTCTGTAACAGGGGTTGTAACTCAGCTCAGCGTGCATCCTGAGCAATGAACGCCACGCAGTCCCAGCAATGGGAAAAAAAACCAACCATCCAACACAGGATATTCCCACTGCAGCTCCCAGCAGACCCCGCTGTGCTGCTGCCTCACCTCCAGCGCGCTGCCCTGCACCGCTCCCACTGCAGCATCCTCCCCCCTGGGGCTGCAAAGCTCCATCAGTGCGGAGCTGAGAGCTGGAGCCTCGCAGGGATATGAGCCACGAGCAGTTCTGCTCGAGGGAAATGTGCTGTGAGAGCGCCTGGAGTTGAAGAATGGGATCAGCTCCTCGGTGCGGGCGCTTCCCCGGCTGGCACGTTGGGGAACACGCTGACAGCGCCCGGATGGATTCATGGCACTAATTATAGGGCTTGTCAGCGCTGTCGTGTCGGTGCTGCTGTGTTGGGAAAGCTGTGCTCCTCCAGTGATGGGAGCAGGGACAGATCCTGCAGCTGCATCAGTCCCCATGTCCCAACGCACGTCCCATGTCACAACCCATGTCCCGTGTCGCAGCCCGTAGCCGTAGTTCCTCAAGGACAGGCAGGGTGTCCACTGCAGTGCTGGAGAACTGGGCTTCTTAGGCCATTCTGTATTGGACGTGTGAGGTTCAGCATTGATGTAATTCATTTTCAGTCACATTTTTGGTGGACTTGCAGGGAATTAGCTGCAGAAAGGAGGAGGGAAGCGAGGTGAAGGATAGGGTGATGGACGTGGGTGCCTATGCCCCATGGCACTGTAGGGTTTGGGTGCTTTCCCATGCTCTGGGGCTGTCCATGTGCCCATGGGCATGGTCTCCTCACCGTATCGCTGCTTCTGAACCTTCTTGGGTGCTCTTGGAGAAACACCAGCATGACTGAGCCCCCTGAAACACAAAGCAATGGGAGAAGCTCTCGGTTTCTGGACTTTGAGCCAGGTACTGGTGTATGTCCACAAGAACCGTGAAGACGTGGCACTGAGAGATACAGGCAGTGGGCATGGTGGGGTGGTGTGAGCTTGGGCTCGGGGATCTCAGAGGTGTGAAAGGAGTGGGGTGTTTTGCAAATGGTTGTCAGGCCAAAGGGTAAATGATGGCAGTGCTGGGATGCTGTCTTTTGGCATGGAACTCCAACTGAGGTTTTGGCTTTTGCCATGCTGGGATGCATTGTGGCTCAGGAGCAGGTGGCCATGGGAAGAGCTGCCCAAGGATCTGCCCCTTCATTTTCATAGAATCGTAGAACGGATTGGGTTGGAGCGGACCTCAAAGATGTCCTTTCCATAGCGGAATATTCAGTGTTTCTATGATTCAGGGTTTAGGCTGGAGTTTTCTGTTGCATCCACTGTGAGTCCACAAGGTTCCAGGATCATATCAGCTGCCACTTTCCTCATGTGGCACAGGGAAACCTGTCCTCCGTCACAAAGCTCTGGGGCATTCTGGAGGCTTCCATACCTTTGTTTGGGTTTCTTTGGGGCCATTGGCCCTCCACAGCCTCTAAACACTACTCAGAGCTCTTCCTATGAACTCTGGGATTGTGTCTGCACTTGGAGGAGCTCTTCTCCTGCTGGGAAAGCTTTAAGCATCCTCAGGGTCCTGTGTGAGCCCGTGGCCTGGGTAGGACTTAGTGAAAAGCTGGTGGCCTCAGGACCTGTGCTCCAACCTGCCCCAAGGACAACGTTTCCAAAGGGCTTTATGTTCAATTATTCAGTGCTGTCCTGTTTGTGCTCCATCCATTGTATTTTTAATACTGTGATGGTGTTTGTGCGGTGCTCTCAGCGCTGGTACCATCAAAATACGTTGCATTATTTATCAGCTGATTTAATATAATTGCTGCTCAGCCTGGCATCCTCGCTGGGGGCTGGATCCATGACTGCTGCTTCCTGGCTGATGCCTGAGGGGGAACGCAGCCACCCCCAGGAGGCACAGAGAGCAAACGAGGGACGTGCTGATGGGTTTTGAGCCTACATCTGAGCCCTGTGTAAATGCTCCCATTAATGGCTGCAAAACTTAGCCTGGCTTGGAAGGGATGCTGCTCCTCCATCCCACACGTAGCCAAAGCCCAGCTTCCAAAAGAGCAGCTGGCTTCAGTGGCTGCTGCAGCTCAGGCTGGCAGCGATACAGGGAGCAGCAGCAGGATGAGTGCTGAGGAGCCTGTGGGCAGGGAAAACTGAAATGCTGTGGCCACAGGTTGTTCTGAGGGGCTAAGGAGATGGGAGTGGGTATGGGGTAGAATAACTGAGGCATGTGGGGTGTGCAGCATGGCCAGGGTGAGAGCTGTGAGTCCCATCCTGCCCTGTGTTCGTTATGTGTCTTCATCCCCACTGCAGGGTGGGATGGAGGGATGGATTGAAGGAGGGAGGGATGGAGGGATGGTTGAATGGAGAGAGAGAGGGATGGAAGGGAGGGATGGAGGGAGGGATGGAAGGATGAAGGGAGGGGTGTAAGGATGAAGGGAGGGATGGATTGAAGGAGGTAGGGATGGTTGGATGGATGGAGGGAAGGAGGGAGGAATGGTTGGATGGATGGAGGGAGGGAGGGTTGGAGGGAGGAATGGTTGGATGGATGGGGGGAGGGAGGGAGGCATGGATGGATGATGGAGGAAGGGATGATTGGATGGATGGAGGGAGGGATGGAAGAATGGAAAGATGAAGGAATGGAGGGAGGGATGGAGGGATGAATGAGTGATGGAGGGAATGATGGAGGTATGGATGGATGACAGAGGGACGGCTGAGTGATGTAGGGAGGGATAGAGGCATGGACGACTGATGGAGGGAAGGGTGGAAGTACGGCTGGATATTGGAGGAAGAGACAGATGATGGAGGAAAGGATGGAGGGAAGGATGACAGATGGAGGTATGACAGATGAAAGGGTGAGCTGTGTGGGAAATGCCACCTTGCACTGCTTTACTCAGAATTTCACACATATTCTTTGGCTTTGCGTTTTTCCTTTACCTTTTTTTACAATGTTTTGTATTGCAAATGTAAAACCACTGCCCCAGCAAGTAGCTTTTGGGTGGCTTTCTTCTTCTGTCTGCGCAATAACAGCGTTTGCTAAGTATGTGTCACTTCACGACGCAGCAAGAATGATGTTTGGTGTCACATGCAGTGCATTGACTCAGCAGGAAGTGTGGCAGGAATGCAGCAGCGGCCGCTCAGCGTTTCCGGCAGATTATTGTCAATAACACTGTGAGAAAAACTGGGTTTCGACAAAGGAGAAAATGCTCTGTGTGCATTTTGAGGGAAAAACAAGCTGGTGCAGGGACTGGGGCTCTGTGGGAAGATGGAGATGCAGCATCTCGGGGCTGATGGATGTGCTGAGACCCAAAATCCTTCGCCCCAGCAGCTCCTGCCCCAGCTGAGCCCTCTGCTTGCATCAGAAGGGACCCAGGTGTGCAGGCTGCCCTGTAAACACTTTCTGCTTTGCCTCAAGGCTGCAGCAAGCAGGGCCCAGCAGCTGAACTGCTGTGGAATGGAGGCAATGTGGGTCAGATGAGGAGGAGCAGCAGCAGCAGCCACCTACTTCTGGCTCACCAGCCCCGCTGACCCCATTTGCAGCACCACTTGTCCATGGGAAGCAGCTCAGTGTGCTCCTTGGGTTCTAGTGCAAGAAATCATTTTTCAGCATCACGGGTTATAAAAGCATGGGGATTTATTTTTCCTCTTTTCCCCCTTCAATTGGAACCCAGCTAAAATCACCCTCATTCCGTGGTGATCCTCCACTTGCTGCTTAGGATCTGGCCATCAGAAACTCTTCTGCAGCTATCTTACATTTGCAGGTTATCCATAAAGATATTTACCCCGCAGCCTGTGCACAAAACGTAGCAACCTTCAGAAGACTGTTGTAAATCTCAGCCACCTCCAAGGGGTGTTTGTGTGGTGGATCTCAAAGGCATCTGCTTGTGGAGCTGAGGATGCTTAAAAAGAGAGAAGAGAGGAGGGGGGAAGAGGAGAGGGGAAGAGGAATGGAGAAGGGGGGAAGGAGGAAAGAAGGGGGAAAAAAGAGAAAAGGGAGATAAAAAAGGCAAAAAAAAAAAGGAAGAAAAGGGGGTAAAAAGAAAGAAATTATGAAAAGGAGGAAAGAAAAATAAATAAATAAAAGAGAGAAGGAAGGGAAAACCATTTCCCAGCCTGCTGCCTTTATAGGGATGGGGGGGAGGAGCAGTGCTCAGTAGCACTGGGGCTTTGCTCCACCATAGAGGATAGACTGTGACCTGTTCGATGTATTTGAAGCTTGGAATAGTTCCTTATGAGTAATGTGGTTCAGGTGCTTATCACTAATTAATTAATTCTTTCGTAGCGTGGATGCCTAATTAAAGCAGTCTAAGGTAACTCCTGAGGGGTCTTAAGCTGAAGGGATGGTTAATGGGGCTGTGTCTGAGCTGATGCAACTCATGGGGCAATTCCCAGTGGCCAGAAAGGTTTATTAGGTTTCGCGTGGCTGTTACTTAAAATAAAATTCCAATAAAGGTTTGATTTGGGTGAAGTCATCAGAGACAGCAGCATGGCTCCCACGGCACATCAGGGCTTCTCTGGGCAAAGAGGTAATGTAAAAAGGCACAACTTTGGCATTTCCAGGGCTGAATGTGCTTAAAAGCATGACTTTCTGGACAGATTGGTGGCTCATTCCCAAATTCCCCTGTCCTCCTGCCATTCCTGCAGTGGTTGGTGGGTGGCAATAGCTTTGAATGAAGGGCAAGGTGTGCAAGGCATGGGTTCGCCCTTTTGGGAATGGTGCTGAACAGCAAAATGCCAAAATCCTTCTACAGATGTAGACTCAGAGAATCACAGAATGGCTTGAGCTGGAAGGGACCTTTGAAAGTCTTCTGGTGTGACCCAAAATATCTAATCCAATCCAAAATGCCATGTAACGGCACCACGGGTCCGTGCCCTCATTCCTCATACCTCCCATTAACGCCTCTATCTTGCTGCTGGGAAATACTTGAGAGCTGTGGGACAAGGGGAGAGGAACTGGGATTTCTGAGCAAGCTGCATTTATTTTAAGGTCAATTTGAGTTCTTTTGGTGAACACATTGAGAAGTGAAAGAAGCAAGAACTCAGCAATGTGATGCTTATTCTAATGAAAGAGTGATGTAAGCTTTCCAGTGGTCTCTCCGTGGTAGAAATGAACCCTTGAAATGAGGGTTTCTGATCTCCTGTTTCCAAAGAAGACCACAGACAGGCCAGAAACCCATGGGTCAGGCAGTGGCCAGGCTGTGGGATCCGCCAGATAATGCTGGAGTTAAACAACTACCCAGGGTCTGCCGTGGGAATTAGACTCATAGGCTTCTCTGAGTTGGAAGGGATCCTTGAAGACCATCTGGTCCCGCTCCCCTGCAATGAGTAGGGACACCCACAGAGCCATTCCTTATATCCAGTCTAAACCTCCCCTAAAATAAGAGGCTGCCCAACTGAGATGGGTGGGTGATGCAATTCTCAAGATCACCACTTCCCTGGGGCTGTGAGGGACATAGGGGGGAGAGATCCAGGAGTGTGACCCATGGGAAGATATTCCCTGATGGGACACACGTGTCACCTTGGGGCAGGGCCAGGAGAAGCCTCTGCTGTGCTGCTGGCACTGGGGCCAGTGCTTTGCAGCTGGGGCACTGCTGTTTTTTCCGGGCAGCATCAATGTTTTTTAGGGAGTTTCCGAAGCTGTGTGTTCTCTTCTTGGGCCAGCTGCACAACAATAAAACATGAGCATAAAAATAAAATGCGAGCAGCAGAGAGCTTTTGTTATCTCTTTTGGACTGATTTGACATCCTGGTATAAGATAGAGGCCAATGGCTGCTAGCAGGGTTAGGAACTGAATGGTCTTTAGGGTTCCTTCCAATCCAAGCCATTCTGTGGTTCTATGATTCCATGACTCTGCTGGCTTTTCCCCCAAACACAGTGCGTTTCCTTTTCCTGCCTGCTGGAAAGACAGCTCCTGAGGGCTCTCTCCCGCTCTGGGAAATGTCCCTTCACCTTCATCATCTCTCAAGAAAACAATTAAAAAGAAAATAAATAAGAATAAACGGAAGTCGAGGTTGCTTTCAGTTTGTCTTTTCTTTTCAACCGTTGGAGCACGTATGAGAAAATAACAACATGAGATTCTCACTTCTGTATGCCACCCATGGAGCTCCCAAAGGTCAAAGGGAAGGAAGACCCTTGAATGGGGGGGAGGGGGTCTGCCCCATGCTCCGGTTCATGTCTGCATGCAACCCTGTGCTCTGGTGCTCTGCTTTGGAGGAGGCTTCTTCTGAGCTGCCTGGGATTGGACTGCTGTCCTGCACATCACCTCCACGCATACCCTATATAGGAGATTTTGGATTTGAGGTCACAGATGGATGGACCAGAGAATAGCTCCCTACAGAGTCACAGCCAACAAATGGCTCTTTATCCCATGCACTGATTTCAGAGGAGAAAACTCATTGGGAATCTCCCTCCATGCACCAGTTTTGGAGGACTAAACTCACTGGGAAGCTCCCCGCCCAGGTATTAATTTTGGAGGAGAAAACTGGGAAGCCCCCAGCTGTGCCTCACCCCATGTAATGTGGATTGCTTGATGCTGGCACTGCTTTTGGGGTGAAATTGGGTAGTGTAGGGTCACACAGGGCTAAGATCATAGAATCATTTGAGTTGGAAGGGAGCTTTAAAGGTTGTCTTGTCCAACCCCCCTGCAATGGACAAGAGGCAGTGAGTTCTCTGCCCCCTCCATTCCAGTGATGAGAGCCCAGAACAGATAAAGGGTTGTCACCAAACCCTGGATATGGGAATACTGATGGCATCAGGGCTGGCCCCACACTTGTCACTTCTCGTGCCTGACTGCTGGATGGTATCAGCTACTGGTGTGATAATGAAGCTGTTGCTATGGAAACAGGCTCATTTTCACCCTTTAATTTCTTTCCTACTTGGCTCCGTTGTGTCTCTGACCCATGAGCTGCTGTTTGGAGATTTCAGTGCCATGTTGGGCATTGGGCAAGAACATGTAGGTTGGAAAAGGGAATGTGGCTTCCTGCTCTTTTCTTTCTGTCAGCGGTATTTTTACAGCTTTCTATGTACATTTAGTCATTCTGTTTTCAATGGAGCAGCCTGTTTTCCAAGATGGCTTTTAGCACAAATAAGAACTGTGGAAATGATTCTGTGATTCTATCAGGCTGAGCCCCTTTAAGCAAACACGATAGTGCCCGTGGCAGGTTTCTGGGCTCAGAAATTTCACTGCTGGGTTTTGCTTGCTGATGCCCAGCACAGGATCCAGAGAGGCGGTGGAGTCACCATCCCTGGAGGTGTTCAAGAAATGTGTAGGTGTGGTACTAAGGAACATGGTTTAGCGAGGAACATTGGTAGGTGGATGGCTGGACTAAGTGACCATAGAGGTCTTTTCTGACCTTAATAATTGTATGATTGTATGATCCTATTCCAGAAAAAGCACTCTGTTTCCCAATGGGTTGTGCTTAGTGGAGTGTGACTGAAGTATTTAAATGTTTTCTTCTTTCCTCAGTCAGAAGAGACCCCGAAACTGGGATCTTCCCCTGTCACTTGGGCTTAATCTCAAGTTGAGATAGGAGAAGAAATTCTCCTCAGTGCCTAAAAAGCAGCACTTTAGTAGTGAGTACTGAGTTCAAGAATCTTAAATTGTCAACTTTCATTTCAGAACGGGCTATCTTAGAGCATGTTTTACGTTGTGTTGGGTCTACAAGGCAACAGCATCAGCTGCTTTGCAAAACATAGAATCACAAAATCACTCTAGCTGGAAAAGACCTCTGAGATCCCCAAGCCCAACTTCAGCCCACCCCACTGTGCCTACTGTCCACGTCTTTCAGTGCCAAATCTCCACAGTTCTTGATAATCTTGGTAATCCCACTACTCCCTGGGCAGCTGTGCCAGTTCCTGTCAGTTCTTACAGAGGAGAAATTTTCCATTGCTGTGCTGTGAATAGCCCACAACCTCTCTGCACAGTATCCAAGCATCAAACTAGCCCGAGATCCTGAGCTGTAATCACAGCCCAGAGCCTGAAAGAGACAATATCCAGGTACTGTGCATCATAAACATCATTAGCATGAAAATCAACCACCATCCTTACTCATTAACCTGTGGTCTGCATGGCAGGAATCCTATTATCCAGACACACTGCAGAAGTGCGGTGACATCGTTGTTCCCTTGTGATGCCATGGAGCCCATAGCTCTGTGCCACTCATGGCATCAGGCACAGCACCCTTAGGGCAAAGCGGGCTTAGGGAATTCCTGCTGATTCTGCTGGGAAATAGCAAGGGCACCTCTTGCCAGCAGCACTCAGATATTTGCCCACTGTCTTGAAACCTCTTCCTGTGTTGAAAATCTCATCACACGCAGAGCATCACTGTGGTCTGTCCCAGCGAGCTGCTGGGGGCCGGAAGGAAACCCTGAGCCCTTCTCGAGGCCAGAAATAAAAGTATCACCGTAGCCATCAGAGCAGGCTTTAAATTTCTCTCCATTTCCCTCCTTCTGTAAAGGTGTTGAACGCCGAAGCGGAGCAGCTGTTGCCCTGAGGACATCCAGCACCAGTGGGACCTAGTTTTGGTAAAGCAATGCTGCCTACACTGAGCTCTGGGTGCTGGGAGGGAGGGTGATGCTGGGTGCCTAGCTGGGGCTGCCAGAGAGTAGAGGATATAGGTTATATGGGGTGTATGTGGTCCATAAGTTATATGGCATACAGGCTATATAAGGTATATGGGGCATATGAGTTATGTGGGGTATACGGAAAAATATCCACAGTGGAGTTGGCATGGCCGTGCTGAGCATCCCTTGTCCATCTAGGGTGGAAAATTGAGCAATAGGAAATTCCCTTGTCCTGTTCGGCATCTCATAGCTGGAGCTAGCAACAGGGATGGGGCAAAGCAGCTCTGCACAGCCACCCCACAACATCTACGGCCACCCCAAATAACCTTAGCTATCCCAAAAGTCCAGAGGGCATGTGGCTGGGAGAGGCAGAGGCAACCCCTCAGCTCGCCCTTTGTTTCCTTCTGCTTTGTTGCACTTTAGCCTTTCTTTTAATGCCCAGTGTCCCCCAAGCATGGCTAACAGAGAACCTCCATTCCAGCAGCAGTGTCCACAGAGGATGGTGGCTCACTGCCCTTGCCCAAATACAAAGCTAAATGCTGGTCTGCATCTCCCCCCCTCACACTCAAACACCTCCACACCCCAAATACAGCCCCACCAAACTGCTTTTGGGATTTCAGGGATTCCAAACTCTGTGCCAAGCCACCGTCCCTGCTCCTGCCTGCTGCCCGCCCGGGGAGTGCCCGGCGTGCCGATGGCCAGCAACAACACCGCGAGCATAGCGCAGGCACGCAAGCTGGTGGAGCAGCTGAAGATGGAGGCCAACATCGACAGGATAAAGGTGATGCAGCTGGGGACTCATTGGGCACGTAGAGGGATGTTGTGAGGGTAGGTGTTGGTCAAAGTTATATTGCAGGAAACATCGGATGTGGTGGTACGATGCGGTGGGTATGGAGGACATCTGTCCCAACAGCCACATGGCCATCCCATGGTCATCTCATCAGCTATGGGAGATGGTTTCTCATCAGCTATGGGAGATGGTTTCTTGGAGAAGTTGCCATGGGGTGGGAAGGTTTAGGGACATGGCTTGGTTTGGCATGGTGGTGGTGGGTCAACGGTTGGACAAGATGATCTTAGCAGTCTTTTCCAACCTTAATGACTCTACGATGCTACGATTCTGTGATTAAAGGCAGAATGTCCCATCCCCAAGATGGGATGTTCTGTACCCATGGCAGGGTGTCTCATCCCCAGGGTGGGATATCTCGTCCCTAAAACAGTAGTCCCCCACACCATCCATTTCCAACACATGGCTCCTTCTCTGCAGGTGTCCAAGGCAGCAGCAGACCTGATGGCATACTGCGAAGCTCACGCCAAGGAGGACCCCCTATTGACCCCCGTCCCAGCCTCAGAAAACCCCTTTAGAGAGAAGAAGTTCTTCTGTGTGATCCTGTAAAGCCTCAAGGAGCCTGACAGGCACTCAGGCCACCCTGAACACTGATGTAGAGTTTTTAGGAACGGGGACGACCTGCTAGTCCACAGAATTTAAACAAAAATAAGTAAAATACACGGCCTGGAAGCTACAGAGATGTGCATGTTTAAAGAATCTGGCCGCCTTTGGGGGATATAAGATGATCCGCATTGCGAGGCAAAAGAGCTGAAGTCTGTAGAGTTGCCTAGAAAGAAAAAAAAAAAAAGGAAAAAAAAAGAAAAAAAAAAAAGAATATTCGTGTAAAGAATAAATTCGTGTCACTTTTCAGCTCACAAAATTGTTTTGATTGTTCCATATTTAAAGCACCAGAGTGGTGCTGAGCAAAGTAACCGCTAAGGATGTGCATAACCTTCTTGGAATGATGTTGGTTCCTTTCAGAGTACAGTTTTTTTTTATTTAAGCTGCCGGATCTATAGCTATAGCTGGCTGTGATGTTACTCAGTGTTGGGTCTCGTGCTTTCCCATTCCCTGCTTCTTGTGCCTGGTGGCTTCGCCCCGCGGTGAATGGTGTTGTGCTCGCTGCTTCGCGCTATGTGACGGCTTTCGGTAGTAGTGCATGGGGTTTGGTCTCTGCTCGCCCGCTGCGGGTTTGCTGTTCTGTCTGACACCATGGGCCGGTGGGAGATGCTGCAGGAGGTGATGCCAATGGCAAAGCCAGCCCCTGCAGCACCTCTCGACACAGCTGCAGACCCCAAAACCAGTGCTGGCCTCTTTTTCCTAGGTCCAGCCCTTCGTCCCACACCTCCGTGCCTCTCCCGTGCTCCCTGCCCATCCCTGTGCCCATTCCCCTGCAGCAATGGGAGAGGGCTGGATGCAGGATGATGCCCAGAGCACCCCGCTCCCACAGTGCCTGATGCTGTGTTTACACACAGCCCTGTGCCAGGGTGAGGGCTCATTCCCAGGTCCAGCATCACCCACCATCAGCATTTTGGGGGAAAAACACCTCCTTTTGGGGCTGCTGGATGCTTGTGATGACATGGCTAGCCAGGAGCCCCCAGGACACTCCAATGCTCCACGTCCAACAGTAGCACCGGGATCCCACAAGGTACTCTGGGCTCTGCATTAACCCCATAGAGTCATTAAGGTCGGAAAAGACCTGTAAGCCCAACCGCCAACCCATCGCCACCATGCCCACTAAGCCATGTCCCCATCCGCCCCAAACCACATCTACCCAAGAGGGCAATAGTCTTTAGATACCTTTCTGAGAATCTTTCTAGCCCGTACCAAGTGCGTTTTGGGTTTTCTACCTTTTCATACTCTTTTTCTAGCTCCGGTTGGCTGTGGGATGGCGCGCCCGGGGCCGGCCCCGCTCGTGGTGTTCCCGGGCCGTGTAAATACCCCCACCCCTTTTGTCTTGGTTGTTGTGATGCCGAATTTCCGCTGAGCTCTGTCATGGTTTGTAAGAAGTTTTTTAACGACTCGCATCTTTTACAACAGGAATTCTTAATACATCAACAAAGAGTAATGCGACCGTGTTCGCATCGCTCGTTTCCCCATGCAAAAGCCCTCAGCTGCCTCCATCCCGGGCATGGAAGGGAAAATCCACGGAGCATCGGTGTGGGATTTGCCCTTCGCCCATCGGTGTGGGGTTTGGGGGAAGGCAGCGCGGGGAGGTCGGCGTCGCGGTGTAGCGCATCCCCGTCCCGCGTGGTCTGTGTACTCGTTGGAAATAAAGTTGGGATTTGTTTCAAAGCTGCGGTGGTGATGGTGTGGGGGTGTGGGGGGCAATGGGAGGCTGCAGGGAGGGGTGATCTGGCCTGGGTCCTGCTGGCTGGGGGGATGGGGAGTGAGAGAGAGCGGGGTCTGGGCTCTGCAGGGCATGGCAAGGCAGGGCAAGGCAGGGGAAAGGAAAGGAAGGTAAAGCAAGGCAAGGCAGGGGAAAGGAAAAGAGGGCTAAGGCAAGGCAAGGGAAGGGAAAGGAAGGTAAGGCAAGGCTAGGCAAGGGAAAGCAACGCAACCTATATCCTTTCCCCAGTGCTGGTCATGTTGAACTGACCGTCTATTGAACTGTCAAGTGTTTTGAACATAAAGGACCTGGGGGTGTTGGTTGATGCTCTGCTTAACATGAGCCAGCAGCGTGCCCAGGTGGCCAAGAAGGCCAATGGCATCCTGGCCTGTATTAGGAATAGTGTGGCCAGCAGGAGCAGGGAGGTGATCATCCCCCTGTACTCAGCTCTGGTGGGGCCGCACCTCGAGTACTGCGTTCAGTTTTGGGCCCCTCACTACAAGAAAGACATCGAGGCCCAGGAGCGTGTTCAGAGAAGGGCAACAAAACTGGTGAGGGGTCTGGAGCACAGGTCTTACGAGGAGTGGCTGAGGGAGCTGGGATTGTTTAGTTTGGGGAAAAGGAGGCTCAGAGGAGACCTCATTGCACTCTACCACTTCCTGAAGGGAGGCTGTGCTGAGGAGGGGGTCGGCCTCTTCTCCCAGGTAACTAATGACAGGACGAGAGGGAATGGCCACAAGTTGTGCCGGGGAAGATTTAGATTAGATTTGAGGGGAAAATTTTCTCTGAGAGAGTGGTCCGGCACTGGAATGGCCTGCCTAGGGAGGTGGTTGAGGCTCCATCCCAAACGCTGTTCAAGAAGCGTTTAGATGAGGTGCTGAGGGATTTGATTGAGTAGCTTGGTGGGTAGGGATGGTGGTGTGAGGATGGTTGGACTAGATGATCTCGCAGGTCCTTTCCAACCTAGTGTATCTATGCATCTATAAAGGACTTTTCCCAGCCACACCACGAGGCTGAATCCCGTCCAGTGGTCCTGCGCTCACGCAAGGCATGGGGACGGGCTGCCCACACAGCAGTGCGTGCCCAGCCCGGGATCCGGGCACGGCCCCTCACGGGGCGGTAACGGCCCCTCCCCCCGCCCCGGGACTGCCGGATGAGCGTCCGCATCCGACCCGGCTGCTTTCTCCGCTCTCTGATTGGTGCGCCGCCTGCCGCTCAGCGCGCTGGAACCAATAGGAGGTAAGATAGACCGGGATGGGGGCGGTTCTTCCTGTGCGGCCCGGCGGCTCGGCGAGCGGCGGGGCCCGGCCGAGGTGGGAGCGCCATGTTCCGCCGCAAGCTCTCGGCGCTCGACTACCACAACCCGGGCGGCTTCAACTGCAGGGGTGAGGGCGGCGGGGCCGGCTCTGGGGCTTCCTCACGGCGGAGGGAGCGCAGGGTGAAGGGAGAGGCCTGGGTTCGGGGCAGCAGTGCGCTGCGGGAGGCCTGCTCGGAGTCAGTCAGGTCCTTAACGCCATCGGTGTCGGTGCTGTGGCGGCCCGCTTGGCGATGCTTCACTTCGGTGCTTTGAAATGCTGCAGTGAGCCAGGCGGAGCGGGGGCCGGGAGAACTTCGTGAGGTCCGATGAACCCGTGTGCAATGGTGTGGTACCTGGGTTGTGGCAGCCCCTGCTGTCAGTACGAGCTGGGGCGTGTAGGGATGGTCTGAGACCGCACCTGGAGCGAGATGTGGAGCCCTCTGTGCAGGAGAGATGTGGACCTGTTGGAGCACGTCCACAGGAGGGCCGCAAAAATGGTCCCATGTCTGGGGCATCTCTCTGCAGAGATGGGCTGAGAGAGCTGGGGATGTGCAGCATGGGGAAGGGAAGGCTCCGAGGGCAGCTGAGGGTGGCCTGTCTGTATCTAAAGGGGCTGTGAGAAAGAGAGGCACGGGGTCTTTAGCAGTTTCTGCTGTGACAGGACAAGGGGAAATGATTTCAAACTAAAAGAGGGGAGATTTAAACTGGACTTAAAGCTCTTTTACAGTATGAGTAGTGAGGCACTGACACAGGTTGCCCAGGAAGGTGGTGGTGCCGCATCCCTGGAGACAGCCAGGGTCAGGCTGCACGTAGCTCTGAGCACCTATTAGAGTTGAGGGTGTCCCTCTTCACTGTAGGGAGTGGGATCAGATGTCCTTTAAGGGTCCCTTCCAATTCAGACGACTCTATGGTCTTTGTAAGGGATTGTACTTCCCTCAGTGCTTCTGGTTGGCTCATTTCTTCTTGAAAAAATGTTGTCATCTTTGTGTGTTGTGCTTTTTAAGTTCTCGTAGCTAACATTCCTTCCTCCTCAGAGGATTGTTTTGTTGGTGTTCTTATCTAGTGGAAGCAGGGCATTCATATTGCTTTGAGGAGACACTTCTGACAGGTAAAAATAGCATAGCATCCTATCCCTGATGGGAAAGCACTTTACTTACCCCAGCCCGAGGTACAGGAGGATTTTTGTCTTACTAATCCAGATCACTAAAACTCATCCAGTGCCAGAATTTCACAGGTGGTTTTCAGGATGCTGGTGGTACCCACAAGCTTCAAATTGCAGGTGCAGAGTAGTTGCTCTGTTCATTACCAGTACCTCTGGACCACGGTCTTTGTGTTGTGGAGTTCCAACTCCAAATGATGAAATGTTGGCTCAACAACCAGGAGAAGTTGACTCAACAGAGAAGAAGGAAGAAAATGCCTCTGCACAGTCACGGGACGAGGGTGCATTGTTCTTAGGGACAGACTGGGATTTGTTGCAGCATGTGATGTGTTTGTCCACGCAACAGAGCTGGGCACTGAAAGTCTCAGTGTCATTGTTTTACTTTTCCTTCTTTGCTTAGTAACATTTATAATTGTATTCCTAATACAAACAGTCTTTTAGCTGATTCCTTTTAGTGTTGCCCATCAACTGTGGCCAATTCCAGGTAATCTGAGAAGTGAAGAAAGCTCAGAGTGTTGAGTTTTGGCCAGAAGTTACCCTGGGCTGTGTGGTAGCATTAGATATCCTTTTTTTGTGTCAAGAAAGTGCTCAGAGACACCAGGATTTGTAGGAATTGGCTCTTAATTTGAGGGCCTGCTTCTGCCCTTAAGCACTTGATCAATTCTTGCTGTGTTTACTTCTCCCTGCAGATGAAACAGAGTTCAGAAATTTTATCGTCTGGTTGGAGGACCAGAAAATCAGACACTACAAGATTGAAGACCGAGGGAATTTGAGGAACATACACAGTGATGACTGGCCCAAATCGTTTGAGAAGGTACTTTGTTCCAAACACAAATTTAAATGCCTTACCTGAACGACAGCTCAGGGTTTGTAGTTGTTGTTGTCTGTCCTTTCTCTGAATGTTTTCTGTGTCTAGGAATTTAAAGATATAATTGAAGCCAACCTGCAGCACTTAAGACAGCAGAATGTTTTGTGTGTAGATTTCACTCAGCTGTGTTTTTGCAATAGTGCTTATCCTAACGTTTCTTACCTAAATTGATTTTAGCTTTTGACTGAAAATAAAAAATGCCTACAGATAAACAGCTTTTCTTCTCACTATGGTTTTCATGTAGCGAAATGAAAATGGATTGGCTTTGCAGGTGTATGAAATGAAGCTACTAAAGCTCTGCTCTGCACCTCCTCTCATGTCAGTAGATGATTTTGCACTGCTAACACGAGGTGTGGCGAGCAGCCCTAGCTCTGGGAGGGAGCTCCTGTGTGCTTGTGAGCATTTTGAGTTGCTGTAGGGCTCCTGGTTCTGTGCTGGTTTCCGTTTCCTTGCTCTTGCCAGTGCTGTGAGGAGCTGAAAACACTGCTCCTAGTGTTCAGTGCCCGTCACAGCTCACTTAGTTTCCCTGGAACCATTTGTGTGTGTGTGTTGGAGTGGCAGTGTATATGCCTTGTAAGTGGAAGCCTAAAGCACAGTTCCAAAATTTCATGGCAGGAGGGAAGCATTCTGAGTTTTAAACGTGAGTGATATTGGAATTACTAGCTGCTGGGACTGTTGTGGTACAGCACTGTGCTGTTGTGTGCAGCCCTTGGAAATAAAATTATTTCTGCTGCCCTAGAGAATCCTCTGGTTTTTGTGCAGGTGGTTTAGAGGTGTTGTTGTACCTTGATAGCAGTTTTGTGGAAGCTTTAGTTAGCATCCTTCCTGCTTGAGATAGGAAGTTTTTTGCTGTACTTTGTTCTCTGTCCTTCTCCCTTGCCTCTGCTCACTCTGTAAAGAGAGACAGCAGAGGAGGGAGTATCTGGATTCTCTGGTTGTCATTCTGACAGGGAATGTTACTCATTCAAAGCATTATTAAATGTTTAGTTAAAGACTAAGTGCCTCTGGCATACCTCAGATGCAGCAGGGATGTTTTATACTGATGCTTCTTCTTAGTAATTATCTCCTAAACTGTGCTGGCTGTGGGAAAGGGTCTGGTTGCAAATCACTTGTGTGCTTGTAGATAACTTACACAAGAGTTTGCTTCCAGTCTGTAATATCTATTTCTTTTCTCCTCTTTCTCCTCCACAGTATATGAAGGATGTGAACTGTCCTTTCAAAATGCAAGAGCGACAGGAGACTGTGGACTGGCTTCTTGGGTTAGCAGTTAGGCTGGAGTATGGAGATAATGGTATGGCTGAATTTATGTAATATTTAAAAGTGAAAGGGAAACCTGTTTGACTGTTTAAAGTTAAGGATATGTCAAATTCTGACAGTGTCAGAAGTGAATATATTGTTTTCTTTAAAACAACGAAAAAAAAGCCACTTCATCTGCTTGATATAGCACCATGTTCAGATGTGGGCTGTCTTCCTTAGCTCGGTTCCTGTGGGACAGTGCAGTAACATACTCACTTTTGCTATCTATTTCTGGATATAGTGGAACCCTTTGTATATATTTATACCCTTCTCCCTGTGGTATTGCCTTTGAGAACTTACTTCAAAGTGTATGAAGTGCTTTTTTTTTAATACTACATATATTCAAATAAGTTATTTTAAACCCAAGTTTCACTGGGAGCTGATCCTGAACCCTTGGGAACTGGGGCAGGGGTATGAAGAAGTTGAATTCAACCTCAACAGTCAGCAGCTTTGCAGCAAGAGTGCAGATACAAATATGATTCCTGGTGGCAAACATAATTGCCAAAGGACTGCTTTCCATTGCCTTTAATTGCTGCAAGATAGGGCTCTGTCCAAGACAAGGATGGGGATATGAATGTTGGCAGTCTGCAGAGCTGGTTCTTAGTCCACAGTAGTGGAGGAAGTGAGCTTTCTCCTTTGACGGAAGGTTATATGAACATGGAAGAGCCAGTAGAGATCTCCTTGCAATACTTGGGAAAACACCACTGTGGGTCATGACTGAGCACTTCAATCTGTAAAAACAAAGCCTCCTTTAGTAATGTTTTATTCACTGATGAGGGCCAACCTGAGTCTTGACCCTGCATGAACGGCTGATTGAGGCAAAGGGCCAGTCGTGGTTGAATTGATGGATCTTTAAAGTAGAACTGTAAGTTGCAGCTTGTTCAGCTGCCCTCTGGGAGATTTTGAGACCACTTAATCAAGTGCATAAAGACTTGTGTAAGTACGAGGCAAGCTCTGATGCTGCTGTGGGCTAGTGCATGGTAAGCTTTGGGCAGATGGGAGTTGTTAAGACAACTGCCTTTAGGGCATTAAGGAGCTCCAAAATGGCAGCATACAAGCTGAGAGTGCTCTTGGGTATGTATCGCATCACCTAAATGTGGTTACCACAGACCAGTTTGGCTCTAAATTTCTAACTAGTTGGTTTCTTAAGTAGCCCTAACGGTGATCAAATTTTCTTCTTAATTTAACAGCTGACAAGTATAAGGACTCTACCCCTGACGGTGCTAAAAATACTGACAATACAGCAAAAAATGCAGAACCACTGATTAACTTGGATGGTAAGTGTACAGCAGTGTTGGGTGGATCACACAGAGTGGCTGCATCGTTCACACATCTATCACATGTTGGCTTGGTCTTCCACAGCCGTACATTCTTCAGTGATCACTGCAACTTTCATGATGGCTGGGCACGTTTGTACTTAAGTAGTAGAGCTGGTGGAAAAACAACTGCAAGGAAATAGCCCCAAATCCTTCAGATCTTTTCCCATTACTGCTACAGAAAAGCAGCTAAGAATTGGCCCTGCCTTTATCGAACAGGCACAGTTCTACCCTAAAGTGATAGAAAGATTTCTCAAAGACATTGTCTTCACTATTGGCCTTAATTTCCAAGACTTAACACTGATTTCCTGTGCAGTGGGATGCATGGGATGTATTTTGCATTGAAAACAATGCTGTTTGAGCTTGGATGGCTTTCCGCAATCTGGTTGAAGAACCTGGTGGCGTATTGTCATTGCTACGTATCCTCTTTCCTAGTTACATATAAGCTTAAAACTTGCACCAGGCTGAGCCCTTCCCTTCTGCTGCAGTAGCTAAGTAGTTGCCTGCTGCTTCAGATCCAAAGCCTCGCCCGTGCTTGAGGACAATCTGATACCATGGAATCAGAAAGCTAATTTTGCCTTCTGCAGCCAGTTAAACCAGCATTTTTTTTGTTGTAGTTATTATTACTATTATTATTATTTTTTCCTACAGTGAATAATCCTGATTTCAAGGCTGGAGTGATGGCTTTAGCTAATCTGCTTCAGATCCAGCGACATGATGATTATTTGGTAATGCTTAAGGTGAGCTTCACAGTTTTCAGACCTTCTATCTCCCTTTTTATCCCCCACAGTGGTTAGTGTGTGTGTAATAGCCCGTGGTACTGTGAGCCAGCACTCTTTCAGGTACAAAGAAAGTAAGATCCATCCTTCCAGTGTCCTTTCAAGCAGATAAGAGCACACAGTGTTAATTGTGGAAATTAATGCAGGGATAATTATCTTGTTAAGCAGTTTGATTGTAGCCACATTCCTGAAGTTCCAGTGCTAGCTGAGGGTTGTCTGTACAAGATTAGAAGCCCTCTAGGCTAGCTGGTGTCACTGCCTTGTGAGATTTCTGTGTACTTCAGACACGTGGAGGGATGGGCTTGAAGGACAGCATTGTAGTCCAATTTTAGAAATGAAAAGGTTGAAAACGGAGGCTAAGTGATGCAAAGGATGTTTTAAAACAACGTGGGAGAGGTTGGTTTGGTTTAGGCATGTCAGCTAATCATAATCTCTAAATGCTGTAGAAAGAAAACCATGTCCATTTATTACAGAAGCTGTGGTTTCATGCTAATTTTACATATAAATACCATAGAATCACAGAATGGTTTGTGTTGGATGGTACCTTAAAGCCCATCTGGTTCCAGCCCCTAATATGGGCAGGGGCACCTCTCACCAGTCTGGTTACAGATGATGTCATGCAGGACAGCACCAAATGTTTTGCACGGGTTTGGGTAGATAACTTTTGTTGTTCTTCCCTTATCTACCAGTGCTGTAGTCCTGTAGTAGGAGACCACCAGGCTTGTGGGGCATGCCAGATTTGCCAAGATTCCATCAGGAAATGATACCCTGTCGTTATCCTATCAGCTCCTTTTTCCTTCTCTCTGCTATCTTGTCCTCCTTTGCTTTCTCTAAATAACCCTTGAGCCCTTTACAAATCCTTAGGGAGGGGAGAAGGTCTCAGATATCAAACATCTGAAGGGGGAAAAAGAAACAAAACAAAAATACCCCACAAAGGCATAAAGTTAGATGAGAGAGGAGATGCAGTGAATGGCATTGTTGGGGATCTGCATTATTTCAGCCCTTCAGCTGCTGTTACAGGACAGTCTTAAGGCTAGCAAACTTTATCTGGATCCACCTAATGGGTATTAACAGCTCAGAAAGCAGAATGTTTTCTGCTTGAATGTATTTACATTTTTGTCATTCTTTCTGCATTTCTAGACTCACTATTTTTTTTTTTCCAATTTGAGGCAGTTGGACAAAGCAACCAGCCTAGATTTTCCTACTCTTAATTGCAGGAAGAACAGATTCTTGCAGTGGTGATTCACGTTATGTGAACAACAGCAATGCTGCTTTTCAAAGCGTGATGACAGCAGAACATGTCAGTGAAATGTTTTGGTTCTATTCCACGTGAAGGAGGCTTGCTGCAATGCCCATACATAGAAATCATGATCCATATTCAGCCTTGGGCACTCTGGCTGCTCAGGAAAAGCAAAAAGCTGCAAGCCTGCCAGAGGCTTCTAACTAGCCCTTGGTCAGAGTGAGCAGAGAGGTATTTGGAGTCCTCCTTTTATTAACTTAAATTGGATAAGTTAGTCAGACAGTGCCTGTTTAACACAGTTGGATACAGTTTTTCTCCTGTGAGGTCTGATTTCACTGCTGGAATTTAAAGTTTAGCTCCTCATCAAGTCACTTCTTAAGCCCAGGTCAGTCATCTCAGTTAGAAGGATTTCTAGAAAGAACTTTGCAATATCACTGCTCAGCTTTAGTCATGAACAAAACCAGGAGAAATGTTGGAGGGAGACGTGAAGCAGCACAACTGCTTCTGTCACATTCAGCTATTCATCAGGGAAGGTCTGAGGAATGTGTTTGACAGACCGAGTGCTTTTTGGTGGAACGCTGCCTGCCTGGTGTTCCTTCTGTTATTTTTAGAGGCTCTTACAGCTGTAAGTATCAGTAAGTGATAGCTTAAAAGAAGCACCCTCAGCCAAAGGGGCTGCCTGGGTAAGGTGCCATTTGCACAGGTTTCAGATCAGAAAGTTTTCCAGAAGGCTTTCACAGAGCTGTGGTTGTGCAAGGTTATAATGCTGGCCAGGTTTCCTTAGGAATCTCTCCGAAGTGCATCAAGACAGAGTAATTAATTTATGTCCTTTCAACATTTCTCCGCAGGCGATTCGCATTTTGGTTCAGGAACGCCTGACACAGGATGCCATAGCGAAGGCCAATCAGTCCAAAGAGGTTTGTACATGCACTGCACAGTTACGTCCATCCTGCCTGGGGTTAATTATCATCTTGGTCAAAATGGGTTCTGGTTAAACACTTTAAGAGAGTGATGGAAATTCGCTTTGCAGTGGCAATTCTGGTTCTGAAAGACCTGGAGAGCAGTAAGCAGAATTGTTGTGTACCAGTGTTTGTAGCTGTATGGTGCCACGTGTAAACAGCTGTTTTTCTCTCTTAGTGTATGCTGAGCATCCAGCATTTGGATGCAGCCAGGGAAGGGAGCCTCCTGCCCTGCAGGTGTGTGCTGAGGAAGGTCCCTGCTAAAGCAACTCCATCTGGTCAACCAGGGCAAGTCCCTTCATCTCTTCTGGCAGCTGCTCAGAGCAGTCCCTGCTTTATTTATTACCATAACACTTCTTATGGTGTTTACTAAGTGGCAATTGCAGGTGCTCAGTGATACAATGCAGTGCTTGCCAGAAGGCTTGGAACACGAAATCAGAGCTTTGGGCTTTTATGTATGCAAAGACATAAAAGAGTAGGAAGATACGAAAGCAGCTGGGCCTGCTTTCTTCATTGCAGTTTCTATAACTTCTAGTAAAAGGCTGCTTTTTGTTATTGTTTACATAGCTGCAGAGCTGCTGTGGAGGGATCCAAATGCAGTTTGGCAGAGCTGGCTGTTTGAGCAGCAGGGGATTTTTTTTTTCATGATAATTCATAGTCAGGTTCTTAGGTTGAAACGTCCCTGAGTGTCATAAGGTCATCGGGAGGGTATTCTTCCTACAAATACTAATTTCCAAATGGGGTGGAGGTGGGGAAAAGACGTGGGGGGAGGGCAGGGAAGCAGCATTGTCTGTGCCAGTGGCAATCATAACGTGCTGGATAAAGGTGGAAGATGCCTTAAACTGGCTCACAGGGTAGGAGGGCAGGGAAAATAAATCTCTGCTTCTGACCTTGGCTGACTCGTGATTAGCTAGTGACACTTAGTGTGATTAAGTCTTGTCCCTAGAAGTAGTTTATAACTGTTTGGCTTCTGCATGGCTGACAATTTTATACAAGATGTCATGAGCTGCGTTCTTGGCAGCATCAGGATACGGCGGTAAAAGATAAAATAGGTGGAGGAGTAGCCTCTCTGAAGGACACGTGTGAGGGTTGTGCTGAGGGGACTTGCACTCCTGCTTGGGGTTTGAATGTACAAAATAAAATGAGATTTATCCTGAACTGGTGAGCTAAAGTTTTAAAGAGAAAGAAGACAGGGTTTTTTTTTAAGATTCCATTGTGAACGCCTTGCAATTCAATGCATTCGGTGTCTGGATGGGATCAGGCTTCCCTTACTGGATGAGTGTGTCCTAGGTAGGATCAAGTAGAACAAACGCCTTTGGAGCAGCCCTTCAGGATTGCTCCTTTGCCTGCTTAAAGCTTCTGTGCACATGAATGTGTTCCTGTTTGAGCTGCAGCAGTGTAAGCCTGCTGTAAGACCACTGCTCTGTCAAAAATGGGCTCCACCAGAGGGAGCAGACAGCAGTGTGTGGCCAAAAGGGGTTCACAGCAGCAGTGTGGGAGGTCAGAGAAAGCAGTGCTGTACTTCCAGAGTGTGTGACAACACCAGCTGCTTTGGAAGTGCTGCTGTGGTCACTCACTGATGGAAGTGCCTGCAGTTGGCCCTGGGAATTTGTCCCTGAGGAAATGGCTGAGTCTGCTGCTCTTGTGATTCTGGAAACACACTGAGGTCACGGTGAGGTGTTTCCAGCCTTAGGTATAAGCCTGCTTTCTTAGTGTGTGTGTGTGATCAGACATTTCACGTGGCACTGTGAGATGTTGAAATTCTGGCAACATAGTCAGCATTCGTGCAGGTGTATCTTTAAGATCATACATATGTAAATCCTTTTAGGAAATCCTCACCCTTTCAAGGCCTGCAACCCCATTGCTGTGGAAACTAATGGTGTTGAGCTTGGATGATTTTAGTGTTGCTAGTCAGATGCTCAGAGAAGTTGCATAGTAAAAGCAAATGCTTAAGATTGTCATTTAAATCAATGTATGTGCACTGGGAGTGATTGTTCATTGTGACCTCTCCATAGCTGGAGAGGGCGAGGGAAGTAGAGCAGTGCCAATAAATGAGCACTAATAAAACTTGTGCTTGCACCGTTTCTTCGAGCAAGCATTTAGAAGTTGAATGTTTAGATTTATTCCTAAGCTCAACACTTGAGAAAATGCTTCTGAGGATGTTGATGGAGACTGCAAGTACAGTGCTTGAGAAACTTGATTACAGAGGACTTTTACAGCTTGCTTCCAAATCAGCCAGCACTTTGACATCTGGCAGCTGTTGAAAGGCAATAGTTACTAAGAAAGCCCAGTTTGTGCGTGCTTATTGTTTGTCTGGCTAGGGATGTAGCTGCATTGGGTGTTCTGCAGCACAGTTGTTGGCCTTTTAAGGATTGAATGTGGGCAGTTTGTGTTCAGTGGGACTCACTCAACAAGTGGAGGGAATATGATTAAGGATGAAGACTACTCATTACTATTATTATTAGTGCTCTGGGCTTGAAGTTTCAGAGCATGAAGGCAGATGAAATCAAGCACAATGATTTTCTGAGATTGTCACATTCCTGTATAAGCAAAACTGAGGTGTCATCTCCAGGGTTAGCTGGGGTGGTACTTGATTTTATTTGCCAAACATGCAGAGTGCTGTTCCTAATTGTACTTGTTTTTTTTTTTTTCTCTTAAAAGGGTTTGCCTGTTGCCTTAGAAAAGCACATTCTTGGTTTTGACACAGGAGGTAAGCAGTTCCCTTTGTTTTACTTCTAAACAGCAGTGTTTGTCGTCGTCAAGTGTGTTATTGTCAAATAGATAATGTGTGCAGCAAAAAAAAAAAAAAAAACAACCAACAATTCCTCTGGAGCCTGCAGTGGAAAGAATTGCTCCCTCCCAGCTTATTTATGAGCACTCCTGAGCTTTTTGTGTTGAAACAGAAAAGCACAGATCTTGGCCGTGGAGTACATCATTATTGAAATACTGCTTTGAAACAGCTTTCAATGGCAAGCACACTTGCACATGGAAGGAATGCATCTCGTTGCTGTTATCTTGTACAAGCTGACTCCTACCAGCAGAGGACCCTTGTGCTTCTCCCATGTGTTGCAGCTACCTGGTTAACCTGACTGGAGGAGTCTCACGTCGGTGTGACCTGAGAGATGGTTTTGCAAGCAGCAGTCAGAAAAGTAGTCACAAATCTAGCCTGCCTTCCCTTTTGCCCCATGGACACCTGAATTACTGCTCGGAGCACTTTGTACTGACCTGGCTGAGCTGGGGATCACTGTGCAGGGCCGAGTGAGGTTTTGCAGAGCACCCTGTGCAGGGAAAGTTCAGCCTCCTCTTTCAAATATGAAAGATCACAGGCATGAATGAAGTGCAGAATGTTAACTTAGACGAATCTTTTCTTAAGCTCTCAGAAATGCTTGACACGACTTCTCTCTGCATCTCACCCAGATGCTGTCATCAACGAGGCCGCCCAAATCCTGCGGTTGCTGCACATAGAGGAGCTCCGAGAGCTGCAGACAAAAATCAACGAAGCCATCGTAGCAGTTCAGGCCATCATTGCTGATCCCAAGACGGACCACAGACTGGGAAAAGTGGGGAGATGAAGGGATGGGAACTTCCAGCCCTTGTGCACTTCGTACGGTTAGGCACCGCGTACAGCTCCGTACAACTCTGGCATGCAGTTTGACATGGATGTTCTCTTACTGATTTGAAAGAAAACAGGAAGTTGAGTTCTGACTGTTCTAGTGAATTATCATTTTTCTTTAAATAAATGCAGTCGGGGAAGTAGAAACAAATGGTTGTGATTAGCTGTGTGTTGGCAGACGTGGTTCTTTGTGGGTGTTATTATTTCTTTTCCCCCCCGTTGTGTTTGGCTTTGAGTTGAGCAAGGGAGGGTTTCATAAAGGCCCTGCCATAGCACCAGCCTGCTCCTTCTCTGCAGTCTGCCCTACCACTGAAGTACTTAAAGACTAAATCCAAAAGGAGACGTAGCCATTTTATTCAGTTAATGAAATAACCTAGAAAAAGTGAAGCATAACAACTTTAAAATGTAATTCTGAACATGTATTGGTCTATGAAGGCACTTAGGAGACCAACAAGCATGAACAGAGCAATTCTTCTAGCATATTCTTCTAATATAAATACTAAAAGACATGCATGGAGGCAGTGTTGAAAATACAGAATGGTCTTCTGGAAAAACATCAGCACCTTTGCTGCGTCACGGAACTGTTCTGCACGCTTCTCTGAACACACACAGTGCTCTTCAGGGCTGTAGGGCGCTTCCATTTAGCAACATACTGCATCCACAGCTTCCCAGCTGTGCTTATTTTTGGATTAAAGGACCTGACGGTCGGATTGTCAAACCTGTAGGAATTAATCCATTCTTTTTCCAATAAAACAGAGCATTTGAGTAAGGAGACTACACTTGAAATTTGCTTGCATAAGCAAGAGTGAGAGTAACGGCCTTAAGGTTCACAGGACCATTTCTTCTGATAGCAATATTTTTCACTTCTTAAAAAAAAAAATAAAATACAGTAGTAAAGACCTGAGGTATAACTTCAAAACCACATAATCTTTTGCAGGACGGAAGGCTGCTGCTTGGCCTTGGGAAGGGCTTCCCCCTTCCTTGCATGCACTGTCAGTTTTCTGGGTCTGAGGTCCTTTGGGGTGCAAGTGTTGTTTCTTGAAGTCATCGTTGCTATTTCCTTGCTGTAGAGAGAAACGGATCTCCTTAGCTTGTCTGCCGTCTAACAGGGAAGAGAAAGGGGTTGGGTTTTGTTGTGCTTTACCTCCAGGGCAGTAGGGGTAAACTGCTGTGATTCCATAGAGGTGCGATCGGTGCTCTGGAAGATACTCATCCACAAAGGAGCCGGTTTCCTTATTGACAGCAATCACTCCATCACTGTTGATAAAGGAGAATTACTTCATTTATGTGGTCTTTTTTTTTTATCTTTGCCCCATCTACATGCATTTAAAGACAGAAGCAGCTACGAAGAGGTCTGAACACCTGCAGAACAGGTCAGAAATACGCCCCGTGATTTCTATGTGCTCGTTGGTGACGCAGAACCACAGAGCCAGCCTTCCAAGGAGAGATTATCTCCCTGAGAGCCTCGTCCAAGCGCGGCAAGCACTTAAGTGTCTGTTTTAATGTGCTAAGATTTGACTGAAGCTTGAGAGCTTCCAGCTGGAGTGGGAATAGAGGCGAGGTCCTGATGACACCGATGCCTTTGGTGGTGGGGAGAGGGAACAACTGAGGATAGCATCTTTTTTTTTTTTTTTTGGACTTAATCTGGTTTCAGAACCCTGGGCCAAGTTCTAGATAGAAGAAACAACTGCACTATTTCAGTCCCTCCCAGGAAGATGGAGTTGTTTCTAAACAACTCTTAGTTCTGTGCAGTAAGGAAGCTCGACAAGCGGCTGCTGCCCAGCGTGGCACTGCGCAAGGCTGGGGCCAGCATTCTGGTGAGGTTTCAGGCCCGGAGCAGCCTGAGGGCAGTGCTTATTTTCCCCTTCTGGAGTGAGTTTCCTCCCCTTACCGCCTCCAGTCGGTGTGGTAGAAGTGATCAGCGTAACTAACGATGCTGAAGGGGTAGTTGAGGTTGTTCTGAATGATGCGCCTGCCTGCTCCGTCAGGGAACGTGCACTCCAGGTTCTTGGTTCCTTGTCAGAAGCAGAACAGTTACCAGGCCATGCAAACAATCATTTTGCAGCAGCTTCTCAGCCCGAGGATGCAGAAGCTGCAAATCCCAACCAGCCCAGTCAACGCTTGAAGTCTTTTGGCCCAGGACATTATGGGGGGGATGGAGTGGAGGTACCAATGGGCCAAAGATGCAGCTGTTTTTCCCCACTTTCTGCAGTCCTCTGGTCCGCCCTCAGAGCATTTACCTGCATCTGCCCAACACAGCAGCTTGGAGAAGGGGTCGAAGGTGAGGCCGTTGGGCAACCCGATGTCCTTGTTGACCAGCACCCTCCTGTTGGCTCCATTGACGGTGGAAGTTTCGATTTTCGGTGCTTCTCGATTCCAGTCCGTCCAGTAAAGGTTGCTTGGGAGATAATCACACAGTGAGCAAACAGGACACGCCACAGTAAGGACAGGAGGGAGAGCACGGGCTCTCTCTTCAGCACTGGTTCTTATCAGGAAGGAAGCCTGGTTTTTTTCCTTCTGCTGCCTGCAATCTCTATTTGAGCGGAAAAAATCACTAGGAGAAAACCAGAATGCTTTCTTGTTTACAACCCAAACTGCAGCTTCTAGATGAGGGTGAGTCTTAGGAGTAGCACATTCTGTATTGCAGCAGCACCCCAGGGGCAAGCCTTGTGTTCTCAAACATTGCTTTTCAAAGCTTTTAAAAATAATTCCGACACTGAAACAGCACAATTAGCCAAACCCTGAATTGTTCAATGAAAGGAGGAGCGGGGCGGGGGGGAACAGAGCCAGTCCTTCCTGCAGGGTGTGCAGCAGAGAGCTGCTCCCAGCAGCAGGATGGGTCATGGCACTGCAAGGAGTGATAAGGCAGCCCAGTAATAACCGGTCCCACCTCAAGCACTCCCCCAAATACGACTCCTATTGCAAACTGGGCATCACCACATGGGCTCTCACCCTCGGACGGGATCCACTGTGATGGCCCGAGGGTTGACGAGGTCGGTGTCGAAGAGCACCCGCCGCTCGGAGCCGTCCAGCTGCGCTCGCTCGATCTTATCCAGGCCGCTGTCGGTCCAGAACATGGCTCTGCGCAGGTGGTCCACGGCCAGCCCCTCCGGGCTGATGAGCCCTGCGGGAGGGGTGGGGTGGTCAGCGATGGGGATGCGTGGCTGCCAATCCACAGCCATCCCCAAAGCCCGAGTCCCAGTGGGGACGGTGGGATGGACCCAGCAGAGGTGGCCTTGAGCAGGTGTCGCTGGTAGTGGGCACGCACCTGAGTTGATGATGGTCTCTGGCTCAGCACCTGGCTCCAGACCTGCCCTGCTGATGGTTCGGCCGGCAACGTCAGTCCAATAGATTGTCTTCTCCCGGCAGTCATAATCAATCCCTACCACGATGGAGCCCTGGGTTGGAAGGGACATGGTGAAATCCTGCACCCTCATCCCACCAGCCAGCAGCTGGGGGCAGGCTGCGAGGCGCAGCGATGGGGATTGATGCTCAGATCCCCTTTCCCTAGCAAAATGCCACTTTGGGCTCCCGCTGAGCCCTGCAGCAGGGCTCCCAGGCAGCTGCTGCAGACGCACACCCACATCCAGCTGGGTCTGAAACCCTTGGGCTCAAGGACAGACTTCTGCAACAGCGAGGCCAGCTGCAGGATCAGTCAGCACGGGGGGAAGGGAGGGCTGTTGGCAAGCTGAGCATTGCTTCCCAGCATGCAAGGAGTTTCTCTCCATCGGGCTGGCCAGGCTGGACATGTGGAATGGACGCATTCCCACAGTCAGAGGAAGGAAAAAGGTGAACTTCTGGAGATTTCTGGTACTTCGCCACCAACGCGGGCCGTGACCTCCTCCAGCTTCCCCAAATCCCCTTCCCAACCGCATCGCCAGCGATACTTTACATGCAGGGAGAGCAAAGTCTTGGCCGCCTCCTTCTGCAGCCGTGTGCCATTGAGCGGCAGGTAGCCGATCTGCTGGCCCTGGGCGTACAGCAGGAAGGTCCCCGTGGCTGGCGGAGACACATCAGGACGCGGCGAGGGTCGGACACTGGGCGGTGCAACGCTGGGAAGACCTGGGCATAGTACAGAGGACGAGGAGAGAGGTGGCTCTGAGAGCACCAGGGCGGATGGCACTCGGGTTGCGGGGTCCCGGAGCACTTACATGGTGGGGGGCTGCCGGGCTCCGAGCGCGTGCCTTGGATCTCCCTGCCACTCTCGTCCACGCACCAGCAGTACCCGCTGTCCCCGTGGCACTGCAGTGGGGTGAAGTGGCCCCGTGCATCACACTGCGGCACGTACTGGTCCCCGCGGGGGCTGCCGCCGTAGTGCTCCAGCAGGCTCTGCCGCCAGCGCTCGCACATGGTCGGGGGACGCTCTGAAGGCTCTGGCACGGGAACGGTGACCGTCACCCGCCCGCCTGCATGCAGGGACTCACCGGTGCGACTCCATGCGAGCACTGAGGCTGGGATGCTTTGTGGAGGACAGCCCCGTGGCACCCACCTGCGTTCCCGCAGCGCGGCGGAGTGCTGCCCGGTGCTGTCCGGGTGCCGGCGATCTCCTGCCCCGCGCTGTCCACGCACCAGCAGTGCCCGGTGCTGCCGTGGCACTGCAGGGGCCGGTACCCGCCCTGCTCGTCGCACTGTGGCACGTGCCCGTTGCCCACGGGTGAGGGGCCCGGTGGCACTGCCCGTGGGTACAACCGCTCGTGCTCACACGGTGTCAGCTGCTGGGAGGAACCTGCTGGCAGAGAAACACCTCCAGCCACAGGGAGCCAGGAGGAGGCTTGGAGCTGGGCATCCTGTGCTGCTATAACCCCATGGGCCAGGGGGCCCTAATGACACGGGAGCCCCTGAGGTGCCCAAACCTGCAAAGGGTCCACTCCACTTGCCCCAGCCCACTCTGCTGGTGGCTGAGGCCATGATGGCAGTGGGGACCCAGCCCCCATTCAGCCCTCTCTGTCGCTTGGCACAACCATGCAGCCCGCCAGGCTTTGCCCAACCACCTACATGCATGGTGATCCCATAGAGACGCCGGTTGAATGCTGAAGTTCCCATTGCCCACTTCCTTCATCAATCCCATAAAGACGCCAATGAAATGATCAAGGACCAACCCCCATCCCATCCACTGATCCACAGAGATGCCAGCAAAATGCCAAAGGACCTGAACTCCATCGTCTTCACCAGTCCCACAGAGATGCCAATGAAATGCTGAAGGACCAGGCTTTCATTCCCTCCACCACTTCCACAGAGATCCCAAGAAAATGCTGAAGGATCCAATCCCCATTTCCTCTGCCAGTCCCATGGAGATCCCAACAAAATGCCATAGGACCCAATCCCCTCCATCGATTCAACACAGATGCCAACAAAATGCCGTCAGATGCAACCTCCATCCCCTCCACTAATCCCATAGAGATACCAACGCCATGCCAAAGGACACGGCCTCTATCCTCTCTGTCGGTGCCAACAGAATGCCAAAGATCCCCAATCCCACCCCCTCTGATCCTATAGAAACGCTGAAGGACCCGACCCCTCATCCCCACACGCTGAGCACAGCAGGGCGGCGCCCACCTGGGTTCCCGCAGCGCGGTGGAGTGCTGCCCGGTGCTGTCCTGGTGCCGGCGATCTCTTGCCCTGAGGCATCCACGCACCAGCAGTGCCCGGTGCTGCTGTGGCACTGCAGGGGCCGGTACCCGCCCTGCTCGTCGCACTGTGCCACGTGCCCCGGTGTCCGTGGGTACAGCCGCTCGTGCTCACACGGCGTCAACCTCTGCGTGCTGCTTTGTGCTGCCGGTGAAGCACCAGCAGTGAGGATGGAGGCTCCGTACTGAGCAGATCTGGCACAGGGATGCGTACTGCAGCCTTACCGTGTGTGCACTGAAAGCCGTCACCTTCGTAGCCGGGCTGGCACTGGCAAGAGAACGAGCCTGGAGTGTTGTAGCAGGTGGCAGCGGGGTGACACAGGTTTAGGGTGCACTCATCCACATCTATGCAAGGCAAGACACGGTCAGCCGGGGCAGGGCAACCAGCGTATCTCCACCACACCGGCCATCCTGCCCGTACCGGAGCAGACGCGGCCGTCGCCGGCGTACCCAGGCAGGCACTCGCAGGTGGGCTGGCCCCCAGCATGGGGCAGGCAGCGTGCCCGGTCCCTCGGAGCACACGGGTGCCTCCCCTCCTCGCAGGGGTCAGCTGCAGGGGCCAGCACTGCGGGGACAGAAGGATGGATGGGAGAGCCCCGTGGGGTGCTGGGGTGAGTGATGTGGTGCCCCACGTGGTGAGGCTGGCACTTACACGCACAGCCGTGCCCGTCCTCGGCTGGTCGGTAGCCGCTGCGGCACTCACACCGGTAGCTGCCCGGCACGTTCAGGCAGACGGAGAAAGGGCCACATTGACTGAGACCCTCCTCACACTCATCCACATCTGCAGGAAGGAGAGATACCGGGCACCCAGTGGTGGTGGGGGACCCAACACAGCCCCCAGTTTTGGTGTTTTGAGGTCCAGGTGCTCTTGGCCATCCTGTCCCAAAGTGCCCATCCTATGGCTGCCCCGCTTTCCTGGTCACTTCCAGCCCTCAGATACCTCTAGTATTCCCCAGCCCCTCTGCCTCCGTTTCCCCCGTGATTCACCAGCAGCTCTTCTGACCAGCATCCCAAATAGAGGCCCCCGCATGCACACAGCCCCCCTCACCTTGGCAGCCCCGTCCATCCCCACGGTACCCGGCTGCACACTCGCACGTGTACCCCATCCCCGTGCCAGGCCGGCAGCGCGCCGTCTCCTCACACGCATGTGTGCCATCATGGCACGGGTTCACCGGTGGCACCCCAGCATCATCTGAGTGGCAGAAAGGGTCATGAGCAGGGAGAAAATGCTGAGATAAAATTAAATCCATCTGACACGGGTCATCTTCCATACTCACCGTGTGCTGAGCCAATGCGGCTGGTGAGGGCGTAGCGCAGGACCTGCTCATGGCCATCATAGAGAGCAAAGGTGCGTGCCACGTTCAGCTGCTGGACAGTGGGCAGGCGGCTGCGGGCATGCGGGCAGCCCGTCACCGTGATGTTCTGGTGCAGGTGGTAGGACAGAGTCTGGTTGGTGGAACCCAAGGTGAGGACGTAGTCACGGTGAGCAGAGGACGTCACGGCTGTAAAGGGAGCCCCAGAAAATGGTTTTCAGCACAGGTGGCTGTCTTAGATGTTGGAAATGGTGATGGGGATGGGGTGTTTTGAGCCATAGAATCGCAGATTCATAGAGTCATGGGATGAGTTGAGCTAGGTTGGGTAGGGTTGAGCTGATTTGGGTAGGATTGGGTTGGGCTGAGTAGGGTTGTGTTGAATTGGGTAGAATTGAGTTCATTTGGGTAGGGCTACGTAGTGCTGAATAGGGTTGGGTTGGATTGGGTAGGGTTGGGTTGGATTCAGTAGGAAGAGATCTTAAAGCCAGTTCCAACTCTCTGGGGCATCCACAACTTTGTGGGAGCTAATCCAAATGGGGCACATATGAACAGCGTAAGAGAAACCAATGACAGGGCCAAAAAAAAAAATGGGATACACAGGGCATGGCTCCTACCTGAGCTGGAGTAGTGGTAGATCTCCGTGTAGGGAGTGATGTGGACACTGGTGTTCTCAGGGATGAAAGGCACCTGGCCCTCAATGTGGGTCCTCAGGCTTAAGTAATTGTCTGTCCCCAGCCCTTGGGCAGTCTGAGTGATGTGCACCTGCTCTTCCCCAGGGTAGAAAGTCACCTCCAGGTTCTGGGTGAACTCAGCACCTGGGCAGGAAAGGGGAATGAATAGGATTTGGTTGTAATGCTGCAGGGAGCACACCCCCAAACCTCTCAACAGAGACACACAGCAGGCACACAGCGAACTGAATCCAAGAGCAATGGAGAAGTCATCCCCATACCACATCCCCCATTCCCCACGTCCACTCACCGGTGATGCTGAAGCCATTCTCATAGCCGGGCTCCTCGAGGGCGAAGAGCCACCCAAAGAGCCCTCCAAGGGGCAGCAGAGGCAGCAGGGCACGGGCAGCGGGTGCGGGCACCCCGCTGATGGCTGTGTAGGCTCTGCCATCGCTGCCCACGATGTAGGCGTGCAGATCAACCTCCTGGAAGCGGACAGGCACCCGTCCCACCACCAGGCTGCCGCTCACCTTCCCATTCAGGCGGTGCACAGCCCCTGGATGGGGACACAGAACAGCCCTGGCAGCGGCCACACAACCCCGTGCCCCGTGCCCCTTCCCCGCTGCCCACCCCACGTACCTTCGGGCAGGCACTGCCTCCCATTGCCATAGTAGGCAGCCCGGCAGTGGCAGCAGAGCCCGGTGGCATAGTCTGTGCAGAAGGCGTGTGGGGAGCAGCGCTCGTGGTGCTGGGCACACGTCTCTCTGCTGCCCGCGCTGTAGGTGAACACTGGGGAGAAGAAGGAGGTGGGTTGGGGACACGGGGACGAAGCCAACAGTGGGCTCACTGCCTGCAGGCACCTTGCCACAACTGCCGGGCACACAGTTCAGGCTCTGGGAGCTTGTGGGGCGGCAGCAATGCCAACCTATGCCCTCTCGGGAAGAGGTGAGCTTGCAACAAATAGGCCCTTCTCACCGTTCGTGTTAAAGTGCACGTCCTCCTCCACACCCACGCCGTGCTGCCCGGAGCTGTAGGACACGGGGTGGCCTCGTGGACTGTCCCCAATGGAGCGCAGCCTGGGGCTCCATTCCTTCCCCAGTGGGGACACAGGCAGCCCTGAGGGTACGATGCTGAGCAGTGCAGAGCGCGGACGTGGCGATGTCATCCCTGAGCCAGGTTGGGCCAAAAGCTCAGTGGGCACCGGGTTGTCATCGGTGTCATCAGTGCCATGGGGCGCGGGACTCAGTGCTGCACCGGGGCCATCCCCTGGCTCCACGTTCTCCAGGGTGCCCACATGGAAAACCCACACTCCAGGCAGCCCCACGTTGCTCTCCCTGCACAGACACACGTATCGCAACTGGAGGGGATGTGGGTGCGACGAAGGTCCCCAAGCCCTTATTCCAAGGAATGGGGCTGCTCCCTGTCCCCCATCCGCACGCACCGCTCGAGCCGCTGCAGTTCCTGCTGGCTGCTGGCCACGCTGTACGAGTGCCCCTCTCTCTTCCCATCGTCACCATCCCCGCGGCTGAAGCCCACCCTGGCTGGCAGCTCCAGCTGCACGTTGTAGGACTCCTTGGGCCGTGTCCCCAGGAACTGGAGGCCGCCTTCGGGGTAGAGGAAGATGGCATAGGTATCCTCCTCATTGTAGGCTAGAATGGCCTGGAAGGTGTTGAGCTGCCAAGAGGATGGAGGGATCATACAATCATTAAGGCTGGAAGAGATCACCAAGAATATCAAGTCCGACCATCAGCCCATCCCCACCATAGCCATGCAAAGAATTATAGAATGATTAAAATTGGAAAAGACTTCCAAGATCACCAAGTCTGACCATCCCCACCACGTCTATTCACAGAGCCATAGAATCATTGGATTGTTAAGGTTGGAAAAGACTTCCAAGATCAACCATCAACCCATCCCCACCACTCCCACTCATGGAAATCAGGCCACTAAGACTGTCAGGTCCAACCCATCCCCACCATGCCCATGAGTAGAATTGTAGAGTCATTAGGGTTGGAAAAGAATTCCAAGATCATAGATTCATAGATTCATAAGGTTGGAAAGGACCTACAAGATCATCTAGTCCAACCATCCTCACACCACCATCCCTACCCACCAAGCTACTAAATCAAATCCCTCAGCACCTCATCTAAACGCTTCTTGAACAGCGCTAGGGACGGTGCCTCAACCACCTCCCTAGGCAGGCCATTCCAGTGCCTGACCACTCTCTCAGAGAAAAAATTTTTCACCAAATCCAATCAGCAACCCATCCCCACCGTGCCCACGGGCCATGTCCCCAGTGTCACAGGGAATCCCAATCCTGAAAGCCCTGCACCCTGCAAAAGATGGAGTTGGGGATGTGACAGCACTCCAAAAATGGATGCAAACAGGGGAATCCCTCCCCCAGAAGCCCTTTGTTGCCCTGCAGACACCTCTCACCTTAATGATTGTATGATTCCTTGGAGCTGCCACGCAGCGGGGTGACAGCCCACTGACTGCACCCCAGGCACCTGCAAGCCCCTTGCTCCCATCCTTTCATCCTGCCCGACCCCAGCAGCCCCCCTCCACTTTCCCATCAGCACTGGAGGAAAATCCACAGCCACACTCCTATGGGAGAACAAATGTGGCTTGGTTTCCTCTGGAAAAAACACGCACGTGCTGAAGCCTTCCCCATGCCGTGCTATAGGCACGTGCTATAGGCTTGGGGCCGTGCCAGCCCTGAGTGAGACAGAGGGGCCACAGGGGCGAGCACAACCCTATCTAGTCACTGGAGAATCCACAGCACCCCCAGGGCTGCAATGCAGAGCACACGCACAGCAGCAGGGGCACAAAGAGCCCCGTTGTCAGCTCACACTCGGCATTCAGACCCTGCAGAGGCAGCCAAAAGGCCGAGGCTGAGCCCCCCCGGGGTGGATTCCTTCCCCACGCATTACGGGGGGGGGGGGGTTGGGGGTGACGCATCGGCCCTGGGGACAGCCGTGCACTGGCATTGAGTGACACAGGGCGAGGAGAGGCAAACCCTAGAGGAGAGCTCAGCTCCCAGCCCCGGCGTGAGCTGGAGGGTGGCACAGAATGGGGATTAAAAATAAAAGTGGGGTCTGGCGGACGTTCCCAGCTGAGGGCGGAGGTTCTGCACCAACTGAATTTCGGTGCTCCTTAACCCAAAGTTTCCACCGAGCTGCTCCGCTCCCTCATCCAACCGCCTGGAGAGGAAGAAAGCAATTAGGCAAAGAAAACGAGGCCGCGCTGCCGCCGTCTTCAGGGTCGCTGCGAGGCCTCCGATGGCATTTCTTCAGCTGCTTTCCCAAGTTTTAAATAAGATGAAAAAATGTGCTCTGCTTCCTTCCAAACCCCGCTGGCTTCCCTGCCTGCATGCAGCTCTCCCCATTCGGCCGCCAAAGGGCCCCGGCGCGGGGATGGGACGGCGTCACCGTCACTGCATGGGTCGTTGACTCCCACCCCCTCCACGTTTTTGGAGAGAGCTCCAGCACAGAGAGGCAGCGCTGTGGATCTGCCCACGCAGGAACCTTATCACTGTCGGGGTGGGGAATGCAATCCCGCTCCCCAGAACGTCATCGTGCCAACAGACAAACCCAAACGAGCAAAGAGAAGAAGCTCCATCTCCCCATGCGGGGCGAGAAAACCCATCCCAGATGATCACTGAACGCCCCTTCCAACTCAGTGCTGTGACTTCCACGATTCTACCATCCCACGACTCCGCAGCCCTACGATCCCATGACAGTATGTCTCTGCGAGCCTGCCCCAACACGGGACACCCAACCCCACCTTTATCGGGGGCTCCCCGTGGGCTCCCACGTCCTCCCAGGTGGCGATGAAGACTCCGCTGGGTGTAAAGGTGCGCGGGAAGCCGGCGTGCACGTATCCTGCCGCCCGCTCCAGCACGGCTGGATCGTGGTCCTGTCGGTAGTAGATGTCCCCTCTGCCCCCAGAGGTGTCGAGGTCGGCCAGGAAAGGAGCGATGACAGGGAAATCCGTCGGGAATTCATCGTCCACGTACTGGGTTTCCCCGGGGAAATCTTGGGTGGAGATGACCCCGTTGGTGCCCACCTGCGAGGAGAGCGGCACACGGGGTTGGGGAGTTGGAGAGGGGTCACCACCCTCCTGCTGTCACCCCCTGCCCACGTGCATGCCTGAGCAGCACAGTGCTGACAGCCCCAAGGCCGCGTGGCCCTGAACAAAGACCTCTTGGGCTGCTCCGAGCCCGGAGCCAACTGCTGGCAGGGAACAGCTGCGGGGGAAAGGGGAAAAGGGCTCCTTGTTCCCTATGGGAGGAGGTTAGGGTGGGATGGAGGGAGGGGAAAGGGCTGGAGAATGGATGGGGGCGAGACGCGTGGGGTGGGCAGAGGATGGGAAGAATGAGCAGGGCGTAGAAATGTGTGGGTGCAGAAAAGACGCGGGTAGGGGTGCTGGGGGGGGAGAGGGAATGGGGAACACGGGTGTTAGGGGCTGGGGAGAAAGGGGGCGGGTGGAGGGAGGGATGGAAAGAGAGGGAAGGGGAGAGAGAGAGAGGGAGGGATGGAAGGAGAGAGGGGCAGAAGGATGGAGGAACCGAGAGGGGCGGTGGAACGGAGGGAGGCACGGGCCGATGGAAGGACGAGAGACGGAAGGACAGAGAGAGAAAAAAAAGGAGGGAGGGCCGGAGGGAGAGGACTCACGAAGAGGCGACGGGCAGCGCGGCCGTAGAGGCGCAGCGGGGACCTCAGGACCACTCCGGGAGAGCTCTCGTCGTCCCCGTGCCGCAGCATCCCGTCGCCGTGGGCCGTCCCGTGGGGCAGCAGTTCTTCTCGGGGCAACGCAGCCGCCACCGCGGCCGCCGCCAGCACGGCCACCGCCGCCCGCATCCCGCGCAGCGCAGCGGAGCCGAGCGGACCCCGACGGGACGGACCGGAGCCGGCGGGGGGGGGGGGGGGAGGAGCGGGACGGGGCGGGCTCAAACCGGGACAGAGCTGTCATTGGATCCGCCGAGCTTGGGGTCGGCCAATGGGGGCTTACCCCAAAATCCGGCCTGGGGTTGCCCACCCCTTCCCGATTGCCCGCATCCCCATCCCCACCCCCCGCTCCGGGATGGGCACGGCGGGGCCGCCCCCGGAGCCGGGACAGCCGCCAGCTGGGGCCGGGCCGGGCCGGGCAGGGGGCCCCGGCCTTTCTCCTCCCTCCGCTCCCCGCAGCCGGGCAGAAACATGACTCCGTGTCCCCAAGGAGAGCTGCGGTGGGGGGGAGGACGGGGGAGAGAGGAAAAGCTGGAAGTGCACAAACAAATGTCGCGCATCGCCCTGGAGCGCTTCCCTAGCCCGGGGACAACGCCTGTCCCGGGACACGTGCGGGGACGGAGATAACGGGGACAGGGGACCCGGCGGCACACCCCAATGAAATCCCCGATGGGGGAGCCGGCGGGATGCCCTCCGCTTGTCCCCATGGCAAGAGCGGGGCTGTGTCACAGTGGTCCCCCATCCTCGAAGCTCACAGTGACAATCGGAGTCCTGCATCCAGCTCGCACCCATGGGGATGAGCAGGTCCTACAGCTTTGGGGTGACAGCAGGCTGCATCCTGACCCGCTGTCAGCACCCGAAGGGGAGCACCTTGGCTCGCTTTGGCCATGGAAAACCATTAAGGCAGCGAGCAGGGCCAGCTGGATGTGCTCCACAGCCTTCCAGTAGCTCCCAGTGCTAAGGGGAGGGCTTCTCTCCCCAGCTCCCCCACACCCCGAGGTACCCACAGAACACCCGGAGGGGCAGCAGACCCCCAGCCCTTCCCCTCCCAGCACCCCAAACCCCGCAGTGGGGGTGAATTCAGCCTCATCCCCCGAGACCCACAGGGGATGGTTTGCAGCTGGTGTCCACAGATGTTTTGCGTTTGGCTCCTAATGTGTTTTTAAGGAGAAAATTGACTGAGGACCTAAGTCTTAGACTCCCTAACCCCACAACGGAGCCACATCCATGTTTGGAAATGGGTGGAAATGGGCAAGAGGAGCATTTGGGCACAGCTGTCAGCTGGCAGTTCTGCTCTCCGAAAGTCCACATCTGTATGATGAACATTTCACGGGGGAAAACAACATCAGCTGCAGCTGGCACCGGGATGTCCCCACCTGTGCCTCTTTCCCCTGGTCAGGGTTATCCTGTGCCCAGGGCCCAGAGGTTCTCAGGGCTCCTCTGTTGGGGCAGGGGGCTGCCAGGCTTCTCCCGTAGTCCTTAGGATGCTAAAAAGGGCTTTTCTTACCCCCTCTCCCACCCCGACTTAGCAAATCCAGCACCACTCGGTGGGGAACCCCTATAGATTAAAAAAATGGCAGCTGGAAACAGTTGGAGCTTTGCCCTTGTCCTGGGAGGGGATCCTCAGTGTGGGGTGTCCCTCCCCGCCTCAGTGGGGATGGGAATGGGACAAGGATGAGCATGGGATGAAATTGGGAATAGGGTAAAAAGGGGTGGGAACAGAGGCAGGGATGGGGAGAGGGATGGGGATGGTGATTGGGATGGGATGAGATGGGATAAGAGGGATGGGGACATGAACAGGGATGGGGATAGGTATGGGGATCACAGAATTACAGAATCATGTAACTGTAAGGGATGGAAGGGACCTCCAGAGTCCATCCCCCCTACAGAGCAGCTCTCTGAAGTGGGCTGTGCAGGTAATGTGCCACAGGGGATGGAATGGGATGGAAGTGGGAACAGGATAAGAGAGATGGGGACACGTGCAGGGGTGGGGATGAGATGGGGATGTGTGTGGAATGGGGATGAAGATGGGGAAGGGATGGATAAGAGGGATGGGACAGGACTGTGGATGTGGATGGAGATAAGCTGTGGACAGGGATGGAGATGGAGCCACATCACGTTGTGGGCAAGGAGATGCTCATGAGGACTGATCCCTGTAATCACTTCCATGCAGCTGAGCAGAGCCCATGGTGGGGGTTAGCACTTCCCACAGCCTGGGCATAAAGAAGGAAGCAAGCAGACACTGCCTTGCACACAACCAGATGTGCTGAGGCTGGAGGATGCTCTGCAGGAAGGGGCTGGGTCCCCCCACATCCACCCAACCTCCCTCTGCATGCACAGTGCTGCCTGGGGACCGAGGAAGGGGAAGGGCTGAGGAAGGCTGGGCCGGGGTCTGCGGGGCAGGAAATCCCAGCTCCAATCCAGGCCACGCAGAGCTCTCAGGACCGCAGCCAGGCAGAGAGGAGGGAGCAGCAGGAAGGGCACAGCTCTCCTGGCAGACACAGCTCTGTCCCTGCAGCCACCTCCTCCAGGTTTCCACCTGCACCTCAGGTTGCTCCCCAGTGCAGAGCGAAGCCCACGTGCTCTGGATGAGACATCTCATCCCTGGGCACAGAGGGACGGGTATTTTAAGACACAAAGGTAGATGAAAGCTTTTCATTTCCACCTCTTGGGCTCTCCTTCCTTCCTTCCTCTCTCCGAACACTGATTTGAGGCTGCCAGCGGTGCTGCAGCTGCCGGATGAGCACTGCAAAGTCATCCCCAGCCTGTTTTGGGCCTCTCTCCTGCAAACCCCCCCCCCAGAGGGGTTCCAGGTGCTGAGCAGAGCTACCTGCGTGGGTTTGTGCTCCGTGTTTGTGTGTGCAGCTTCTGGGGACAGAGCAGGATAAGGGAAATCAGCACGTTGGTGTGGCCGTGCCCTGCCTTCCCTGGGGGTGCGCACAGCACTGCAGTGAGAAACGCTCGCTGTTTTTACCCGGTCTCTCTCCCGCAGCTCCCAAAGGTCATTCACACCCCAAACCCTGCAGAATGGGGCTGCATGCACAGGGTGTCCCTGGGACGTACCCAAATAGCCTCCGCACCAAAGTTAGCAGCACTCAGGATGTCCCCAAACCCCCAGCACATCTCAGCACCTCCTTGGGACCTTGACCCCGCGTGCTCCGGGTAAGCAGCCCCGCAATCCACCTCCCTCCGTGCATCCAGTGTTTTCCTGCCTTTGTCTCCCCTCTCTCTGAGCAAATACGTCTTTAGCCACATTTTCCTGGCTGCAGTGCCACCGCATTGTCCCCGAGCTGCTGTCCCTGAGTGCTGGCAGAGCTCTGGGAGGACAACGGGAGCCCCAG